>JAZDUA010000410.1:0-600000 GCA_038098605.1 Gryllus longicercus | reverse complement strand
CGCAAAATGCCCTTTTATGTACGATTTCTCTCAACAGAATAGGTCGTTTATAATACTGGCATTAAAAAATAATTTAATTATCATCATAAAGACACTCTAAATGAACTTTTAGTTATTTCTTTGCTCCGATCGAAACAAACTATTTAATATTATCGATATAATATCAAATCTAAATTAATGCAATGAATATGAAGTATTATAATTATACGAATTTGACTCTGCTGGAAAAGGCTTTTAGCAGTCTACATTTTGCCGCGGAATTGCAGTTCACCTTCGCGCCGGCAGGTGGTATGCAAGAGATTCTACTATTATTGCCACGCAACGAACGTTCTTTGTTTTTTAATCGTTTATGGAATAGTCAACAAAGAACAAAACTATTGTGACACTGATTTTATATTGAAAACTTGCATAAAAATAAACCGTTCGATTATAAATCGGTTTCAGTTTCATCAGACCAGAATAAAAACCAAACCAAACCATAATTCTCGAACTTCTCTCCTTTTGTCAATTTATTCTTTACAGGATTTTCCAGTCTCTAAAATGTGATACGCCATCATAAGGTGATCTCCCGTATCATTAGATAACGTCAACCACTTGTTTTCACAACTTGGAAACGTTTTTGTCAGCGATTATCAGTCGACGTTTTTTCTAAGGCCGAAGTGCGTCACTTTCCTTGTGTAGGCAATATGTCACAACTTGCACGTACGTTCGATTACAGTACGTTTAACTGCGTGTAAGGGAGAGCAGTGTTCAAAAAGATCCACCCAGAAACAAGAGTCTCCGAATGATCATGAAGACTATGCGAAGAGCAACCTTGGGGTTGTGGTTGGCAATCCTGATGCCAACACATGCAGTAAGTACGGATAGGATTTCGAAGACGCCATCTCGAAATTTCTCGATACCGGAGGAACGTCGATACGACCACGGTGTAAGATATTTCTTACACCGTGGCTAGGCAATATATCAAAGCTGACCCTACGCGTATTCAATGCTGCACTGCGCATGAGCCACTCGCGAGTTTTAGTCGATGCCGAGTCCGCGGCCGTGCAGTTTCTCGTAAGAATGAATGCAGTAGTAATGTTTCTTTTGCAACTATATAATCTAGACAAATGTCCCAGCAGGATTAGTTGTATCAAATTCGTCATCTAATTATCCTTCTCTAATCGAAACAATGGTATGAAATTATCTACATATTTAATTGTAAGAATGATATTCGTTTTAAATGACTGAAATGTTGAGTGTGGATAAATATCCTAAAATATTATTTAACGTAACGCGTATAAACGTAATGTAATATAAAATCTTCATGAAATCAGCGCAGTACCTTCTTTTAGTGAGCGCTATGTTGACATTTCTCCTTTATAAGTATTTTATTCCTACTATATATTGAAAACTTTAATCTTGGCATGCATTCACTCTATTTTCGAAGAATGTAATACCCAGTTATAAAATAAAAAGTTATGCATGTATGGGAATTGATTCTTGCAGTTCGCGCAATTTCTATCTTTGAATAAATAGTGAAGGACGATCACCGAATATTTCCGTCTCACACAATCAAAACGCTGATAATTCGTACAATATAGCGCATTTCGCAGCGCAAAAGAATCTTTCTTGAAACTTATCAGGATTCCTGACACTCATGACGTTCTTCTCGAGATTTGAACAATATTTCTCATAATTAGTTGTAAGATGATGAGCAAAGCTTCACGTATTGTTTTATAATCTTTGTAATTCTGTATTTCCATTTTCATTTGGCATGCCAATACATATTTTATGACAGTTTCTTCAATTAGTTTTTGAAGGCAGCTTGTCATATTAAAGTACTTATAAATAATAAAAATATACAAGGCTGTATGCAACTCTGAGTTTTTGATTCATCAAAATAAAATTTAAAGAAAGTTAAGCAAATTAATATTGACATTGGAGATGAAACAAATTGTAACCGATTCAATATTTTGAAAATTAAGAAATATAGCGCATGGAATGGTGAATGAGATTGAAGTGCGGTGGGATAGACTTGATAATTACCTTGTTTGGCCCTGATGCAGGTAAGCGAGGTTCCTTTCTGGAAACCATTAGTTTAATTTGAATATTCGCTTATATGAATTTGCAATAGTTATTGAAAGCGAAAAAAATTGTATTAAGAAGCCCATAAACTCTGATCTATGCACATTTAAAAGTATCATCACTATTTAATAATCAAATGAGAGGTATCTAATTCATTCATCGTATTGAGATTTCAATGCAAGGCTCTCACAGGACATTTCAGTAGTCGTTAATAAGACAATGTTTCAAATCGATTATTTTATTAAAATGCTCGGCATCACACTCTTAGGTATTCTCTATAATATAACGTCTAGAATAGTGTTCATAGAACAAATATCTTCCTTGGCACACAATTGAACAATTGTCATTTATACTTCGAACAAGAGCAAGAAGAAAGTATTCATTCCTAAGAGGTTCCCACACAGTTGCAACATGTTATTGAGCACATTGGCAGTTATATTTCACACACTTCTTTCTTACTGACGTTCTTATTGTTCACTATTAACCTCCACATTTAGAGTATTTGAAGATAACCTCAGCCCTCTGATGCATTGTTGTCTGAATACATCTTATTCTTTGACCATAACCACTTGACATTCTTAATTAACACATAAACGCTCTCAAATGATAATGATTCAAATCGTCGCACTTTAGATAAGGGTAGGAAAAGTACATCAGATAAAATATATTATCTACAAATTAAATAGGTAGGCGTGTTTTCGCACTTACCTCTTCAGATAATGCTGAAAATCTCTGTGTAGTGGGATCACGAAAGAAGTCCTGAAAACAAAAGAAAATCTATATAAAAACATCATTCCTTTCTTAATATTTGTCAAAACCTTGGCATTTACATTATTAATAGGTGAATATTATTTTCTTTATTCCATGCTAAATTTTTACATTGCACGCATTGATTTCATTTCGTTTAACTTCTGCTGATGTTTAAGGTAAGGTATCGGGAGAGGTGGCCCAGGGCATCGTCCGATGTGGCCGGTTCTTTCATCCGGCAACTAGAATTCTCTTTCCGTGGTTTCTCCAATCAACACTAGGCGAATGCTGGAGCAATACCATAACAGACGGGCCATGGGCCGCGCACCATCTTTCCTTCCTCTCCCTCGCCCTATACTCACCCCTTACACACACACACACACACACAGAGACACTTATACTTACATGCACTAAAACTACCATACAGGGGGACCGGCTGAGAATTTAGAGCTTGTCCTGAATCGGGCGGTGCTCTGCTGGTGGGAGATACCTGGATTGGGGAACTTCCCGCTTGCCGTCGCTAGATTAGCGCCGGATCTCACCACCCAGCGGGAAAGATCACTGCCATCCCCAGAGAAAAAAGTATGCACTGCACGTACGGGACAAATGACCATAGCAGTTGACGCTCCCGGTATCATCAATCAACCAGTTCATCAATTTAGGGGAAGGCGGTGCCACACTTCGGCATTCCTAATCCTGAGTAGTCGAAGCGCTTGGCAAATGTTCGCTTCCTTTGGTTTGCTCGAAAGACCGCCACGCTGCCGGCTGAACGAATCCGATTCTTTGGCGCTCGGCAACCAGCAACCCATCACGTTACGGAATTCGGCGAGCGGCTCGGTACTAACCGAATGTGTGGAGCCCCTTTACCAATATAACTGTCGATACATTTTTATTTCATTATAATCGGCGTAACTGGGACCATTGAAGCAGCGTACCAATCGGGAGGACTCGAAAGAAAGCTGGATCGATCCCGAACAGGCGAAAGGAATTTGCTTGAAGTGTTGATCGTTAGCGAGATTGTCTCGCCAGGTGGAATCGAGTTCAGTGCCCTTGTCCGTGGTTCATGTGGTTTGCCTGATCACTTCCTGGCGAATTCCAGAGCAGCACCCTCTGCAACGGGCCACAGCGTTCGTCCCTTCCCATCCATCACCCAATTGAGACAGGGGCAATGTGAGAAAGTATCTTCCATGCCCTCCCCATTTACAACCTACTCTCGCGCTTCTAGAGAAGAAAAAAGATCTCGAACGAGGTTGCCCCAGAATAAAGAAACAAAAAATTCTAAACTGCGACGAGACGAAGTTTTAGCACCGCACCCTCACGCATTATTTTATACACTTTGTTTCAATTACATGTTCGAATATTTTTGCCAGTCGTTGGTCCGTTTTAGAGTTATGTCTTAGGGACTTCCTAATCATTAACCATAGCAATATGAAGGTATAAATTGTCCTGTATATAACCATGCGGTGCTTCGGAACCCGCTTAACTTTGGATTTTATTGACGGTTAACATTTCAGTACATTAATAAATTTATATAACTCGTAAGTGTACTCATTTAAACAAACAAAACATTCAATTGCTGGTTCTGCAACTGAAAATATCAACTTTCTCGCATCAATATTTCTATTTAATGACAAAAACATGATTGCTTAAAAAACAGCCTACAAAAACAACAATTCTACGTAATTTTTAATTACTCGGTCTAGTACTTTCAGCGATAGATGTGAACAAACACACGCTTCAGAGTCAAACACACCAAGTTTGCGTTCGCTTGTTGGGTAAAAAGAATAGTCTATACGCTCATAAAATAAAATAACCTTCCATGGGTGTCCAGATGCCGACGCTGTTCACGGAGAAGGGTGTTCCGTATTCGGTGGTGCATCTGAAGCAGCCCGCGAACGCCGAGGCCGCCGCTGCCGCCGCCATCCGCAACGTTTCCTCTCAGCCCCGTGAGTGAACTTTCTGCTCGAGCGGTCTCCTACAGATTTTACACAGTGCGAAGTTAGCAGGAATTATTTGTGCAATGTAAATGGAAATTTATCAAGTTTGTTTCTGAAATATTAGTGAGTGACAAAACATAAAGCTTACAAGTAGTTTTAATGAAAACTACTCAGCTTTCCTACTAAATTAAGGTTGGTCTGTTGTATATGAATTGTTAAAATTAAATTTTGAATTTAAATTTGAATTGAATTTGAAAGATGGAATTTAAACATAAGTAGAATACATTCCTTTAAAAATTAACATTTACATGTGTCGAGAAACTTCCTCATTTTTTTGTATTCATCCATCATTGTATTCATCAAAGTAATATACCGTTAATTATATATGTCGTGTTCGAATCAACAGGCGCCCCGAGTAACGGAGTAACTGACAATCTCATAGCACGCTATTTGTTTCAGCAACGAAGAAAAAATTATATAAATGGTAATAATAATAATAATAATAATAATAATAATAATAATAATAATAATAATAATAATAATAACCGAACGAAGTGGCTCAGTGCGTAGCGTGCTGTGTACAGAGAACATCACTCTTCAGCGAATTCTATATTGGTTGAAATTCGAAGACGATGCAGCAAAGGTTCCCTAAGATGGAAAGAACGACTTTTTATTGACAGCGTCATTATATAACAAGCATATAGGAAGAAACGCCACTTGTTCACTTGTTTTATTGACAATAAGAAGGTCTATGACATAATTCAGCATGACTGGCAGCTCTTCATACTGTCACTGTAACGTATTAATCTAACAATAGTGAATGTCCTCAAATTCACCATAGGCAAATGGAAGACCACTATCCATGTCGCAGCAAAAAATGAAAATGTGATCACCAATAAAATAAACACGAGGCGTGGTATTTAGCAAGTAGACAGTCTGAGCCCGTCCTGGTTTTGTCTGGCTATGAACCCACACTCCTGGAAGATCTACAAAAAGGACTCGAACTGAAAGGCACTGAGAAGACCCATTGAATGCACTTTGCTAGTTTGGATGACAATAAACTCTACTCAGGTACGATGCGTGGCCTACACATGGAAATAAAAAGCATTGAAAAATTTTCCAGAGACATTATTATGCAGCTGGGGATTGATAAATACAAAATTCAAGAAATACAGAAGGGTAAACTCGCCAAGGAAGCTAGTTAGGAGACTTTATATGGAGAGAGAATATTCGCTTTTGAAGCCAACGAATCATACAAATATATTGGTATACAACAGGAATGTATGATAGCACATCACATGCTTAAGGGAACGCTAAAATGTGTTCACGAACCAACAGCAGACAGTTTTAAGAACTATCCTCAATTCTCGAAACTTCACGATTGCGATCAACATATACTCTTTTCCCATTATCACAGTTTCCGTGAGTATTCTCAAATAGTCCTCAACAGACCTAGAGGAAATGGAAGGACAGGTGCAAAACCAAATGACACGTGTTGGTTGCCACCACACAAGAAGCGCTATTCAGAGGATGACACTGCCGCGACGAATAGGAGAACGTGGTATTCGTATCGTATAGTTCACAACCCACCACGCTAAACAGATAACAGCCATGAGAAAGGATTTTGGAGGGAAAGCTAATACTTTTAAACTTCACAAGGTGGTCGTACAGGAAGATAACTATACTTCCCTAAATCTAAAATAACAAAATATATCAATCCAACAGTCATCGTTTCAACAGAAAATGGATTCCTGGAAACAGAAAGCCCTCCACGGTGCATATCTGACTGCAGTTGCCAATTGAAATGTACAAATTTCCACGGGTAATTGTCGTACAAATGGCTCAGCATAGAACATTTGTACCTTGAGGGCGAGGACTTTATGGTGGCAATCCCAGATCAGGTTGTCCCAGGGACTACCTTAAATACATAATTAAAAACCCAGAAATACATACAGATGAGTGCCGAATGTGCCGAGTGCCTAGTATCACTTAGGGTTGCAGTGCACTAACCCCAACAGACTACCAATCGAGACACGATCTAATAGGCCAGATCATCCATTCAAAGTTCGCTAAGAAATGTTCTTCATTAATTTAAGAAGAGTAGAGCAATTCCTGGATTCGACCCCCGCAGGGCCAGGAGAACTTTGAAGTATCCGCAAAACTGTCGCAGTTGCTGCGGCTGTTGCGAAATGGAAGCAGCTGGGTTGTTCTGAGTAACGGCATTTGTTCTACGAACCTTCTACGTTACTCGTTCGGATATTTTCGTATGTATAATGTCTCCGCCAACCTTCAGGTAAAGAAGATGAGACAGAGAAATCCTATCAGAAACTTCTGCAAATAATGTCTGGTTAAATATGATAAGAATTCTTTCATTACTTGTTTTAATTATATTATAAAACTTTATATTCGGGCTTCCCGGCATGTTTACATAACAGCGGGCTTTCTTCACCAAGAATGCTATTTTTGCTTGATATATTTGTCAGATTGGAGAATATATTTTATTCGAAAAATTTAACAGAATTTTTTTAAAGGGTTTTCATTTGTTTATTTCTAACTTTTCGATATTTTTAATAAAGACAATTTTCAAAATTAAACTCCGTGTGTGAGAGACAGTTTTCAAAATTAATCTCCGTGTGTGAAAGACAGTTTTCAAAATTAATCTCCGTGTGTGAAAGACAGTTTTCAAAATTAATCTCCGTGTGTGAAAGACAGTTTTCAAAATTAATCTCCGTGTGTGAAAGACAGTTTTCAAAATTAATCTCCGTGTGTGAAAGACAGTTTTCAAAATTAATCTCCGTGTGTGAAAGACAGTTTTCAAAATTAATCTCCGTGTGTGAAAGACAGTTTTCAAAGTTAATCTGTGTGTGAAAGACAGTTTTCAAAGTTAATCTGTGTGTGAGAGACAGTTTTCAAAGTTAATCTGTGTGTGAAAAACAGTTTTCAAAGTTAATCTCCGTGTGTGAAAAACAGTTTTCAAAGTTAATCTCCGTGTGTGAAAGACAGTTTTCAAACTTAATCTGTGTGTGAAAGACAGTTTTCAAAGTTAATCTGTGTGTGAAAGACAGTTTTCAAAGTTAATCTGTGTGTGAAAGACAGTTTTCAAAGTTAATCTGTGTGTAAAAGACAGTTTTCAAAGTTAATCTGTGTGTGAAAGACAGTTTTCGAAATCAATCTCTGTGTGTGAAAAATTGTTTTCAAAATAGATCTCTGTGTGCGCAGTGCTGCAGGCGGCGCCGTCAGAGGGCGCGGGCGCCGGGGTGCAGTGGGACGGCGGACGCATCCTGAACGGGGCGAAGGCGGAGGAGTGCCAGTTCCCGCACCAGGTGGCCTTCATCACCAACTTCAACACCTTCTGCGGCGGCTCGCTCATCGGCGCGCGCTGGGTGCTCACCGCCGCGCACTGCGTCTTCGACAAGTAATGAGCGCCCTCGCGGTCACAATACGGATTTCATGGCGCTGGATCGCCTTTAAGTTAACTCTTGAACACTTCAAGGGATCCACAAACGTTTGGAGCTAACATTTCTAGGCGCACTGTATCCTTTAAGTTCACACTTTAATTTTTCGAGGGAATCATACATTTGTAGTATGACATTCAAGGCGCTGGTTCGCCTTTATCCGCTCGTGAACGATTCAAGAGATCTATATAAATGTTTTAATGCCAATATTTATAAGAGCTGAGTCGCCTTTAAATCTACTCTTTAATTCTTTAAGAGATCCAGACATGCTTGGAGCCAATATTTCAAGAAGCTGGCTTGTAGTTAAGTTCGCTCTTTAACACTTTAAGGGAATCATACAAGCTCAGAGACATTATTTCAAAATGTTGGCTTATTAAGTTCCACATTAACTCTTTAAGGGAGCCACACATGTTCGGAGTCAATATTTCTAGACATTGTCACACCTATCAGCTTATACATTAAACCTTCAAAGGACCTATTCATGATTCGAGCCAATATCTCTAGGGGCTCGTTCGGCTTTAAGTTCACTCTTTAACCCTTGAAGAGGAACACTCGTTTGGAGACAATATTTCAAGGCGATGGCTTGCCTTTAATTTCACTCATTAACACAACAAGGGACACATTCAGGTTTAATGCCAATATTTTCAAGCGCTGACTCGTCTTTGTTAATGAAGCTGGCAGTAGTCAAACCCCAACTCTCGTTGGATGCTTCTTTTCCCAAGATAATTTAAAACGAAGGTCTTTTATATATCATATAACAAGCATACTGCATGCGTATCAAGTGAATGAGTATTTAATGTTTCTGCGAGCGTTGTTCATTTACACAGCGGGAGGTGGCGATGTTACACCCACAAATTAAAGGGACATTTATATACATAATATGCTTTTATTGGGGTAATGTTTGCACTATCGAACTCAAATAAACAAATTTCTATTTTTAGAGAGTAATTTTTCAAAGACGAAGTAGAGTTACAATCTTAATTTTTCCTATGCTTTTACCATATATCTGTAGTTACTTTAGAAAAACATCAATTATAAGTAGCATGTCACAGAAAAATTAGATCTTCCTAAAAATTGGAATTGTGAATTTTCCCCCAATTTCAACTGAAATATCTCTCTGGGGGGACCTGATAGTTTTGAAATTGGCTTAAATTTGCTTTGGGAAATAAATCCAATGCATTTTGGTTTAAAAAGCTAGAATGGACTCTTGCTAAATAATTTATAAAGCCGATAATGTCTACAAAGGCGAAAGATGGCGCGCGCGGAATATTATACCCCCAAAATGCAAAAATGTTTAATATTGTTTAATAACTTTTTCATGCATTTATTGGATAAATATGTTTACAATCAAACGCAAAAACATTAGGACAAAATTTTTTAAAATTTATTTTTCAGAGATGACGGAATTGTGCTTATAGAAATAGGCCCAACGCTGTGACATCGTAATTTTAGAACTACCATCTCTACTGCTTCAATTATTTTTTTCTCATGATAACAGATGATTTGAACTTGTGAATGAACCAAAAAAATATTTGTACCATTAGTATTTACATGTATTAAACATTTTTTAGAAAATTTAAAAAGTTTTATTAAAAATTTTTCTTAATGAATAATTGGTTTACTATATGTTCAATATTTCTGAATTATAACAAAAAATAATCAGTGGGTTATCTTACATAGAACCGGCGATAGTGTTTCAGGCTTCCAATGACAGCCAAAAACTCTACTCGTGGCTTTAAAG
Organism: Gryllus longicercus; assembly: GCA_038098605.1. Classification (NCBI taxonomy): domain Eukaryota; kingdom Metazoa; phylum Arthropoda; class Insecta; order Orthoptera; family Gryllidae; genus Gryllus; species Gryllus longicercus. The sequence goes on along the minus strand of JAZDUA010000410.1, from coordinate 590,053 downwards.
TTTGTAATGCTCGAGAAAGCTGCAGGGTTACAGGTTATGCTTTTTTTCTATGTCTATATCTTTGCTTATTTTCTTTCTTCCTCGTATCTTCTTCCTCTTTTATTTTCTGGCGTTGTCTGGTTTTGGCTTTGCTTTTTTTTATGGGAACAACGTCCCTTTTTGCAAATGGGGGTGTGGTTCCCCTAAGGCTATAGAAATACCCAAATAAACACAAAACGAAAAATCGTAGAATAAAACGGATTTCGCTTAATTTAAGTTAATTGAATTTAATTTAAGTTAAAGAGAATATCTCAAAGGTTCTGATTCTGTTAAAAGTCAAAAAATGGATTTTCTGTCATTTTCCCTTATTTTGGAGGCATAATACATTTTGGAATAAAAATGGCTACCATATGAACTACGTACAATTTTCCTCCTTTTTATATCGGGTTTGATCAACCAAAACAAAAGAGAATACACATGCAAAACATGAGTTTTTTCCAACGGTCGACCGGACTGTCCAAGACCACTTAAAATGGTTTACCCTGGTGTCAAAAATTCCGCATCGATTGTCGCTTCCGAGAAAGCGAGGCGCAGAGGGGCTGAAGGGAGCGAATGGCGGTGTGTTCGCAGCGCGCAGTGGATCCTGGTGCTGGCGGGCTCCGCCAACTGGGCCTCTGCGCCGGTGCAGGCGTACGCGGCGCGGGGCTATCTGCACGGCGACTACAACGCCTCCTACCTCGTCAACGACGTCGCGCTGCTCGACCTCGGCGCTGACCTGCCCCTCGACGGTGAGCCCTACGCCCCCTCCTCCGCCGCACGCGGCACGGTGCAATTCAATATATTTAAAAAGGATATGGTCGCACCAATCTCCCTTTGCTTTTGCCCTGCTCACGGGAATTTGCAGAAATTAAAATAATTCACGTTATTTCCCAATTATAATGTAACTTAGGTGGAATAACGGTTAGTGTAACGGTCTGTTTAATTCAAGTTTGTGGGTTCAAACCCAACCCTTGGATTTTTAGGCGGAAAAATGCTTCGTACTCCTTCCTTCACGGGAAAGTAAAGCCGGCTCTCCAATGGTGTAGATTAAATGAATGTAAAAGGTTCTCAAGCCTAAAAGGAGCCCCTGGGCTAAATTTTAAATAGAGTAATACTTTCTTTCTCCGCTACATGATGAAGGCGTGGCGGAACGTGAGACGGAAGAATAGATCTGATGGAGCGAGTCTCGCCACGTAAAATAAGGCATGAACTATCTAACTGTAATGATATAGCACAATAGACAATTCTCAAGCTCCATTCATTTACTTTTGGCTACTTATTCAAAAACAGATATCGCCAATTTGAGCTCACCGCCCACCTTGTGCCATTTTGGATGTCCTGAGAGACCTTATGGCGAGATTCGCCGTTACTTAAACTCTTCTTTACTTGCTATATTAAATACATTATTTCAATAGAATATTGTTATCTTGCTTCAATTCTTTTCGTCCACACAGCCCATCATTGCCAAATATACATTGATGTAATTTAACTCTAGCTTAAATATTTTCCTTTCTCATTTGAATTAATTTACTTAGTCGATTAATTATTAATGAGCCTTTGCGCTTACTACATATAAAAAATAAATTTAAGATTTGCCACAAGGGAATACATAATAACAGTAATAATTATGACTGGCCGGTGATGCTGATGCTGATAATGATAATGATGATATTATTATTATTACTATTATTATTAATAATAATAATATAATAATAGCTAATAGTAACTAGCTGAATCTACGCGAAAACTTTGCACTTAACAATAAACGTGATATTGTAAATAACTGTAAGTCATAAGTCGTAGTCAATTGGTAAGTAACAGGTCAATATAATAAATAAAATGAAACTGGCATAGTAATAAGCACATTAGGGGGGAAGGTAAGGGGGGATCGAAAATATAAGGGCAGAGGCGCTGGTGCGGACGATCTTCTGTGGCGCTGTTGGATTTCAGGTGCTGAGGAGGCCAAACACTGGAAGAAGACGGCGGGACGCCCACGCCAGAAAATAAATAGTTAAAATAAACGTCGGATAGATTAGTATGTATTCGGCTTCTGACGGCAGGTTTTTCCCCCTTCAGGTTTTTTTTCCTGAGCCGTAACTTATGGTCTCTTTTCCGCGGCTTTGATGCGATGGAGAGAGCATTTGGGGTGAATACCAGAATTCGAAAGATTAGAACGCGAAAGGATGTAGGTATTGTAATGGCTTAAAGGCGTTCGGCCTAGCCACATAGGATCAAGTAAGCTAATTTGTTTGTAATAATTACCTATTAAATAAATGTAACTGTTTAAAAAAATGAGAATTTCATAATAGAACCCATTTTCATGCGAGTCCCTGGACTCACCGTTAGCACATTATATATGCGGAAGTGTCCGAGAGAACCGTTCTAAGATTGCTAAGTGTGATGAATTCGCTGAAACAATCAGCCGTCATTTTTATTGTCTTTTTCTTTCAAATTAATTTCAGATACATTCCGGGTTTCGCCACTCTGCTCACCCAAGTTACGGAGTGGGAGCACACAAAACAATTAAATTATCAATCATGTAATTGAATGTTATCAGTTTGAAGATTTCATTTTGTTTCTACTTGAGAAACAATTCTAGCCCCACTTTTCCCCAATTGAATCCTCTTTGTTTTCCCCTGCGTCCCCATCTTTCCGGCACTTCCCCCGCATATCCCCAACCTGCCCTTCGCCCCAAATCTATTTCCAACAAAACTTGTGTCGCTGTCCTTGTGGATAAAAATCATGGTTTTCAGACCGTAGTACGCAACGCCTCCAAGCAATGCCCGATTACAATATAGGTTGCAGTAATGTTTTACGTCACAATCTGCAAACATTTTTTTGTCTTATAAGTTTTTTTACGTACGCGACAGGAAATTAATTCCCTACGCCGTTAGTAGCATACTTACAGAGTATTGCGCCAATGGTTTCTTATAAATTGTCAAAACCCATTTGCTTTATATATACAGAAAGGATAATAATCCCCATTATGTAGCAGCGACGATGGTGTGACGGTTAGTCGGACTGTTACAACCAAGTTCGTGGGTTCAAACCCGATCGTAACCGTGGATAGTTAAGAGCGTAACAATCCTTCGTACGCCTTCCTGCGGAGGGGAAGTAAAGCCAGCTGTCCCATGTTAGTAGATTTACTTTCATGTAAAAGTTCATCAAGCCTAAACGAAGCCTCTGAGCTAAATTCAAATCACCTGTTTCGTCGCCCGAATGATGCATCCTTTCTCCGCTAGTGGGTGAAAGGAGCGTACCGAAATTTGCGTGGTCAGACGGGAAAGCGGGCCTGATGGCCCGTGTCTCTCCACATAAAATAAGGCATCAATTCTATTATATTAATTATAATATTAACTATTTTATACAATGTTGTATACCTGGATGGTCAATTTTCATTTATCCTTCAATGATTTCACCAGTATTTACCACATATCTAGACTCACAGGTTCTAATTCAATTACTTCAAAGAACTCTATTTTGCAGACTGCCTCCAACCGGTGGATCTTGAGACTCAGGGTTGTGACAATGATGATCTAGCTGGTGAACAGGCAGTTACCAGTGGCTGGGGATACACCAGTGGCAGTGAGTAGAATTTAGTTGACTGTATACTTTGTGGAAGCATTGCATTGTCCAAAACAATATGAAATAGTTTGCGTTGGCATTTTTAGGTAAAATTATACTTTTTGAAGCAAAAAATTTAGCAATACTCAAGCTACAGTATTTTTTGGAAATTTCCGATTATGTAAGTGGCCACACGAATATTTATTGTCACATTGCCAACACCCTCCCCTCCCGTAATGTTAAACTAGGAACTTGTTAATAAAGGGCTCGACCAACACAATGCATTTGGCAGTATACATTGACTTTCTTTCGAGATAAATTATAGAGCTCTAATTGCGTTTTAATATCTTGAAAACTTTTCACATTTGGGTACACACACACACACAAAATATTGGTGATTATTTAATGTAGTATATGTTCCGACACAAACGTATTTGACTTTCATTTTGCCCTTCTATCTGACGCGGAAATTCCATATAAGACGTTAGTAATGAATTAAGTCACCGCCATTAGCTCTTGAACACTTGTGGAAAAATTGCGGGCTAATGCTTATGAATTTATGTGGAAAATTAAACAGCAAAGTAATTTATAGTATACTAGTCATCCTCGAGTATACTAGAAACGCACACAAGGAGAAATATCTTTCTAAAAATATACTCTTATTTCTACTCCCCAATAATTTTGTTCTAGAAATTTCCATCTATAAATCGATTCCAATCCAATGGACCTTTCTATACCTTACTTCAATTAAGTTCATTTGTAGGCTAAATACATCATTCCAAAATTCTGTACAATTATTTCAAAGATTGTAGGGTTAGTATGGGTATCCATCTCCTCCGATATTCATAGAGATTCTATTAGCTGACGTTTCACACAACTAGAGTATTTAAGAAACTAAAGCACAAAGTGACAAAATCAGTAAACTTGAACAGAGTACCTCTCATCTGGAAGAAAATGACTGTTACCAGTACTTACATATACACTACATATGACTATTATCTGTACTGTCAGAAAATTTAACATACCTCCATAAACAGATTCCAATGCTATGCCTTACCTCGTTTTACATTTCTTACGATCAACTCTCTTTCCCCTAGATTTTCGATTTTGGCATACATTGAACTTGTGTACTTTAAAAGCTACTCAAATGGCGAGGCTACTCAAATCCATGAATTCGCTGCTGTTTACCACGTACTTGCTCGCATTTCGCCAAGCTAAGGCTCCCACAGACCGGCGCGAAAGACCCGCAGCCTACGCGGCAATTTCGCGTCACGTGTTGCCTTACGAGCACGTTCAGACCAGCGCGGCAGGCGAGCGTCGCGGCAGCGGATTGGCAGAATTTTCTTACCTGCATATTTTGAAACGCAGACGGACGCGTTTCGATCGCTGCCGCTTGAGTTCCGTGAAAGTTCGCCCGCCTTTGGGAGTCTTCGCTTATCTCTGGATCGAGCTCCCCTTACTTTTATTTATGGGAAGAGGAAAACTGTCATAAAACGCGGAGTTATAATTGACGCTCCAGTGCGAAGGGCCCCGCGGATTCCGCCGCCGCGTCTAGCGCGGACGGTTCCGCGCCGCTCCCGCTGCGGATCTCCCGCGCCGGCCTGCGAGAGCCTCTCGAGTCGATCACACTCGGGCGCCCCCTTTCCCTCTCGACCGGCTGGCTCATCAAGCAACGCGCCCCACCGGCGAGCAGCCCTGCTTTGGCGTATCCATGATTTGGACCGATATTTGCAGATACACACGTCTTAGAGGACTGGTTGCAATACGTGGACACAGAGATTGTGCGGAACGAGTACTGCCTTTCCTTCTACGGGAACATCACCGTGGCCGACACCACCGTGTGCTCCGTGTCGCCCGTTGGCGCGAGCGGCACTCTGTGCGGCGTAAGTACCTGCCACACCCACTCGCTCCAAGTGGGTGTAAGCTGGCCTAAGAGGTCGGTACAATTTCCAACCAATTTTTTGTCAAAATGCACACAAAAATGACTGACATTGTTCATTCTATACAGTCTGAATGAAAATGAACTGCATCCTCTGTATGAAATTCGGATAAAAATGTTTCATCTGAGGAGGTTTCTTGAACAACAATGCAATGCTCATCATATTTTTGGGCATTAATTTTCGAGATTTGTTTGATATTAATAGTTTCGACCTTAAGTGATTGTGTGATTTTAAATATCTTTGATTTAAATGGTGCAGTACAATAGATTTTAATAGAACCCAATCATTAGTAATCTAAACATACACAATGATATAACCTAAACGCGATCTCTCAAAGGAACACATCATGAAGGTACCAATTAATGAGTTACTTCAGGGAGCCACCACGAACTCTAATTACGTGATCAAATTCTCAACACTTTGCACAAAAAATTAAAATTTCAAAAACACTGGCAAAATGCATCCAGTTTGGTGGGTCATACGTTGGGACAAACTAAATTGGATGGAAACTACACTGTTACTACCTACTGGAACATCTAAATATAATTTCATAAGAGTCATCGACTTGCACTGATGCGTCAGAATATGAATTATTCACATGACCAACTTGCTTTCCTTCAGAGTGTGTTTTGCAGTCTTTCATATTGTTCAATCATAGTTTTCCTCTCTTGCCTACACAAAGACTTCTGCAATTTCAACTAGTGAAGTTTTTGCAGAAACGCGATATGGCGCTCTGCACCGCGCGCGCGTGTTTGCAGGGCGACAGCGGGGGCCCGCTGGTGTGGCAGGCGACGGGGCGGCAGATGGGCATCAACAGCTTCGTGGCCAGCCGCGGGTGCACGGCCGGGTGGCCCAGTGGGTACGCGCGCGTGCCCTGCTTCGTCCAGTGGATAGAAGCTGTGCAGGCGCTCTGACCTCCCCGGCAAGCCTTGCACACGACTCAGCTTCCGCGCGTCGGGATCGACCTCCAACAAACTTTCGCTCTGAATTAGCAACGTAAACGGTTGATTAAGGCTAAAAACAAAGTACTGCTCTGAAACAGGGATGATGTTTAACTAGTACACGCACGTGAATGGGAACATAACTCTTCTTTCATGATTTTAAAGTAACACATCTATTTTATAGACTACTTTTTTCAATAAAATATTTATTTAAATACATACACGTTAAAAACTTAATTTTATCAACAAAAAACAAATAATATTTTAACATGTATGACTTTAAATAGATATTTTATTAAAAAACAGTCTGTCTATAAAATGAAGATGCTACTTTAAAATCACTATTTCACAAGAGACAGGCATTAATTTTTAATAAAACCTATTCTTTCTTCCCCAAACTGAATAAAAACAAGTTTTCTTCTTCATTTATCACCCCCACGTCATATTAGAGGTATGATAATGTTTTCTGAATGGATATAAAATTGTATTATCTTTCGCAGATTGATTTCAATTATATGAAAAAATTCAAGTAAATAAATGTGAACATCAGAGCAATTTACGAGCCTGCTTATCTTTTTCAAGATTTGCATGTTTTTACAAAATAATTCCGTATTTGGCGCAAGCGCACGAAATTTTTTTTCCAAAGCTTCCCTTTCAAGGCAATTTTTACCAAGCTTCCCCTTTCATTTATAAAATTGTATTATACCTATTGTAAAATTGTCTTATTATGTTCATTACATTTACATTTACTGGCAAGCTTGAAATACCTCCAATATCACTTCAAAATATTTGTAATATAATAAATTGACAATTGAGGCATGAAAAAGGTAGGAACAAAAAAAAACAGTTTTCATTGGAAGCAAGCAACTCAATTGTATGGACAAAATCTCACCAATATCGTAATAGAAAATGCTTTAAATGGGAGTCATTTACTCACTTTTGTATCAAATGAGAAATTTGAAAAGCCTGGAACATATTTGACAATGAAAACCTGTTTAATGGAAATACAACTCAAAAATCACTGCTCAGTCAAATTCAGAATGAATGCTTTTAGCACATTATTCATAAATTCTTCACCAAAGTGAAAGATACTTTTCATCGAGGAAGTCCAACATAATTACTAATTCTCTCTTCTTGGTACCAGAAAAGACTAGTTTTTTCCAAGGCGTTGTAAGCATGTTAATAACTGTCTTTTCTTAAAAATCTTCTGTACTATCGCTTATCAATGTCATTAAATTATTATCTTCTTTTTATTGCAGCAAAATCTGCTTGAGTGTTTTTTTTAGATGGCCGGTCCCTTTTTAGGTGGATGCTGAAAGAGTTTCTGTTAAAACATTTGCCACATTGTTCTGAAAATTCCCTATCAAGGGTCATAGTTAAATATCCTCAAACTATGAATTTCAAGATATATTACTTTCTTCTAGTCAGTGGCATAAACATGCACTACATTCTGCATGAAAACTGAAAATTTGAAGTTATAGCAGTTTCTACGTTTCCCATGCCAGTGACTCAATTATAAGAGCCATAAGATACAGTATAATAACAATGACCTTGATGTACAATAAGTGAATAAAATAAATTTGAATGTTGAAAGAAAGATGTACTTTTATAATTCTTTCCAAAATCATCAGTGTCTGTAATTATTAAATATAACCCTGTAAATTATTTTTAAGATATTTGTAATATTATTTCTCAAAATGTGAATTTTGTTTCTAAAAAGAAATGTTAGTTTTAATTGATAACAATATTCGATATTGCATTTTCTCGTGGCTTAAATACGAAATAGAATAATGCCTCAAGACTAAGGACATCATCTGGTTTCCCCCAAGGGTAAATAAGTTATTACAAAAAATTAAATAATTAAATAAAAAGGAGGGTACAACTGTACTACTTAACGAATTACCTTACCAAAAATACAAAACACTTTTTTATTAGTAAGCCTCCCAATTTTAGTTCTAGATATTTAAAAATTTAAAAAATGTTTTACAGATTTCAAAATACTTTTTAGAAACTTTTAGATATGAATGCCAAATAATTAAAATACTTCTTACATGAACCACTGCAATGGGCATGAGCCCAAGTGGTGTAAATCACACTTTTCCTTTTCCAACACCACAGCAGTACATTATTTCATGTTTTCTTTACATATGTTGGTTTAAAAAGGTTTGTTTTTAGCTCAAATTGACCATACTGATTAATTTGGTTCAATTCTAGACATGATATAAGGGCCTAAATGGAGTTTAACCACTTCTCATAAAAGTATGTAAACAAAGTTGACAAGAAAATATGAAATCCAGTAAATAACAGTGTTATATTTTTTAAATCCTAGGTTAAATGAGTAATATGATAAAATCTGAAGAATACAAAAGCCAAAATTTGAAATCATGTTTAAAAGATATATTATGTAAAAAATGTAAGAATATATCATCTCAAATAAATTGAAAATGAAACCCTGGACTATTTCTCCATTTACATAATTTTTGTTACTGCTCTACAATCTTCAGCAGCTATAGATGTCATTTCCTTTCAGTGGTCCGATGTCTTCAAGAATGACAGAAGCAAAGAAGATATTTCAAGTAGTGGTAATGAACAAGTGAGATAAAGAGCGAGAGGTTTTTCATATCTTCTTTTCTCTTTTGTAAAAAATCTTTCTGTACAGTTTCTCTGAGGTTTGTTAGGTAGACAAACTGTACGTCCATTTTGAGATCCCGATTTTAAAGTTATATAAAACTCGATTAAAAGCGATATTAAACAATTTACGAAATGGCTTGAAGAAAGGGTTTCTTTAAAAACAAATTGTGAATGATTCTCTCTTTTTGTATCAATTGAAGATTTACAGAGAACTGCAAAAACCAGTCGACTAGCGTAACTCCAATCTATACCACATTGTCAGCAGGTACATTGCTACGCTTACAGCATTAACTCATGTTCCTATCCACATTGATGCGAAGTGACGTACATCTATCCCTCTGTGCTGCTAACAGAATTCCACATACTGAATACGGTTACCAACCCAATTGTAAAAAACACGAAAGACGGAGTTACACCACCTGGTGTTCAAAGAGCTCATGCATTAGCACTAAAACTGGTGTTTTAACAGAATATAATGATTTTAATAACTGTGAAATTCATAAACTTTTCACGAATATTTTTTTTCCAATGCTCCATGACCTATTTCGAACGTTACTCACATACGTTACACATAATCATATTCCCTTCACAAGTAGTTTTGTTCTAATATTCAACACATGCTATAACACTTTAGGTCCTATTTAGTAGTGATACATCGAGCAGAAGACAAAGTGAATTGCATAAAGTAATTCATATTAACCATACAATAACTTATATTATCTGCGTAGACGTACGAAATATCTTTTGGTTCTAACTGCAATTTCACACGGGATTCCGCCAGCCCACGTTCCGAGATTTACACCGTACTGCTCTCCTCACTTCCTGACGTGCCCTGACCCTTCGCCGGCTTGTAGCATCACAAGACAAGCTGATGTAGTTGAAAGAGACGACTTTTTGGCGGCAGTTCAGAAGAGTTCTTCCCTTGTCCTGTATAGATCCTTTACATAAGCTTCCTTTTTTTGCCAGAAAAACGCTGTGAGGTATTGATTAATATACGAGGGGAGAAAAGGCTAAGAGATTCTTCTCAGAGAGATTGAAATATTACGGTTTAAATGCATTCGTTAATTAAAACTCTATCAAAGTTAATTTTTTTCTTTGTTAACTTATACAAAATTGTACACTTTACACTGAAACATCGAATGAACGAATATTTTATTTGATACTTCCAAAAATGAACAAAAATGATATTAATTTTAGAGATATTACATTAACATATTTTTAAATCATTTGAAAAATGTTAAAACATTTGCAAAATATTATTTAATTACACTGTGATCTACTCAAGAGTCTTCAACAAATATTGCTTGGGGCTTCTGGGTCTGGATAAGGGTTTTAGTCAAATTTCCTTTCATTCATGCAGCAAATTCTGCGACACTAAATCTAGTTTTCTCTCACTAAATATACACATCTTATCAAACACCTAATCAAGATATCTATCGTTAATGACATTGAAAAATTAAATATTTCCAGAAATCGACTCTGATTTCTGGAAATATTCTTTTCTCCATTCATGCAGAAAGTGTTTCAAGTTGTCTGTCAGTGTCTAACCAACGTGTCATACACGATCGCAATTGACTGCGGTTTCGAGTGCAGGGAAAAAAGAGTTGGGAAAGAAATCCCCTGAACTCTAGAAAACAAAACACAGGAAACGAGAGATGATAAGGCACTTGAATGAAATACCGAAATCATCATACACGAGAGGGAGACCCATTAATCTCTTCTAAGACTACGGCCTTTGAGGGTTTTTCCGCAAACCGTTTAACTTTGGTGTCTTTACTTCTGCCTCTGTTTGCTCCTGAAGGATGCAGCGATAAAGGTCGTCCTGAATTAAAATCACACGTCTTGAACTAATACAGCGAGACGAGTTTCTTAGCGCAACAAGAATAAACTTAGATAAGCGTTCTGGAGCATTTACGATTTAAGAATTGTCATGAGACATATGACTTTATATTGCCCATATGGATAAATTTCAAATACTTAAAAATTGATTAAGCAACTCTTCTTCTACACCTCGAGGGAAAAGAACCATCAGTAGACTCAAAACAACATGGAGTGGTCAACGACCAACAGGTATAATGATCGCAACAGACCAACATGTATAATGTCTGAAGAGCAGAAGTAGACAATAAGATATGAGCAATATATTTCTTCAGATGTAGTACACACAAGCAAATAAACACTCCTCTACTGATCGAGAAATTGGAAAATTACCTGCTTGTCTCTGAGCATGAGGAGCAGTTCCCAAAAAATATTCTCATGTGGTAAACACTCTATCAAGCAATTATTTTCTTAAAGAACTCACAAAATGTTACAAATTATAATAATATTTCTGGAAATTCGTTTTACATATTATCTGCAGGATTCATGATGTATTCCGCTAGCTACACCTCACGACTAGTAGTCTCTCATAACGAAAAACATCGTGCATTTACGCAACTTTCCATCTGCTTGCCGTCAACTTAAGAACTATCAGCATGCAAACAAACAAAACGTCACTTTTTTCAGGAATTACACTACATCTTACACTATTTTTTTTTTCTGAAGTGAGAACGTTAAAACGTTAAAATTGTAATTCGCGTGGTTAATTGATGTTTGCCAGCACTAGCGGGGTGAACACCCAATGTTTTAACTAAAACATCACTAATCTTTACCATCACTGAGAACTTAGGTATGCAGATGTATGCCATATCCTTGACCCAGTTTTGTTTTTACAGAGTTTTCATGTCCCATTGTTTTATTAGGAGTGGAAACTGGTTAATCCCGAACAGAGATTCCTTACTTTTCACGTAAATAAATAAGTACCCACAAGCCAATGTTATTCACAACGAGTCGAATGAATATTTATTCTACCTGAACAATATTTTTATACTGTTGCGTAATCGTATCTGAAAAATCTGTTTTCAATAATCATGTTTTAAATACATCAAAGAACAGGGAATGGAGGGCTTCTTCTTTCTGTAAAAGATGAACAGGTTTGTTTCCACAAATGTTTTTCTTGTACTCTATAGTCTAATTATTTAATGTCAAATTCAGTTACTTCCCCAATTCATGAATAGTGATGACCTGCAAAATTGTTAGATGCAGCATCATTGTGCGGTTCCTTTATCTCTTTTTCGTTCAAAGAAACCCGCGACGCACATATTCAACGTAAGCGGCGCTAAAAGTAGGTTTTCCTTGATAACTCACTCTACACTTACGAGCACCAATCCCAGACGACGACATTTCTCTTCAGAGTGCGCGCAATCGCCGAAACAATACCATGTCCGTACCTCTCGAGAGCACTCGAGACCTCCCTGGGACAATGGCGTCGCCAGATTACGATCGCAGCGCGGCTCGCGGCGTGTGCCCGCACCACGCGTCTGCGGCGATAACGCGTGGGGGGAAACCCGCGTGCGCAAGGCGGGCGGTCCAGGGCCTATAAGACCCTGCGGGAGCGCACGCCCGGCACCTGACCGCACGAGTCGCAGCCATGAAGATCATCCTCGCCTGCGTAGCCCTCCTCGCCGCCGCTCAGGTGAGTGACCGGTGCCCCATAGCACCGTCTGGGAACCTGCGTTCGTCTACTCGCGAATTTCAGGAAACTTGTAGCATGATTTCAAATATTAATATTAACCACTATTGTAGTAATTTGTGAATCAAAACTAAAAAAAATGTTTTTCAGAAAAAATGTTCTCTCACCTCGGAACCTGCATTTTGTTCTTTATTTAATTGCCGAAAAAGGAAATCTGTTCCCTTTGCTTAAACAGTTTGGTTGAAGTGCTGAAAAGTAATACTTTTTGGAAATGCTTTTTACCCCTCTCCCTAAGCTCTGCCATGCTTCTCCACTGCTTTACCGTTCTCTCAAAATACAATCACTTTTCACTTTGAATCTTGTAAATGTCTGAGTTAAACTATTATCCCGGTCGGTTATTTTCGTGGAGTCAATTGCACATGCGCGCTAGTTGATTTTAGAAGACGTAGAAAGGTCTGGATGAATTTTCGAAGTTGGTTTGGGAGATTTTGCAGGCGCACGTGGAGTTATGTAGAGATGGGGAATCGCTTGTGGGGTGGTCGTGTGTGCAAAAATCAACCTGCTGTTAGCATTGGCGTAATACTGCGGCACATGAGAGCTGTTTCAACGCGCGTATCTTGCAGGTTTTTGTGGAGATAATCGCAATGAACTATTATAGAATTGCTGCCAGCGTGTGGCGTAGGATAAGCGAGGTCTGGGCTGAAAATTGCATGAAAAAGACAATGACACACTAAATTAAAGATGTGAATTTGAACGGGAATCATGTTTAAAGTTACTTAGAGTGGCTGGGAGAGCCCCACCACGACAACACATAAGTAAACATCCGTGTCGGAGACGAGATTCGAACACGTGACCCTTCAAACTGATCACTAGACGCATCCATCCTAGCCATTTCCGTTACCCTGATCGGACAGAGAATATTAATAACAATTAACAAAAATTGTCAACTACGCGTGTTATGTGTCGGTTTCTTTTAGTAAAGTGATGCCAATACACGCTTTCGTAAAATCTTCCGAATATCACATTCAGCCTTCTTGAAGTTGCTGTTAATTAAATTCTTTCGCCCGCTTAATCATTACAAATAAACAGTAAACACCTTACGATACTCAGACAAATGATATCATGACATTTACATAAATATTACATTTCTTACACTAAAGAGAAATTAAATTTTACGTGCGCTGACGATATATTAAGAGACATCGATATGAGTGTACTGGGTCACATTCCTGAATCCTTCTACCTCTAGGATTACTAGGATTCTTGAATTTGTATACACACAACAACAACTACCCTCTCATTTTCAAATGAGATGTGTTATCACGAGGTACATAATCAATGACCTATTTCACGTTCGGTTATTGAAAAATTATTCAAACAAACGCTTCTGTTTTTTACCAGCTTGAAGCTTTTCCGTAACCCAGGGACATATCAGGCAGCTTATGAGAATTGTTGCATTACACCTTTCAAAACTTATAAATATAAAATGTGATGTATACTATATAAATGTAAAGTGTGAGGTGTTTCTTATTCAAACTAGGGACAGGTCTTATGGTCAGTCAAGTTTTCAACTTGTTATACTCCTCTCTCTATTATTTTTCACAATAATTCCATGTAATATATTTATTTATTGAAAATGAAAAAAATATTCTACTTCCATTCAAATGTAAAGGTATTTCACTTTATAATATTACTCATTATTATTAGTATTAATATTATTGCTATTTCTTTCATTATTAATCGTCTCTGCTTGATGTGCATAGGCGGCGCCCAGATTAGCTGAACCACAAGAGTTTCTACCAACAGTTACTCCCATTGGTAAGTGGTCAAGAGCATGGAGTCAACGCCCGCCTTGTAGTTCCTCGTGTTAGTTTTACGTGACATATATGGCGAGAATAACAATAGGAACATTTTAAAATAACTGAGGGGATGCCGCCAGGCAATTGATTTACCAGATACCTGTGATTTTCAAGTGTAAACATACGAAGATAATTTTCACTTATTCTTATCATTACACAAGGACGATTTGTCTGAGATTCCAGGTAAATGGGCAACTAGGTAACGAGTGCATGTCCTTCAAACTAAAACTTTTACATTTCAATCTGTTATGCCTCTTCACCCTACCCCTTGCTCTTTTGTAGATTCAAGTTGTTTACAAGTACAGCAATAATAAATCTCAATGATTGGGTTGTGATATAAGCGATTTGTGAAACATTCTGGTATTTGGAGCAATCAATATTCTCAAGAGTCATAGTTTGGAGAGGTCTCTTTACATAATTGCACATCTTCATAGTATCTCGTACGTATGATGTGATAACAGAAAGTGCATAAAATCGAGAGCATGCATTCTGAAACCGTAAGAGTTTGTCGATAAAAAGCAAACATGAATAATTTTTCTCATTTAAGAAATTCAACTTGAACGACAGTTTTTACTCTATCACAATGGAACACATTTTCGGTCAAGTTGACAGTTTATCCATTCTTTCTTCAAATTCGAATCACTAAATATAATTTGCTTAATCAAACATCAAAAGGTTCAAAATTATCTAAATTATTATTGGTTTCATTCACGCGTTCTTCACAGAGTGAAGAATAAATTTGCTTCTTCTGCAGTGTGGTACGTTCCACCAGCAGCACAACCCTTACCCAAAACATAATTATTATGATGTCAGATTTGAGAGTAGAATTATCAAGTTCACAAAGATGTGCCAGGCGACTATCGGAACAGTACCTTAACAAAAGGACCACGGATCTCATGCGATCTTCTCTTTCACATCCTTGCTCTTATCTCATGCAAACTCTTACAATCCCTACACTACCACAAGTCGGAAGACCAGTGGGGTACAGAGAGCTTATCCCGGCTGAGACGGCGCCTTGCTGGCGGAGATGCATGGAGTGCGAAACCTCGCAAGCAGAGATATAGGTCGGCCCCGTAACTCACTTTCCAGCGGGCGAGGAACACCGCCACCTTCCACGATTCAGCATGCACTATACTTTCGAAACTAAGGAACAAAGCCTGTCGGCAACCCCAAAGTACCCCAACCACAGCGCATCGCGAGTGTGTAAGTGACGGGGGTGTCGGGGCTGTGGCTGCGCAGGCAAGGCGAGCTCGGGCCCCAGCGGCAACGGGCGCATCGTGGGCGGCGCGCTGGCCTCCAGGGGCCAGATCCCGTACCAGGCGTCGCTGCTCATCGACTCCTCCTCGCTGTGCGGCGGCTCCCTGCTCTCCCCGCAGTGGGTGCTCACCGCTGCCCACTGCGCTCGCAGGTAACGCGCCTTCCGAATTGCGCACAAAGAAATTATCAATACCATGTTGGAAATGGTAAATATGAATACGCAAAATTCTTTAGTAAACCCTTCTTTTCTCGCATAACTGCATTCATCGTGTGGTTGTGCCTGGTTATGCTAATTGTGGTTGTACTAACTTCTTAGTAAACTAAGTACCCGAGTTAGATTCACAGCGTGTTTTTACTTGCTGTAAACATAATAGTGGGTTCAAGTTTCTTTTAATATTTTTTTTCCAAATTTATTCCATATTTTGAATGTGGTATAATGTATAATAAGGTGAGTTTCAGGCATTTTTGTGTTGCGTACCCCATTATGTGTTTCATACAGAATGTACAGTGTTGCAGAAAAATGTGTGTGTTTCTAGCCAAATGGCAGCAGGGCAAATTCAGAATCGAAACGTCGCCTTTTTGAAATCATAAACGGTTAACTGCAATATTTTATTCAAGAATCTGTTCGTCGAATGAAGACCAAAGATTTTTCTTGTTAATTAAGAGTGACAGATATTTTTTTAAATATGAGTATTATTACTTTTAACGAGTTTATCCAGAATTAAGTTTGTTATCACTACCCAAGTGTTTCTCGATGTATCCTCCCGGTGCTGTGAGCCGAACGGTGAGCCGAACGGCGAGCAGAGCGGTTCCCGATTGGAGGGCCGCGTTGTGAGCGAATCGATGATGTCGACAGCACGAGCCGCGTGCAGGTGACGCTGGGAGGCATCAGCCGCGACCTCAACGTGGCCGACCCCGACCGCGTGGTGGTGCAGTCTTCCCGCGTCATCCCGCACTCGTCGTACAGCTCCCTCACCCTGCGCAACGACATCCTGCTCATCCAGCTCGCCACCCCGGTCTCTCTCAACCGTGAGTACCTCCAGCAAGCGTACTTTTCTCCACACGGCTCAACTACCATTATTCACTACAAACCAGAGCTTTTTTCTCTCGGTACCCACATGTTGTAAGTTCTACGTGTACTCCGCACTACGTGTTTTAAGTATAAACTCATTTACAATTACTCATTAACAATTGCCCGGCAGTTCAAATATGACGCCTTAGAAACTGTAGCCTACGACTCCAGTATTCTAGGATGGGATGAATTGAAGAAATACGGAATAACATTTCTTTTCTTCAGAAAAGCGCTGGCAAGGAGGCAAAGTGTCACGTCTAAAATACAGATTTGCTGCCCTTGATCAGGACGTTAGCCAATTTGTAAACATTGAAGTAATAATTGCCAAATTTGAACAGAGATTTAGTATGCAATATCAGTTCCATCTAACAATAAAGTTACAATTCATTTTTTTTCTTTCTTTTATCTTTGTATTTTGGAAAGATTTTTGACTAAACATGATTCTAAAATAAAGAAGCGCCTACAAAAATGATAGAATATCAGCCAAAAACAGTCTTTTTCCTCCAGTGAATATGAAAAATGATATTTGTAATCATTTCGTCTTTTTCAGAGTACATCCAGCCTTCTCAGCTGGCTACCAACGGTGCTCTCACCTATGCCGGTAACACTGCCCGTGTAAGCGGCTACGGCAAGACCTCTCAGAGTAAGTATATATCCTCTCATTCGAACCCAAGAATTCTGATGAATGATGGGAGAGAATTACGAAGAATAAATTACTAAACATTATACATACTACCACAATACACACAAACCGGTATCGGCTAGCATAACTGAGATGGACCCAAGAGGTACCTCGTCAGCCACCTTCAAACACAGACAGAAAGGTTGAAATAGGTCTATGAACTACCTCCGAAAGCCGGTGAAGGAGTGGATGTAAAATCGACACTGAGTAGAACGGATAATAGGAACAAAGAGTGACGGGCCTTTATTCTCGAAACCTACTACTGGGGAGACAAGAAATTCAATGTGAGTGAGGGCTTAGGGTACTGTAGAGGTCGAAGTGTCCTAATCGAAAAGTAATATGCAGCACACTAAAATATTATAAAACATGCAAATTGTTTCATTAATTAAAATGATTTTATCAAAATCACTTATTTGTAGTTTATGCGCTTTTAATGCTGAAATCTGAAAATAAAAAGAAGGATAACTAATAGCAAACTGCACTTCAGTTATGGTATTTGCAAGTTTTTGCATTTCCAACAAACAGCACTTTTTGTTACACTATACAACATTATTTCGAGTGCTTTCTTTACCAATAAGTAAAATATATTAATATATCGAGAATTTTGATCGGAGACTGCAGAAAATCATAACGTTTACAACATTGCGTGCTTCTTTAACAGTGCAATGAAAAGGTCGTATGAAAGCACTCAAAAAGCTGAATTTCACGACCATCATCAATACGAATCTCTTTAATAATTTGAAACCTATCACATCGGGTTTTTAATTCCGGTCTGTACAATTGATGACAAAATTAGCAGCACATGGAGGCAATAAAAACAACAATATATCAGATTTTATAAGCGCGCGTTGTCTCACTTTGTTTCTTATAAGAAGGAAAGCGCTAGTCGATATCCAGCTACAGTCGGTATCCAGCTATAGTCGTTTTCCAGCTACAGTCGGTATCCCAAGTACCGACCGTAGCGCAGCAAGCTTAACACGTGTATTCCTATTGCAGCTTCCGGCGCCAGCACTGTGCTGAAGTACGTGGACGTCAAGGTGCTGTCCAACGCCCAGTGCGCCCTCTTCTACGGTAACACCATCTACTCTGGCTCCATCTGCACCCAGGAGGTCAACTCCGCCGTCATCGGCAACAGCTGCAACGTAAGTCTCTCTCGTCTGCTTCTATTCACCTCCAGCTAAGTGTGCTGATGGCAACTTAATTGCGTTTCAATCACCACGGTATTACAAAGTTGAGATCTTGGTTGTATTAACAGCAATAACATCAATGGAACCTCAGTCGTTTGCTCTGTTACGACCAATTAGTACCCGATAAACAACCAAGTAAGCAAACTAATCATACGCTAACAGCGTAATTAGTAGTATATTTTTAATAGAACTTACGCTATATGCCGAGACGAAAACACTCCTGTTTATTTACGGCGCGTGTTATCCGCGAGAGACATATGAACGCTTGGACAGGTCAAGCACCTTGTAAGACATTCGCTTTGCGGTCACTACGGCAGACACCTAGGCAAATATTTAAAGGAAACCGTGACAAACGCCAAGCAAACAGCTAAAATCAACTACTGAAACATCTATACAAGTAACTAGTTGGACAACACGATGGTCAGCTAAACAAGCAGTTCTATCAACAAATAAATTGCATTCAAATATTCCCTCGTTCCCTCAACCGTCTTCGTTGTCAGCAAACTGTATTCGCGTTTTACCTAATTCCAAACAAGGCCATACATTGCATGGCGAATGTCAAAGTAAGCTTGTGCCAAACAGCAAACAACTCATTTGTCTATCAAATGTCTGTTGACTTCTATGAAGCAGAAGATGAGTGAAAACTGAAGGAGTTTGACAAACACATTTGGGGAAACATCAACAAAACATTAAACATCCCAAACGTTGACTCGTTTTCCAAGAATCACGTAGTATGTGTATCATAATCAATATTATTCGAGTAATGAACTTTCCAGTGAATGTATCCATTAATTACGACCCTAAGGCCTGTGTCACAGGAGCGTTGCGTTGACGCGCGATTAGTAACGCGCGTCGTAGATTAACACTGTATCTTATGCGAAACAGTCAAAGCGGTCGTGTGCCGCTTCGCAGAAGATACAGTGTTATTCTACGACGCGCGTTACTTATCGCACGTCAAAGCAACGTTCATGCTCAGGGGCCCTCAGATGCCCAACACATGTTGGAGGGCTTGCGGTGATGCAGAGCGCACATGATGAAGTGTTGTGTGTATTTTTTGCGCAGGGCGACAGCGGCGGCCCTCTGGTGGATCTGGCTACCGGCCAGCAGATCGGTGTTGTGTCCTTCGGCTCCAGCAGCGGTTGCGAGAGCGGCGACCCCAAGGGCCTCACCCGCGTCACCTACTTCATCGACTGGATCTCCAGCAACACCGGCCTCTCCTTCTAGGAGAGTTCACCCGGTGATCGCTCACACTCTCTCTCCGGCCATTCAACTACACGTCCACAAAATCCAAGTGCCTGTAATACTCTAACGTTTTTCTGTCGGATTGCTTCAGCAATGTGATATTAAAATGTTCGCAAGTAGATTTTGGAGAAATTAAAAAAAAACACTTAAGTATCAAGAGAATAAATTATTTTTTCTTGTTTTAATTCCTATGATGTTTTATTATGTTACCTTCCATATATAGCGCCAAAAAATTTTTTAATGGTGTTAATCATAACCAGAATATTTATATTTGAGTTATTTTCTTTCATTTTCAATTCTCATTTCTTCCATTCAGTAGAACAAAAGAGAATATTCCGCTCTACAAAACCATTTTTGTACGAGTCTTCAGACAGAAAAAATTCTGAAAATACACTTAAGGAAAAGATTTAAGAAAAAATTAGCTCTAGATAAAAAGGGCAAATTGTTCATTCAGAAGAGAATCTTTCAAAATATTCGTCTTCAAATTATTATTCTTTGCACCAACGTTTTTACGATCAAAGGTACATCGACATTTTAACTTGTTCTCTTTGGATCAAAGTATCATTGTTAATTATCAAAAATAATTGAAATAATTTTGAATCAATTGGTAATAATATTTCAGTACGTCCAACAATAGCATTAAGAAATGAGGGCGGACCAAATTAATATATTGAAATACAATATTGCGCCCAAATTTAATTGGGGGAATGGGATGAAATGGGATGAAATAAACTATTTCTTAAAAGGGGAGTGTGAAGCCGAATTAAAAACAATGCTTGAAGATAACAATGGCCTAATGATTCTCTCTAAAATTTTATTCCCAAAATTTATCTCAATAAATACTTGAATAGAATTATATCACATATATTACATCTATATTACTTCAAAACGTACACAATCGAATCCCTCACATTGTGTTTCTTCTGGCAAATGACCAGTTGGAGGGACGTTAGACAATACTGAATGGTTTCCACGGACAAAAGACGAGCCACGCCTCTCACTCAAGTCTCGTGAATTCCTAACGAACTCGCCGCCCATTGTCTCATGTTCCACAAGAACAGCACACAGAATCCAACAAAAGCACTGTCGAACCGCATACCCTAGCCCTGAACAAAGTTCTTCCCAGTCGTCATGTTGTTTGGTGACATGTGTGCAATTATTCTCTACATGAGCAGATTGTATTATTTACAGATGCATCTCAAATTCCAAGAGGGAACATGAATACAAAGAGAAGTATGCTAGCTGACTTAAATTTTGTTATCTGTCATTAAGAATACATATCAATACTGTAGTACTTCGGACATTTTCTCAAACATTTTTTTCAAATATATAAATACTTTTTCTTTGTAGAAAAAAGGAGGCCAATTATTATTTTTTACATGGCTAGGTCCAATTCAGCCTCCGTCTGGAGGTGAATTCTAGCGGCTGACTTCTCTAGTAGTTTCAGTAGTTTTCCGTAGTTTCTCCAATCAATGCCAGGGGAATGTCGGATGAGAGACGAAGAGCAAGGATTGATTGATGACAACTGCTATGGTCATTCGCACACTTTTAACCCGGAAGTTCGCGGTGAATTTCCCCAATGGAAAATGAGATCCGGAGCCAAAAAAAATGTTGGCTTGCGGGGATTTCTCCATCCAGGTATTCCCCCAGCCGGGCTCCGCTCCAGATGAGACATGCTCTGAGCTCCCGACTCCTCTCCCAATATGTGTGGCAGTGTAGTGCATGTGTGTGTGGACTATACTGGGACAGGATAAGAACAGGAAGAGGACGGTAGTAGTCTGTGGGTTGTATGTTAGGGTACTGCTCCGGCATTCGCCTGATATTGGTTGAAGAAACAACGAGGAGGTAACAAAAAGAGCAGCCGGCTGCTAGAATTCTCCTCCAAACAGCGCCTGAATTCGATCCAGCCATGCAGGGCCGAAAATCCGTCGGGAGTGGAACCCTAGCCCTTCCAGACTCGCTGAAGAGTTCGCGGCAATACTAGCTGTGAGTTCAACTCGGTTGAGGGCGAGGAGGGGACGTCGAGAACGGGGAGCCGAAGACGGGCGAGGTCGACGCAGTGTCTGCGAACGCCGTCATGCAATTTTTTGTGGTATGTAGTGAACTTCAATGACATCGGGACAATGATGGGGAAAAATATTAGAGTACCTAGTTCTACACAGAGTCTACGTACAACATCATTTTATTTCATTCACTAACTTTCCAGTCATCAATTCAAAGCCGGATGTAACAAAATTATTTTTGCATCAAACAAGTTATGTAATTTCTCCACTGTATTTCACTCGAGAAAAAAAAAACTTTGCAGAATATAAAGTATCGCTAGGGAGTATCGCTATCATGAACAATCTCAGAAATGTGAACTCCTCTCGGGATTATAAATGATGTATTATTTAGTTAAGAATATTATAGGTCTCTTTTCGATATTGTTGTATCCATACTATGAATTAGTGTTTTAGTGTAAGGATTTGTATACTTTAAAAATAATGGTATCATACAAGATATACAAAAGAAAAATGCTTTAACATACCCCCGTTGTTTAGCTCCCTGCAAGATTCGCAGCAAGGTATCACAGCAACCACTCACCTGAAACAAACACATAACAAATAAATACTACAATCTCATTGGCAAGATATCACATAACTAATCATAGGACAAGTTAAGAAAACTAATTCGCGCGGACAGAGAATAATTGCTGATAAAACGCGTAGAAATTGAGGCCAAACTCCTTATGTGACTTCTCGACAGGTTAAAGATCGCTAACCTTGTAACCGCTAACCTTGTTGCTGGTGATGATAATGATAATAGAACGATAGCGAAGAAAAGTACAAAAGTCCTTGCAGAAGTGCACTAAATGTAGTGGAAAATGTATATGCTGAGTGGATTTCTGCATAGGAGTAAGCAACACATTTTGCAACCACAAATTTACAGCAGCCAATTCATTTGCAATAAACCATTCTCCAGGAACATTTTACGACATAACCGTAAGACGGCGTTTCTTGCTAATTTCAATTTACGCACATCTTGAGAAATCGGAAAAGACTCCGCTTCGTTAAACTTTATCCAACAACTGCCACGGGGCATTCATTTCGTTGACCACGAACGGATCTTCAAGGAACCGGTCTTATCTCTCGAGAACCAAACGAAATGTGCGGTTCAGCATCTCCCCAGGCATAAGAATCCGCCTCCGACAGGCGCCGCCAAGTGACCCGGCCAATCAGCGACGTCGGGGAGTCGCGGCGAGTTGAGCAACGAGGCCGCAACGCAGCGCTCGGTGGGGAAGGCTTGCTTGAACCCTGCGGCTCGGCGCCAGACGATGCGAGCTTTTATTACCCGCGGCCACGCAGCGCTCCGAGAGTTCTTGTCCACAATTCCGAGAAAATCGCGGGATGTCCGCGCTGCAGCTAATTACTAATTAGTAGAAATGCAGTTTTCTAGTGGCCGGGGTTGTTGTAAAAACATTGCGCAGATTCTTGCATGTGGAAGGATGCTTGGAATGCATTTTGCGTGTAGTTTTTAATAGCACGGTGTTAAAAAACGTACTCATTTGTACTTGTGTTTAATTCTTATTCGAAACCCGGTAATTCAACACACAGGTTCGTTGGATGCAAATTTGTCGAGACGGTACTGTCCGAATAAGATGGTAATACTACGCCTGTTATATTAATTAATCCGTTATTATACTTGAACGTTTATAAACGTTACCGCGGCCGAATGAAAACTCAGACTATAAAGTGTAAACTTATGAAAACTTGCATGGATTGACAGTATTGCTGCGCACTAACAGGCGTGAAATAGTATTTCTTCAAAATTGTATTTTCCTGTATGCAAGACCTTTTTTCACATATGTCATTTCCACTATTCCGTGACTCGAATATTCATTGTTTTTCAAAATGTATATTATATCTGATGTTGACTTTTCACGATTTAATTTGGAAGTTAATTCACATTGTGTATAATATTGACAAACATGGTACGTTTGTACATTACTATAAGATTAAGTCAAAGATATTATATTGTCAACTGTCTAACCTTTAAGGTAAGTTTATATCCAGGTTTTATACTAAGTCCTGTGTGGACACTGATCAGGAAGTCGTTATCAAAAATCCATCACAATTTCCAGCAAAAGTATTCACGGATCGAAAATTATCAATTATGCAGATTTTGTGATATTAGGTGATAGTCCAATTTAATACTCTTATTATGATGGTTTCCTTTAATTAAGGACTGTTAGGTAGTAGAAGAAGTTATTCAGCCAATTATAATCCTATACTATAAAAGGCTTCGTTACGAAGAAATTACTCTTCATCGGCCAAAGGAACATTGTAATATATTGTCTTGAATATAATTAAAATAATGAATCCCAATGATGAATTACTTTACATTAAAACAATTGAAAATAAATAAACAACCGCTAAAAAACCTTCACGTTTTTCGACATTGTTATCTATTCTTTGTTTTACTTGAAGCAAACGCTAATATAAGCGAGAATCGCATATCAGAGTACTGATAAATTATATTTCTGGGCGTACTTTGAAACATTCATTTCGCAAAGCGAAAAACAGATCGAAATGTTGAACTACCTCGATCCACCAACCTATTTCTAGTCACTCTAGTCCACAAGGAGTCAAGTTCACAAAAAGTCAAAACCCTTCTAAACCTCGAGTCCCCTTGTGATTATTTCGCTAGTCTTTAAACCGCAAACTATCAATCACCATTACTCACCATTACGCAATGGAGCGACCGTCCGAATGTCGACCCAATTTCCCAAAGCATCGCCCCTGTAGCTGCCCCGCTGTCTGGCCATACGGGAGCCGAACAGGGACAGGCCGGCCTCCACGGCGCGGTCTAGGCAGCGCGGCGCGGCGCGGCGCGGCGTTCAATTGCGATTTATGGAGGGCAAATTAAGCGCCACTGCATATCTCATTGAATCCTTGATCTCCGATAACCCGCGGCGGGGGGGAGGGCGAAGGGGGAGGGGGAGGGGGGACAGGAGGCAAAGCGCCGATGCGGCGCGGCGAGGCAGACATGGCCGCCAACCACGCACAAACATGAGAAATCCACTCCGGCGATACGAAACCCAACAGTCGAAGACAGTTGTCATACAATCCATCCACGTTTTCTTTGGTTCCGTTCTGAGAGTTGCGAGATAAATGGTGATTTAATGATTTCATCGACGAATCTATCAAATCAAATATTCAGCTTGGATTTTTCTAGTTTCTATTACATGTGAAAGTATAATTCTTTTCCATTCCTTTCCAAATTAGAAAAATATAATATATTTATAAAAAAAATAATTTCAATTACGGAAAAAATTGAATTATGATAAAATTAAATATGTTGAAGATGCACTAAGATGCATATAATTGTCATGTTCGATATCCTTTTTTGAGACCGATCACTATCAATATTCTATATTTTGTAATATTGCTGTACTGAACACTACCTGGTTCTTTAGCATGTTCCGATAAGAAACAGAATTTTATAAAATCCCACTATCTCAAATTAATACTTGAAATTGTTCAGGCCTTCACACACAAACTTAAACATGTTAGATGTACACATTCGAATCCAGTATGCACTTACAAACATAGATCACAATATATGCTAGGAAAAACTAGATCGTCGAATGTTTCAGAGAAATTATTTTACCTTGTTGAGATATGTATGGTTTGAGTTATCAGTTCTACTGATGACGAACCATTAAAGCATTTGGTAAAGAACTGTGACGGTGTTGAACAAAACATTTATTACAAAGACTAATTTTAAATAATCATCGAATTAATAGCACAGTGCAAAAATAATGATACAGTCAAGGTATTTAAAATCAAAAATTCGGACAAAACTGTTGTGGTAATTAATAACGTGGTTTCATGGGTGATCTAAACAATATTCTTTCATTCAAGAATGAAACTAGTTACAATGTAAAAGATAATACAAAACTACGATTGGCCTCCAGATAATTAAACATACGCTAGAGAACGAAGTTCAAATTAGCTGTCAATGGTTGAAGTGAAGGTCACGTTCTTTGACTCTAGTCTAGTAATAACCCATCCTAGAATATCAAGTGTTGACTGCTAAACTTCAAGTAGTGATGTGAAAAAGCACAATTGAAGAAACAAATTCTTGATATTACATTATCTGTACTTCTAATTCGATATCCTGTGACCCATAAATGTTGCACAAGTATAAAAAATTATAATTGAAAAAAATGAACTTGTCAACATCACACTCGTTACGTTATTTCATCACTATCTGGCCCCGTCACGTTGTGTTTAACAAGACCCTCCAGGAAATATTCATATCTTGAATGCCATTCATCACACTAACGTATTTTGCATGCCTGCGTTTAGAAATTTTTTTAAAAACAATTATTTCACAATAATTCCAACTGAACCTGGCAGAAAACTGCTCACTAGAACTTGGAGCATTTGGGAGCCCTCAATGGGTATCAGCAAACAGATTTTCTTTGTTCTGATGAAGCAAACTTGCAAGCAGCATTCAGATGTAAATGAAAATTTCGTTTCTGAATACTTATTTACGAGCTGTAGAATCAATAAATAGGCCAAAAGGCGATGGACGTTCATCGTTCAAGAAGTGTTTACAAAATCTTTTGGGTTTAAAATAAACCAAGTTTAGTAAATTCGTTCTTTTTCATGACACGTTTTTATTTCCACTTTTTGGAAAAGAAATAAAAAACAATATCCACTAAACATTACTTTGTTTCTAACTCAATATATCCTTGAAAATACTTCCTTCAATATCTAATTGTCGGGGTTATGCAGCAAACTATAAGTAGTCAAGGTTTCGTCCTACAAGTTTTTATAATTGTCGCACATAACATTAGAAGTAGCTCATGAAAAATCAAGGCGATAGTTTCTAAAATCGCCCATGTACAATTAACTTACTTTTATTCATCCTTGTAGAAAGTATGCACAAACTATTCGTTTTTTTTCTTTTACGTAATACATACGAACACAAACATCCAAAACGCCCTCGCCTTTACATGTAAGCAAATATTTTATACTATCAGTAAAAGCTTAGATGTGTGTGCAACTCTAATGTTGAACCACGACACTAGATGCACAATCAAGTAAATAATCCATCCAATACAAAAATTATAAGTTATTAATGAATACTAACGTAGCAGATGAATCAAATATAAAATGTAACTCCTTAAAAACGTAAGCTGCCTTCTCAAAAACCTCTTCTCAAAAGCCTCGTGTGTGGTACCTTTCGTGAAATTTAGCGGCAGCCTCAGCAATACGTGCAGTCACCAATTGGGAGAACGGCAGGGTGTAAAACAAGAGTCGTCATGTTGAGAACAAATTCGTGAGTAGGTAGAGTAGGTATGAGCAAGCACGCAAAAAGCGACGCGGCGTGGCGAAATTTGAAACACTCGGTTGTTTTTTTCTTGGGGGGAATGGAAATACAGTCGACCAGCTATAACCATCGACCGGCACTTTACCAGTTCAATGAAGGGTTACTGCTAATAAATATATTCTGAACCATCGATTTGGCAAACAAACCACTCACAAAGTGTTAACAGGTATATATTAACAAGTCGTGGGAAGAAATAGCTCGGGTATTGGATTCATCAAGTTAGAAGAAACTTATGTTACAAAAGCTTACACATTTCCAATTATCGTGTCTTTCGGAACACTCGTCATTCATCCACTCTCGTTCTTTACGCCTTTAAGTTTTCCATTTTAAACAAAAATTTTCGTAAAGAAACGACACCCGTGCTTTTGACAGCGCCATTTCCCCCAACAGGTTGCGCCGCATCGCTTGCTGCATCACTTTCTGCTTCCACTTTTATCCTCTTCTATGGCCACTGAAGTTACTGGGTGGATTCCATAAGTTTCTAGACTCACTAACTTATTTGTGATACGAAGAAAAAAATGTAGCTTTTCAATTGAATTATCCATTACCTCAACCCATTTTTTCACAACTTTATATTAACATTTGTAGACTCTGAAAAAGTACTCCAAGTTTTATTTGCAAAGTCGTAAAAAACTGCTTCTTTCACCACTCACACATTTGAAATCCCCCCCCCCCTGGAGGTCATTCCTCGGTTTTGATAAGCGATTGTAGTTGCTGGGGGCGCAAACTGGACCGTAGGGTGAATCCCTAAAGCCACAGTCCTTCACAACATTCTTTGCAAACAGGGTGCATTGTGAAGAAGCTAAACCACATGCGTTTCACGCATTATATCAAACTCGACAATCTCTATCCAAAAAATTTAATGAGATTTCCGCCAGCAAAATTAAAGCATTACATCAACTGAAAATAAAACTTTCTCGGAAAGTTTCCTCATTGACAACATTATCTTGGTCAGGCCGAAAACTTACGCAACCACCTCCGTATTAGAGATGCGACATCGACAACAAAATATCGATATTGCGAAACACTGATGTTCAAGTCGATCGATAATTCATCGATCAAAATCCATCGATGTTTTTAAACATTGCCGTTATAAAGCTTATTTAATCTCTTTCGCTAACATTAAATTCTAGCGAAACAAAATTTAATTTGGCGTCTATATTAATTTATAATTAAAATTTGACTGAAAACAAAGTTAAAAACGCTTTACCGCGTACGAGGAAAGACGAAGGAAATGGCATGGTATCAGGATCATCTCGGGCGAGGATAGTCTGGTCGACAAAGGTACGGCAAACCACGTTTGTGAGGATCGAAACGTTAAACGTTTCAAAAACGTAAAAACATCGAGCACAAATCATCGATGTTCAAAAAACAAAGTTCAATTCATCGATGTTTAAAACATTGATATTTTTTGTAGAAACATCAATGTTCTGAAAACATCTGTATCGCTGCCGCATCCCTATTGTTCTCTTCCAGAGAAGGGCGCAGTTCAGATCGTGTTCAGATCGGCGCGGAGGCCCTCTCTCTCTTGCCATCGGCCATTGACTTGCCATCGGCCGAGGGACGCGCGGGGAACGCGACGCCGCGCCCCACCTGCCACAGCTCCCAATGGGCCCGAGCGCCACGGACACTTTGAGCCAAGTCAGTGCCGTGGCGAACAGTGCGTAGTGTAGTGAAGTGCGAATGAATGGGAAGGATGAATGGTTATGTATATAATGAAACACGTATGAATGATGTGTGAATGTAGAGAAAAAGAAGAAAAAATATCTCGTCGGTAAAATAACAAGCTCTGTAGTATTATAGTATTGACAAAACCGATCTTAGTATAAGTTAGTAATGCCAAAGTGCAAGTAAGTTAACTTAAGGACTAGTATGTAAAACTTAGCTGTAAGAAAAAGCTCCTCCTCTACCTGCTTAAGCCGCAAGGCAGCAGGTTAATGTAAAAATTTAAAGTAAATAAATTCCCCTTCTCCACAGGGTTACTGTGGAGGGGACCAAAGAAAGGGGAGCGTGGGAGCGGCGGCGCGTCAGGCCGGTGGGCGGAGGGCGGAGGCGGCGCGGCGCCGGCAGCGCCAGTGGGAGGACAGGTTTTGTGAATGAACGGGCTCCGCCACGGCGGCGACGACGGCGGCGGCGGCGGCGGGTGCAGTAGCGACAGCACGGCCATCATGGCGATGGTTGCGGTGATGACAATGGTGGCTTTCGTGGCGGTTTTCAGGGCCACGGCGGGTTAGTTGCGATGCGTTGATGTGTGCGGCGGGTAGGATGTACGGATATGTAGCATGTGCTAAGCGCAACTGTCGGAGTAATAATGATAGATGGCGATGGTGGATGGCAGTGAAGGATAAGCGGTTGGCGGTGTTGCAATGTAGTAATATGGCAGTGTATAGATGTGAAAGGCGGTGCGGGCACTCTGTTTCCCGCCACTCATATCCATGACATTCTTCTTCTTCCTCCTCATAGCTCATCCTCGTCTCTCATCTCCCTATCACTCCCCTTCCCATTACTGTGCTCCCCGCCACTCTCTTTCCCTTACCTTAAGAGGATTTTCTCAGCTTTCTCACGCTCTCTTCATACTCTCTTCCTCCGATCACAGTGGACTCTCCACAGTGAGTCAGTGAGGTAGTGAACAATGTGATAGTGTGGTGGTGTACAGTGTGGCAGTGCGGTAGTGTAACAGCGCGGGAATGTAGCAGTATCACTGTGCGCAGTGTAGCAGTGTGGCAGTATATGTGGCGGTGTAACGATGGGATGGCATGATGGCATGATGGCCTGATGGGGGCGATGGTCTAGTGGCGCGGATGGTCAAGTGGCGCGGATGGTCTAGTGGCGCGGATGGTCTAGTGGCGCGGATGGTCTAGTGGCGCGGATGGTCTAGTGGCGCGGATGGTCTAGTGGCGCGGAGGTGTAACTGTGATGATGTGTTTGTGTGACGGTGGGATGGTGTGGCTGAGGGAATGTGGCGGCAACAGCAGCGAAAGCGCCGTCGCGCCGCGCCGCCCGCGCGTGCCTCTTGCGCCCACTGAGCTAACAAGCCACTTGACAAGCAGCGGCCGCACGCCTTCGACAGCCTCTCAATTCTAGGCCGGGGACACACACAATATTTGCGCGCCGGACACAAGCGGTTCGCGAACTAAACGGTTGTTTGTGTAGGCACAGCCTTGAGTAGAGGTGATTGCTTCATTCGGAATTCAATACCGATGATTTATTGATAGTCACATTTCAAGCAGTCCCATTTTTACTAACACTTCCAACTACTTCTTACAGCCCCTCTCATCTACTTACAGCCTAATAATTAGCAGATTGCCTTTTCCATACTTCACGTAACAGTTGCTGCTTTGACACAGAGGCTCTCACCGTCTTGCGAGCTTCTTACTGGCAAAGTCGAGAATCAAACCTTAAAACAGTGCAGAAGAAATTAATGAAATAAGGAAAATCAAGAATTAAAAAAGGTTTTTGAATAACTAGTGTTGCTACATCACATACTTTCTCGCCTTATTTGTAACGGATACACATTATTATAATACTTAAACCCGCAAAAATGTTTCCAAACCACAAAAATATTTGCTCTGGGATTCGACTCAAGATACTTGGGTTTCACAAGTAATGAACGCATCCCCTACACAAACCGACTGAGAGGGAATAAAGCAGTATATCCAAAATATAGTTAAAATAGGAACTCTGAGGTTTTAATGAAAATAGAATCTATGCGATTTTAGTTAGCAAACGTTGTTCCATTGAGTAAAAAAGAAAGAAAAAATTGGGGCTTATTTTAGGAAATCTTATTAACGTATTTTAATGTAACATAATTTCACTCAAAATACGTAAAAACTAGTTATTTATTCAAAAATTATAGGTGACATTACTCGTATTTAAAGTCTTTTTTACAACAGATTTAATTAAGAGAAAATCTCTCTCTTCAACAATGTAGAACGTCACCGAAAAAATTTGAAACTTTGTATCTTTCAAAAAAAAAAAGTTTCATTGAAAATTTGACCTCCACCATTTCTTTTCAAGAAAAAAATACAGGAATCATTTTGTTTTAATTGAGAATGGTAAAGTACACTAAAAATTAAAATATCCACAAAAATTTGAAACTAAATTGAAATATGATTTCGTTTATTTCAGAAAGAAAACATTAGGTTTTTCCACTTGACTGAAACAACGAACAAAACATGTGCACAAATATACATTAATTATAACATCATTCATATCATTTTACACAAATTCTCTAATCGTAAGATTAATGTTGATTTCATGATTACGTTTTTATTGTAATCAAAGTACAGCACATTGCCAAACTCTAAAAATGATGAAAAAAGAACGAAAGTAGATCCTAAAAAATGAATGAATGATGTATTTCAGTACGCAAACATTAATAAATCCTCTTTGGGAAAAAGAAAATCCGTGTTTGGACTTAGTGTAAAATATCATGTTTCATTATATTGTAAATCTTCATAAATCAATAATCAGTAACAAGTGTTTCGTCAAGAGATTAGAACTAATGTGTTTGCAATGCATTGAACTTTCCCCATCCGGGCCAAACCAGAATGTCCTCACTTCATACGTAACCTACACCGGGCACTTTCACCCTTATCGAGGCGACGCGACGTTGTCGCCTACCTCGCGGCCAATGGGCGTTGAGAGTCCCCAGTTCGAGCACTCCGCCCAAGCGCTCTCGGAGACAGCGAGAGAGCGGGGGAATGCGAGTGGAAGGTTGAGTTATTACTCTCTAGGACAGGAAAGTGGTGATGCGAGGCGATGTGACATGATTATCATTACGTCGCTAATGGGCTTGCAGGCATAAAGTATTCATCACAGCTTCGTATGCTGAATGAGTCTACAGTCGCGAAGTGAAAAATATAAGTGACGTGAAGAGTATGTTAAGTGAAAACCTATCTGCATGTGGTATTATTCAATAAAAAGTGGGAATATTACTGCTTCAAAAACAAAAACATCTCAAGATTCGATGAAATTTTCATCTATTTTCTAGCAAATTATATATGTTTATCCTTCAATTCCGATGCAGTAATTTCCTCACGGAATTTGTGGATTTGCGTGAAGGATTCGTTCATACAAACAATTTTCGCAGAAGGCTGAGTTAGCTTTAAAAAAACAAACAAAAAAACCGTTAATCACATACCGCTCTCAAGTTCAGGTGTGCACGTTGAAGCAATTCCATATTCCCGAAGTAGGATAAGAGCTGAAAACGTGATTATGTTGCGTGATAAAGTTTTGTGTGATTTTAACTTACACTTTTCCAATACAGTATTTAAATATTTTCGGTTTCATCGTTATTACCATTCTTCCAGAGCTCTCCAATTGCAGAGTGGGCCCCTTCTCCATATTATTTAGCTTGTCCATACAATTCTCATATCCATTACTAAAAAACATGCTTTGTAACTGTATGTCGTTCTGTGCCTTAAACAATCGAAAAGATGTGTTCCCAGCTAAATATAAAATATTAAAATATATTTTTAATATAAAACCCAAGCGACACCCAGCGCAGCGACAACAGTCAATTATGACGTTCTCCCTCTCACAATCATAGATATTCAAAGCTCGGAAATTATTCACAAAGCAAATTCGTGGCTGTTTTTCTCGAGACTACTCCGTTTCCTTTCCCATCCTTGCACTCCCAAGTCTTTCCCTCCATCTTCACTCTCAGGGCTCGTCTCATTATCTGAGACTTATCATCCCGTTATCGTTATACTGTAGAGAATGGATGACCACGGTAACATTAAAGTTATGGCTGCGAAACCGCGTCTTTTGGGCTCCTTCCCGGGAATTGATTTATTATTTATTGTATAAGGCAACTTACCCCCGAGATATCTGGGGTTGTGGTACCAAAAGTCAAGTTCAGCGGTTTCAACCTGGCTGTGGGCAGAGTAGTGTATTTTCGACGGATGGAGTATTCATAGTGTACCACGTCACGCTTGAAGTATGCAAACGACCCCTAGCGAAGGTTTCTAATGATCTCCGGCCACAAAAAGCCCAAGGGCCAAAGGCCCAAAAATCATAGAAACAGTTAACACCCGTGGTACATACATGGTTTATTTGTTACGTAATTTTAATGATTCAAATTTTTTTATTTAGTAGTTAACTAGTTGTGAACTTGACTCGGTTTGTCTTTTCATATTTGCCTCCGTAAGAGAACATGTAGTACCTCAACTTTTGTATTTCCCTCGTAACTACAATCCTCTCGGTCCAGGTAAGTTATGAAGTACGTATCGAACTCGTTATCGAAGGCAATAACAAGCAATAACGTATCAGTAAAAGATAAAGACATTCATTTGTTTGCTTAATTATCTTTCTTATGCGTATTACCCCGTCACGGACTCAGCCTCCCCGTATCGGCTACGCGAGGTCTCCCGCGAGAGTTCATGGGCGTCCGGGTGGGAGGGAGGGAGGGAGGGAGGGCGGGGGCGCACCCAGGCCGGTGACTGCGCGCATTCCGCTCCGCCGTGCGCGACCCCGCTCACCCCTTCCCCCTCCCCCCGCCCCGCCCATCACAGCGGTGCACGCCGTCATTGAGGAGCGCCGGCCGTCACTCCGCAGCGCTCGGTTCTTCCGAAGCGGGGCGAACAGACGCCTCACACACCTCGCCCTGCAGGGCGACCCGGTGCGAATCGTCCAGTGCGCCTTCGTACTTTCATATGTTTGTAGTGGCACTTGGCGCAAGTCGGCTTTTACGATATCATTCAATCGGAAGCTTGAACGATACGGCACTGAAGTCACTATGGTAGTGTTCAAGCTTCCCAATGGATGACACCATAACAGCTGCGAAACGTCAAGTGTCTTTATAAATAAATCGAAGTATAGCGTTCTACCTCTGGATAGCGTGGTTCCAAACCTGCTCACTTCCTGTAGCATTTGTGTATTGATTGAATGATTGATCGATTCATTATTTCGTGCACCCAGGCACGTCATCTGCTAAGGTTATTAGTACCGTAAGTACATGTTAATCTCGGGAGGTGACGTTGTTCCTCTCCCACTACAACGCGAGATCCGACACCGACCTATACGATAGATAGCGGAGTTTCCCACTCCAGGTACATCCAACAGCGAGGCATCATACCAGACAGGACAAGCTCTAAGATCCCGACTGGTCTCCCGACATTTGTGATACTGTGAAGGTTGGAAATGAAAGTGCGAATATGTGCTTAAGGGGAGAGGAAAGGACAAGGATGACGTAGGAAAGATCGCGCCATTCGTGGTCCGTTTATTGCGGCGATCTACAAAACAGTGGATATACTTCATACTCGAGAATTAATTCCCTCGTGTATTACGTAATAGCGTTACATCATCGTTTCAATATATGTTGCACATCTTTTTTTGACTGTTTTCTGCTCGAAAGAAGATTCGTTGTGATTTCAAGACGACATCAAATAAATCGAGGAAATAACTCGCGTTCCTTTTATCATCCATTTAAAAAACAGCCTCGTTTATGTCCATTCGTTGAATATGAAGGTAATGTAATTGGCTAATATATACCTCTTTTCTAATATCATGAACAGCATGACATCAAAAAGAAACGCACTTTTTACAAAAATAAACATTGATTCATTTGAGAGGCGTTTTCTCGAACGCATGGTGAATTAAGGCGATTAAACTGTAAAAACCACCATTCGACCGCGGCGATGTTGTCACTCGGCTTCAGGGATCGGGCGGCGCGTTGGCAACGACCGAGCGAGGCTCGGCGAGGGGGGCGGCGGAGGATGGCAGGGCGCCGGGCGAGAGGGCGAAAGCTTCAGCCGCGGGAGGAGACGCGTGTTTGCAAACACTCGCCCGCGGAGCGAGCTCGCCGCCCCCGCACCGCCCCCCCCCCCTCTCCGCTGCCGCCACTGACGCGTGATCGCCGCGGCCTTCGCAGCCGCCGCCGCCGGCTCAGAACGGCGCCTTTGTCTCCAGCCGCGCCGCGACCATAACGGACGGGAATGGTGGAGGAGGAGATGGAGGCAAAGGCGGTGACGTATGTGCAATAGACGACGACGGTCGAGATGCAGTCGAAAAGGGATCAAGAGATAGAGAGAAAATAAAGAAATGCAAAGGCGGAGACCTGATGGCAGATATGGGAATCGAGGAGGCAGAGGGGCAAGCAATGGTGGTGACACAAGTTCAAGGGTATACGGAGGTGACGGAGCATCGTTAAAAAATGAATAAAATGGAAAGGCGGAGGTATGATAAAATCATAATGCTGGAAACAAGAAAAGATTTGAAATTGGCGAATGGTGAAAATGGGAGACAGGAAACGAAATGAAAGTGGAAAATGATCGGTGGATGTCAGTGATTATATGAGTAGAAACTATACATAGTAGGTAAAAAAGTAATGTACGTCTGGATGAAAAGGACCATCAGCACAGATAATAGAAGCAGTTATTGAATAATATTGAGAAAAGAGAGGAAAGTGAAAAGGGTGATAATATGAAGAATAACAATGTGAAGACTGAAAAATTAAGAATACTTAGCAGAGAATATGAAAAAAAAAAGACTATCGTGATTGCAATAAATCTGATGGACGCAGAAAAGGTAGAGTGACAACAACAGACCCGAAGGTCACGAAAGGTAAAAGGCAAGGCAAAACATGACGGCGGCTTGGACGGGACGAAACATTGCTTGACGGGATTTTGCAATTCGAGGAATTGTTGAGGAGGATTTCTCGGACGGGACGAGATACTGCGGGACCGGACGTGCGGGACGGCGCAAGTCGAGAGGCGATGGAAGCATACATTTGATGGATGATATGAGATGCGATGGAACGAGGCGGAGCAGAATGTGACGAGGTGCGGTGCGGGCCGTGCGGCGGGGAGATTTGGGGTGATGTGCAACGTGGCAGGGAAAGGCAGCGCTGGGCGGGTCGGCTGAAGTGAAGAGAGACGCGGGGCGTAGTGTATAGATGGGTTGGGTGTGCTGTATTGCTTGCGGCGTAGTAGCGTGCAGGGCATTGGCGGGCGGGGTTTTCGTGTGCGGGGTGATGCGATACGATATGGTGTGGTGTGGTCGGGTGCGATGCCGTGCGCGCAGTTCGGTGTATGGTGCGATGGTGTGGTGTGTGATACGTGGTGTAGTGCGCGGTGTGGTGCGTGCTGTGGTGCGTGGTGTGGTGTGGTGTTCGTTGAGATGTGTGGTGAGGTGACTGGTATGGTGAGCAGAGTGTGCTGTGTGGTGGCACGGCGTGGCGTGGCTGCGAGAGAGGCGGAGCGCCGCGGCGCGTGCGCACGCCTTGCACGACGCGTGCCCGCACGTGCGTGCGCAACGTCCGCCGCGTGCAGGCGCTGCCGCTTCGCGCTCATCGCCTCATGTGCCGCCAGCGCGCGCCGTTTCCGGGAGCTGTGCGCGAGCGCGCGCGCGGTCAACGACGCCACACGCCCCAAGCGGCGGAGACGGCGCCGCCGCGAGCATGAGGCAAGAGCAAGTGCCAGGCGGCCGAGCGCAGGGGGAAGCAATTGCTTCATCAACGCTTCCTTCCCCTAAGAACCAAAGATCGGGCGCCAGCAAAACTACTGCGTGTATATACACTCTGACATTCCTATTCTTCGTCTTATTAATCATTTGAAACAATCCCCAAATATTTAATTATTTATAACTTTCGTTAGTGTGGGCGGCTATTTCTAAAAGTACTTTTCCTACTAATTTCCTCAATGTAAATTATTTCTTTCGTTGCCCTACTATTCTCACAAATTCTTTCAATACGGGAATGTGCTAACTTTGCTTTAAAATCCAATCATTGGTTCAACCCACAATATTTCTCGTCTTACCTACTGCATGCGTGCGTGTAATTCCATACGGAATCACGATTGCTGTAAGTTCTGCGAAACAAAATAATTATTAAATTGATGGCAACTACTCTGAATTATCAGCCTTTTCTCTTTTCAATAATCAAACTTAACATTTATTGCAAATATTTACACAATTTTCGAGAGCTCATAAATTAAGTAATCGATTTTTTTTCCCTAAACGTTTTCTATACGTACCCTTCCCTCGTAACTGATCGCTTGAAGCAGAAACCCCCATGCAAATTTCGTGGGGTACTTTGGCTTATCACAATACCATGAGCACGACGATTCTTGTGTGCCTCATCGGCCACATATTCGAACCATTGTTTCCTAAATCTTTGTGTTTGTTATATTCTAAATGTTTTTTGGCGACTGAAGTTTATTTTCCTTTCCAGTTTTTATAATGAATCATTCTTTAGAAAGAACACTTATTTCCATTTATTCCGTGAAATCCGAAACTTCACGGACTGGGAACTAGAAACATAATCACAACAGAAATCACGACAAAACGTTTTGGAATGACTAGCAAATTTAGCGCGATGTTCAATTTCACAATTACGCCAAGTTGAAAACTACGGGAGATCATTAACGAATAAGAACGTTTCGTCATCTCTGAGTACCCGACGTATTGTCGGGAAAACGTAATTACGTGTACGAATAGCGGTTTAAAAAATGTTTACTATACTTTTAAAATATTGCAATGCATAACATAAAAAATTAAGTATCACCAACATTCCCATTATAATCATTATTTGTATCATTATTATCATCGTTACTATTATCATTACTATTATAATGATAGTATTATAATGATATTATTTTTACCTCTCATTAATGTCTAGACATAAATTTGGCATTTTGGTACTTAACTTTCAATGAAATTAGACAAAATTACATAAATAAACTGTAAAGAATAAAAACTATACAAAGTCACTCCTAAAACTGTATTATTCTTTATTGATTTCCATCCTTTATTCAAGAAGTTCCTTTGCACCTGACATGTAACCTGTGTCTCTGGCTTTTGAAATATAAATGTTCCTGCTGTAATTAATATTTCCAATAGAGATTTTGTACATTGTGATATAATTCCAGTGTTTGAAATTATTATCAGTTGAACAGCGAGTTAATTTTTGCGTTTTTGTAAGGTAGTCAGTAATGCCTTTCGTATGAGTAGGGGGGAGAATTCTGATGACTTATAACACTGCCAAAAGACATCAATAAAATGCTCTTAAACTGATTTTAAAATTCCCAAAAAGAAGAGGAAAATTACATAAAAAATTGATCAAAACCAGTTCAGATGATCGTTGGATTATGTTCCTGATGTAATCAAGTCTTCTTTCTTTTGTTCAAGTGAACTCAAGTTTGGACTGTTATTTATCAGGCAATCCCTTGTCTTTAGATATCCCGAAATCGACCAAACCGACAATGGCGCTGATAGTCGCCACAGGAATCTTAGATTACATACAACGGCTGACATTTCTAATTCTGAGTGAAAAAAAAATGGATAAGCTATTCAGTAATTCTATGGAAAACATTTGTTGCAACTCGAAAATATTATTTGTAGCAAAAACCGTTAAAATGATATTAAAATCGATGAAATCAGCAAAAATGCTTTAAAAATTACGGGAAAAGGTAAAAGATTATACAAAGAAGAAAAATGCAGGAAAATAATATAAAAAGGGCTCATTTATTTTGTCATAACAAAATTAATGTTTATACTAAAAATCATTGTTCAAACGTGAAAAGAAAAAATACATTATTATTAAAATCCGCCCCCTGGTAATTGGTAAGTGGGATAACGACTTCAGTATTGAACTTCTCGCTACTTTTTCTTCTCAGTAGGTTATCAGGGCGATTTCTAAACTTGTGATATCTGTACTTATTTCACGGCTCTAATAGTTTTTGTTGTTTTCAGTGACATGCGAAGTTTTATATTTGTAGTACGCAGATGATGTGTCTGTGTCACTTCCTTCCCAATATAAGAGAACAATATTCACTACATTGATATTTCTCTTCCTATACTGTCAACTTACAAGGAGGCGACTGCTTTTCGTTAGTAACGCCATTTTGAATAACCATAGAAATGAAATATTTTTGGACAAACAACCGGACTATGTTTATTACTAAGTTAAAGTTTTGTTACTTCTCGGCCAACATTACCACTTCTCGGGTAGTTAGCATACGTTCCATGAAGTGCCTTTCCTCCCCACGCTGCTTTCAGATCCTCTGATTTGCATTGTAAGGCACAGCTGGCGCCGAAGAGATAAAGGGAATTTGCATCCAACGTGTTGCTACTTTTCGGATCTCCGAAGCTTGTGAGAGATTTTTTAATCAAAGCGATAGGCCACACGAAGGCGAGTGACGCTCGGTCCTAAGGATGGGAAAGAGGAAGGAGAAGGGATAAGAAAGGAAAGATAGGTGCGGTCATTAGACGTACTCTAGGGTGCACCTTCCGCATTCTCTTGGATGAGACTAAGGAAAACTCTGATCAGAGAAGTAAATCGTCGTCATCGTCATTATTGTTAGTGTTATTATTATAGTATTATTATATATTATATTATTATTATTATATTATTATTATATTATTATTATTATTATTATTATTATTATTATTTTATTGTATTACCATCATTATAACACCTTAATTGAAGCGGATTTCTGACCTGATGAAATTCGAAGTTAAAGATCTGTTCTAAAACCGTCGTTTGAGAAGCAAGCGCGACAATGAAGCCGCAATAAAGAAGTCAATAAGGGGCCGTAACGAAGACACAACGCGGAGCAATTGGCAGAAGGCGCGGCCGGCAAATCGACGCTGACCTACGCCGCGTCGCGCCGCCCAGCTCTGCGCTCATTACAGCGATGGAGACAAATTGGCTCAGGCGGCGCGCCGCGGCCGACCGGCCAGCGGGTGTGAAGAGTGGGAACGGGCGGGTAGCGGGCGGAGAGCGGGGAACGGGAGCTGGGAGCGGTATCAGACCCGGGAACGGTAAGCGGGCGCCGCGAGTGGATAAAGAGAGCATGCGAGGGGGGCGGGCGAGGGGGGGCGGGCGAGGGGTGCGGGCGAGGGGGGCGGGCGAGGGGGGGGGGCGGGCGAGGGGGGGCGGGCGAGGGGGCGGGCGAGGGGAGCGGGAGGTGGGAAGGAGGAGCGGGAGTGGGGGAGGAAAGCAGTAACAGCGACAGGAGGCGGGGAGTGAGAGGGGGGAGAGACGTGGGAGCGGGTAAGAGCGCGGGCGGGGACGGGAAGCGTCAGAACACGGACACTGGGTGAAGAAAAATAGTGCCATTCATTATCCAGCCCCCCCCCAACAAAACGAATTGAGAAGTTTGGAGGATATATACGGGAACGATTTCAAGGAATAAGCAAGATAATATTTTGGGTTAAGGATTAGCGTGGGTGTTAAGGTTGGGTGTGGAATTTGCGTCGGACAACAAGAGAGAGGAGCCAAAAGTATAGTATAGGAGCAATGTAATTACTACGTTCAGGATAATCATATGTATTTAAGCTCGACCCCTTGAAATAAATACACCTGCGTAAATTCTCTATCAACGGATCTATCTAAAGGCCTCGAGCGTATTTAACGCACAGTTATTCTTAAAAATCATTTTTAATAATAATTATAATTGCGGAACATATTGTACTATTGCAAGACTAGGCAACCATCGTTGCATGTCCCGTCTCCAAAAGGTGCTGCACTTATAGGCAAGAGGCTGCCGATACACGACGTTCTGAATTCACAGGATTCAAAACTCGACGTTTGGTCATTGTATCTGTCAATAAAATTTGATATTCCATCGCAAGAAACGCAGAACACAGTGGCATCACCGTAGAGTCTGCAGAAGTTTTTAAATAAATATATATCTGAAAAAGTGTAGCCCTTTTCTGGAGCGTGTCCAAAAGTATTTATTGATCAATACAATATTAATAAGACATTGGTGGAGAATTTACGTGAGTGAATCGATTTTCCCTGTACATTGCAATATTGATATGCTGACAAAGCTTTGCCATTTTGGGATGGTAATTAATTATTAATGCTTCCGGGCGGGTCAAATACTGTAGTCGCAAATCCCAAAGTCTAGTGCGAGTTAAATTCCAGGAGGTGGTGGTGATCTTTCCTCCGGTGGAACATAAAATCGAGCGCAAACCTGTAGGTCGTCGGGTTACGAGGTCCTCGAGGTTTCTCCTTCGAGGCAACGCCACAGGCAGGAGAAACTCTAGGTTCCCGATTGGTCCACCGACATGTGTGATCGTGATGTGTGTGTATGTGCGCGTGTGTGTGCGTATGCGTACGCGTATGCGTGCGCACGTAAAGAAAGAGCAGAGGAGAGCAGAGCAGAGCAGAGGAGAGCAGAGGAGAGCAGAGGAGAGCAGAGGAGAGCAGAGGAGAGCAGAGCAGAGCAGAGCAGAGCAGAGCAGAGCAGAGCAGAGCAGAGCAGAGCAGAAGAGAGCAGAGGAGAGCAGAAGAGAGCAGAGGAGAGCAGAGGAGAGCAGAGGAGAGCAGAGGAAAGCAGAGGAGAGCAGAGGAGAGCAGAGGAGAGCAGAGGAGAGCAGAGGAGAGCAGAGGAGAGCAGAGGAGGGCAGAGGAGAGCAGAGCAGAGCAGAGCAGAGCAGAGCAGAGCAGAGCAGAGCAGAGCAGAGCAGAGCAGAGCAGAGCAGAGCAGAGCAGAGCAGAGCAGAGCAGAGCAGAGCAGAGGAGAGCAGAAGAGAGCAGAGGAGAGCAGAAGAGAGCAGAGGAGAGCAGAGGAGAGCAGAGGAGAGCAGAGGAGAGCAGAGGAGAGCAGAGGAGAGCAGAGGAGAGCAGAGGAGAGCAGAGGAGAGCAGAGGAGAGCAGAGGAGGGCAGAGGAGAGCAGAGCAGAGCAGAGCAGAGCAGAGCAGAGCAGAGCAGAGCAGAGCAGAGCAGAGGAGAGCAGAAGAGAGCAGAAGAGAGCAGAGGAGAGCAGAAGAGAGCAGAAGAGAGCAGAGGAGAGCAGAGCAGAGGAGAGCAGAGGAGAGCAGAGGAGAGCAGAGGAGAGCAGAGGAGAGCAGAGGAGAGCAGAGGAGAGCAGAGGAGAGCAGAGCAGAGCAGAGCAGAGCAGAGCAGAGCAGAGCAGAGCAGAGGAGAGCAGAGGAGAGCAGAAGAGAGCAGAAGAGAGCAGAAGAGAGCAGAGGAGAGCAGAGGAGAGCAGAGGAGAGCAGAGGAGAGCAGAGGAGAGCAGAGGAGAGCAGAGGAGAGCAGAGGAGAGCAGAGGAGGGCAGAGGAGAGCAGAGCAGAGCAGAGCAGAGCAGAGCAGAGCAGAGCAGAGCAGAGCAGAGCAGAGCAGAGCAGAGCAGAGCAGAGCAGAGGAGAGCAGAAGAGAGCAGAGGAGAGCAGAAGAGAGCAGAAGAGAGCAGAGGAGAGCAGAGGAGAGCAGAGGAGAGCAGAGGAGAACAGAGGAGAGCAGAGGAGAGCAGAGGAGAGCAGAGGAGAGCAGAGGAGAGCAGAGGAGGGCAGAGGAGAGCAGAGCAGAGCAGAGCAGAGCAGAGCAGAGCAGAGCAGAGCAGAGCAGAGCAGAGGAGAGCAGAAGAGAGCAGAGGAGAGCAGAAGAGAGCAGAAGAGAGCAGAAGAGAGCAGAGGAGAGCAGAGGAGAGCAGAGCAGAGCAGAGGAGAGCAGAGGAGAGCAGAGGAGAGCAGAGGAGAGCAGAGGAGAGCAGAGGAGAGCAGAGCAGAGCAGAGCAGAGCAGAGGAGAGCAGAAGAGAGCAGAGGAGAGCAGAGGAGAGCAGAAGAGAGCAGAGGAGAGCAGA
This sequence comes from Gryllus longicercus, assembly GCA_038098605.1. Taxonomy (NCBI): domain Eukaryota; kingdom Metazoa; phylum Arthropoda; class Insecta; order Orthoptera; family Gryllidae; genus Gryllus; species Gryllus longicercus. The sequence continues at coordinate 547,233 of JAZDUA010000410.1, read as the reverse complement.
AGAGAGCAGAGGAGAGGGGAGGAGAGGAGAGGAGGGGAGGGGAGAGGAGAGGAGAGGAGAGCAGAGGTAAGGAGAGGAGAGTAGAGGAGAGAAGAGGAGAGAAGAGGAGAGCAGAGGAGAGCAGAGGAGAGGAGGGGAGGGGAGAGGAGAGGAGAGGAGAGCAGAGGAGAGGAGAGCAGAGGTAAGGAGAGGAGAGCAGAGGAGAGCAGAGGTAAGGAGAGGAGAGCAGAGGAGAGCAGAGGTAAGGAGAGGAGAGCAGAGGTAAGGAGAGGAGAGCAGAGGTAAGGAGAGGAGAGCAGAGGAGAGGAGAGGAGAGCAGAGGTAAGGAGAGGAGAGCAGAGGTAAGGAGAGGAGAGCAGAGGAGAGGAGAGGAGAGGAGAGCAGAGGTAAGGAGAGGAGAGGAGAGCAGAGGTAAGGAGAGGAGAGCAGAGGAGAGGAGAGGAAAGCAGAGGAGAGGAGAGGACAAAGCTGGAAAGATTTCGTGCGGTCGATCGCTCGTTTATTAAGAATTTGTCTGGAATTGAACGAAAATACTACCGAAAACTACCGATCAGAGCAGTCGGCCACTAGAATTATTCTCCAGGCAATAGCTATACGACCTAGCTATGTAGTTACTGTCGAAAATTCTCCACCGCCAGGACTCGAACCATTGTAGAAACATCGGCAACGCTGCCTCTGTTCCATATCATCCAGTACTGTCATTATATAGGTAGCGAGTCGCCGCAGTACGAGTAACATCTCTCTCCTGCCGTGCCTCACTGCCCGCCAGGAGCGCTCCCATGTCCCGGTCATAATTGCGCGTGCTTCTCTGTATGGTTTCTTAAGTACGTAATGTGTAGAAAATGTTCAATAATTTGTTTAATAATTTTTAGCTCAGGAGTTTTCAAATTATGAACTTTCTATTTAGATGTAAAGATCAGGTTTCCAAAAGCTCATTTCCTGAAAAGTTAATAAATGGATTTTTATGATTTGTTGTAATTTCAGGTCAAAGTAACCACAGATTTATCGCAAAAATATCGCAACAAATATTGCCTTGTTTCTCGTTAGAAAAATACAATTCTTAGTACTACATATTTAGGAGTATTACTAATACAGATAGCAAATCACTTACAGCTGAATAAATAATCGCCTGCCAGATGTTTCTTCGGGGAATTAGTCTCACGTCTTACCATCTATTGCTGACAAAGAGACATTTCTTTATTTTCTTTTCATCTACTGTGCAATTCTTACTGCATGCAAATCTTGTCTCAATGAAATAAAGAAGTTTATGCAAATCTCCAGGAAAAAAGTGAATGGTGAGTACGTCAAAATTATTGTGCTCATGCCGATCTTTGAGTCGACGTGAGCGAGTCGATCTTTGAGTTTTTTTTCGCGGGTAGGAAGACGATACGTCGCCGTCTCATCAATAAGCGGAAAGAAAACATGACAGAGGCTTACTGTTTGTAAATAAATAGTTGTCTCACAGCATTTTAGAAAAAGTTTTTGTGAGAAGCAATAAATTACGGATAATTCCTAATCGAGGATCTATTTGTGTAACTAACTAGAAATCAACAGGTTTGATGAATAAATAATGTACTACATTAGCATTACGCCATTTTATCTTTTGGAGTACTTCATTATTTTTAAACAAACTGTTTACATTGTTTCTGTTAAGTCAAACAGAGCTATTGTTGTAAACACTTTTATATTTCTTGATGTTCAATGTACCGAATTTTAGCTAGTTGTAACATTTTAAAATTATGTCATTTTGAACCATCGTTAGACCAAATTACAGAACATATTTCAGTATTTAATATATTGAATTAAAATAATATAAAATTAGAATTAATGCATTTAAAAATGAAATTTGTATTTTGAAATTTTGATAAATACATTTTTCAATAATTGGTAGACATGCTGTACCCACACATATTAAAAATACTATTATGTTATTAACAAACGCACAAATTAATGTTGGAAAATGTCCGTAATCACCTACGTTCAGTTAATTTCCGAGTTAGCATTTTTCGACATATCACTATCGTAGTCTTCACTTTGGTATGTAGATACGCGAGCCTTGCTTTCTTCCATCAGTTTGAAATACTTCCGAACTATCTATTACCGCTTGGGCTGGAAGTCATATTAGCTTCTGGAACGCACGTTTCTCCCATACTATCACCGTTTTCATCTAGTGGGTTCCATACTGTTTCTCTTTAATGCAATTTAACTATCCAATTCCTTCGTGTTATTTTTATTTTATCTTCCTTCTTGCATCTTTTTTATTTTCTTGGAACAACTTGCTTGGTTGCCCTGCGTCTCTCAGACTCTAAAATCCATTAGGGTGGAACTGATTCTTCGAGAGAGATGAGGTGAACACTGAGTAGTATGACCAGAACAATCATCCAACACGAGGCAGCTTCCTACGTTAGTTCTCGTAACGGTCGTATCGTGACCAGAGTGAATATTTTTTCCACTGCGAAGTTACTAATGGTTGATTATTTGTGTTTCCGGGCGTGCTATTGTCTAAGGTCATTAAGTATAGTGTATGTTTTATGTTTTGAGGTGGCGGTGTTCTACCCCAGCTGATGGTGAGATACGGATCTCACTTGCGAGAAATTTCGTGCGCAGTGACATCAGTTGACACCCTGGGGTACGTAAGCCGATGTAATTAAAGCGCACATACACGTTCGGGATTCGCGACAGTTTTATCCGCATCAGTTTACCTGTCCATGAAAACCGCGAAGGTAAAATTGTCACTTACGAAACGCGGCGGAATCTAATTATTGCCAGAATATTTGTGGTTTTCCGTATCCTGAATAGGTCTGTGAAAGTTCAGTTCGAATACGTACCTCAAAAAAACGTACACCTTCGGAATAAGTTAGTTGGTACTAGAGCCGCCAAATAAATTCAAAATTGGCGCCACACTTCGAATAGTTGAGTTTCGCTGCTCTTCGAAGACATTTTAGAATAAAATATACATTTCAAACTTCTCGCTGCTGAGATAAGCTAAGTGAAACGTGTATTGGGCACATGAAAAGTTGGATTCGGTACGTTAGCAAGCAATTCCCAGCACATTTCTGGAGTCTCCGTGACCTCAAACTCCAAAACGCGGCAGGCGCAAAAGAGGCGTGCATATGCACCGTGTGTGAAATTCGCAAGGAAAACGTTTATTTTCGTTCAGACAGAGGTAACCATGACAATCTCTTCAATACTCATTGATTCTTTCGGCAAAGTAATAATCTTTGTCAATTATGTGTCACTTTTTTTCAGAACTCTCTCGTCTGATGAGAACACACAAGGCGATACTCGTTGCAGTTTCTGCTACTACTCTCCCAACTCATCTAAGCAATATTTCGTATCTTCAACAACGTTTAAATATGAGACACCCAAAACCGTTTTTAAAAGACCCATACATGTTCGCACACGTGATAATTTCACACATCCGGGTAAACCTGAGCGTCTACGATGACAATCTCGCAAGTACAACAAATAACGACCCTTTTGATTTAGTGCAGGATATGAGTTTGTGGTTAACCATATACTGCACGTCTATACGCGGAAAGTTGTCCTACGTTCAGTTTTGTCAAATATGAAAAGGTGGAAGTTTTTCTGTGAAGAAGGAGACGCAGTAAACCCAGTAGGGGATATCTGTGACCGCATCGGAGGGGGACTTTCGTTAGCTGTTACACACTAGACATAAAACAGGTGAAACCGAAGCATTAAGAAACCTGTCATCTCTCAAGCGATTCTCTTTCTCTTCCTTTCAACAATATATTCAAAAGATGTTTTGAACTTGACTTCCAGTTTCTTAAGCAATACTTAATATTCTTCCCTCCTCCTTTATCTCGCGTCGCTGCCTTTAGCTTGCTCCGAGCAGATCGTCATTCATATGTCTGGAATCGATGCTGTTTCAAAATGAGTTTGAAAAGTTTTTCGTCCTGTACAAGAAAATATTTCAGATCTTGTGTGCAACTTAAATTTTTTCAACAATCTAAATAACAATATTACCCAAATATTTTTGATGTGACGTTATACAATTTTTTCTTAGCATCTGTAGTGAAAACTCCCTAATACATACATTCCGCTTTACAGTAACTCGAATTAATGATGTTTCACGCTTTCTAATGACCCAGAGCCTCAAATAAATCTCACGTATGATAGATAAATACTCAGGTAGGTACCCTATTCCTTGTCTTATTTCCTTCACTTCCTACCTTCTAAGATTCGTGTAAGCTCCTTTACCCAATTTTCATCTCTACTTTGATTCTGAAATATATGCGTGACATTTTGGTAATACGGCTTCTCAAGAGCGCCGTCCATTTCAAGCAGATGTTGCCTTCTCGAGCCAGACACACATCAGATCTCTCAGGATTTAAATTTTTGTAGCTTATTCATTATACACGACATTAGTGAATTTATTGATTTTTTTTTTTTGGAAAGACCAAATTTCCTTCGCTTGTTCGGCAAGTGCAAGTTTTCGGAAAAGGTATCTCTGGAAAAGTGGTATATGTTTTTTCAATATGAAAAACTCATTACTTATGTATTTAAATAGCAGGTATATCATAATTAAATAATTATCACATATCGAAATATTTGCAGTGTAACGATACATTTATAAAATCGACTACATATGATTTTTTTAGTTCACTTTAAACCGACTAGTGGCATTCATTAAGTAGGAACAGATTTGAAGTTTCCTTTCCGATATGGAAAAGGTCGGAAATACATTAATAAATATATAATCGTCCATCATATTAAAGCGCGTAACCTTAAGCATTTTGTTCACTTTATCCTTTTACCTTAAATCTTATTGTCTTGAATATTTATTTTTTTGCATTACAAGGCAAGTCTGTAATTCAATTAATTTTCAACCAAGATTTACCTCTAATATTCGAAGCTAAGCGTCAGTTTTGTTGTAAACAAGAACACAAGAGGCGAAGTATCAAATTGAAAAACACAAATGTGTGTAATTATTTGCAATTAATAATTCAGAAAGATTTCTTAGAAAAATTAAATACAATTTTTAAATAATTTGAGTGCAGATTATCTTTTGAAAGTGAGAATTACAAGACGATGTTCTTTTAAATCGTGGACGATCCTTGTCGACGCAAATTATACGATAGAAAATCCACAAAACTAATCCCTTCGGTTGCCACGGCTCAGAACAGGTTTCCGTCCTCGCGGAGCAGCCAACTCGAGCGTAATTTGTGATTCTTGTCTCTTCGCCAACTCCTTATGCCCTTCGCCCGCAAAGCGACGTCAGCCGGGCCGACAAAACTCGCCGGCGACAGGCTGTGTCAAGAGGACAATAACAAAACCTGCTGGGTTGCCGAGGCAAAAAAGCTCTTTCAAATAAAATTCTGGTTTCGTTTTCTGTTAATAAAATACTTCGTTTTCGACAATAAAACGTGCCTTTCACATTTCCCTTTCACTTTTGAAACTTTTTCAAACTCTTTTCTCTCTCTTTTTTTAAAGTAAGTTGCAACTGATTTACTCTCCGACTCCATCCATTTTTTCCTCAACGGCACAGACATCCGTTTGAATCGAATATTGGGAAAACATTTCTTTATTTTATTTTATTTGTGAGTAACGATGGTCATCAATATACAGCAAAATGCAGTTAATGTCAATTAGGGAAAGACACAAAATGTAAATGCATTGGACCTCTCGAACCGTAAACCCGGCGGACCAAATTGCACGAAATTATAAAGTACTTTTAAAACTCGAAATCGTTTCATTTCTTTACAGTTACAGCAATATATTTAATAAAAAATATTTTTTCTATCTCACTATTGAAATTGTTTTCATCTGTTTTCGGTCTCGTTTTGATGCCTTTGTTGTACTTAGCTACGGGAAAATGTCTATCCAGTTTGTCATTACCACTGGTATTTAACAATTAACTTAACTGTAAGGCAAAAACCTTATCTAAAGTTTCTTAAAGTTTTCACCCGTTCCTATTTAACTGAAGTTCCCTATTTTCATAATTAGCTCTTGTTTGAAGTTGTCGTTAAGTCTTAGTCGTTCCAAACAAAAATTTAGAAATACTGAAAGTGATCGTATACTAGATAACAAAGAACACTTTCATATAAATGCTATAAATGTCCGTTATTGATGATGCCTTTTCATGACTGCTACAATTTGTAAATGATAAAAACATGACTGGCTCTTGATTTGGACCAATACCCTTCATCGATAGTTCGCGTCATAGTTTGATGCGAACAAACGGTCAATGTGACAAACAAATAGTTGATGCAATTGGTACATCAATTGAATTGATCATGAGTAATTTTTCTCGAGAGCACCAGCACGGAACTGACGTTTGCTGTCCAGTATATCAGACATATGACCTTAGCTTCAGAGAAAACATTGTACATTCAAATTAAAAGGCAATAATTCATCCTGACGTTTACGAGGTTTTGCAGCGCAATCTTCATGTAAAAAAGTGAACACGTGTTACACCGCCTGTTGATGATGAACCTTCACAAACGAAGTAAATATTACCACCACATGGGCGAAATATTTTCAAATGTAGAAGAAAAATATACATTTAGAAGTAAATATAAGTTCAGTTCTAATGACTCCATGGCACTATGACGTTCATTGTATGCAGAGGCATTTCTTTAAATGACAAAAAAAGTTTGACGAAGTTTACCTGTACCCGAAAGTTTGAAATTCTGGATTGGTTTATTTAAGTAAATTAATTGAATGACATTCAATATTATATTTAGAAGTGACAACATTGAAAACAACTTTAGTTTTAAAAATGCTCTTGGGGATAATCACAATGGTGGTGTCTAGGTCGCAATATCTTCATACATAAATGAGTGTTGTCTAACCAATGTGGAGCCTTCCATGCAATTATTCTTTTTGTAGTCTTTTATAGCGAGGAAATCAAGAGATGAAGTGCAAAGGCTAATGCACGCCCATATTCGCGACAGATGTTCTGATTATACAATACTTGCAAATGAACTAATATTATAATTCTTATGCACGAATTATAAAAGCTCAATAAGAATGATATATTGCATAAGACAGCTTCCAGTAGACACTATTTTGCAATTATATATGAATATTCTATAATCTTAAATTCATTAACCAATTTTAAATGGTAAACTCTCAAAAGACAATATATAAGAAGAATTCAAAATATGCTTGTGTACGCTTTAATCATACTCATTACTAAGGTTTAATTTGACTCTAAAAAGCTGATACTGATATAATTATAGTATTCTCAAAACAAGATATTACATCCCACGCTCTTGGAAAATCAATGGACATCAAATAATAATTGATTTTAAATACTAGAAGGTATGGTAGAAAGTTATTTCTGTTTACCACCTGTGGTTTCACACAATTTACTAAAGTGGTGAAAGGAACATATCCGTCAATTTGTATAAAACAAACTTATCAACGTATTTATTTTAAACATCATTCCTCTGTAGCGTTGGTCAACACGTTAAAATAATTTTTCCACTTAGAAGTGAAAGGAAATTTCGAGTCTGAGAACGGTTTATTTTCTCTTTTCCCTCAATTATATCATATTTATGTGGGTCGGTCATTTTCAAACATAAAAATCGTCCGGTGATAAACAAAACTTTTGCTGGTCCAATAAAACAAACATTAATATTTTAACAAACGTTCATATTTTGACAAAAATATTTTTATCGTTTCATAAATCTTTACTTCGACGATGGTGATTGTTTAAAATGGATTCAATGCAATAAAACATTAATTTTTAAAGCACAAATATAAATTCTTACGATATTCAAAGAAACCTGTACATAGACCTATTTGGCACGTGTGTTTTGCTATTAGAATCCCAAATTAAATTTTACAATATATTTATTTATTACATTGATTTTTTCAGGAAAGAAATTACTACTTGCTAATCAAATTTGCAATACATTTAGAACATTAAACTTTTTCGTACTATTGTACGTATTTATTTGTTTACGAAGAAAAAAGTCACATGTTTTATAATTACAAAAAACAAGAACTAAATTCAATTGTAGTTATACTTTCTGACATATCAAAATGAATTTTGAAAATTGGGTGAGGTTAGTTTTCGCTATTTACGAGCTTCACTGACACTCGTAAATAATTATTTTTCTTATCCATAATTTTTTGTGTTTCTGGAAACATTAGTCGTCCATACATTTAATATATTTTCCTTACATTTATGCAATATTAGTGAATTATGATTCACTGACATTACAAAAATGCACTAACCTTCTTAGAAAACAAGAAAAATAATGATTATTACATTCATTGAATGAATATAGTAGACTGATATTTATTGCCACTGTTACGACAACCAGATATTTCTATTTATTTGGCACTTATATTTGATTACCTCCGGGCATCCCTTCACCTTTTCACAAATGTATACAATTTTAAATGAATTATATACATATTCACGTTTGTTGAACAAAATATCTACTGAAAAAAATAATTTGCGTTTCAAATAAAACAAAAATTTTATTTTTTTAGTGAAAAAAAGAAACAAAAAAGATATGTGTTCACGTCCTCTAATATACCACACATATAATTTTCTAGAATTGATTTGGAATCACTTTGAAGTCGATCGCCTCACAGTTTTAGTTTTTTTATTATAAAATGAAAAAAAGTGACAATCATAACACTTCCTGGTTTAAAAATGTGCGCTACATTGCACTTCAAATGCATAGCGAAATCAGCGGCACTGAAATAACCGAATATCGAATCATCCACCAGTGGATCACGAGACAGCGGTAATTCTTAGCATTTGATTGGCAGAGTTCAACAAAACAAAAAAAAAAACACACAAACACTGTTGGGGGTTCATACACACTCAGAGGAGCACTCTTCGGCGTCGGAGATCCACCCTCCGAATGGGAGACCCTCGTTCGCCAGCGCGTGCGTACGCAGCGCTTACCTGCAGCGGGGGGCGGGGCGGGGCGGGGCGAGCGGGTCAGCGTCCACCGGAATCGACTTGCGTCGTCGTCACGGAGGCGTCTGGCGTCCGCGGCGGCGGCGGTGGCGGCGTCGCGGCGTCTGGTGCGTCGCGGCGGCGTCCCACGCGCGCACTGGCCGGCGGGCGGCGCGGCCGCGCGGCTATATTTACGCGCAGGGAGGAGGGGGGAGTGGGGCGGCTGCGGGGTGGCCCGCCACTACGCGCGTGCGCGTGCCCCAGCCCACGTGCAGGTGCGGTGCTGCGCGGGTAGGCGCGCGCAGCACGGGCCGGCCGACAGACGGTGGGGGCGGCGGCGAAGGTCGACGCTCGAAGGCCGGCGTGGCGCGGCGCGGCGCGGCGCGGCGCGGCGACGGACGCGCGGAGAGCGCCGTTTGACGCCTGCACCGCGGAAGAGCTGCCACCGGATCCCAACAGCCAATGAATCAAGGGAGGGGCTTCGGGGATCCCTTCTCCCTCGGGGAGACGAATGTAAGGGAGACGCTTCGCAGGCGGTGAAGAAGACCTATCAGGGATACGATAGAAGGAAGTAGGGATGAAAGTTGATGTAGTAGTACGGGTTGTGACGTTGAGAAAGAACCGTCACAGAATTCGAAGGTCGAAACGTAGGATTGCCACTCACAGGCAACTAGGAGGTTCGGACCAAATCTGGAGGCACCCCTAATTAGCAAGTGAATGAGAGAAGGTGAGCGATTCCAGGCTACCAGCGCGCCACTTCCATCGGCCGTACGTAAGTTCGCGACCTTCGGTCCGACTCCAGCGAAACCGGTACGGATCCCCCGAAACAAAGACCCAACTGCGGGCGCCGTAAGACCAACAACACACAAACACACCCACCCACTCCCAAGCGAGAGTCGTCTGCGAGTGTGGCGCGGGGCCTCTGCGCGGGGGGGCGCAGACTGCTCTGCGCGGTGCTGCGCGTCGCGACGGCGTGTGCGCGCGCGCGGGGCTCGCGCGGGCCTTTATACGCGCCGCCGCCGCCGCCGCCGCCGCCGCCGCCGCCGCCGCCGCCGCGTCCGCGAGGCCGCCGCCGCGGACGGGGCACGGACGGGCGAGCAGCCGCGCCGCGCCGCGCCGCCCAGCCACAAGGTTGCCAAGTGTGTGGCCGCCGTCGCCGCCGCAGCCTCCGCTGGACCGCGCGCCGCCGCGGGTGATGTTAGCCGCTGCCGCGCACCGCCACACCCCGCCACGCCCCGGTCGACTGAGGCAAGGGTGGGTTCGGAGAAAATTGCGGGGGAGGGGGCTGATTTAAAGGTTTCTAATTTCGGACACTTCCGCTACAAATTTAAATAATACTCAAGTTCACGTACTATTTATGTATTAGGCATTTCAATATCGGATTAATCAGGCTTTCGCAAGCTATCGGTGTTCGCAGCCCTTACCCTCGTTTTCATTTGTTATCCACGCCCGGGAGTAAGGGTCATGTACCGAACATGACGTATTCCCTCCACGTACCTAGCTTGTTGGGCTGCCGAAGCCTTTTCTTCCGTTGAGTACTTTGTTTTACTTGCATACTTTTTTCTAATGTGCCCCGTCGTTTTGGGTACTGCAATGATTAAGGAAGTAATCACGTGTTCACATTTTGGCGAAATTGGATGAGTCGGGCGTAAAAGTAATAATATCGTAGAAAATGTCATCATATTTTCTCAAAATTAATTCTTGTCTTATTTGAAATAAAAATATATCCGCAATGGAAATATTAATTTGAACATAATGAATTCAATATCTGGTCATTCTTACCAATAAATTGAGTTATTTAGAAAAATATATTGGATTCCGAGAGACCATGTGTGTTTCTTGGATCAGCTACTGGCAAAGGACTTCCAGTGACCCAAAGCTGAGAAACGTGATCATTTCAAACTTCTTTCGACCTCGTCTACCCATTCTTAGCGTTTGTGAACTTTTTTTCTGAATCGCCCTTTCGAAGGCAAGGCAATTCTTCCAAGAATGCACATTCTTAGGGATGGCTACCCCTTGTTTTCTTATAGAAGTACCAGGTTCCGTGATGCCTCCGCCGTTAGGTGGTGATTAGGAGTTCGACGGCAAGAGTTTGACTTGGATCAAACCTAGTTGAGGCAATTCACCCAGCATTGCCCATTCGTAGAGGGCGAAAAAGAAGAATATTCATCTCTTGTTTTCTTATAAAATCTGCCAGTTACCTCGCCGCCTCCGGGAGGCAATCACTGCGTTAAGATTCATGTTGGTAAAGGCACATTGTTAGGCGGCAATTTCAAACCTATATTTTCTCATAAAACATTTTTCTAGGGCTAACAGGGTCGACAGCCGGTTACCTTCTAGGACCCGATGGGACACACCAGACACCAACGCACGTCCGAGCTCCTCACATCTGCAGTCAGCAGAACGCGGGGCCCTCCGCGTCAACACGTACAAGAGAGACAAGGAACAAACAATCATGCCCAAGGCGGGGCTCAAACCCGCGACTCTTCGGACCGAAGCGCTGAGTCGGTACACGCTCTTAACCACTTCGGCGATCCAGGTCGGTTCTCACAAAAAACACTTCTAAAAAACATAAATTGTTGAAGTGCTTGACCGGCTCTGCCATCAGAGCTTTTGCTGGATCACGCGTCAACGCGGCCGTTGCAGTTGCTGGCACCGCCTCCGCCCCCAGCCAGCTGCCCATCCGCCAGCGTACCTTCGTCGGAGGACGATGTTGATCACCTCGCCGCCTCGCGTAATAGACGCTCTACCACGTGGCGCTGCGGTGAGATCATACTGGGCGGGGACAGGAGCTCGTGAAGACGCGGGGGCGATCCTTCCAGGATTGCATCTCTCAGATGATGGCGAACCGTTTTGCTACTGTTTGGTGGCGCTAGTCGCTTTCAATAAATATAGTAATATTACAAATAATGGTTGTTTTGCGCGGGACGCGTCCGCTTTTTGGATCCGTCACTGGGTGAGGACAGATGCTGGGCTAGGCGAAAGTTAAGAAATGTAAATCTCCCAGGACAGCACATTATTAGCTTCTTCTTAGGGGAGAGTAAGAGCACGAGGAAGACCTTGGCTATGGGAGATTATCAGTTTAGATTTGGGGATTCTGGTAAGATGACATTTCAACCCCATATTTTCTTATTAAACTGAAATAAATAAATCAAATATTGCCACGTGTATGACTTCCTTAGACCTTAGACCAGCTTCGTCACCGCCACGGAACTCTGTGCGACCTTGATAGATAAGCACAAGAGCTCGGGGAGGTACGACAGCCAAGACTTTACCCCAAATCCGATAAGGTCCTTGCTATGGACCGGTTCTCCCAGCATTGTACATTCTTAGAAGGGAGCAATTTCTACCCCTTGATTTTTTACAGGAGTTATATTTTTAACCCGTATACGCAAGGTAGCATTATATGCATCAAACGTAGCGAGACCATCCTTGATTTGTGGGATTTCTAACAACACCGAAAATAGGATTGATGTGTCTGCTGCAGCACACGGAAAATGCACGTCAGACGGGGCAGGACGGATAGCGCGCAGCGGTAAAGTGATGACTTGGTAGCCGCGATAACAAAACTAGTTTTTTACGCTAGCAAAAGCGGTTACTTTTAGGGCATGCACAACGTGCTAAAAGTTGAATTTTTAGCACTAGTGCGTAAAGTGAAGCGATGCACAAATGTTCGGGTAAAACTGTGGATTCAAAAAAAGAAAAAAAATACTTTCGACATGGTCTCCGGAGAAGTGATACTTGAATTAAAATAAAAGTAAAGTCAGTAAAGCTGACTACAAAATAGTGTAAGAACAAGAGGTAAAAGTGATTTTATTGTGATCTTAGAAAAGCATCTCGAGATATATCGACCTCGTGTAGCAATATTTTCCACTCGCAAAATAAAATGTCACTTTTACTATTCGTAACATAAATAATTATACTGAGGTGCACCACCTCTGGACCTAGCGGCCGACATCACATCTGTACCACTGGGGCATTGCGCCGCGTGCCCTGTAGTAGAGCCAGAAGCGCGGAGGGCACTTCGAGCATGTGCTCTGACACGTTTGCGAACGAGAATGCACTTACGTCAGCAATAAAGGTAGAGGTGTTCACCTTTGCTTTTGTAATTTTAAGACATTCTGACTTCCATCTCACAACCCGCCTGTCCTTCATTCTGTCACACGGTTCAGACTTATCACCCGTTCATTGTCCAATCAGGTGCCGGCGTTCTCTGGAACAGCCCTAGGCGTGTGCAACATACAACAAGAAGAGAGGCCAAGTACGTTTCTTGGTCCCCTTTGCCATTCAACTTTTTTACTTACATAAGTCGTATTTTGCTAGTAATTAAATAAAACATATTAAGGACAATGAAATAATAGCATTAATTATACAATAATACAATTGATTTTATTTTGATCCATTTACAGGTTGTCAGAAGATTTGTCGCGTAATAATTCGGGGAATAAACATATTTACGATAATAAAATAATTTATTGCGTTTATAAATGTTCTTTTAAAAATGCTCGGGTGTCATGCCCCTCTACCCACCGCTCTACGCGCTCCCATGGGAACAGCTGTCACTAAAAGAAAAGAGTTTCTAGCCTCTTGGTATGAAACCCATAATGTTTGTCGCCGTTATGGCTATGACAAGAGCTCTGGTAACTGGGAAAGGTAGGATCCTAACCTGCATCGGTTATGCGTTCTCCTTCAGAAAGGAGAGATCTTCCCAGATGGCACCAGTCTTAGAAGGCTGCAATTTCGATCCCTCGTTTTCAGAGGATATTTCAGTGTGTGATCTTTCACATGCGTCACTTTCAAAACCATCGTATGGTGGGAAAAGCATCGCTCCACGTGAACTTTGGTGAATAGGGAGCCCAGTTTGGCTACAACTAAGGGAGCGATTCATCGACGACCACGCTTTCGAGAGCTTTCGTTGAAGCTCGCTCTCGTCATCATGGATTGCTGTATAAAACTGCATTAGATGAGTAGAAAACACCATTGAAGATAAACTCGTGACAATTCCGGCGGCTGTTTTGAGGGGTTATCCCGGCATTAAAACCATAACCCTTCCCGAATGACTGAAACCTACTGCAGACATTATAGTCTAAAAAAATTCTTTTAGAATCAGAAATAATGCTGCCTATACTTGGAGAAAAAATAATACACTGGCGTTTTGCCACCACAAATCACTCCATAATGCTTAGGTGGATCTATAACTTCGGTGGAATCAGATTTTACAGGTCTAGTGTAATGCATTTTTGTCGTAGCAGACATTCACGGTCAATTCTATTTCTCCACTGCCAATACCTTATTCATAGATGCTTCAGTAACAACTTTTAAGTTGTTTTTATTATTGTAAAAATACTTTATGTACCCAAGTATCTATAAATTCATTATAGCCCACTCTGTGTTCATTGTGCCCTGAGTGAAGCTACACAATTCATCCATTCTTCTTGCAATACTATATTTGAAGTAGTGTTGCTACAGAATAGAGTTCACTAAGTATAGCTTCATAAAAAAACATAAACGGTTATGAATATATCACACTGCTTAGTAAAGACCTCAAGATAAACTCTCTGGTAGGTCAAGTAAAACAAAACGGTTAACTAATCTAACAGAACTCTGCTTCACGCCTGACAGACAGTTCACATCGCTACCTCTCTCGCAGATTGGCCTTGTCCATGAAACGCGTTCAGCACAGGAAGGAGAGGAGACTTCGGGTCTTGGTTGAGTCACCGGAGAAAGGCTGCTTGGTGCTCGATGGCCCGTATGAGACAACAGATGGTGAAGACCGAGTTTCGACCTCACTCATTTATTCAAGGTGGTGTCAGTCAAACGATGGGCGATGGCAAGTAGATACATTAATTCAAAAACTTTGATATATGAATCTCGAATACGTAACAACATACAATGCAACAAATTCTAAAATATTGGCTCTAATTCTTTGAAGGTTTCTCACACACCTCACATTTCACAATATTTCTCTGCCTCCTTGTAAATACAACGAAGTGAGAAAGATTCAAATTATAATGTGTATTCTAAATTTTATTCTATTAATCTTGATGACGAAAATTTAGTAAGAAAATATCAATTATAGGAAATGACATTTCACAGATTACACAATTACGGTCCATAACCGTACCCACTATGCATTGACTACAAAGTATTAACTCAGTTTCCTTTCAGAGCTTTAAATTAAGAAAATAAAATTATTGTATTTGTATCTGCTGTATTTACATGTGTGCTCAATTGTGACAGCGGAATCAATAAAAAAATATAATGTGCCAAGCAGAATGTAATTTATCCATGACAATCTTTTTTTTTTAGTTTTTTTTTGGCTAAGAGTGACGAGGCTGGTCTTACATCCGCTCACTCAGAGAAGTGTCTCGGGCGTTAGAATTCAAGATTACTGATAAGAGGCCACACGGAAATGGAACAACCAATAGTCCTGTCCCGGGGATGAAAGTGGAGTCACAATGGAGGGAATCGCATATTGTCCGTGACCCGTCCTTTAAGTAATTACTCCATCCATCCACCCGGAACTACGATAATTAATTACAGAGACGACCGTCCTCGAGAATTCTCATTCAAACAGTGACATTGTCCGATACAACTATCTAGCTGATACTGAAAATTCGCGCGAATCGGAATGGGAACAGAGGATCTCCCCGTCTTCAAAGCTGCATTTACGTACTCGCAATTAAATGCCAAGTGCTCCGAGTACGTAGGAATCACTGTATACGAACGGTCAGCTGCGAAGTCCTTGGCTGTCCGGGGCATGAGTGTGCGTGGCCTTGGCCTATTGACTGACGACTCAACCTTCCGGGCCGGCTGAGTTTGCCTCAGAGCCAGCATTATGACTGCCTCTGCAGCGACTCTGACAGGGAAGTCCTAGGGTGTGAGTCCCGATGGTGTGCGAATATCAGGTCGCGAGGCGATTGTTTATTGTTGACGGGTTAATTAAGTAAAGAAAGGCATAGACAGCTTAAAAATTTCGTGGTAACTTGGAAGTTTGGAATGCTGCGAGAAATGGTTGATGGACGACCCAAAATAATTTTGAAAATATAAGTGTACGATCGGGGACAGAATTCTTCTCGATTTTCGACACTACCTACTTAACAGAGTCGAATTCAACAGCTGTCTGTAGAATAATTCTAGCGGCAGGTTGCTCTGATCGGTAGTTTTATGTGATTTCTAGGATCAATAGTAGGCGAATGCTGGATCAATACACTAACAAACGGGCCACGGTCTATTCACAAACTTTCCTTCCTCGTCCTACCGTCTTCCCTTATTCCCATATACTTTCGCTTGTGTACATTACTACTCCACACTAAACATATGTGAGACCAGTCAGGAGCTTAAAGCATGCTCATGGAGAAGTACCCAGCTGGAGGAAGAAACCCCACAAGTTTTCGTGAACATCATCACCGGATCCGTTCTGGCGAAGCATTAGGCGGACTCGGAAACTTTTTCGAATCATTTTCGCCTTTTTAAGCGATCGGTGGACGAATTGTAGGGCAATACAAACCCTCTTTTAAAATGCTTTAAGTGCCATCGACAATAAATTGTTTTCGGATCTCCATAAACACACATTCAGCCTCTTACAAATTTATAGGTGACACATTCACGACTGGTACTCGAGTGAACTGTGGTTTTGAGATCACATGCCAAAAGAGCTTCAGAAAGGAGTTCCAGAAAGGTGAGCTACAAGGGGTACGGGAAGAAGAGAGGGATACGGGAGACAGTGATTTGTCGGTGACACAGAATGGTGTACTACAGTGAATGTCATGAAAATGGTTATAATTCGTAGGATTGGAACATAAGCTGGTTTGCTGTTTTTGTTTTTTGTTACGCACGAAAACACGAATATACAATAACATACATTATTAATTTATTCAAAATCCCGAAGATTTTTATTTACGCGAATGTAGTAAAATTTTGGAATTTTCTATCACACTGCGTTAAATTAACTCTTTAACCAGAATATTTTTATAACGTAATTCATGATTAATTACTGAAAATGTTAACAAACATTACTCAAATGTAAAGGTGAGAGATCTGAGTCTCACGATTCCAGAAGAGACTGCTATGTATAAAACGATCTTCATTCTCTAGTTTCAAAATGCTCTCCACATTCTACAGTAATTCTGCAACAATTAAAGAAGTTTAAACCATGTACTGATGGCACACACATCGCTAGTTGTTGATGAACATCATAAAATATCACAAGGCACAGTTTGCTCAAGTTCAGCGTGCGATGTCGAAACAAGTTCCTTGCAGGAGAAAACTCCTGTAGGCAAAGTATTGAGAACGCTTGCTTGTTGATTGACCAATTAGTGTCAAGTAGCAATCCTATACTAAGTAGCTGTCAAAGTGTTCCAAGCGTATTGACTATTTTTATTGTGATAGCAATTGTATCAGAAAATTCTGACTGGTTGAAGACAGTGCCGATATCATCTCAATTACAAGATTTTCTAGCCTAAAAGTAATTGATACACGTTTTGATTTATTTATTTTGTTGACCTTAACTTTGTTCTAGATGGTAAAATATAAACATAGACCACTCTTTGAACTACGGGGCCATCCACTAAAATTAGTGGAACTGATGGATGGTCAAGCGGAAGGAACCAATTTCCGGTTATTCAAGGCCCACAAAGAATATGGATGCTATTAGATGGGCCGGCGCTTATTAGGAAAACCCTTCTAATCCGATCAGTACACAGATATTACATAAACATGTCTCTGAATTTTTGAAAATTGTAAATGCAAATATTCACCTTTATATTTAAAGCCTCTGAAAGCTTGTATTTACATGCGCGTGTGTTGGAGTGGAGGAAACGTGAACGGTGAGCTAAACCCAAGAATCTGAACTGAAAAAATAAAGGACGCATCATAATCAATTATCCAGGTTCGTGTACTCGTGGAACTATAATATTGCTCAGGCTTTACAAATATTACGAGAAAGAATGTGCCGTTGGCACCACTAGTTCCTTAGAGCAGGTATTTAAAAAGAAGTTGCCTCGTGGCTACCTCTTGGTCGCTTTCCACTACGCGGCTCCGGGTTCGATTCCCGGCCACGCACGATTAGTGTGCGTTTTCCTTGCAATGTCCCAGTATATGTTGCTGTGAGACGAGAAAATTCACTTCTAAGTTTGAGAAGACCGGAATACAGCGTAATGTCTACGTGCTAACCACATGTACCCCCTTACGCCATGGCCGCAAGGCAGGGACGGAGCGAGGCGGGGAGCGGCTGGACTGGGCTGACCGGTAAGCCTGGCCCTGTTCACATACCTACAGACATGCATACACACACACACACACACACACACATACATACATACATTTAAAAAGAAGTCCATGTCAAAACCATTCAAATTACGCTATGCACCAATCCTTAGCACTACCCTCCTTTAGAGGGTGGCTTTACTTTAGATAATACATTAGGAAAACACAAAATAATGAATTAATTCGCCCACTTCGGGCCTCGCCCCGCCTGGCGTGTGCGCCTCCCCGCCCGAGCGCCCGTGAGTCAGCGTGTGCGCGCGCCGCCGTCTGAGAGAGCAGACGCGCCGCTCCTTTCGTTCTCCTTCCGGTAAACAGCGCACGCGGGGGGGACGGGGGGGGGGGGGGGCGTTCGCCTCCGCTGGCTGCGGTCCGCGCCGGGGAGGCCGAGACCCCTCATCAGCTCCCAAAGCGAGGAACGAGCGCCAATTACTAGTAGGCGCGGCCCTGGACTGCCCAGGGCGCGTGCCGTTATCCTAATAGCAGCTCGTTTCACAAATCCTACACATTTGCTGTCCCTCAACTCGATGCGCACGTTTAATCTTGTATTGTTTGTGGATGTTCGTTTTTTACTTTCCCGAACACGAAGTAATATACGAAGTATAGAGAAAGTTATGTAATGCCGGAAATTAATTTCGAGATTTCGACGGAAATGCACGTTTGGGGTCCCCACATACCGAAAAAGTGTTGTTTTTAAAAAATCTGTCTGTTCGTCCTTGGTCCGACCGTTCATCCGTCTGGTGTCTGTGAACACTACTATCCCCTAAACTATGGGTAGGATTTTTTCCAAATTGAAGAAACCCCTGTCCATTTGACTCGAGTCGAAACTTTGAGATTATGAAAAACATTCTTCAAAATTTGAAGGTACTTTATATGAAGCCCTCCGAACATCTTCAAAATTTTCACAAAAACAGCTCCAATTTTTTTCTTTAAATTTTTTGTGAGAGTAGAGTAACATACACTTATAAACGTGTTATAGTTCCTATTTTCACGGTTAACGCTGAATTTTCGAAAATTGCAAAAGTATAAATTTTTTCGCGGTCTTTCTCCGACTACAAAATTAATTATATAGTGCTGAATGTACTCTATAAGATGACATAAACATCGTATTGATCTATTCTATTTTTTCAATTTTTTTTACTTACCTCTCATGTTGTTAATATTTATATTAGCGGCTATTTGTTCACATTACTATATTTATGTGTACATGTGCTTTAAATAATGCCATATAAATTTTCTCGAAAACTATCGTTTTCTTTGAAACCTAGTTCAAAATTCCGCCTTTTCAGAAACGCTCAAACGCCATTATCTCAAAAACTGCTCCAAAGTTTTCTTTACACTTTTGGAAAGGACAGTGCTAATTGTATTGTTTAATATGACGTAAAGTTCACTTCGGTGTATTTTAATGGTTTTTTCAAAAATTACGCGAATGTAAATTTTTTGAAAGATCTCTCACGCCGTTGGTATTCGCATTTCCAGCAATCTGTAAACACTATTGTATTTGTGAATTAATGTGCTTCAAATGAAGTTTTTTGAAAACTCAAAAATTCTCCGTGAAAAAGAGCTCCAAATTTCAAATTTACATTAGCGCCATTTTCTTAAAAACGGCTCCAAATTTATCAAAGAAAATTTTCATTTAGGGCGATGTTTTACTGTTCTTTAATATCCTTGAAATAAGATTTTCGTTTTACTATTAGGAAGCCGAAAAATTAAGAAAATTTCAAAAAGTGTACTCTGGCGGGGATAGATTGCAGCTGGTAAGAGTATGTGGCAAGTTCGTATAGCTAGCCAAAACCAAAGGAAATAGAAAACTAATAAGGGAAAACCTGTGCCATTCTGTAGCATCACTAGTTCTAATAAGAATCGCATAGAGACAGTTTCATTAAGAAGGAGTGTTTTTGTGTGTGTGTTGCTGTGTGTGTGCTGTGTTTTTGTTAGAGAAATAAAAATCTTCAATTAGATTAAACCGTTTCTCCGCAAAATAACTAGTTTGGTGTGTCGTTTCTCTTGTACATCAATGATTTAATTCCTCAATTTTTTCAGAAAAATAAAAGAGAAAAGAAAAAATTATCGAAAAATATGATCCGGACAATCAACCAGGCAATCATCCGTACATTCAAATCAATGAGTTTATGTACTAACTGTACTAGTTAATCTTTCCTGATATTTCTGCTGTTATTACAACTAGATGAGGCAATAAGAATATATAATTGGTAACGAGTAGTAACTTACTACAATTGAATATAAAACTCCATTCCGTTCTTATTTTCTTTTTCAGGGTTCCCTACCGAACCCCCTTTATCATTATTTTCGTTACTTCACCTTTTTCTCGACTGTGTCTAATAGATTTATTGGAGCAATTGAATTATTTCAATCACTAATCCGCCAAAAATTTATTACTTCATCACTTTCGACCTTTAATATCAGTATTTAGATAGTGGACGATTATTTTTTTCGAATTATTTTGATCTCCAAACGGCGAACAGAGCAATGACCGTGACATGAAGCTATCTGCAACCGCAGACGAATCAAAACAAAACGAGTTGAGTGACACAATCTGTAAACACTTGAGGAATTGTCAGAAGTGAACGCAGCCTCATTGACACTGAGCAACCACGGAAGCTGCATGATATTAACATTCAAAACTCAACTTGTTCTGATATGAGGGACTTATCTATGAAGCAGTATCCTTCTGCAAATTAAAGATTTAATTAGAGAGCTGGAATAATTAGGGGAACATTTCTCAAATAATATCGTAACGTTCGTGTAGAACTTCAAGTCCCACATCATTAATCATTCATATGAATCATGATTTGAGAACACATGAATCTTTCGTCATTATGGGTTAAATATTCAACACAAAAACAACAGAAAGTTGGTGATTCATTTGTGATATCATTATCGTGTTGAAATGTCTTCTATGCAAAAGATAGTGTAATTTAACTGATATTGAAATGTATATCTGATAAGAGTGACAAGTAGACAGAAAATGTCATTTGCAGTTAGAATAGATTCTATGCTATTCTATGCTTCTAATGTCATACTTAATTTCATCATTTTCTGTTAAATATCAACTACTTATTTTTTTCTTTACAGCCCGTACTCTTATAATCGATCTCTATCGAATATAATAGATTTTATATAATTAGTGGCGCAACCAAAAGTTTTCTATGTAATGAGGGAAGGAGTTTGAGTTGTACTACAGCTTTGGTCATGACAAGCCACCTTGATTTTCCTTACGTAGTATTTTCATTTATGTTAAATTAAAAATGTATTATTAAGTGTTGATTTATAGGTATTTATAACTTATTCAATTGAGATATAAATATCCTTTCGTTTTAAAATAAAATAATTAAAAATTGTGTTTCTCAATAAGTATCTTCGGCTTGTGAAGTCTCCATAAGCTTTTCCTTTTCAGTTCGTGAATGTTCGTGACTGATTGATAAATATAATTTTATATTGATATCCCAACTTGAAGTAAGATTGGGATAGATGCGTCAGAAACAACATCCGTGGACCTTGCAGGGCCTCTGAATGAGAAGCGCTAGAGTTCGAGACCCTACGGTGGGGAACTTTTGAATCTAGCTAGGTCGAGTTCAGCGACTGTCTAGTAGCTAGCTAAAGTAGTCAAGAGTTATATTTTAGAATGATCCGGAGTTTGCGTGATTTCTCCGATTTCCAGGCGAATGCCGGGTTGGTACCAAACCAACGAGCCGTGGGTCGAGCGCGAACTTTTCCTTCTTCATCCATGTTCTCTTCTCTTCTCTTACTCATAAATACACAGCACAACACCCTACCAAACATGTCGGGAGAACAGTCTGGATTTTCGAGATTATTCTGGTCGAGGCGGTTCCCGGCTGGGGGAGATACGTAGAAAAAGGGAAAATACTGCAAGCTGGCCTGTAGGTGGGCACCGGATCTCACAATTAAGGGGGAGAACACCGTCACCTTCCCATTGCAACATGCACTATACTCACGGGACTAATGACCAAAGTAGTCGATAAGTCAGAAAAAAGTAAATACTCACTCATGCGCTTCCAGTAGCGGGGCTACAAGCCATAATGGAGAGAAAGACAGTGCGGCGATCTACAATCACATGACCATTCATGGCGTGAAGACTATGCGGACGTAACTTTAATGTGGAAGAATTCCGTTTGGTTTCTCCAGCAGGTTAGACGTTGACAGACAATGGTGACCATGGCTTTGATATATTGTAGATTGTGAGCATGTATGTGTGTGTGTGTGTGTGCGAATATTTGTAGATTTTTTCTATGTGCGAATTGTTTTTTTATTTATTAAAAATAGTTTTTGTTTTCAAGCTGTTGGGACAATGGGTGTTATGATGCTTCTAGCCCGAAAAAATAAATAAAAATTTTAAAGGAATTTTAAGAAATTTTGGTAAATGGTAGCTATGAAACAAACTAAGAACATATTGCCTTTCTATGTGTTGTTTGACAATATTGACTAATTCGAAAATAACTCTTTGATTCATTTTCCAATTGTTACGATAATTTAAGCACAATTTTAAGTAAATTGAATTAACTGAAAGTTCATCTAATATTTGTAAGGTATTTTGTAAACTGATCAACGTAACTTTAACATCAAAAAATATAGTAACAGTATTAGGTCAATAATTTTTTTTCGTAAGGCGAAAATGAAGTTTTTTCTGAAATAATATTGAAATGCCGTGTTCAAGAACAGGTTTACAATTAATGCGAAAGACCTCGATTGTAATACTAGCATATCATCAGATTCTTAAAAATGTGTATTCATACAAGGTGTGAGTACAAAGAAAAAAAAATCCCGAGTCCCAGAAAATGGGTTACCTTCCAACAAAACTGAAAGCAAAACTCTCTGATAACACATCGATCAAAATTTTGACGTTCCTGAAGAAGTTTCTAAATCTTTAATGAAAATAAATAGCGAGAAAATAAGGTTGATACATACATAGCGCGCAGTTCAATAACAGCCGTTTATGAATCGAGACATAAAAATAATATTTTTTAGTGTTATATAATTTTCAGTAAAATATTTTCTAAAGGGGTGCCGATAGTGGTAAAATTATAGGGCTGAAAATGTTTATTTTTTAGCGAAATAGATACGATTGGGTAGTTTTGTAACGTTCGGTTCCTTGAACTTTTTATATTAATGAAATTAAAAAGTTAATAGAAAAAACGTTATCTTTTTATCACAGTGGCTCAGTATCATCAGCTAACTATCACAGTGGATATTGGCCTAAGAAATTCTATTGAGCAATATCTCATTTAATATTATATCTACCGTATCCTCAGCTTTTAATGGTTTAACATAAAATAGCAAAGACATAATGGAAGCCCTAACTGAATTTTTTAACGTAATTGATTGTACACTAATATTATTAAATAAAGATGAAAAACATCGACAAAACGTGACGTTACAAAAAAGGAACATTTTTTCTTAAGAATATTTTTATTCTAGTAGGTGGTAGATAATTAAATTAAACCGAATAAATTGTACGTTAAGAACAATATGTAAAATTGAGCTTGGGAGATTAGTGGATGAAAAATATTAACAGGTTTCTATAAAGTTATTGAAACTGAAAATAAATGTATATGTAATCTACTTGTACACATTACAGTTTGTCACAATAACTAAGATTTTATGTCATTTTCCGTGCATTTTTTACCCTTCATTCTTTTTATATAAATATTGAGTTATTCTGCTAATTATTAGGCTCTCTCCAAATATTTGGCGAGCATTCCATCAAATCCAAACCAAGCGTAAAATTCAAAGATGAGCCATTTCAGGTTGAAAAACAAACACCACGATTACGTCCTGTTGTAGGCCAGAATCTTGGTCCCAAAACGGTAAAGGAATTGTTTATTACTATAATATTACGAGGGACCCTGGTATTTTTTTCACCTGAAATAACTCAGTCTTTAAATTTATAAAGACATTGAGTAGTTTCATAAATAAATGCATAAAAATGTGCTGAAGAAGTGAAAGCGAGCAGTAACCTTCGCCGCCGCCAGAGTGCGTGGGCGGAGCCCATTAAGAGTTATCGGGGCGTCGCCTGCTGCGATGCTCCGCACTCAGCGACCCAGAAAATCGGATCCGCCCCCTGCAGCGCCCCTCAT
The DNA here is from genome assembly GCA_038098605.1 of Gryllus longicercus. Lineage (NCBI taxonomy): Eukaryota > Metazoa > Arthropoda > Insecta > Orthoptera > Gryllidae > Gryllus > Gryllus longicercus. The sequence continues at coordinate 522,966 of JAZDUA010000410.1, read as the reverse complement.
TCCCCGGCGGCGAGACGGTTCGAAGTCAACCGCACGGCAACTCTCACGGTGATTCCATTCTTCCTTGGAACAACAATGCGCCCAGTACTTTACGACCCGTCTAAATGCGGAGACGAAGCATTATTTGTTATTATTGTTGTTAATAATAATAATACTATTATACCTTTTAGCCTTTCGTTGGAGTCGAGACATAATGCCACTAAAAACATAAGACGCAATTATGAACTGAGTAAACGCCTATTAAAAATAATGCAATATCAAGATTACACAAAAATCATCGTTTTTCAGAAAATGAGTTTGAAAATTAAGATCGCCCTCCCCTCTGTACGAAACAGAAAGGATAGTTTTCACATGTTTTTTGTTTGTATTCACAGATTTGAAATTCATGCAGTTAAAAATGCAAATAATGTTTCCTTGAAAAACGCAAATGAACAAAATTGGATTTTTTACATATTAAAAGGAATTGCATTTAATGAGAGATAAAAAGGGATACTTAGGGGTTTGAAATTACTTTCTCTCTGCAACCGAGAGGCGCAAACGTTCATGTCTTCCAACGTGGGATTCCAACCCATAATCTTTCGTTTTGCGCAAAACAATTACCGCTGCAGAAGCCACCACTACGAAGGTCGGCCTACAAGTTACGTAATGATCAAACTCAGTAGTTTTGTAGTAAAACTTGACAGAGTTGTTGAGCTCAAATTAACGTGCCATTTTCATAACTAATGTTGTATGATTTATTGTACTAGAGAAATATAAGTGCAACCAGAGAGATATATTTCTCACATGAAGCCATCAGTAAACCCTAATTACGTTACGTTTATAATTAATCATAAATTAGTGATTAATGATACTGAGTTATGAAGTTGTAAACATCAGTGATGCCGACCGACGGAGAGGACGAAGCAACCATTGAAGAAAGACCAGTCACTTCAAAGAGTTGAAGCCGCAGTCATTGCCGTCTTCTTCGCTGAAGCTTCCGTGTACGTCTCGTAAGCTATCTCCAGCGCTTCTTCCAACTCAACTACAGCTTCACCACAGCTGTTTGTGGGTGTTTACATCGGGCGCTACACGCACTGACCCGAGTCGCTTTCATTTTCCGAAACGTAGTTTCATCCATGTAAAATACTGAAACAATCCGCAGGAGTAATAGGGCAGGTGATTGAGTCACAACATGTATTGAAATGTCAAGATGATGTTATAAATCTATGAACTCTTTTTTATGCTTTTGCTATGCCGTGCACTACTCCTGTCCATATGCGTATAAATAGTAGTTCTACCACACAGCACACCTAATATACACATAAGAGTTGTAAACGGTTGTATTAAAAAAACCTCCACCTTTCCTCCGTCCTTATGGACCAATGAATCTGAATCCCTCGAAGCTAAACTCTAAATGCTAAATACTGTAAATGTTTTCAAAATAATTTGATACGACTCACAAAGGTTGCAAATTCTCTATATCAAAATATTAAATCATATTGAATGATTGGGTTTCGAAGCAAGAAAACACATTGAGCAAATATATCGCATATTCCTATACCCCAGTTCACGTATGTAAACAATTTTCTTCTCAGCTGATATCCATACAAATCCATATTTCAAAAGGTCATTGCATAACATTAAGAGCATTATTTTTCAGAATGGTTATAATGATGATGAAGACTGGTCATAGTGGTAGTGGTGGTGATGACAGGTTGTGGTGGTCCTAATGCTGGTTGTAGTGGTAGTGACGATGACAGGTTGTGGTGGTTCTAATGCTGGTTGTAGTGGTAGTAACGATGACAGGTTGTGGTGGTTCTAATGCTGGTTGTAGTGGTAGTGACGATGACAGGTTGTGATGGTCATATTGGTGGTTGTAGTGGTAGTGACGCTGACAGGTTGTGGTGGTCCTAATGGTGATTGTAGTGGTAGTGGCGATGACAGGTTGTGGTGGTCCTAATGGTGACTGTAGTGGTAGTGGCGATGACAGGTTGTGGTAGTCCTACTGGTAGTTGTAGTGGTAGTGACGATGACAGGTTGTGGTGGTCCTACTGGTGGTTGTAGTGGTAGTGACGCTGACAGGTTGTGGTGGTCCTACTGGTAGTTGTAGTGGTAGTGACGATGACAGGTTGTGGTGGTCCTACTGGTGGTTGTAGTGGTAGTGACACTGACAGGTTGTGGTGGTCCTACTGGTAGTTGTAGTGGTAGTGACGATGACAGGTTGTGGTGGTCCTACTGGTGGTTGCAGTGGTAGTGACGATGACAGGTTGTGGTGGTCCTACTGGTAGTTGTAGTGGTAGTGACGATGACAGGTTGTGGTGGTCCTACTGGTAGTTGTAGTGGTAGTGACGATGACAGGTTGTGGTGGTCCTACTGGTAGTTGTAGTGGTAGTGACGATGACAGGTTGTGGTGGTCCTACTGGTGGTTGTAGTGGTAGTGACGCTGACAGGTTGTGGTGGTCCTACTGGTAGTTGTAGTGGTAGTGACGATGACAGGTTGTGGTGGTCCTACTGGTAGTTGTAGTGGTAGTGACGATGACAGGTTGTGGTGGTCCTACTGGTGGTTGTAGTGGTAGTGACGCTGACAGGTTGTGGTGGTCCTACTGGTAGTTGTAGTGGTAGTGACGATGACAGGTTGTGGTAGTCCTACTGGTGGTTGTAGTGGTAGTGACGCTGACAGGTTGTGGTGGTCCTACTGGTAGTTGTAGTGGTAGTGACGATGACAGGTTGTGGTAGTCCTACTGGTAGTTGTAGTGGTAGTGACGATGACAGGTTGTGGTGGTCCTACTGGTGGTTGTAGTGGTAGTGACGCTGACAGGTTGTGGTGGTCCTACTGGTAGTTGTAGTGGTAGTGACGATGACAGGTTGTGGTAGTCCTACTGGTAGTTGTAGTGGTAGTGACGATGACAGGTTGTGGTGGTCCTACTGGTAGTTGTAGTGGTAGTGACGATGACAGGTTGTGGTGGTCCTACTGGTAGTTGTAGTGGTAGTGACGATGACAGGTTGTGGTGGTCCTACTGGTGGTTGTAGTGGTAGTGACGCTGACAGGTTGTGGTGGTCCTACTGGTGGTTGTAGTGGTAGTGACGCTGACAGGTTGTGGTAGTCCTACTGGTGGTTGTAGTGGTAGTGACGCTGACAGGTTGTGGTGGTCCTACTGGTAGTTGTAGTGGTAGTGACGATGACAGGTTGTGGTAGTCCTACTGGTAGTTGTAGTGGTAGTGACGATGACAGGTTGTGGTGGTCCTACTGGTGGTGGTAGTGGTAGTGACGCTGACAGGTTGTGGTGGTCCTACTGGTAGTTGTAGTGGTAGTGACGATGACAGGTTGTGGTAGTCCTACTGGTAGTTGTAGTGGTAGTGACGATGACAGGTTGTGGTGGTCCTACTGGTAGTTGTAGTGGTAGTGACGATGACAGGTTGTGGTGGTCCTACTGGTAGTTGTAGTGGTAGTGACGATGACAGGTTGTGGTGGTCCTACTGGTGGTTGTAGTGGTAGTGACGCTGACAGGTTGTGGTGGTCCTACTGGTAGTTGTAGTGGTAGTGACGATGACAGGTTGTGGTGGTCCTACTGGTGGTTGCAGTGGTAGTGACGATGACAGGTTGTGGTAGTCCTACTGGTGGTTGTAGTGGTAGGGGCGACGACGACGTAGTGACTGAGCCGCAGTGGCCGCACGTGTTGCTGAGCCGAGGCGTCTGCGCCCATGCGGTGGCGCAACTGGCCCATAAAGCCCAGCGTGATGAGCGAGCGATACTCGCCTCACAAAGCCCAGGCGTCGCCCGGCCGCTGTCCGCCGGGCGCTTGCGAGGCCCTCTCGGAGGCTTCGTCTCCCGACATATCGCTCTCCAAGAGAAAATTCTGACGTCGCCGCAGACTAGACGAGATGAAATTAACGAAGTGCTATAGGATTATTTTTAACTGTAACTAGGATTTATTTAACTGTGCATTTGAAGTTAATCAGCTGTTTTCGGTTTCATCCAATCAAGAGTTTGAACGTCCCCATAGTGACGTCACTGTAGCGACATACAAGCTCCCGATTCCATGAAACCGCAACTGCCAATGTACTTCAAATGCACGATTAAATAAATCCTAGTATAGTTATTTAGACTAAAAAAGGGTTTTTTTTTTCGAAGAGCGATTAGCCAACCGAGGAGTGGATCGGAGACGAGAAATTTTACTTTTTGGTGGAGATGCAACAATTTTTACACTCACTTCTCTCTCTCTCTCTCTCTCTCTCTCTATATATATATATATATATATATATATATATATATATATATATATATATATATATATATATACCTTTATTTATTCTTGTAGTTGCAGACTATAAATCTGTTCAAATTTCTGATTTCAGAAATTACAAGTAATTACAAATGTCATAGGGTTGGTGTCGCTTACGTAACTTGAGTTTCCTATTTAACAACTACCACACCAACAAACCTTTCATTTGTTATTTAGGCAACACAAAAATGTATATTTTATCCTTGAAGAAAGGTAACATCAAAGAAAACGAAACGGCAATAAAGAATATGTAATTCGCCGAATGTCCTCGCTGAAAAATTAGAGAATTCTTGAATGCTGAATGGTTTAGATTGTCTCCAAACTAGCTGTTCAAGTTAAAAAATTCAACTCTGATTGCTACCGTCGTTAAAATATGAAAAACAAACAACTCTCACTCGCTTAAGTATATTGCTCATTCAAAATTAACTCACCACCACCTACTAAAGAAGAAAGATCCAAAATTACGAGGTTTATGCAAAATTGTCTATCTATAAACCATATTCTAATACAGTGTTCCAGATAAAACCAGTTGAGGCGCTAATACGGTTCGTCTAATGACCTTCAAACATTGCTGAATGACAATACTGAAACGATTAAGTGCTTAAACTTTTAGAGAAAATAAAAATACAAAATTATGAAAAGCAATCGTGTATATTATGTAAATTATGAATTCTAGTGTAATACCGTTATGTCCATAAATAGTGAAGTCTATATTTGGTAAATTCATTATAATATGTTATTGCATTAACGTACTGTACATTGGTAACTACGTAATTTAATACTGTAATAACTAATGTAATATTATATTTGGTTGTTAATGGCTCCGATGTTTATGCGATCTTTATAAATAAGGCATAAAAATTTGTAATTCACTTCCATACTTCAAAGAAATATTAGATTGAAGTAAAAGCCTTAAGTTAAAACCTTCAACACAATTTAAAATTCCTAATCGGGTTGAAAAACAATTAATGGCATTTCTCCTTCGTATGACGTTAATTTCACTAAAGTTGGTGGTGTTAGCGCCATTACAAACCTAGGCCGATAAAATATCGCAACGTGCTCATCCCACTGTCAGTGAAATTATCTTTTACACTGATACAACTATTCACAAAGAATAGCATAACTATGTAATTGTAATTTATTTTTCGAACTTTATGAATGGTTGTAGTTCCAAAGCCATTAATCTCAAATGCTTTCCGCCAAACCTTTTCCATAAGGCGTTATATTGAGATGTGATGATGGTACTGAGAAATAGGAAACCTAATGCAAGTACGCCGTCTCCCAAATCTGACAAATGCGAATGGATTGGACTCTCGGCCTCAGAGGTGGAAAACGAACAGTCTGACCAATGCACCATGAAGCGCGCTAATGTTTCGGTATTCTTGGAGCAGAGGATATGTAGTGGTGGTAAAACAATAGTTACCCCCGCTACTCGTACCCTCGGCGGCGCCACGTCAGTGTCGAGCACGGAGCGTCGGTCGCAGCGATGCCAGATTTTGGATAAGGGTCATGGGGGAGGGTGGCGTGCCCCCCCCGTCGTCCCGAGGAGAGGGCTGCTGGACGATGGCCGGGATGGCAGCCGCCTCAGATCTTTTCGTCCGCTTGCGACGACCTGCAGAAGGACGATTGTGGCTGTGGTTGATCCTTCCCTCTTGTGCTATTCTTCTGGCATATTGTTACGACCCCCTGCTTCGTATTAGGCAGATCTTAGGATTATCGCAACAATGGTATTAAACGGTACTTCTGGTATTTTTGTTAAACCTGGCTGTTCTGTCACGATTTTGATTTTTAGTTATAATATCGTTGTTATCCGTGGAATACAAAGTTTTTTGCCCTTTTTCCGGTCACATCAGAATACACATTGTCAATGAGAGAGAACGAGAACGTCGATCAATCAGTCTGGAACGCTGACAGTCCCTGGAAGAACAACTGCAAACGCTTCACTCGCTAGAAATGAACATCGGTATTACATAAACATCAACAATCAAAACAGTTGAATTGAATCGTCAAATGGTATCATCGTTGTGATATTATTACAGTTTACATTATGATTTGCTCCATTTTTTCGTGCAAGCTTCTCACATTTCACTACGTCGTGGACTGTGGAATGAAATCTTAGCAGAGGGTTTGACCTAGAGATAAAAAAAAAAAGAGTCTCACTACAAAATGGTGCACGCTAAATACCTAGACTTCAATGGAAAGTTAAGAGATCATAACACTTTCAGATTTATGAAGTCCGTCAGTTTTTCACTATTTCGGTACAAATTAAAACGGAAGAATCGTCTCTGAGATTGATATCGACTGATAATCTCTTAATTGAAAAAACCGAGAACTTAATGAATAAGTAAACTCTATTACAGATCAACTAGCGCCAAAGCAAGTGCGTTGGTGAATTCCGTTCACCAAACCGACCTTTTGCTCCCTAGTTTCTGGAAAAGTGAACAATACATCGCGCCTCATTCGGTGTCATTGTATCATCTGCGGGTCTCTGCAGTGTTTGAGAGCGTAGGCTTCCGCGGCCGGAGTCAGTACTTACTAGGCTGTCCGGGTGACGCCGCGTCCATGGCGAAGGTGCCGACGTTTCGGTCGCCATTCTGCGACCTTCCTCAGGGCGTATTGCGCGGAGATGGGCTGCGCACGAGTTTAAATGGGGCTTGGTTTCTCCTCTACCCGAGTGCCGGTTGGCCGGGTGGTCGGCCAATGCGGAGAGAGCACCGGCCAATCAGGGGCGGGCTCTCCGCAGGGTGAGAGGAGGCGCTCCGTCCGTAATCGGACGTTGCGGAACAGTTAGGACCGCGTCCGGTCGAGATCGGACGTCCTGGTAAAATAGGTGTTTCCAGGCATCGTGTAGACGTATGCCTTGGTCAGCATTAAAGTTATAGGGATGTTTGATGATTTCCACCGCCTCTCTTACCCTCCTCGTGCCCCAGCGGTCTTCTCTGGCTAAGAGGCGTGTGTCATCAAATAAAATAGCGTGGCCAGTTTTCCATGCGTGCAGGGCTACGGCCGATTTATTCGTATTATTGTATTTATAATTACGAATATGTTCCCGGAGACGTTCCTCTACGGTACGTCCCGTCTCGCCAATGTAACTATGGCCGCAGCTGCATGGGATCTCGTATACCCCCGATGACATAAGGGGAGGAACGCGATCTTTCACGCGTACAAGCTTTTGCCCGAGTTTTTCCTGGGCTTTGTAGGCCGTCTTTATATCAAAGCGGCTCAGAAGCTTGCCAATCTTATCTGTGACACCGCGTATATATGGCAGAGTGGCTATTTTTGTGTTGGGATTGTCACTAGTTTTGGTAATATCAGAAGTTTTGGCAGAGGTCGTGGCCTGCCGTACTGCTTGGTTGGCAGCGTTAGCGCTATATCCGTTGGCTCGAAATGTAGTCTTTAGGAGCTCCATTTCAGAGTCCAATGATTCATTATCACATACCCTCGTTGCTCTGATGGCCAGCGTTTTCAGAACCCCGCGTTTAGTTGCCGGGTGATGGTGAGAACCAGCGTGTAGGTAACGGTTTGTGTGGGTGGGTTTCCGGTAGACACTGTGCCCTACTCTGCCGTTCACTTTCCGACTCACCAGCACGTCGAGGAAAGGCAATTTTCCCTCGTTTTCCACCTCCATCGTGAATTTAATCTTGGGGTGTGTGTTATTAAGGTGCTGGAGAAAGTCAGCTAAGGTGTGAGGGCCGTGGGGCCACACTACTAGTGTGTCGTCCACGTACCGGAACCATAAGGTGGGTTTTAGAGGGGCATTCTCCAGGGCTTCCGTTTCGAAAGCCTCCATGAAAAGGTTAGCCACAACCGGAGAGAGGGGGGAACCCATGGCCGCTCCTTCAACTTGAGCATATAGTTGCTCACGGTACTGAAAGAAAGTGGACGTGAGACAGAACTCAGCTAAGTCGGCCCATTCCGGAGTGAGCCCACGGGAGCAAAGTTTACTGCGAATGACAGTGGCCGCCCCTCCACTGGAACCATTGTGAACAGAGACGTGACATCGAAGCTGACGAGGATGTCCGAGTCACTTACACGATGCTCCTTAAGTATTTCAATAAGGTGTGCCGAATTCCTAACAGCTGACTTGATGTCGTCAGTCAAAGGCTGCAATTTATCGGCCACATAGCGGGCGAGAGGGTGGGTGGGAGAGTTAATAGCGCTCACAATGGGGCGCAGTGGCACGTCTGGTTTATGTATCTTAGGGAGACCATAAAGCCTAGGGATACAGTGGTTGCCACGTTTTAGCCTAGGTTTGGCCTCCGGCTCTATAGAAGCCGAGTTATTTACCCGTACCGCGACCTCACCCCTCAGTTTCCGAACGGGGTTGCTTTTTAGAACAGCGTGGGACTGATCTGTCAGCAACGTCTCAACTTTAGAATGGTAGTCTATGGTTTTCATGACCACCGTGGCATTGCCTTTGTCTGCGGGTACTACGACAGTGTCCTCGCGCTTGCGTAGTTCGCGCAACGCCACACGTTCCTCGCGTGGCAAGTTGCTACGTGGCAATTTAGAATGGCCCAGAAGACGAGCCGATTCTCTGCGGATGTAGTCAGCCTGGTCGGCGGGCAGTTTCGAGACCGCGTTTTCCACCCCTGCCACTATATCCGCGGTTGGAATGCGATCAGGCACGGGGGCGAAATTAAGACCTTTACTCAAACCAGACACTGTAGCCTCGTTTAACTGTTCATCAGTTAGGTTTACCGTAGAGGAACGCCTCCGGGAACATATTCGTAATTATAAATACAATAATACGAATAAATCGGCCGTAGCCCTGCACGCATGGAAAACTGGCCACGCTATTTTATTTGATGACACACGCCTCTTAGCCAGAGAAGACCGCTGGGGCACGAGGAGGGTAAAAGAGGCGGTGGAAATCATCAAACATCCCTATAACTTTAATGCTGACCAAGGCATACGTCTACACGATGCCTGCAAACACCTATTTTACCAGGACGTCCGATCTCGACCGGACGCGGTCCTAACTGTTCCGCAACGTCCGATTACGGACGGAGCGCCTCCTCTCACCCTGCGGAGAGCCCGCCCCTGATTGGCCGGTGCTCTCTCCGCATTGGCCGACCACCCGGCCAACCGGCACTTGGGTAGAGGAGAAACCAAGCCCCATTTAAACTCGTGCGCAGCCCATCTCCGCGCAATACGCCCTGAGGAAGGTCGCAGAATGGCGACCGAAACCGCCATGGACGCGGCGTCACCCGGACAGCCTAGTAAGTACCTCTGCAGTGTTATTTTGTTTACGTTCGAAGACACAGAAGTTCACTTGTACAGTTCCTTCAGAAGTAATGTATTGTGTGAACAGAATTCACCACCTCCCTGGTCATTCGAGTAAAATCTTTAGGTAGTTACTTTTTGTTCCTGAGTACTGAAGGTCTACGTTGACTATTTATTTATTTTAGGTCTGATAAACAAGTAGAGGGGAAGAAAATTGGCCGCAAAAAGAGAACGATCCACAGATTCTGACGCACTAAAAAAGCAAGTGACGACTACGAAGTGTAAAATGCTTGTAGGTAAACAACAATCACACAATGTAATAATGCTTAAAGTATGAAAATGTAATCTATTCAGATGAATGTGTTAGTGATTTCTTATAAAGGAACTGAAATGAGCTGTCCTACTTTAAGGTTAAGATATAACCCAACAGCTCAAAACGAGTCTATCATCTTTTATATGACAGTCTATATCACTCCCATACCAAAAATACTCGTAGATCATTTGGTTATTAGATTGTCTACAACTAATAAATCAGTACATGTACAGTTACACGGGCAGGAGTTCATAAAGTCCAGGGAAAAACTTCCCATCTTTTCCCAAGTGAGATAATTATTCTTCTTTAACAAATTGAAGAGACTATGGTGATATCATACGAAAAATTGGTAACGTCTTTAATTTATGTCAACAGATTCACAAATGTTTTTCTACACAAAAGACAAGTAAGATGCTTTTGAACGAAGCAGACGTTTCACCGCTTCATAACATTCTGTTATTTGGTCTACTTGCTGCGGAACGGAGAAGGGCAGTAACTCTACGTCGTTGCAGTTGTTGTGTCAGCTGCAAATGTGGCGCAACCCCTCGCGAGAAGATCCGCCCATCCACATCGCGCTTGTCGAGCGACGACAGCCCTTTGAGGATTCACAGCTCCAGCCACACGCGCCACGAGTCAAAACCAGGCTGCTCTGACGCGCATGCGCGATGCTTTATGGCTGCCGAAAGAAACACAGTGACGAAACAGTCTGTTCTCATCCGATTTATAGCCCCCTTTTCATGGACATTAGGAACCGGATTTCAACGGCTCACTGTTCCTGGGACGGTAATCCCTAAAAACAGGTTACACACTGCAATTTGATCAACTTGAACTACAAGAATCCAACGTTGACATTATTTAGTAGTATCTTGAAGAATGCCAATTACACACAATAGGACAAAATCGTGAATATAGTATATCTGTGAGCCGGCCACAGTGATATGGACACTACCTCATACAGGCACTTAAAACCCAAGTTAACGGGTGCAAACCTGGCCATAGATTTGTGGAGGGTGGTTAATTCTCAATGTGTCAAGGTCACGCATAGGCCTACGCGTAACCGTGACACATTAAGGATTTACCGCCATACGTAGCGCATGAAAAAAGGACCTTAGTTAAACGCCTGGCAATATTAAATCCTCCGATCTTCCCGTCGTAATCAGATGCCATATTCATTCATCTCGGGAACGACGCAACTAACGAATAAAATGACTGAAATCGTGTTGTGTCGGTCACTACACCTTATCCCCGTGATGGGTCACTGGGCGTTTTTGCACAGCCGTGACATTAGGTAGCACGTGTTTGAGATTCATATCTTATTGCAGCCATAATTGTAACAGTAGCTGGAAGTCTAGACCTCTAATTATTTATCTGAATTCATAGCATAGTTCAAATACATCCAGAATGTATAATTATTCTCTGATATTGGAAGATGTTCCATAAATTCAGTGGCCAGAGGTTAGAATCCAGTTTAGAAAAGACACTAGGAGGTGAATGGTATACTAACGATCGAGAAGGCAGTAGAAGAAAAAATGGAGGACATCGTCGCTTGTTAAGTTGGTATTCCTGAGACCAGCAATTCGCTCCCTCCGATAGTCCAAGGTGTAGTACGTATCATTACAGTTACTTTGCGATAACCACTAGTGACCATAACGAAGAAAATCATATCAAATAACACCCTACACAGTCTTTTCATGAATACATTTAGCCACTCATGAAGATAAAATGTCCTTGTTCGCAGCAACAGATCTCGATTTCCAACGTGTAGAATGCAAATTAATATCCTCTAGGCCTTTCTACTATCGCGAGGTACACGTAAGAAGTAGTCTAGGAGTATGTTAATAACACATTCTACTTTTCATCCAATGCATACTAATTCCTTTACAGCTATTTACAACGTAGTTATTCAACCGGTCAGTAGGAATTCTGCTCACGTCCCTTTAAATGAGTATTATGAAAGGTGTTGACTAGCACTGCAGTGTGCAGGATGTAGAATAAGAAAAAAAAGCTTTGCAAAGCACCTCTTTCACATCTCAAAGTAGGACAGGATTCAAATACAAGATGCTCTCTATGCGATGACAAGCGAGAGAAGAATGAGCGCGTCCGTTTTGAAAGAAATATACAAGATACGTTATTGGGAGGGGGTGAGATAAAAGTCACAAAGAAATGGGATTTTACTTTCTCGGTTTGCTTCGCAGGAAGACCAAGTATTGCAATCGTGCCTCGGATATCAGCGATTTTTTTACGGAAAAACTCTGTCGACGGCCAAACTGTCAATCTGTCTGACCGTCTGTTTCTGATTGTGGTCAACGCTGGCGCCTACACTAGAGCCGCGTTCAGACGAATTATTCCAAAATTGATATTTTCTCATTGATCTTGAGTTCTGAACGAACTCGAGGCCCTGCGAGTTTCAAATGGATATTTTGTTTTGGGGGTACTTCACATAAAGACTCAACCATATTTTCAACATTTTCTCAATATAGGTCCACTTTTTATTAAACAGTGTCCTAGGAAATCGTAAAGCACTCTTTATTAAATGGAGCCGATTTCTTCGTTGAAATCCTTAATTGCGTCTTTCTAAAACTTTAACATTGGAAGTAGAGATTTTTTAATAATAAAATATCTTGTACCAGAAAAGATATATCTTGAAATACGATCATGTAAAATTTTTCGCAAATAGTAGTCTTCGCATAATTTTAAGCGAAACATGAGATTCTTTAAAAATAATTCTATTTTCTCCATGTATGTTTCAAAGGCTGCTAAAAAACTTGGTGCTGGTCTCATTTCCCCCTATTTCTCCCTCCCTCTCCGTTTCTTTGTCTGTCTCCCTCTCTCTTGCGCTCCCTCCCTCTCGCTCCCTCCCTTCCTCTCGCGCTCTCGCTCTCTCGCTCTCGCGCTCTCGCTCTCTCGCTCTCTCTCGCGCTCTCACTCTCTCTCGCTCTCTCGCGCTCTCTCCTTGGCGCTCTCGCTCTCTCTCTCGCGCGCGCGCTCTCTCTCTCTCTCTCGCGCGCGCGCGCTCTCTCTCTCTCGCGCGTGCTCTCTCTCTCTCGCGCGCGCTCTCTCTCTCGCGCGCGCTCTCTCTCTCTCGCGCGCGCGCTCTCTCTCTCGCGCGCTCTCTCTCCTATTTTGTTATTTTAGAGTGCTAGAAAAAGAAAATCGAAAGGCTAAGAAATCTTGAAAAAATTCCGAAACATGTCAGAGAGACTTTGTTAAGTGTTTAAAGTATCATACAGATATGGCGATTCATTAATATTATTTTTCTGGATGAAATAAAATACTCTAAAAGAGTAAAAAAACTCGTGTTTCGTTCTATAGGTCGAATGTAGAGGTAGTGAAAGAGAGAACTGAACACATTTCATTTTTTATTGTTTTGAACAGGCAAATATAAAACCCCTGGGACCATTTTCACTAAATTTTCATGCTACCCCCTTTCAGGACCCAGCCTGGAAGCCGACCTCCATCCCGGTTACTCTCGACTGTAAGGCGTTGCCTTCGCTCTCGCTGTCTGATTGTGGAGCGAGTGTGATAGAAGCACTGGCGGTTATTGCCCGCCCGTGTCGGAGCGGTGTATCCCGATTGCATCCGGTTGAAAGGGGATTAACGAGGAAGCGGGAGCGAAGGAACCTTTACCGAGGGATGCTTTCTGAGGTAGCCAACAGTGCAAAGATGATTAACTGGGAAGCGGGAATGAGGGAAACCTGATCGTGGGATGGAATCGGGATATGACTTCTGAGGCAGTCATAAGTTAGAATGAATCAAATAGGAAGCGGGAGTAGTGGAAACCTGACCATGGGATGCAAACGGGCTACGCCTTCTGAGGAAACCTGAAGAAAATGGAGATTAACTGGCAAATGTGTGTACGCGGAAAATCTGACCGTGGAATGGAATGGCAATTCCTTCTGAGGCAGCCAAAAGTGAAAGACGATTAACTGGGAAGCGCGGGTGGCTGGTGACAGAAACCTGGCGGTGGGATGCGACGAGGCGATTCCCGTCGGAGGCAGTGGGGCAGCGAGGCGAGGGCGCGCGGGGGGCGCGGGGGGAGGGGTGGCCGTCTACGGGCCCCGGCCTCCGGCCTGCTGGCTCCGGGTTCGCCAACCTCCGCGTCCGCCGCCCCCGCCGCTGGAAGCGCAGTGGGCGAGCTTCGTGACCAGAGTTCCAACCCACCACGTTTTAGAGGAGCTAATTCAACGACGCCGGAGACCTCCGACCATCGGAAATGCTGCTGGTGCTGCTGCTGCGGGAAATATCAAATTCAGGCGCGTCGCGGAGAGCGCAGAGGAATTTGTTATTCATTTCTTTTGGCCCATGTTGAGCAATGACGGATACTAAGTGACCTGCAGCAGCAAAAATGCTTCCTAACAATACAGCGTAAATGATTTCTAAAATGTAGCACGAAGAATCAAGAATAAAATGATCTTATGTAACACAGCTGTAAATTAAATATTTTAACAGAAACAGTTTTCATGAATACTACAATAATATATAACAATACATGCGGATACACAGCACGAGTACAACAGGTTTTGCTGATTCATAACAACACGAAAATACCCAGTGCTTAATTTATAAAATTTAAGGTCCCGGATCGCGCTCAAAATTAGTTATTAATTTAATAGCGAATAATTATATATTTGTAATATAATTTAATAATTATTCTCGAGATACTGGAACGCTGTTCTGTCACGTTCCGCCAGAAATTAAGCATTTAAAATACCAAATATTTAATAGCGGCGGCCTCTTGCTCAGAGTCTTGCTGTAGCATTACGTCAGCTGTCTCGCAAGCTGTGACACTGTGTGTGAGACGTCAGGTTCTACGCGCAGTATGGCAAAATAACACTTAAATATTTTATTTTTTCTTAAAATCGAAACTGTTTAATACATTTTTGATGTTTATAGTTCCTGGTTAACTAACGAAACTATTTACATCTGCCACACGGTCGGACTGCAGTTCTCTCTCAAATTCTGTTCACATGGGATATTAGTAATATAGAAGTTTTTGTATTTTTTCTTTCGAGATCGTGACTAACAAAACCTTGGACATCAATCACATGGCCGGGGGCAGCGCGCATAGGAAGTGAGTTATAAAGATCTACCAATTGTGTCATTAGTGATGTCGGGCGTGTGCCATTGAACACCTTTCGTAATATTACCTTTTACAAGAAAATATAATAAAAATAAGAAATATTTCTTCTTGTAATAGAAGTACTTACGCTACAACAGCCACAACACATTTGTTGTCATTCTTTCGAACGGTCGGCGGCGCGTAAAATCTTTAACGAGCACCGGCCATTATGGGTAACTTTCCATTACTTTTTGGGCTTCTGTATAACATTCAATATTTCGAGTGATCTACACCTTAATACACAGAGGCACATGTGACCGGAGACATTTTCCTTGAGCCCACACAACTACGGATTGATATATTTAGCTTCGAAAGGTTGATATATTTAAATTTGTTTACTTTTAATTACGATTGTGTAAAAAAGAGTTTTAGGGAAATGATATTGTCAGGATAGGATACTGTTTCGCATGAAAATTTCTGTTTAAAACATTGATTTAGAGATTTTATTACTAACTTTTTGCATTTAGTTTTGGAAGCTAGTTATGGTAGCGCGTAAAATCGCAATTGAGATCGTAAACAAAATTCATTGAACTATTCAGCACGGCTGTTTTGCAGATGATAAACATCGTGCACGTTTTGCACAACATCTGCAATAATCGCCTCTTAAGCTTTTGCTGGAGCTCAGCGTTGTGTGTATTGACGGCAGCCAGGAACGATCACTTCCGTCCGACGTTTGACCCTTCTTGAAGTGTTTGTGCCATAGAAAGGTTTTGCTTTCGCACACAGTATTGCCTCCACAAGCTCCCTGAAGATTGCAATGTATATTTGAAACACTGTTTTAGTTTTGAAACAAAACTTGATACATATTCATTGAACAGAATGATCTGTCGTATGGTCAATCTAACACTTTAAAAAAACTTTTAAAATTGCACTGACCAAAACAATGTAATCAGTATGTGTACAGCCATTTGTACACTGATTCACAAAGCGTACTACTAGAATACCGCTTACTGTGGAATAGCACACAAGGCCTGATTCGCACGTGCTGTACAATGTCCCCGTACAATTGGATAAAAGCATGTACTGAAATAGTATGAAGGTAAGAAAATGTGAAAATGCTAATAGTTTAAGCTCATGCATGCACAGAAGTAAAATAAAGCGCACTCACGGACAGAGTAGAGAGCTATTTTTAGACCCCACACCAGATCTTCTAAAGTACAGCATTGAATTTTAGTGTATATTACGTGTCGTAAAACCTGCCCTGAAGCTATTGATTTATTTGTATTTTATTACTTGGCATATTTCTTGATAATCAGTTACAAAATACAGACCAGTTTCCAAAGCAATTACTTTCGCAATCATGTAATTTGACTTTTAAAAATACGTTTAAGTGGTCCTCAACTATCTCGTTCCATTTGAAGTTTGTCGCGCGTTCTACAAAGAACTGGTTTGTTGGCCAGTTTTCGCTTTTTTCAGTAATTGTGAAGCATCTTTATTCACTTCGAAGTATTCATATCGCAGAACAGGTTGGTAAAGACTTCAGCACTTTGCTCGAGTACGTGTACACTGGCTGGGAAGAAGGATTGGACGTCATGGAAATAAATTTGCTCGAGAGAATGGTCTGCCTGTGCCTCGTGGGAACGTGCTCGCGGTCTCCGGAGCTCTCCCTTGGGCTCCAAGTTGCCTCCCGCAGCTTCGGAAGAGCTACGAGCCGGCACGGTGCTCAAAGGAGCTCACACCCCATAAATTCCCACTTGTGGTGCGCGCCCAGCCACGAGGTGGGACATACGCGTAAATACACGCACTTTCACACACACACACACCTCGGTGAGTCGAGCTGATGGTCTCGTACTTTAACTTGGAGCATTTTGTAAACCCAGAAGTCAGGCAGGAGGAACTCTCTGTGTACATCACGCCCTCTTAGCTCTTGAAGATACGTAAATGTTTCAGCTGTTGTCAATAATCCTCAAGCTGGTAGGCACTCTCGTATTGTTACTAGCCCTTTTGTGAGCACCTCTAAATAACTGACAGATTGAAAAAAATCAGAATATTACATGTTCACTTACAATGTACTTTGCTACTACAGACGGTCGTTCTGAGTTAATGAATGACCAGCAACTCCGAAACATTTAAGAACAGAATTTAAAATGTTCATGATCTATTCAAGAAAAGAGAGCCTTGCTTTCGTTGGTTGGCTCCATCATAAAACATTAATTTTATAAGTAACATTGAATAACATTCCGCATCTGCGAACAGAGCAGTGAGTAACTCGTTCTGATGAACCACATGACAAATTTGGCCCAAAATTAGAAGAAATTTTAAAAGAGGTTAAAGAGGTGAGTGACTAAATTGAACAATTTGCAGTCAAAATCAGCTCCTTCGTATAATTTACCAAACATACGAGTTTTTCGGTTTTTTGGGTTTAGGGAGTCGTTCACAACATCACAGTGACAGAGTTCACTTCCAGCTTCTTTTCCTTACAAAGTACAACAAATTCCATTCAAATCACAGCACTGGACGCAAAGATTTAAGATTAAAGATTTTTTTGTACATTCTTTAAAAAAAAATTGCCGCAGATGAAATGTGATGAGCTGGTTTTGATAGTGAATGATCAGTTTTAACAAACAAGTTCAAAGGAGCTACCGGAATAAGATAGACAAAACAGCCCGAGGGATAAAATTAATGTTGAAAATCATAATTGAAGTGTTGAACGTCGGATTTGAACCAATGTGCCCGAAGCACTGTGCACAAATGGGTGAAAACGTATTGTTTTTTAAATTTCTCATATCGGTTTAATTTATTTTAACCACAATGCGCCTATGAATATTGACTTTACAACAGCCGTTTTCGAATTGTTCTCCAGACGCCGCGCGGCTGAATTCGACCTAGCTGCCATCGGCGGGACTCGAACCCTAGAACCTCCCAGTCGAAGGTACTGCAGTGCCATCAGTTGATGTCTTGAGCAACGTAAGCTCATAAACCATATCTCGGGAGGGAACACTGTTCCTCCCAACTGAAACATGAGATCCAGTAACGACCAACACGCCGTCATGCTGGGTTGCTCCCTGCAGACATTCCCCTAACGGGGCACCGTTTCAGCCGGCTCTCAGCGCCTAGCGCCGGACTCCTGACATTTGATTATTCCGCGTGTCCGGGTGCGTCAACAGTTAAGGGGACTGGTCCCGTAAGGGTAGTCCATGTTTTATGGTAGGAGATGGTGTTCTTCTCCCGCTGGAGAGCGAGATGCGGTTCCCTCCTACAGACCGGGTAGTAGGATTTTCCCCAACCAGGTGTTCCCCCCCAGCGGGGCACCACTCCAGCAGGGACCAGCTCTGAGCTACCATCTGGTCTTCCGCCATGTGGGGTAGTGTAGTGCATGTAGGTTTAAGTGTGTTTAATTAGGGGTTGAGGACACTTCAAGGAAGAGGAACGAATGATCTTGCGCGATCCGAGGCGCGTTAGAGTACCGCTCCAGAATTCGCCAGGAATTGATAGAAGAAACCAAGGAAAACTACTGAACAGAGAAGCCGGCGCTAGAATTCTTCTCCAGATGGCGACTGAATTCCCCCTATCTATCTAGCGGGTGGCGAAAATCTTGCCACCGTTGGCACTCAAAACTCCAGGTCCTCTCGGTGAAAGGTACTGGTTATGATGCCTCGAGCCATCTCAGCCGGCCCCCGACGTGTATGATAGTGTACTACTTTTTTGGATAAGTGAAGAGGAGGGAACAACGATATCCAAGGAAAGATCGCGAGCATCCGTGACCCGATAGTATTGCGTCGGATTTCGTCCGGTATTTATCGGAAACACAAAGGAAAACTAGCGATCAGACGGGTCGCTAAAAAAAACTCCTCGGTCTGTAGTTGGACTTCACATAGCTATTTAGCTAGTGAGGAAAACAAATAAATTGGGATTCGACTAGGACCTCCTGGTAAAAGACGCTGCACTAGCAACAGTTGTTTCCCTGCGCTAATTCAGCTGGTTTGAATAATGGTACAATTCCACAGCTCTCTCCGAGACTGTCTGCATCATCGCGGCCGACCAGGGCGGAGACGCAAGCTCAGTACGAGTCGCGGGTTTGTTTTCGTTCGTGATATGAGGGCGGGGGAGGCAGCAGTACCGGCGGTTCCCAGGTTTCTTCACACGCCCTTCTTTCGCGCCGCCTCCGCCCTCTTCCGCGCCCTCGCCTCGTGACGATGTCAACAAACAGACGGCGACGCACTGGACGCCGACGACAGTGCTGCCCCAAGCGGCCGACGCTTGCGCGCGGAAGCTCACTGGCGTACGAGAAAATAAATAGCACACACGCTGAAAGTTACAGAAATTATTTTATAAAGGAATGGGAAATATCACGTGCTAAAAGTAAACAAACGATAAAAATATAAAACTATGTTACCTTTAACTATCTGCATAATTTTAAGTAGAAATGGATTTGTTAAACAAAGAGGCTTTCGTATTAGGGTTAGTTCGATAATTCAAAAATAAAGGGGGCCAAAAATATTCACTAGCCAAGAAGTAAGTAGCAACAAATAACTACAGCTATTAATTTCCGTTAAAATTTTTAATCTTTATTTTTTTCCATTTTTAGTTATAAATAAGCCTAAAATGATGGGAAAATGTTGGCGGACTGGAACCACAGTCCATCCAGTCTGAACACCAGTTCCATAAAACCACGCCTACAGACGCAACTCTACCAGAACGTTTTACGATTGTTTCCATTGTTGCAATTTTAATTATAACTAGTGGCCAGCCAAACAAAACCGCATACAATGGTTTTCCAAAAAGTAGAAAGCATACTGCTCCAGAACAACAAATAAAATACTCCCGTACAATACTGAAATAAATTAGATACTTTAACACAAACAATCTTCACAAATACCTCAGAACAATACATGCAAAAAACGTACAACCGTTGCATACTAAAAATATCAAATAATTTGCTGTTACATAACGCAAAACGAAAATATCAATTATGTAATAGCGGGTGGCTCCTTCCGTGGGTCCTTTCTCTCACATGACGTCAGTTGACTCGTATGCTAAATGCACTGAGTGCGAGGATTTACTTGGTACGCGCAGTATGACAACATGAGGAATAACACAATCAAATATTTTCATAATTTCGCTCAAACTCGGAAGTATTTCATTGCTTTTGGATTTTTTCCGAATTCCTGGGTATATAACCAAATCGTACACACCTTGCACATTACTAGAAGCTACACACTTTTCTTTTAATTTCTTCACGCATTGGAAACTACTAGTAGAAATATGGATTAAATTATTTTCTTATACATTGTTTCTTTCACAAACACATATTTCACGGCTAAATGTTTAATAAGAAATTGTATGTGTATTAATTCACAATGTTTAACTTTATAAATTGCTGCAGGTTTAGTTTTCATTTAGACCTAAAAACTATTTAGTCAATGGCGCAGGACTAATACCAAAATATTTAAATGCTATTGAATTTAGGGCGAATGAAGAACATCTAATCGTGTTTTTAAGTAAATTGTCGCATCCGGAGCGTGTGCCAGACTGGTTGTTGTCCCCAATACTCCATATTTAAGTGTGAGTTCCAACAGGAAAATGAAGACGTTCTCTGAACCAGATGTGGTCTGGCAACTCCAGCCAGTGATGTACAGAAGATGTATTAGCCAGCAGAAGTGTGAAGTAACACGTTTTAAGGGTGGGTTCCAAGAAAAGGTAAAGCCAAGGAATTTAGTTAAAAAAATCTAGTCACTGCGCCAAGGAAGAACAAATGAAACCAAATGGAAGGTCAAATGGCAAACAGTACACAATGACTGCGTTCGTTGTTTATGAAAAAATCAATTACAAAGTGCACCAAGACAGGTATGCAGAAAAAAATCTCAAAATTACACGAAAAATAATTTTGATTAAATATCTCATTGCCTATCCAAGACATCTTTAATTAAACGCAAACATCTCACAATGCAATTAATATTTATCACAAAGCAAATTAATTTTTGGAAGAAATGAATCAAGTTGCTCTAAATTACAACTTTATTGCAAATCTCACGGTGAAAAAATTCGTGTTGAAAGGTCAGAAACTGTAAAATTTTATTTTTTCTTCAGCTAGAACTAAATTACTGTTACACATTATTTTAATATGAAATAGTTTCGGCAGTGTTTTTCAATGAATTAAATTCTCGCAATCAAAAAAATCTTAAAGTTATTAATATTCCGTTACCGTTAAAGGTGAGTTGTCAACTCTGTGAATCTGAGAGGAAACATAAATAACAGGGCCGCATTATTCCCAGCTTTTGTGTTTCACCCTGCACTCATAAATCGTGAAACATTATCCAGACTGCTTTTTCTCTGATCCTGTAAAGTTCTCCAGCTGTGTAAGGCAACTCTTTCTTCTGGTTGAAGAGTAAAGCAAGTGATTTATGGTCAGCCATCTATGTACTCCTCCTCACACCTTCGTCTCTCGTTAAACAAGATGGGCGTTTTTCAGCATGAATCCTCGCACCATGTGCAGAATATTCCTCCAAAAGCGTATTCCAAGCAGAACTGTTTTCCCTTACTTGTACTCAAGAGTTACAACCCCCGGGACCCAATATTTTTTTATTATATATTAATCATAGAATATCCAATATTATAAATCCCAGTATTTCTTATTAAGCAATACCAAAATATTTGGTCCCAAAAGCATCACAGAAAGCCACAAATGCAATACAATGATGTATTTTTTTAAATTTATAAACATATTCAGTAAATGCAGAAGGTGAAATATACAAAATTTAACAAGAGGAGAGCCGGTAATAATAACTTTCTTTCTGTTGTGATGAATGCAATTAAATAATGTGAGGGATACTTCACTTTTGTCCATGTTTTATTTAAATTTTATTTCGTAAGAGAAAAATCTAATTAAGGGACTTAATTTGACCTTTTATTTTATGATTATAATTTAATTGCACTCAGAGCAACAATTGTTGGCACTGCATTAACTCTGTCAGTGATTCGAGTCCCGACGGTGAAGGATTTTCGACTCTAGCTAGATAGATAGGTCGAATTCAGTCACCTCTGGAGAAGATCTCTAGCGGCCGGCTGTTCTGAACTGCAGGGATCTGGTTTCTCCGATCAATACCACGCGCATTGTGGTTTGCGCAAGCTGTACTCTAAAAAACGGGCCCGATCATTTCTTCTTACCTTGTTCCCTCCTTCCCCCTACACAATTGGACTGCACTGCACTGCACTAGATCAGGAGACCTGACGTGAGCTTACGAGCAGTGCTTATCCCGGATGGGGCGGTGCCGGGCTGTGTCGGTGATACCTGGCCGGGAGAAACCATTGCAAGCCGACATGTAGGTCAGGGCCGGGCCGAGAGAGGTGGCTCAGGGCATCAACTGATGTTACTGCAGTGTCTCTGAGCGGGAGGTCTTAGGTTCGAGTCCCGACGCGGGATGGGTTTTTGATAGGTCGAGATATTTTTCATAGGTCGAGTTCAGTCGCTGTCTGGAGGAGAATTCTAGCGGCCAGCTGCTCTGATCCGTAGTTTTCTATGTTTTCGATCAATACCAGGCAAATGCCGGAGAAGTACCTTTGCAAACGGGAAACCGACCCCGCGCGATCTTTCCTTCGCCATCATTGTCCTATTCTCGCCCCTTACAGAGACGCACTAACATGCACTACACTACCACACATACCGGGAGACCGTTCGTGGGCTCAGAGCTGGAGAGGTGTATCGCTGGTGGGAGACACCCGATTGGGGAACCCCTCTTGCCGACGGTGGTCGGCGCTGGATCTCGCCATCTAGTGGGAAAGATCACTGTCA
Source organism: Gryllus longicercus (assembly GCA_038098605.1). Classification (NCBI taxonomy): domain Eukaryota; kingdom Metazoa; phylum Arthropoda; class Insecta; order Orthoptera; family Gryllidae; genus Gryllus; species Gryllus longicercus. The sequence goes on along the minus strand of JAZDUA010000410.1, from coordinate 500,314 downwards.
CCTTTCGATGAAAGAAACATGCACTACACTTGCCGGACTAATCACCTTAGCCTTTGATGCGCCCGGAATCTTCAGACAATCATCAATCGCAGCCGGATCTCACGCTTTAATGAGAGACACCAACACATTTAACGAGAAACACCAACACCTCTCGCAAAATAGTGTACACTATATTTACGGAACCAACGACCATACCAGTTACTCTCAGTAAACACAAAATAATCAGTCAACATAATAATATCCTTATAAGCTGCGATATTTTGAGAATCTCAATGACAGCTCCCTTAAGGTGTACACACTGAGAGTCTATACAGTAAAAAGTGTCGTACTGCACTTCTCCCGATGGATTAGTTGATTTTTCACGTTGTCCCAGCGCAATCATAGCCAAGTGAGCAGCTCATCGAATTGAACAGTAGCGAAATTCCATCACGAAATCTAACCATTATCTTTGGTCCGGACTCCGACCACTTATCGTCCATCAAGAACTGTCGGCACATTCATCTCGACATCTCTGCTACAAGTCATAAACGGATATACATCTGAAGACTATGACACACCATTAATTATACCGTCTCTTGCAAATGAAACTAGTAGGTCATCTCCCCGTGCTACAGTGGTTTTCGAACTCTAATTTTTCAGGGAGCCATAACCCTTAGGTCACCAAGATTCAGACGTATGAAACTGTTTCTTACGTATGTGGCAGTCCTTCTGGCCAAAATCACAAATGCAACATAAAACCCTGTGTAGAATTATCCTATATACACAATTCAATGGTCGTTTGCTGATTGGTTTGTTCATACTTAATGCACTGCCGTACCGTTCAACCGATTTCGATAAAACTTTGTCAACCTATTGCTTGCATGTCCAGGAAGAATATAGCTGTAGTATGATGGTAATTCCCTCGCACATAGATACGCGTTAAAGATGATTTTATGCTGACTCGACCACCCTGAATAGGGCGCTCTACGTAAAGGCGCTTGACGCAACCCGTTTCACATTGAAGTATAATGATTAAGACGTCTTCATTGCGTACTCCGCCCCTGCGATTTTGAAATTACTCGCGAGAGAGACACATACAGGAAGAGAAAGAGGAAGACGGAGATGCAGAGAGAGAAACAAACAGAAACAGAGAGTGAGAGTGAAAGAGAGAGCTGGAAAGACATGGATAGAGAGACGGAACCACACTCGCGAGAAAGTCTTTCGTCTGTTGAAATGTTTGCAGAGCGTAGTGTAAAACGTAATTAACAATCACGTGACCGGAAGCATGTAAAGTGTAATACATTGCAATAGCGATGCATTGTCACTAGTAAAATATAAATAACAAATTAGGAGCAAACCAAAACGTATTATCTCTCAAGGAAAATATTGTATTTTTGGAAGCAATCTCAAAAGATTAAACATTTTCTGATGTAAAGATATTTCCTCCTGTATTTAATAGATCCAAACACACGTTAATTACGCACATGTTAGACGTATATTCAGAATGTTTAAAATATATGAAGAATTCGCATCAAATCCATTCAGTTCCTCGTTATGTGCAGTGAACTGGCTCGTCACAATGCAGAATGTTTGACTTCATATTATATTCATAACATACATGCACTATATCCCTCTTCGCCAGAAGTGCTGGCTTGTCCGTGTGAAAGTGAATCAGGTTCGTTGCCTTGCGCGAGTCGGGCTAGACGCTCCACTCCAGGAACCTGCCCCCGCCGCCGCCGCCGCCGCCGCCGCCGCCGCCGCTGCCGCCGCCGCCGCCGCCGTCGCCGCCGCCGCCGCCATCGTCGCCGCCGCCGCCGCCGCTCCGCGTATCTGTGACGGCGGCGGCGGCCCGGCACGCCGGCCTGGGCGCGGTTCGAAGAGGCGGCGACGACGCGGGCGGCGCGGGCGCGGCAGACGATGTGGCGCGACGCAACGCGGAGTGGCGATGGAGACGGAGGCGGACGACTTGGCACCGTTCCGAAGTTTGTAGCGGAGGTGCAATGAGAAATGGCTAGTTGGTGATTCCGGGCAACATTGTCGCTTTAGCAGCGACTCTGACCTAGAGGCCTTAGATTTCGAGATCCGACGGTGGCGGGTTATCGACGCTAGCTAAAAGTCCAATGCCACCGCTGTCTGGGGGAGATTTCAAGCAGGTGAATGCTCTGATAAGTACGTTTCCGTGGTTTCTCCAATATGTACCAGGCGAATTCATAAGCAGTTCACGAAAAATGGGTCGCGAACTTTCCCTTCTCAATCTTGTCCCCTTCAGTCTTACACATACACACACAAGTACAATTGCATACTTTACATTAGCAAACATGTTTGGAGACCAGATAGGAGCTTAGGTGGCGGTCACAGTGGAACCCATTTCGGCCGAAATTTCAGTCGGCCGACTTTGGACGTTTGCGTCCGATATACCCGACACGTTCAAATTCGTGCTAGTGAACAGAAATGGGCATATGGAACCCACACGACCCCTTCCGACGGCGTCCGAAGGCATCGGCTGTCTCGGGCGAACATCTGTTTCGTTTGATTTTGTCGGTTCCCCCGAAATCAGCCGGGGAGTCAAGGCCATCTGCAATATCAAGACTGCCTGAATTACATGGAGTTAGCAATGTATTCATAGTTCCGTGCTACGTATATAGAGATCTTGATGGTGCTTCTCGCAAGTGTTTCAAGCCATGAACTGCGAAGTTATGGGGATATTCTGACAATTTCGGATGCAACATTCGAATGCAGGACGAAATAAGTTGAACAATTTCGCTCGCAGTCGTCTGGTAGTGAGCGACCGATATTTCGACTGCACCGTGGCCATAACGTTACAGCTTGTCCCATTCGAAGTGGTGATTCGCTGGTGGAGACACCCGGAAAAGGAAAACTCTCGTAAGCCGACGTATAGTTTGGCGCCGCATCTCGTGTTCTAGCGGAGGAGGAACGCTACCATCTTCTACGACATAACATGCATTACACTTACGTTCTTGTGATAACAGCATTTGACGCGATTGACAACAAAATAATCAATCAACAAAGTCGGTGGCGGTGAAGGAAATGATGGGGATGGCGATTTTGGCACTAGTAATATCGGTGGACAATTGTATCGCGTTGTCTAGGTGGTAAGCGTGTCTAGAAGGGACGGGAATGGGTAACGCGGAAGAGATCAAGACGATATTATGATATGCAGATGGTGACTGCAATTAAATAAGCAGATAAGCAGATAACGAAGGAGATTGTTGGTTGAAGACTGTGGCTAGGACGAGTAGCACAAAGGGGTGGAGATAGTAAAGTCTACGGTGAATGTAACTGGAGAAGTAATAATGTAACTGGAGAAGTAATGATGGAACTGGATAATGAGAATGGCAAATGCGAATGGCGTAGACTGAAAACCATTGCGAAGAGAAAATCATTGACAACAGCGATAGCTATGTCCATGATTTATCTATGTCTTATCACTGATATAGCGATAGCTATGTTAATATTTGAAAACCACAATCAAAGCAGCTGGGATGAAAATTAGACATTTGTCATAAAAATCCCCAAAGGCTGTGTCGCGAAATGTTACAGTATATCCCAATTGCTTGTGATTCGAAAACAATGACATTGGTACATTCAAACAGTTTATGCATTAGACGTATGTTATTCATTATTTGTATAGAAAACTTTCACTCAAAGGCGAACTGCTTTTAAGTGATCAGCTCACTAAACTTGCACCTCTGGATATCCAGTTGATGCTCAGTTTACAACCCAGTTGACCTGTGGGGAGATTGTGGTAGGCAAAGTGTGTTCCTCACAGATTCTTTCGAGTTCTCCCGTTCTCCTGCCTCTCATTTCACAACTGCTCCATTTTTCACACAATCATCGTCATCACACACCCATCAAAACCATCCATCCCACATACTACAGAGAAATCTAGGTTCTGACGTTACGACAAACACAAACTGAAGTATTTTCGAAATATACTCTACCAATAACTTTACGCTATAATTTCAACTGAGAGGGAAAGTTGATGGCAATATGAAACTATATTATACATGTCCTAACAATGCACCGCGAACGAAAACAATTCGAGAGCCGCTGGTCTAGTCAGTGGCAGCAGTGTGAGTGGAAGACAAGGTGGCGGCGACGGCGAAGACGACAGCGCCGGGGGCGGCGCGGCAGCGCATTCTGGACCCAGAACCGGTTCTGGCGCAGGAGCGGCGGCGGCGGCGCAGATCAGAATCGGGGCGAGACGCGGCCCGGCCCGGAATCTCGGGAGGCGAGGTGTTCTCGCGGGATGCACCAGCCAAGGCGGGACGGAGAGAGCCAAGAAGACGGGAACGGATCGTTCCCGACAAGCGTGAATTCCCCAGGCAATGGCTTGCCGCCGCAGGGGGTGGGGGGACACGGAAGGCGGAAAATGAGATGCTCTAAAAATGCACACAGGTCGAACGGTCGGAGCCGCTGGCATTCGTTCGGGGGGAGAGGGGAGGAATTCGAAGAATGTAATTTCAGGCCACGATGGAGACATTCACTGCATCCATTCACTCACTCACTCACTCACTCGCCCAAGGAGTGTGCGGAATGTCTAAAGGTTTAACGACTCAAGAAATTAATTAGCATATTCATGATTTTCTTAATAGCAGAACCGGCATTTGCTGTGAGCGTCCGACACAATTTTCTTACGCCATTCACATACTCCTTGGAATCAAGATTTGAAAAAACGTGTTCCTTTTCTACCTGCTAGCTGAAAATAATTTCAAATAGATTCCTAATATAAGTGGCCTATTGGGTTTTAAACTGTAATGTAAATACCTCCTCCACATTTAACAAATGGTAAACAGAGAAATAGACCGATTTCGTGTAGAGGTTAGCCCTGTCGCCTCCCTCTTCTGGAAGATGCACGGAAGGGAGAAAAGCTAGAAGAAGTCCTCAGCCAAAAGAATTTCTACATAATACTTGTTTCATACATCACTTAAAAGAAGCCAATATTCTGTATTTAGTGTCGTTAATTCTGAAAACGTGAGTTAACTGGATGTGTTTTGCTATCGATTCAAAGTTGCCTATAATTCATGACTCATAGGTAAGACCTCAAAACCTGTATGCAAGTGCACACTGTATCGCTTATAACTTCAGTCACTGAGCAAAAATGACATTTGTAAAAGTGTGTATTATTTTTGAAGGTGCTATCTATCTTGTTAGTAATTAAAACTTAATTTGATTTGTTTACGATCAATTTGTTTAAAAAACCATTTTTCGCGGAATTTCATAAAAGATTTTTTATTTCTAAGGGGAAGCTTGCACGTACTACAGATATCATTCATATTTTAAAAGATAAATTATTACGTTCTTTAGAAATGTTCTAACAATTAGCTGCTAATATTCTCTGATTAATTTGTGCGACAACATTTTCACAAGAGGCGATCGGTGAAAACACAGACGTATCAAAACGTAACTCTCGACTTACTTTTGACCTATGAACGTATCATTATTTTTCCCCAACGACTCGTATTTTTGAAAGTCGCATCTATACCACTAGTAATTATCGCTACGTTTTTTCATTTGCTAATGACTAAGTTGCTTTTAAAAGTATCGGATGTGTACTCTATATGTCTCCACATGATAAAAATTACGACCATCACCTTCTGCTGAAGTTTTTCATTCCAAATTGATTAAATATTAGTATTATTCGTAACAATTATCTGCTAATACCTGCTATTAAAGGTGTAGTATAACAAATAGTATCACAAAAAAATGCTTTCGAGGAAAGAGTGCGTATGAAAACTTGGCAAACATTGCAAAAACTTAACGGTATTAAAAAATTGTCCCGGTAATTTATTGTTCCTTATATGTGTTTTTGAAAAAGGAACTTAACATTTCATTAATTCTAAATACGAAAACCAATGTTTTACGTCCGTGACCTTCTCCATGTCTGATAAGTTACATTCAAAGTATATTGAATGAAACTGATTATGTATGTCCTAAATATTTATGAAGTGTATGCAAATATAAAACAATTATCGAACTTAAATATTATGCTTTTCAATCCACGATATATAATTGAACTACACTTGAAATGACATACTGAGATAACTGAAGCTCGTTCCTGCGACATTTACCATCAGTTTCTTCCATCATTCTTCACTAATGTATTATTGCATTATTTGTTTAGTCGTATTATTCTGTATTATATTTTGTATGTTGTCGTTTATTTATTTTCAGAAAACGTTTTATATCACTTGCACATGTTCAGTGTTCACTTAACCTTTGCGTACTTTATCTCAAATACTATTTAATTTAATGTCGTTACTGACCTTCAACAAGCAATTCTGGGAACAAATTCCACGTTAGAGTTGCCAGTAATTTTTTGAAACTTTCACAAAACGTATAGTGTGCTAGAAAATCGGCTGGTAACTCGGAAGCCAAAGCCTGTCAATACCAAAATTCCCATACTGTAGTTGTAGTTGTAGACTGTTATGGATCCGCACTAGATGAGTATTCAGACAAATAATATTTTGTTAGGCATGGCTTCTCGGGCATTTCCCCACCGTGAGACGGGGTTCGAACCAAAATTCGATCTAGATGTAATTTGTGGCAGACAAAAAGGGTTCGCGGCATGCTTCTTTTTAACCCTTACCTTTCTTTCTACCATAGTCCATTATCATTCCCATCTTATATTATTTCTCCAATTCCCATTCTACATTATCTTCACCCGTACATTCATGGATGAAAAAGGCACGCCCGATGGAAGCAAGGAAGAAGAAGAAGAAGAAGAAGAAGGAGAAAAAGGAGAAAAAGGAGAAAAAAGAGAAAAAGGAGAAAAAGGAAAGAAGGAGAAAAAGGAAAGAAGGAGAAGAAGAAGGAGAAAAAGGAGAAAAAGGAGAAGAAGGAGAAGGAGGAGAAGGAGGAGGAGAGAAAGAGGGGGAAGATGGAAAGAGAATCAGACTAATGGAATGAAAAGTATACAAATACAATATAATATACAAAACACTGTAGTAAGTGAATTTAAAACAAGGAAGGAAAGTTGTATAAGCCGAAGCCCGCTGGATGGACATCACAAGTTGGGATGACCAAGTGAAATAATATTTTTCCTATCAATGGTTGAAACTGAGGGAAGAAACGAAGAGCACAGAATATTCCCGCCAATAACTGTCGCTACCACCGAAGATCTTCAACATATTGCAGTAGGACCACTCTGGGGGAACTTGTCAAGTAAACAACTGACTTACGAGGATTCAAGAGAACCGGCACAACTGACCGAATCATATGAACGAACTTATTACTGATGTATCATTTCGCGAAAACCTATTATAAAATTTTGACACATTTTTATCTTAACTAAACATATCTAGTTAAGATAAAATTGTACCAAAATTTTAAAAACACTTATAGATATGATAACAATTTTCTAAATGTTGTAACTGTAGGTAAAACATTACTTGCATCAATACTTATCACTGACAGAAAGCAATCATCAGCCGATCGCGCAACACTGCGTGACATTTTGTTTAGTTTCGGAAGTCGCGTTAGTCATCTACTCCTCTCCCTGGCTAGGCGCCTTCTCAAGAGGCGAGGGATCGGGGGCATCGAAAGTTAAAAAAACAACAACAAAAAACACCTCCCGATACAAAAACAAACAAAAGAAACCTTTCAAGTTCAACCTGACACGTGCGCGGTTCACAGAGTCCCGTTGAGGGTTTCATCACGGGGTCATCGCCGGATCCGCCATTGCATAAAGTGCGCGTCCCGTTACGACGACGGAGCGCGCCGGGCTTCGACAGCCGCCAGACGGCCGTCATCAATCAGCGGCTGACGCGACCGGTTTACGGGCGCCGCCGCCGCCGCCGCCGCCGCCGATGCGCCATTGTCTTCGGGAGGCGTCTCGGCGACGGAGAGCGCGGACAAATCGCGCCCGACGCGACGTCTCCACGCACACAGGTCGAGTCACTGGGAGACAGAGAGAGAGAACCGAACAATTCTGCTCGTTACTCGAGAGAGAGTTTTCAAGGTTGATTCCAGAGTGAATACGATCATTGTAATGTCTAGTCATTCTATTTGCGGAGAATATTCAACGGTTATTTACATTAGTTTGACATGTGTCCCTTCTTGTTACAGCCCGAAGCCCTTCGTAATTAACAACAAGACACCCTACATAGTACCAAGATAAGCCAAACTTTCACTAAAATCGAGCTATTAACTTTTACGAATAACGGGAAGCTTGCTGTGACTGGAGTTGGTATGATGTATAGGGACTCCGTATTTTTACGTTAAAAATTATTTTTGTACATAATTAAATACATTGTATTTCATCCCTGTTTTCCCCCTTTTCTACCCTGACAATTTGAGGAATTGTTACCCATTTGGGAGAGAGGCCGTTGAAGCCATCTAGCAACCCAGTAAATGGTTCAAAATAAAATCAATTGTGTTTATTAATTGTATCAATATATTTTTTAAATCATTATTCTTGTGCATTTTATTTATTATCTAGTAAAATATGTCAAAAGTAAAATAAGATTAATGGAAAAGGGGACTCAGAAATGTAATCCCCTCCTCTTGTTTTACGATGCACACGCCTATGACTCCCACATTTTAGCACGCCGGCGTGTATTTAATGAGACTATTATGCATTAATAACGTCTGAAAAACAAATCTGCGTCTATTCCTTTTAACAATTTTCTTTCAAAAGGTTTGGGTGGTTTATAAATCCATCCTACTCAGTATCGAAAACGTGCCTTCTCGTTATGTTTTATTTGATGAAATATTGTCTCTGATGAACGGAAGATGTAGAACATTTATTTACTTACAATTGCAATGTGTGTCTAAAATTAGTGTTCTTTAAAAGATTAATGATTAGAATTGCACTTACTAAGTCAATGGTTTACTTCGACAATCAACCCGCATCTGAGCTATTCTCATACGCAATTTAAATTACAGAAATATTGTCGGGCTGCAGTAGAGAAATGTGTCGTATTGAGGACATGAAACAAAACTCCAGAAAAGCAAGTATGTATTTGTGTTGTGCAAAGTGGGGTGCTTGGCAGCAAAATATCGCTGAGACCACTACCACTGAACCTCCTGACATGACTTTAAAACAGTCCAAGGGAAGACGTAGATGCCTATCTGCGCTTCTCCTCGACAATAAATGCCAACACGCGTAGCTCTCAAGCATAACAACAGACGGCAGAGCTTGGGCGACTTGCGACTTGCGAGCGACCTGCGGGCTTGAAAATCTCCGTAACTTATTATAATACACTAATTACATTGAGATTAAGAAAATATCTTTCAAAATTATTTATTAACGCAAATACAATAAATGTAAGAAGTGTTAGTTCTATCAATATAAACACTAACACTTTATGTGATACACTTGACCATTGTAAGAGATCACTGAAGTTCATTTCAAGAAATACATCACACTACAGAAGGTCAGTAGTTTTCTTCCTTTTTAATCTTATTTTTTCAACAGAATGGAGAACTTTTCACGGAGAAGTTTTTGTGAATCAGAAGACGGTCGTTGTTTAATTACTTCTTCTGCCGTCTTTATGTTTACGTCATGACGCAGTCGGTCCATTCGCATATAAATAGGTAAATCGACTACATTGCGCAGTATCTCATTCTGAAGTTTCTGTATTTCCTGCACATGCCCTTTCCTGGCACAATGCCAAAGTTGTACGTCATATGTCCATATTGGTTTTAGCACTTGTTGGTATATTAGTAATTTATTATAAACTAACAACTGACATTCTCTCCCCAATATACAGTTCATTTTATTTATTTTTAAATTGAGTTTCACTTTCTTTATTTTAGCGATCTTCCAGCGCAGCTTTGGATACAAAGAATATTTCGCAGTATTTGCTACTGGAACGACTCTGCCATTGTTCCTTATTGAAAGTTCCTTACTTTTACGATTGGTAAAACGTACTGATGTGACTCCGTCTCATTGAGTTTTAGGGGCCATTTTTGAGTCCACTCTGCAACTTTGTTGGGATCTGTAATTTACTGGTTGCTTCTTCCATATTTCTTCTCGTGGATAACAACGTGGTGCCGTCTGCAAACTATGCTATTGTTGTTCCTCTCTCTTTCTCTTGACTTTACTCACTTCCGTCTCCGTCATTGGCAACGACTTACAAATAAATAAACTTCAGGCAATAATCAAATACGCGACAGCTGAGGGAAATACCAATTTTCTGTCTTCGTCTCACCCTAGCTGTAACTTCATTTTATGGATTACGGATGTTATTGAAAGTACACAAGTTCAGTCAATTCGTGACTGTATTGAATGCATTATTTATGATGTTCAGAGAATTAATGTTATGTTTGTTGTTTAAAAAAGATACATTTGATAAGTCATTCCTGTAAACTTGACCTTTTTGGACGAAAATTCCTTTCCGTCTCTCACTATGAGTGCAATGATTTTCTCGGTAGGAATGCGGAAGATCTTTCATTATTGCAATACATACTAAGGCAGTGAATGTTTCTAAATAAAATAATTCATTATCATCACTACTAGCAATAACAACCAAGATTATGAAATGAACTAGTGTACTAATGTCCAAACAATAGTGCGTGTTGCAAAAGTGCTGAAATGCGAACATCGTATTTTCCAAACCAAGTTCTTTTGTGTCTTGTGAGAGTTCTATTCCTGACAACTGTCTCAATACACAACTACAAAAGCTCGAGTACCCACTGGAAATCAAAGAGGAACCATGTGCGCGAAAGGTGAACATTCTTTACACGGGCACAACACATAAAATTATGAAAGTAATATTTCAATATAGACTTTTAACTTAAACTTCGTTTTCAATAATTTACATGAATTGCTCATGTTTTATTGTATAGTGTTCTGAATTTTGTAAACTATATTTCCGACATTCGATGGAGCTGCAACCCCCAGTTGGTTGGGGCACCAGCCGCCAATGCGTTGTGCATATTAATCCCGTGTCGTTTCTTACACAGGCATTGACTTGGTAAGTGTTCAGATAACTTCATTCCCAGAACGAAGCCTCTCCGTGAACATTAGAAGCGTCAGGAAAGATGGAAGGTGAAGTGCTAGCCGCCCGATCTCTCGCCCCGCCCATTAGGTCTTGCATTTCACTGCAGCGTTTAACATCCGTGCAAAGAGAGATCCGTGACAAGAGGGCGCTGCGCCCAAGGGCGGGCACAAATGGCAAGGGGCGAGGCGTCGGCAACAAACGGCCAAAAGGGGTGCGGAGGGCAGAGGGGGGGGGGGGCTACGAATCCATGGCCCGCGGCTGGGAGAGCTAGAGGCCGCGGGCGGAGGCAGCGCCGGCACAGACACTGGCAGGGAAAGGAGAGGCGCCGGCGGCAAAGGCGGAGACGCTCGCAGCAGAGAAGGCGGAGGCGGTATTTGAAAAGGTAGTGGCGAAGGTGGTCGCAGCAGAGGCGACAGCGGCGGCGACAGCGGAGGCGAAGGAAGAGGCGAAGGCAGAGGCGAAGGCAGAGGCGAAGGCAGAGGCGAAGGCAGAGGCGAAGGCAGAGGCGAAGGCAGAGGTGAAGGCAGAGGCGAAGGCAGAGGCGAAGGCAGAGGCGAAGGCAGAGGCGAAGGCAGAGGCGAAGGCAGAGGCGAAGGCAGAGGCGAAGGCAGAGGCGAAGGCAGAGACGGAACTGGAAAGGCTGATTACTTCGTATTTCAGGACGCGTCGACTGCTACGGTCATTTGTCCCGTAAATGTAGAGCATTCTTTTCAGGGTGGTGGTGGTGATGGTGGTGGTAGTGGTGATGATGATAGTTCTCCTTCTGCTAAATGGTGACATCCGGCGCCGACCTACACGTCAGCTTGTGGGCTTTTCCAATCCAGGTATCTCCCCTAGCCGCGCACCGCCCCAGACAGGACAAAGATTCCGACTGGCATCCCGACATGTGCGGTAAATTATTACAGGAAAGTGTAAGTAAGCACTGCCCCAGACACCCAGCCAGGATAAGCTGTAAGCTCCTGACCAATCTCCTGGCATGTGTGGTAATGTAGTGCATCTTAGCGTGCGAGTGTAAGGGGCGAGGATAGAACAAGGAAAAGGAAGAAAAGATCGTGCGTGGTCCGTGGCACGTTTGTTAAGGTGCAGCTCAGGCACTTGCCTCGGGTTGATGAGAGTAACCACAGAAAACTACCGATCAAAGCAGCCGGCCGCTAGAATTCTCCTCCAGACAGTGACTCAACTCCACCTGGCTCTCTAGCTTTTATCGAAATCCCTGCTACAATAGGACCTCCCGGTCAGAAGCATTGCACTGACATTAAATGATGCCCTGAACCACCGCAGCGTGGCGCAAGTGGAGGTCTCTATCTCGCTGTGGGCGGCGTTGGCGAAGAAAGAGGCACCAGGGGCGCAAGTGGAGGCGGAGTTGGTAGACGGTGGAGGAGGAGGCGGCGGACGTGGGGGAGGTTGTGGTCGTGAAGGTAGAGGCAAATGCGTCACCAGCAGAGACCCTGGTGGAGGTGCAGGCGTTGGCGGGGATTGCTTCATTACGAAGGGGAGGGAGAAAACGAAAGATACATCTGTATTTTCTCTTCCGACTATGGAGTTTGAAGATTATTTCAAGTGTTAGATAATTTCAACAGTCACAAAAGTGACAAATAGTATGATGTCGCCATTCTTAGTCACAAATAGGTCGCCAAGGTCCATTCTCCCAACAATGAAGAAAGAATTCCAGAATAAGACGAATGGTATAAATAAGACACACTGAAGATACACTAGTGATGTGTTTAACACTCAGAAATGTGACGCTTAATGCTGCATGTTTGGACGACATGAAACGGTTTGAAATTACTTCGAAAATTATTAATAATTTTTCTGATTATTATTAATTACACGCCTTGGTTTCCTTTTTCGTAATCATACGGCCTGGATTCAGGGGTCACAATAGTACATCGTGTGAGAGAAAGTAGTTTATACATATATTCTAAATAAACAAAATCATATCGCTTCGCTACTACATGACAATTGTCATGAATGTACTAGTTCCTGACTTGCCGATATGCCCAGCGCTAGTTTATGTTCGAGTGCGATTCGAAGCTTAAATGATTTCGGAATGTGATTGTGTTGTAAAACGTTATAAGAAACCACTATGTTCGTCGTATAAGAGTTTTAACAAATTAAAGGTCTGAAAGTCGTTTACGTCATATATGCTGACTTACACGTTTCCTTTTGCAGCTCCCTGAGACATTTAGCTAACCGTTGCTGGAAAACTGCAGCAATCGGTGAAATTATTATGCAAATTAAATAATCGCACTTGTTAGTAACCTGTACAATGTTATCATTCGCTGACATTCATTTATATGAGCAACGAAGAATGAAGCACACAGCACAGGGAAATCTACTGTACGTCCATATTTTCTTGATATTTCACAGCGGGATGAAGGATCTGCGTACGTCAAAGACCGTCAAAGACTTTGTTGAAGTTAACTTAGCGGATCAACTTACACATGATCAAATTGCACGTGTTCAACTTACCCATGAGAGCAGGTTAATCGCGGGTATTCAGAATATTCATTATCTCCCGAGTGCCTCCCGCAACGTTCACAATGATGTCGATGACTTTTTCTAATACAAATTTCTTCTTTTGTTCAATAGTCATGTTCAGGTTTGTGCATGTAGGCAACGGAGTGAAAGAGGAATGCAAGAGAGCAAAGAGAGCAAAGAGAAGTGCCCTTGTAAAAACCCATCTTGTCAACAAAATAAACCTTTCCTTGGGCTTAATCTTTTTTTTTAAATTATGATGTACAAATCAGTTTTGTTTTATTTGGATCACAACAAATTCCCTTGTTTCCTAATGAAGTATTAACTAATTAGACAGATGAATTAACCAACGTCATATGAGCCGCTGAAAGCAAAAGTGGTGTAACATACTTTCCGGAAAATGAAGTGTAATCGAAAAACGCTGTAAAACTGGAATGCGTCGAAATAAATGATCTAAAGTCTTGTGAACGTGTTAAGGAGATATTCTTTTAACTTCCCACAGATATTTAAGACTGAAACATTGCTTACTGAGAGTAATTAACTATTTTGTTGACTTACACCACTTTGCACACATGAAAACTACGACTTACATTCAAATAATTAGCATTCATTATTTTCGTCTGCGATAGGTATCTGAAGGAAAACTAGGGAAATAGAGTGAAATTAATCTAAAATATAAAAGCACAATGTACGCATTGTATTTATACCTTACGTTTCGATAGTTCATACAATATAAATTATAATTAGTAAAGATCGCAAAAGTCAAAAAAAAGTTTGTTTAATGTTTTACATTAAGCCACTAAGAGTAAGAATTTTAGTGTAGGGTAAGTCAGCAGTGCTCACTTTGTTGACAAGTTAGTTTGGGGCAGTAGGCTTCTCCTCATCTACAACTTGTTCTAATGTTACCATATCGTCATCAACTAGGAATGCTTTTAATGAGTTGAAGTAATTGTAGTGCACTGGAGGTATGTATTGCAGAAGTTCAATCATGTCTTTTTTGCTACAGTTATAGATTACAGTTAGGTTCATCTCTAAGGGACGTATCCACTGTATTTGCATTTAATCTACTTTGGCTCCTGTATTATTAATCTTTCTCACAATTGATTTTACAAGCTACAAAGTGGACTTCAAATCTGCTCGGGCCATTTCACGTAGTGTTCTTGCGAGCAGAATGGATGCTATTTTACCAGTCAAAGGGAACATAATAAATTATATTTTTGTCAACTTGCTCTGTTTCCAAAATTGGAATCGTTTTTCATATATGAGTATCCTGATACAAGAAATTTGTATCAATCATGATTAAATTATTGGCTTTTCATCCAAGTGAGAGCAGTTCTAAAGTAGCGATTTTGACTTGTGGACCTATTACTTAAAAGTGATTAAATATTTTTTTTGAGATGCTTCTGAGATAGGTACAGATAAACAAGAACCTATCACAGAAGTGCATATATCTCAAATCTTCCAAACTTTGACTTACACCACTTTTGCCCTCAACGACTCATATGGAGAAATGAATTATGAATAAATCTAATTGTAATCATTGAATCAAAGTAAAAGCCTAATAGAAGAGTAATACACGCAAACCACTAATAGAATCTCTTACAAAAGGAAACATGAGAAATTTGACAGTATGTTGTTGATAAGGGGTGCATTTGAAATTCATACGTCCCTTACCAAAGTGGACCTAAGTTTCCCAACGGGTCCTGCTAGTCAGTGGAGAGCAAGTATAAGAGGGCACGAGAATCAAGGAAACGTGCGCGTATATTCATGCGATCGAAAATGCTATATTGCTGACGTGTGCATGTGCATAAGTGATACTTATAGGAGG
Source organism: Gryllus longicercus (assembly GCA_038098605.1). Classification (NCBI taxonomy): domain Eukaryota; kingdom Metazoa; phylum Arthropoda; class Insecta; order Orthoptera; family Gryllidae; genus Gryllus; species Gryllus longicercus. Next base: position 485,062 of record JAZDUA010000410.1, on the reverse strand, counting down.
TGTCATATATTCGTACGTCTTTCAAACGGACAATTGAAAACTTCAGAATTATCATCGAAATCTTTTGTTAACGCGTAATGATCCGACAATAGATATACATATTTACGATACTTGGGCAGAGATAGTGTTTTTGGCGTACAAACAAAATTGAATTGGAAGTACAAAAATACACTTTCGTACAGGTTCCGCGCATTACTTTTTAGTGCGAATTTTTGAAAACTTACTAGTATATACTCTTGAGATCGTTCTCAATAAGCATGCGAGGACAAATGTCTTGTTAGTCTTGGTTAATCCATCTCGCTCCAGGGTTCTGTTTACTTTGCGGTGACGAGACCCGCAAAGCTCTACTTTCGCATCAAAAAACAGTGAAGGAAGTGATGATTTCCTCGCATAAGGGCTGAAATGCTTTTAAACGTCATTAGATCGTTATTTGTGATATCGAACCGTGTTGTTTAACATTTGTCATAATACTACCTGCTAATAAAAATTATATAAATAAGAAATTATATTTCTGGAATAGGAGAACCCGAACGCAATCTTTAAATATACTCCGATTTAAACACAGTGGCACTTCAAGATCACGTGCTCGCCTGAGAAGAGGACCATGTCACACAATCGCGAGTTTCGTTACTATTTAATTTTTTGGTGCTGGAGCTCCCGATTGGATGGTAATGACTCCCTCTCCTTTCAGCTCGTGCCCTTGAAGGGCCATTATGTTTAAGTGGGAGTATACAACACATTTGTTTCGTTTGATCTTAGTAGACGCCGAAATGTTAAATTCCTTAATGGGCGCCGGCTGTTAAAATGTTTTTTGTTCGTCTGTTTGTTTGCCTTCAGTCCATAATGCAGACCGATTGGGATAGCTCAGAGACAATAACCGTTGCCGGTGCAACGTTTCTGACCACGAGGTCCCGAGGTTTGAGACCCGACTGTGGCGAAAGTTCGACACTTGCAAGACAGCTAAGTCGACATACCTGCTGAATGGAGAATTATAGCGGCCGGCTGCACTATCCCTAGTTTGTGGTGATTTCTCCGATCAATTCCAGAAGAATGCTGGAGTAGTATCTTAACAAACGAGCCACGAATCCCACGCTATCTACCTTTCCTCGTCCTCCCCCCCCTTTTCTCTTTACACCCACGCACTTAGGTACACTACGATAGATACCGTATATGCCGAGAACTTAGAGCAGCAGCAGTGTCGGTGGTCCGCTAAGGAGGTAACAGGAGGGGAAAACCGTGCAAGGCGACGTGGAGGTCGGCGCGGAAACTCACGTTCCACGTAAATATGAACGCTGCCACCACACAGACTACGAAGTGCACAACACTAAAGGGACTTGTGACCAAAGTAGTTGCCGCCCCCTCTCACGCAAAATTCTCACTCAATCACTCACTAAATAAAACAGCAAAATATTACGAAGAGAGAACTTTTAAATTATAAGTCCATCACCTAATTTCCCCGATACGGCACATCGTTGTGCGGACGTACGGCGGCACAAAGCGGCTTGTGGCGGTTGGGGAGGGGGGAGAAGGATGGGAGAGGAACCGGGTGCGTGCGTAGCGCGCGTATTTTTAGCGCTAGAAAGGGGAGGGGGCCGGATCGCGCGGAGGCGGCGGCAGCGGCGGCAGCGGCGGTGTAGTCGGCGAATGCTCGAAGCGCGAAATGCAGTACATCAGCGAACCAAAATCCTTCCCTCATTTACACCTTCCAAGGAACAAACTACTATTAACCCGTCAGCGTGGGAGCGATCTACCGCATTCTCAGTTTACTGTTACGTGACGATTTTTTCACAAGGCTATCCACCAACTACATCTCAGACTCAAAAATCTTCACCCCTGCAACTTCGTGTTGCTTCTCATCTATACCAGTAAATTCAGTAGTTAGGCGGACGAGCAGGCCCTATGGCCTGAGCCTGGGCCTCAGCCAGCAAATCAAATATCCAAAAAAAAAAGCATATTTTTCCAAAATAAATTCCTCTAATCATTACACAAGCTCCCTGGTTTTTACTTAACTCCCAGTTATATAACGAACTCGGCATCACTTCAATCTCCGTCCATTTCTCCTTCATTCGCTTTAATCTTAAAATTCTTCAGATTCTCTCAGCCGTACATTTCAAAATCGGAAAACAAAATCCTCATCACAAAATACTAATGCGGAAACTACCGTCACAGTTCTTCGACTCCCCCCTGATCATCACGTACCCGATGTGGCTTCGCACATTCAATCCACGTGTACTCAATGTATTCATGTATGAATTATGTTTCGTAAACAATGCTAATATAATTCAATGAACCCTCAAAAATGGTACTCGGCTGCTGAGGGCCTTCGGGCCAAGCAGAAATAAATGAAAAAAAGGACTACACGTGATGCGCATCGTTTCCTATACATTGTTACAGGTACAGATTGTTAGATACAGATGCACTGTTACTGACGCATTGTGCCATGGTGTTTAACAATGTGTTAAACAGTAAATGATCTAGTCGGCAAAGAAGCAGCGTCAGCGCAGTCTATCGCAGTGTTCGCGCGCACAATCTGTGCAGTTGGCTGATGTCACAGACGTAAGAGAAAGATACACTTCGCCTCAATAACATTGACTCTATATGAATTTCGCCACAATGACATTGACTTCCTAGCTACTGGACGGGTAGTCTCGGCACAAAAACGTAACCTGAACTTGCAAAAGATCACCGCGAATGTTGGTGAAGTAGATTTTTCACACGATGCACTTGTACGATCATGTCAATCATAATTGTTGCTGTAATGCGCACGCATTATTTTCTTGTACAACTATGTAAAAACATTGATTCGTTGACGACATTCAACATGTAAAGAAAAGTATAAATCATCTCCCAAAAACAGGGACACAAAATACATCCAGACACTGCTCAGCGAGTTATATTCAGGTAAAAAGACGAAACGTCCAGATGTCGTTCTGAAAAACAACGCCTTTGATAAATAAAAACTCAGATTCTTAAAGATGTTAAGTATGAAAAATTCAAACCATTTGCTGTTTATTGACAAAAAAATCAATAAAATATTTTCACATATTCTTGTAAAAAGAGCAATGATATATTCTCAAGCTTTAATGTGATGTTAGATATGCCACAAAGTCATTGTTACTTATACTAAAGTCCCAATTTTTTAAAATTAAATCATATGTGACTAATATTATAGCTAGTAAAACCTTTGGCGCTTAACAATTTGGGAAGTCCACTATAAAACCGATCTCTAGAACGACAGTTCTCTACTGAATGAGTGAATATATGAATGCATGAATATAAGTGTAAATGGACGAATGTAACAATAAATGATGATTAATAAAATCATGTACGAATGAATGAACGATTGAGTAAAAGAGTAAGTGAACGAATTATGTATTTTGTGATAAATAAAGAAATCACAATATTATCCAAACGGGCTGCGCAAATGTAGAAGAAATAAACGAATTTCGTCTCCCGAGGAGAGCGCGGGAACGCGTTTAGCGAGTCGAAAAGCGACGTTTCGCCCGCGAGAAGCGAGAGGCGCCCACTGGGCGCGCGGTGGCGTGGACGGCGCGGCGCCTTTCTCCGCGAATCCGAATTGGGCCGAAATTGCGGGCGGGCACCGCGCCGCGCCGCCCCCGCGGGCGCGCGTTCGCGGAACGCGGCCTTCCCCGAAGAGAGGGGAGGCGAGGGGGTCAGGGTGTCGCGTGCGGACTAACCGCTCTCGCTTCGAGGAGCCGGGGGCGCGGTGGGGCTGTGTGTGTAACACGTCTACGAAGGCTATCGCCTCTCCCTGCGCCCTGTTTCTCCCGTTCCGTTCCCGTACACTTCACCTTTCTCATTCCTTCCCTCTCCGAGAAATTTTCATTTTTTCAGTTTCTTTTTTAACGTGTTCTCCTGCCAATTTTTGAAGACCGAGAAATTGTCGATTCCAACCACTAAGGCGGGTTACCAGGATTTTCGACGCCGAATTACTTATATCCGGGAGGTGTTAGGCACCGAGTCCCGACGGTGGCAGAGTTTTCGACAAGACTCAAGCTAACTTGAGTTTTCCGTTGTTTCTCCGACGAATACCAGGCGATTGCCGGAGGAGTGCTTAAAAATGGGCCATGGACTGCGCGAGGTCTTTCCTTCCTCTTCCTTGTCAAGTCCTCCCTCCTTACTTACATACACTTACTCTTGCATGCTGTACCCCACCACACATGCCGGGAAACCGGTCGGGACTAAGGTCCGGACTGGGGATTAAAGTCCGGACTGGGGACTTAAGTCCCGACTGGGGACTAAAGTCCGGACTGGGGACTAAAGTCCGGACTGGGGACTAAAGTCCGGACTGGGGACTAAAGTCCGGACTGGGGACTAAAGTCCGGACTGGGGACTAAAGTCCGGACTGGGGACTAAAGTCCGGACTGGGGACTAGAGTCCGGACTGGGGACTAAAGTCCGGACTGGGGACTAAAGTCCGGTCTGATGGGAATACCTAGTTGGAGAAAACCCCCGCAAGCCGACGTGTTGGTCGGTGTCGGATCTCACCATCTAGCTGGGGAAGATCACCGCCACCTCAGATAATAACACATGCACAACACTTACGGGACTAATCACCATAACTGTTGGCGCGCCCGGAAACATGATATAATCAGTCGACAACAGGTGAGTCAGTGGGTTTGACAATGCCACTGCCTGGGTAAAAATTATATTGGCCAGCTCCTCATAATGATCCTTTCACTAGTTTTGTTCGGAATCTTATTTCCAACTGCGAGTCGCATACAGAACCCTGGAGATGTGTATGGCATTTCTGTAGTATACGATCTTTGCACAACAATCGTTATAATTTTCAGATCACAACTCGCATTCCCATCACATTTAGTCCATTTGGAAGGATTTCAGCTCTTTTCGCATTTTGGAAAAGGCGTCCTCACACTTAGCACCACGAATGAAAGTTTGATTGCGCATCGGTGCAGTTAGCCAGATTGCGCAAAAATCTCAGACGAGAATCTGAACAGAAGCATCAATGGTGAGATTTTGATTTTATTTCATTTGCAGAGTTTCACATGTAATTCCAGGAAACCTATCTACTTAATTAACTACAATGGATACACGAATGCATCACCGATAGACGGACACACGGGGTAATCTGTTACCTCAAAGTATAGAATCGAAAAACATAAGGTCGCCGAATATTAATTTAAAAGAAACAGCAATTTAGTTTCACTTATAATAAATTGATATTACACAAAAATCACATATTTAATCCATGTTATTAAAATATAGTTTTTTTTTGCGAGCACACTGGTTTACTAGAGACAGTTTTATTATAGAGCATAGTGGAGGCCACCAAGACAGTCTTCACGGTGGAGAGCAAAACAACATTTTGTTATGGAGCGGGAATACGTGCGAGTATATGCATAGGTCTACATACGTCCACATGTATTTCGTTACACCAACCTAGCTCTAATTTCGTATAAGAAAGTGCAAACGAATTACATCACATGCTATTGACGAATCCGTGCCTCAAAGAAGAATATTCAAAATTTCACACTTGCCACTTTTCATTTGTAAAATCTCTGAATAAAAACCAAAGACGGGAACTAACATATAAACCCTGAATACTTTGTAGAGTGAAATGTAGTCGAACGTTACAAAGTTAATTCAAAACTAGATATCTCGAATCGTGTTTTTTAACCACAAATATACTAAAGTTCAGATATTACTGATGTGCTACATACAGTTTCATAATTGAACAAAACTGAATTAATATGACAGAGAATCGATCATTTACTAATCCAATTCAATAAACATCCTTACTAAATTTTAACATGTGAATGTTCTTTAGCACTAGTGCTGAAAATTGAATTTTCAGCACGCTATGCAGACCCTGAAAGGACCGCTTTTACTAATGTCTGTCTAAAACGTTGTTTATCGACTAATTGCTGGAAGTCTCTCGTTCTTCACAAATTTCCCAGAACGTGTGTATAGATCACATTAGTGTTCATTTCTTGTTACTCATCAGAACTTCCGCAGGTTGTTACTACCTTGTCATACAGCATGCTTTTACGTTTATGTTTCTTGTATTCGATGAAGAGAAATGCAGACGCACTTCCTCTTCATATCCAGTTCCCCAATGGCGGGAATTCTCTGGAACGGAAGATGCGTCCTGGAATTTCTTAATGATTCCTTGGCACAGATGGGAAAGTCTCTGGGAAGTTACATGCTCTGTGTACCAGAGCTGTGGGAGCTTTTGCCAGTTTCTGGACTTCTGTGTATTTGTGTTCAACTTCCTGAAAACAAGTCGACTGACAGCGTTTGAACGTTTTCACACACGTTTCGTAAAAAATATCATATTATTTGGGCCTCGCCAGAAGAAACAAATAAACACACAAATACGAGACATAAAACTAGCTCAAGATATAGGTATTTCGAAAGAACTTCATAAATCTAAATTTCCGTTTCGAAAACCAGAAATTCTGTTTCATGATTCATCACATAAATAAAGATGCCAGTTTTTTAAAATAATGATCACTTCTCTTTAGGTTAAAATAAAAACCCGGTAATCGAAATAAATTTAAGCCTACCTTGAATATAATTGTTTTCAATACACATAATACGTTATGTGAAGCTACAATAATAATACTCATAACATTAAAATTAGCCATGACTCGTACATTTCTAACTATTAACAGGCAGATAAATATATTACTCTGTAATATTCTGTGAAAATTTGTGGCTGTAAGGATATGATAGCAAGAGAAAACTGAGGCAAATTATGAAATAGGCACCATGAAATGAAACAGAGGAGTACAGGACAGAACCAGCGATTTGATGTGAAACAGAACGTTGAAATTGCTTGTTGGTTAGAAATATACCACAAACTACTATATCAGAAAAGGGTCTGATGCAGCAATGTCAACTTCAGAATGTTTCAATGTATTAAATTCTACACTAGTCGTTCTATATTTCGCCACATCAGCCCTGACACAAACACAATCTGCTTCGTTCCTTCCTCCCAGCATCATCTTTTCCCTCGACTTTTGCAAAAACCCAACGCCTGTAGAGCCACTGTCTGCCAAGGCAATGTCGGAACAAAACTCACCGTTGTTCTTCTTCTTCCTCGATCCGCTGCTACTCGCTTCGATTCCATCCGCTCGCCTCCACACAGCGTATCACCTCCGGCGGAGCGTCACCGCCTCCACGGGGAACAATACGCGACTGCAGGGGCCGCGCCTCACCACCACTCCACCGCCAAGCCGCCGCCGCCTCCGCCGCGCCCGTCACCGGAGCTCATTTCCATTTAAAATGATTTCCATTACGGCGAAAAGCGGCCGAACCGCAATTAAGAAAAATTCTGCCGATCCGGCCTCCTCCGCGCCGCGCCGTGCCGCGCCGCGCCGCGCCACGCCACGCCACGCCGCTCCGCGCCGCCCGCGGAGCCCATTCATTTCCATGCAGATTGCGCCGCGCCCCCCAGCGCAGCAGCCACCGCCGCGCCGCCGCTTTCTGTGTCAAGAGCGGCCCGCCCCGCCCCGCCCCGCCCCGCCCCGCCCCGCCTGGCCACTCCTCGTGTGCAACCGCCGCCGCCGCCGCCCTCCCACGCGGGGACCCCCCACGGCGGCCGCCAACCCTAGGGATCCCCCCGCGCGCGCTCTAGCGGAGGGTTTTGATGGCCTAAAACATCGCCAAAAATGACCAATAAAATGCTCTTAAAAGGTATGGAAAATGCCATAAACCAAACAAAAGTGACGTAAAAAATTTGATCAAAACCACTAGAGAGTAACAACAACTCAAGCTGTTGGATACGTTACTGATGTAATCGAAGCTTCTCCTTTCGTTCAAGTGAACTCAGCTGCCAGACGTTTGGTTTGGACTGTTCTTTACCACGAAATATCTCTCTGCGAAATCGGCAGCACCGACAATGGCTCTTACAGGCGTCACAGGAATCTTAGAATACGTACATACAACGGCTGACGTTACAACTTCTGAGCGTCGAAATCCAATTGACTACTCATGAATTTTGTGAAGAACATTAGCTCCATCTTCAAAACATTATTTTAAAAAAGTACCATTAAAATGATATTAAAATCGATGGAATCAGCGATAAATGCTTTAAAAATGACGAAAAAGGGTAAACAATGACTTAATAGTCGAAACCCACAAAAAACGTCGAATAAAAATGGGTTATTTCCTTTTGTCATAATATAAAATTAATGACTATACTAAAAGGCATTGTTCTAATCTGAACAAAAAAATTATAATTCAATAAAATCCGCCCCTTTATAATATGGGTCTCTAACGGGAGGGGGACACACCGCCCACAGATATTGGCATGTACAGTCAGTAGTGTTATTCTAATTTCCATTTTTAAATAAATACATTTTCCTTTATAATATAATAATTTATACAAACGAATATATCTTGCGAATACAAACGATGATAAACGCAAATTTCTTAATTGAATTAGGGTACGTATTACGACAGCTCTGTATCCAGCGCGGCTCTTTGAAAGCGCCCGAAACTAAGCCGCCAGAACCATTGCCTGTCAGCCGGCCGCAATAATTGCAGTGCTTTCGCTGTTGGTACAACACATTATTAGTCCATTAGAAAATTTCAAAAATAATTTTCTACGGAAATCTATGCTTTTGAGCCAAAACAGTAGGATAATTATTTATTGATAATATTATAAGACACTCGCTGGTGTTTTTTACCAATTGGCATGAATCATCCTTTATTTTTTCATCCTCAGCTCCGAGGGAAGTGAGTGATTGAAGGCAAAATATCAAGACGCCAAGCCGTAACGGTTCTCGGGAGCTTTTCCGCGATGTGGAAAATTATTCGGCACAGCATCGATGTGTCAACCGATCGAGTACAATCAATCAATAAAATATTATAACGATTGTATTTATTTATCGTTTCATCCTTTCAGACTTTGAAACGATAACACATTATACATAAAAATATTTTGTCAGTTTTCATTAGTCAAAAGTAAAAAATGCATGGAAAAGAAATATTTTGAAGATTCTCTCAAACAGGTGGGAGTGGCAGTGCTTCCCACTTCCACTGCTCTAATCGTCGCCATCAAGACAGTGGCTGCCATCGTTTTCTAAGTTTACTACATCCTGAAATATAACCATGAAATATGATTAGCTGCGACGTAACATGGCGTTTTTTATTCTTCTCCATGCACCTTGTTACCTTCAATAAATCAATACAAATTTTGGTGTCTTGAAACAAATTTTCAAGGAGGTACACACTCTCTTTTGCCCTCCCCACGCCTCCCGAAAATTTACATGCCAATGACGCTCACGGGTAATATATGTGTTTGGAAACTGTCGATTAATTTATGAGTCGAGTGAATTTATCTGACAATATCCACGGCTGGTGACTAAGGTGACGTTCAGAGAGTGTTCGGCCGAATTCGGGCTCGGGAGAACACGACCGAATATTTCAGTCAGTCATTAGAGCGCAGAAATTTTGATTTCGTCGAAGGCGCTTGGCGTCGAAGGCTTTCTTGGACATGTCCGAAAACATTCTGAGCGACAGAATGGTATCAGATTAACTTGTACTATTTGTCTGAAATGATCCACAAAACATTGATATAAATGAACTAATTTTATTAGCTGAAACCCCTATAGAAGACCTCACATTCAATTCTTTGAGATTGTTACGAAATTACAGAAGAAATCGATGAAATAGATTGATAATAGTCTCTGGTAAACACGAACGTAACTTCCAGTGCCTCTGACAGGTCGTAGGTCCGATGCTCGACGGTGGCAGAGTTTTCGACACTGGCTGGAGAGCTAGATCGAATTCAGTCTAGTCGCTGACTAAAAGAATTCTACCGGCCTGCTGCTCTGATCGGTAGTATTCCGTGTTCTTTTTCGACCAATACCAGGCAAATGCCGGAGCAGTACCCTTCCAAACGGGCCACGGACCGCGCGCGACCTTTCCTTCCCCTTCCTTGACCTATCCTCATCCTTGTCTTACACACACACACACTTACATCTTACATGCACTACACTACTACACATGCGGGAGATCAGTCGGGAGTTTAGAGCTTGTCCCGGCTGGGGCGCTGCCCCCTTGGTGGTAGAATACAGGATGGACAAAACCCCGCAAGCCGAAAAATGTAAATCTGTAACTCATCTGAATATCACTGGCAGATACTCATTTTTTCTAGACTCTAGTGGTTGCTGATAGATAAGAGGTCTTTAAGTAGCAGGGAATGTTGGCGGTGGAATACCTAGACTTTAATCGCAAGACAACGCCAGTTTTGCGCCGCGCTCCGATTTGCATTAGATACGTACGTCTGTCGACACCTCAAATTCATAAATTTGTATATTTAATCGTTTGTAAGGCAGATTTTCTCCTCGATAATGGTCTCTTCTGCTTACTGATGCGACTAAGCAAACAACTTTTGTACGTTTCGGAAAAAAAATAATCTCCTACTCAGAAACGAAGGGTTTCTCGGCAAAATGAGTTAAGAATCATTTGCTCACTTCATTGCACATGACACGAAAATAATTTACCCTTGACTGAGGCATTGTGTAGACCTCGAATCTCTAACCATAGCAAATAAATAATTCAGGTGTCTTTTTTTTCTGAACTCACACTGATCGAATGTACTGATGAGAAGACTTATTCGAAACTAGTTTACTCTTTGGCATTACGAAGCCGCCAGATGAAGAAACGAAAAGTAATTGATCCCTTCTCTTTAAATACCCTAGGGAAAGATGAGGTTCTTGTACAAGTTATAAGAGACCATTTACTAAAAATACCCAAACAATGACCCAAAAACATGCTACTGTTGAACAGAGAATTTCCTCCCAGGGGTGCATCACAGGTTCAGAACGGAAAACAGCGATGATGCCACGAAGAAATGAGCAGCAGCAAATGCAATCTGCAATATCACTAGCCATCGTACAAAAATCGTACTAGAACGATGAATCCTCGACACGTAAAACTCGGTATTCATGCACATAACGAGCTCAGTTCTGTTTCTTAGGCCATGATCTTTAAATTAATAATATGTATAATTTCTATTTTTTTTTTCTTTTGGAAGTTTAGACCTTCTAAATACCCCAATGCTTCACAAGTGATCAGTATCTCGAAATCTACTCACCGGTTAGGATGGCCCAGAGTCAGCATTACCGCTGCAGCGTTATTGACCGAAAGGACCTTGGCTTCGAGACATGACGGTGACGGATTGTGACACAAGCTCTAGAACTAGGTCGGATTCATTCGCTGTCTGGAGGAGAATTCTGGCGGTTGACTACTCTGATCGGTAGTTTTCCGTAGTTTCTCCGATCACTATCAGACGATTGCCCGAGGAGGACCCTATCAAACGGGCCGCGGGCCGCGCGCGATCTTTCCTTCCTCTTCCTTGATCTATCATCGCCCCCTTCTTACACTTACATGTTCATGCATTGCACTACCACTCATGTCGTGAGAGCAATCGCGAGCTTAGGGCTCGTCCGGACTGGGGTGGTGCCCCGCTTGTTCGGAGATACCTGGATGAGAAACCTCGCAAGCCGTCGAGTTAAGTCAATCTTTTTGGCTTCGACTGAACAGCTTCGCGTTTTTTTCTCGAACTGTCAACCGGATTCTCGTCTAAGCCCGAAATTATTATTTATTTGCTGAAATTTAATTATTTCTACTTGCATTGATGAACTCGTGAAAGTAAATCTACATTTTTCATTCCAAAGAATAATAGTACGCATGCATTAGAAGTAGAAGAGCACAAAAGCAAAGCTAAATCTCAACAGAAAATCTTATTTCTAATTGCTATATTGCTTAAAATGTTGTTGTCTCAGGTTACATTATTAACTCTCAATAAATTTATTAGGAGAGAACATAACCTATCCAAGATCTTGAAGAATTCTACTAAAAAGATAAAATATTTGACAACACTGTTCCTGATGCAAGATTGTTTTAATTTTCTTTGCAATACAGCCAATTTTTCCACCATCACATGGCAAGTCACAACAAATGATGTTTTGCGTTTCGATTCACTAACAAAAATGTCTCTAAGGCACTGTATTTCATGTATTGCGTTGCCCCTCCCAGTAGTTTATTTCGATTAGCTGCTAGTTTGTTTTTCTCCTTTAATCAATAAAAACCTACCGAGTCAACACGAAAATAAACTTCCTTGTATAAAATAACCAAAGAGGCATGAACAGTTTATGGGAAACAGGAAAATCAAGCTTGCAGACTGGCGAAAGTGTGATTTGCATAAGAAAATTGGGAAATTTTAATAAAATATGAGGTACAGTTATCTCTATCAACTAATATGTGCGAAATCATTTCAGTTCATTTACCCTCCATGCAGTAAACAAGAAATAGCTGCGTCAATGGCTTCTCCTTGCCAGGGCCGCATACTAAGACCACGCAGTTCGAAGCTGAGACGACAGGAATCGATTCTGCGGACATGAGTCTTGCATGCTAGTTTACTCTGTGCATCAACTGAATAGCGAGTTGAAAAGAACGAACCTTGCTAAAGACGTTGTTTCCAAATTCAGCTACTGTAATTTTATATTGAATATGGGATCTCATTAAATTAATTAGCGAAAAGTCAAGGCAATTAATGTGATTATATCAGTTAATCTTAAAAATAAAAATAAAAAATTGAAAATAACATATTTCACTTTAATAATATTTACGAAAGAACGACAGCTTGTAAGGGACCCAGCAAACCAATCCAGAAAGTAAATAAAGTGGGTAAGAGAAAACCAATGTTCATTCAGGAATAATTCAGAAATTAAGCTTACTGCAAAACGAGCTAATGAAACTGAGATGACGGGCAGAGCCCAGAGTAACATAAAATATACTAACCAAGTTCTTCATTTCTCGTGTAAAAAACGTTTTTCCTTTACGTACTGCCTCATTGTAATACATTCAACATAGCCGAGTTGAGTTGAAAACCTGACCGTAACACAGGATTAAAGTAGAGAAATACGATCTTTTGCAAATGACCTCACCGATGCATTTGCATGTGAGAGGGGAGAAGAATTGCGTTTCTGTAGGGTATGTAATTAGGATTATGCTTTACAAGCCATTCCAATAGATGGTGATTTTCTAGCCAGCAAATAATTGGCTAATATAAAACTGCATAATTAAGTGGTTATTATTTTTAAGAATGTTGTTCACTGCTTTATAGTCAGCAAATGTTGGCTGATACACATGTATAGAAGCAAAATTAAGTGGTTATTATTTTAGAGAATACTGTTATGAAAAATGCAAAACCTAGATCCCAGAGTTGGATCGGTAAATTATGGAGGTTGTTCCCTGAATAAATGTTATCAACTTCTAGAGCGTATATTGAGGTTTAGCCACTTAAGGATGTTTACACATTGTGAGGCATATGTTACGCAGACTTCAGGAATTGGTGGTTCCATGTTGGGTTCCAGATTGAAACTGTTTCACTTCGATAACATTGACTTATACATTGCGGGATGTTTGCACACAGACTGTGAGATATGAATTAATTTTAAATCGTCACTCAAGTTTCCGGACAAAAAAGGCCGTTAGTAGAGGTGGTCATTTAATAGGGATTCTGATGGGACCAGGATATCTCTCCTAATTTTACCATTTTTAATCAAGTGAATTATGCTTTGGTTGTTTACTTTTTTAAGTACACCCAAATTTCAAAATAGCCTACTGCTTTTTGCACGTGAGCACTTTTTGCTTTTGTAAACAGCTTGTTTACAAAATCATTTAATTCAAAGTATTTGCACTCTCTTTCATATTTGTTTGTTTCCTCCCATTTGGGAGCTTGGATTTCAACAAGACTTAAAGCTGCAATTTACTTTCTGAGAAAACTTCATAGCATGCACGAAAATAATTTATTGTTTCTCACACCTAAAACATCATTCAGTAAGTATAGATATCATTGGTCAAGAAATCTAACATTGCCTCCCGCTGTAGGGAGATAATGAATCAAGAAGTCTTACATCGTCTTACAGATCAAAGTCGCAAATTAAACAGAACATTGTGACCCTGTAATACAAGTTAATCTACGAAATGCGACTGGTCGTTGACTGGTGGACGAGATAAACGTTTTGAAGACAAAATATTTACACGAGCTTATAGAAAAACCAATCGGTTCTACGAAAAAACTGACAAAGGAGACGACCGCTTAACAGAGATGGTCGTCTAAGCTGGTTTCACTGAATCATCCTAGAGAGTTTGTGCCACCTCGAACGTCAAAGCACTATCGATCTTAGGCGCAGCTCAAGTTTCGGACCATTTTAGTGCATCTGCGTATGTGCAGAAGATCGATAGATTGGACACCATGGCGTGCACAAACTGCCTTCTATTACAAAGAAAACGCATACATAAACTCCGTTCCCCAGGATGTAGACTACCCTCGTTATCGCGCACGCAGCTTCAGAGCAACGTGACGACCGCGAACGACATCACACGATTGCCGACAAACGGGTGCGCCGCGTGGCACGGCGAGCGAGGGGGGTGGAGGGGAGAGCACGCGTGCGAGGCTGGGTGCGTGCGCGCGGAGGAGCGGTCGCAAGTGGGTCACGCGGTCGCCTCCAGCGCTGTGCCGCGCTGTCATGGAGCACTGCTATCCCTCCCCTCCGCGCCCCGACAACCACCCTGCGCACCTCGTGTCTGCTGTCCGTCAGATGAAGCATCTTTTGAACAAATTAAAGTCTGACGACTTGGATTTTCTCGCATAGTACATATGTGGTATAGACAAAGTTATGTAATGCTGCACCGAAAATGGAGATTTTACGACAGGAAAGTTCGTATTGTAGATTCCTTTTACCGAAAATGCGAATAATTCTTGTTCCAATTTCCTCTAACACGCTGTGCAATCAGAAGCAATGTTTTATAAACTGATTACGAAAACTTTGTTGACGGCATAACTTACTTAATGTATTTATTTATTTACGTCAAAAACAGTTAAAAACTGAGTGACGTGCGATGGGGAGAAATTAACTTGAAGTTACTTTTATGTTCGGAAGCAAAACAAGGTGTCATCTCAACATTTGCTCAAGGATTAGGGGAACTGGACGAAAACCTGATCAAGATGGGGGTCATTGACCCACAAGCCGAAGTACAATACTTGTTACAGGTTCTTTGCAATATACAATCCAAATGATATATAATACATTAAATATCATAGTTAAAATTAGTATTACTTTCCTTTTGGATGATTGGTATAGTCTCTAATTGTATAGAAACAATTGTGCAGCAGAAAAGATTTTACTTGGGACTTAAACTTTTGTATCGAATTTAATCGTTTAATGTCATCTGGCAAGGTGTTGAAAAATAATCTAAATATATGTGACATTTTGTAGTGAGCTGAGCCATCCGTCCGTCAGTAAGATATCACTAGCTGCCAAACAGGATACATGATTTTTGAAAAAAATGGTGCTTTTGCCTTCGGGTTTTGAAAAGGACGATTTAATTGTGGGGGGTACTTTACATGAAGTCTCAATTACCATTTCATTTTTTTCTCAAATATAGCTCCAAATTTTTGTATTAATTTTTGTACCACATAGAAAAAAGTCGTTTATAAAAACGACGCAGTTTCGTTTTTCGTTTAATTATCGGAATTTTCAAAAACTGCCAGAGTTTAAACATTTTTGTTGTCTTCTTCAACATTGGTCTTTCATTAAAGAAGGTCATGGACATTTTTTTTTCAAAATGTGAGTGTTTTGGCGTAACTTTGCGTGAAATAAGGTAATTTTAAAAAACAAGATTTTCTCGAAAACCGCTCCATTTTTTCTTTAGTGTTTTTTTATCGGTACGGGGAAGTACGTTTATAAAAATGGAATATGTCTGATTTTAATACTACTCTCTGAATTTTATGAGACTAATAATAAAGGAAAATATATGCTGCTGTAACCCCTCTATTTTATTAAAACTGTTTATATCAATTACCACGGATCACTATCTTCAATATGTCGTATTATAAGGAATCCTAGTTCATTACATTCAAACCACATAATTCAATACACAAATTATCGATATTAATACAAGATGAAAACCAAATCAGAAAGTGACAAATTGTCCCCATTCAAATGAAGGAAAAAGTTTACTCTAATCACTGGAAACCAGGCAAGCGCAAAAAGTTGTTATATAATTTCAACAGCATATAATATAAGTCCATTAAGTAGAGGCAAGTCAATATAATAATTGAATGGGTGAAAACTCGAACGGTATAAGTGATATTTTATAAATTCTGAGAAATATATTTATTTAAGTCAATATCACTGTTAATGCGCGGTGCCTTGTTTCATTATTAAAATCACGGAATTTCAATTGTTCATTAAACCCATTGCCACTGAAATATAGTCTAAAATATACACGTTTTTCTCGAAAATTATAAAATATCACTTAAACCGTTTTGGTTTTCACCGATTGAATTATACGAGCACATATTTGAATACAGTCGCTAAGCCAACCTTGAAACAGAATATGTAAAGGCATAATGACCCCAGAGAAGGTGTTTTCTGATATATCGAGAGGGAACGGGAGGCAAACACTAATTTTTTAACTTTGTATTTTGCGCTTGCTTCTCTCTGCTTCGGTTTTCACGTTTTATTTATATTTCAACTATCTCATGCTTATACTTATTATTTTTATTCTTAGAGATTCAATCGACGCGTGAAACGCTGTAAACAGTGAAAGCATGGTGTCAACAGACACTTCTTTGTTCAGAAGACGTGAAAAGTGTTACTTTCAAGCGCATCAATAAGTAGTGAATAAAATGGTATGTTAGGGTTTGATAGTCTACAATGAATATGCGTATCACGTGGTAAGAGTACGGCTATATTTATGAAAGTACAACTAATTTATACAAAAATAGTAAATAATGTTCATAGTGAGATATTTAGAGCGCCATATTACAGCATTCAGCTGTCTTTTGTTTCAATGTTTCTATTCATTTATAAATAAGGCTCACAAAAAAGAGAAGAAAAATAAGTTGCCGAATAAATATTACAATTTCATGTAACTCATACAAATGGCAAAGAAAATCTGGAAATTTTCCACTATTAGTTACGTCTTCCTGTAGAGTAATGGCTGCATATGTTTTAATTAATTCGCTCTCTTTTAATGAATTCAAAAATACTGCAAAATCTGCCAAACATCAGAGAGCATGTAATAATCGAATATGCTGTTGCCTTTCTGTGAAAAAATATAGTATAACTCCTTACTCGTACAATTACGTGCTTTGACACTATCACATTAATCTAAAAATGAATCTCCGTATATCGAACTTCATTGCGCTTTGGAAGTTCATCTCGAATTTCAAATTTAAGGAAGCCAATCGAGTACGACGACAGCGCTGTAGCCCGTCTCGCTCCACTTCCAAGAGCTCTTCTCTCGTTGCAGCCTGTGGTTTAGGCGCAGCTGCTAGCCCTATTCCGACAGACAGCTGCTTCTGCCAACCGCATGCCTCTGCCGGCCAAAAACGCTAAGATGAGAGGGTATTTTAATACGGAGAACTTGGACTTTGGGCAAATGCCTTTTTTATATAGGTCCTCTTAAATTAATTAAAATCACATTTCAGGACTGCGATACTAAACTAAACCACATTTACTAGGTCAAAAACCCAATCGTCCTCTAAATGCTTAAAAAAGTCAAGTCAGTGAATCGAAATCCTTAAGAATAATCTTGAAAAACTTCCTTTTGCTCAAAATTCAGACAATCTGGCATCTGTATTAAATAAAAATTCCGAATTACCCCTGTTGTGCTCGCAATTGAAAGAATAAGAACCAAATAGTTAACTTTCATTTCAATATTAACGATCAATCACAAGTGTGGAAGTACTCGTTGATATTTATTAAATGACAATGGTAATGAATGAGTGAAAAAGCTCGTATTTGTTTAGCTTTAACATATCTGAGTTTCTTTAATTTTATCTCATACTTTTAATGAAAGTGTTTGGAAGAAAAAATTATTTATATGAAGGACATGTTAATAAAATCTTATATGGTCTGAACCTCAATTCTTTTTATTAGCCAACTGCACATCACACCCAACACACGTTTCGCCGAACAAGCCCCGCAGCAAGCCGACGGAGGCTTCAGCCAGGGCCTTTCATCTCTCATATAACGTGGTGGAGACCAATACGGTGGCGCGCTCTCCTGCTGCCTCTTCTTACAGGAACTAAAATACGAACCGCTGCCAACGATACTTAAAACGGTGCGTGGGTTCGCGAGACGCAAGCAGGCGCTAAATGTTACAAAAGATAATGAATAATTGAACATTTAAAGGCATTTTTGATATTTCTTACAAATTAGCAAATTTTTCATGTGCGGAAGTTGTAGAAGCTGACCTGCAGTAGTAGCCGGCGACACAAGTCACTCTACAGTAGCACCCTCCAGCTTTGTCTCCAATTTTGATGGAGAGTTTAAAGGGCCTGGCTTCGGCCGCCACCCGAGAGAGTTCGTCAAAGGTGAACCGGAGGCGCTCGTCTCACGCCTCAGCACAAGCTCACAGCGTAGACGACACCGTACGTCAGTGCCTGGCAGCGAGCTGTCAGCCAGATGGGGATATAAAAGGGCCCCACGGCGGGGAGACAGCAGGAGTTCGTCAGGCGAATGATACTGAGGAGCGTGTAGTATGGGGAGATACATTTTGTAGGGGCGACGATTGGACTGTGCAAACTGAATTTCTCTTTGTGTTATAAGGCGACTTCGCTAGTGTTTGAACATCTTCTCGGTGACTTTGCTAGTTTTTGGTACATCTTCTGGGAATTCGGACTATTGATGCATGTTTCTGGTAAGTGTAATTAAGTGTAAGTGTAAGCGATTCTGTAAAGTGAAATTGTGTATAATAAATTGTTTTACGAACTCCCAGTTTTGCTCACTACAGAAAGGAAACAGGGTAGGGAAAGAGTGACGGCATTCTGACCGTTCCACGTTTACTAGAGATCTGCTCTGGGACTCGCCTGGAAGCGATCAGGGAAACCTCGGAAAACCACTGATCAGCGCGGACGACCTATACTTCCATCCCGGCGGGAGCCACACACTAGCCGAATTTGAACACATCACGAAAATAATCATATATATATATATATATATATATATATATATATATATATATATATATATATATATATATATATATGCCAGTGGGGCACAGCCCCGTCAGAGGAAAGTTCCAAGAGTCCGACTGGTTCCTGAACATATGTAGTAGTGCATAGAGAGATCGTGGACAGGTCTCCCTACATACACTATGTATCTATCAAAAGTATCCGGACACATGACTGAAAATGACTTACCACTTCGTCAATCGGTAATGCTGGAATTCAATAGGGTGTTGGCCCACCCTTAGCCTTGATGGCAGCTTCCACTCTCGAAGGCATACTTTCAATCAGGTGCTGGAAGGTTTCTTGGGGAATGGCAGCGCATTCTTCATGGAGTGCTGCACTGAGAAGAGGCATCGATGTAGATCGGTGAGGCCTGGCACGAAGTCGACGTTCCAAACCATTCCAAAGGTGTGCGATAGGATTCAAGGCAGGTCTCTGTGCAGGCCAGTCCATTACAGGGATGTTATTGGCGTGTAACCAATCCGCCACAGGCCGTGCAGTATAAACAGGTGGTCGATCGTGTTGAAAGATGCAATCGCCATCCCGGAATTGCTGGACAACACTGGAAAGCAAGATGATGTGTAAAACATAAACGTAAGCCTGTGCCGTGATAGTGTCACACAAAATAAGAAGGGGTGCAAGCCCTCTTTCCTTGAAAAACACGATCACACCATAACAACGAATTTTGGACGTGTCCGAATACTTTTCGTCATATAGTTCAAGTCCCTTCTCGTGCCTTGGAACACCATGCCACTCCGTGCCAGGCCAGGCCACGCCACGCCATTGCGAGTTGGGCGGCTTCCCTCACACTCCGAAAACGCATCACTTCCTACACTGCGATTTACACAACTCTGCCCATGGCAGGTACGTATTAGCTGTTGACAGTTTCATTCAATCGGGGGCTTGAACGTCACTATGTTGACATTTAAGCTCTCGATGGAATGAAATCGTCAACGTCTGCCAGGAGGAGAGTTGCATTCGTACACACACCACAACCAACTCCCCTGGGCAGCCCCTTCCCCAGGCGGGGGGAGGACAGGGGGGAGGGGCGGCGGTGGCAGCGGCGGCACCAATCAGCTTCCCTTGACGCTTGGGCAAATTAGGGAGCGCCATCGGGTGGTGGCAATCTTCAACCTGGAGAGGCGGAGCCGAAATGCTTGGTTTGACGCACCAAGTGGGGAAATCATTGTTTTTAAGTAGGACGTGCGAAATTTATATTCTAACCTCCATAATTCAATGCAAACACCATGGAGCGCCCAAACCTGGCGGGAAATTAATAGCTCACACATGGAGCACCCAGTTGGGCGAGGGAACTAATAGTCTATAGTTCGCGCCGGCACAAATGTGTTAACACTCCACGGCAAAATTGCAATTGATCAATTTTACACGTGAATATTGAAGATTAGAAGTTTTGTCAACATTTTAGATTTCCATTCATTATTGTGCGTTTTAATATAGATTTTTTAAACATATGCATTATTGTTCAGATTATATCTGTAGAATAGTTTCTAGAAACACGAGACTAATCGCTGTATGTCGGCAAGGATAGAAAAGAACTCATAGAGAATAATTATACGTTGCATTGTTTTTACTTTAAGTGACAAAAACATTCAGACTATTAAAAAATAAATGATAGATTAGCTAGTCTGTCTTTTACTTTCACGTCACGCACACAGATGTAAACATTCACGCCTCTCTGAATTATCGCAGTAAATTGGTGCCCAAACCATCAACAAATGCGATTCAGACACTAGAATTTCAGACTCCCGGAACGTTAATAACAGAAATATGGCTCGTAACTACTCATTTCACTCTAAAACATACCTAATTTCACAAATTCAAAGTATCGTCAGAACACCTGCTGAAAGGTTTTTTGCATTATTATGGCGCGTGTCGAAATACAAATGAGCAGCGGCAAAAGGTGGAGAAAAGGGTGGAGACAGAAGTAATGATATAGACAAGAGATTCCCAACCACATTCTGTCATCGACCCCTTTTAAAATAATGGTTGGATCATCGTACGTTTTTCTGCATAATATACTGCAAACTATCTTTTCCTAGCACAAACAATGATACATAAATGATTATTAATAAATTATATAAAATTTAATCGAAGATCACGAAGAAAACGTTTTGTAAAACTGTATTAGTATTGTGTTTTATAATTTTTGTATTATCATTTTACAGATGTATCCAAGAGCCTTATCTCTAACGGCCAGGGGCTCGGTTAGAATCTGGGATTTCCAAACGGCCATCCATCCAGGGATCCGCTGTGTTTCGAGCTGCTTAACTTCCATGACTTCACGGAGCGTGGTCAAGCAGTTCGACTACCGGCACCGATCGATGTATTCTAATCTCTGGTTTTTAAATTAGTCGTTATCACATAACTGACATTTTAGGTAATATCATTTTTGTAAATATTACGTTTGTATAATTTGTTTACTATGATATTTGAATGCTGAAAAAAAATTGCTCCTGAAATGAATTGTAATGGGATAATTAATCGTCGCTTTCTTTTGCCCGAATGCAAACTTCATTATAGAAAAATATTCATAACCAACAACCAAAGTTAGCAAAAAGAATATTATTTTTGTTCGTGTGGTATTCCACAATGGAGCTTCGTACTAATCCCGTCTGGGGAGGAGATCTCTAGCGGAGGAGATATCTTCAGGGAGAACTGCTCGCAAAGATGTAGGTCGACGCCGTTACAGCAGAGGCAAATCAGCGCCAACTTCCGACTGTAACATCGACACTGAACCATGGGCCGAAGTAATTGACTCGCTCCCCAGAAAAACTGAAATATTCACGCATGCACTCACTCATCCTCTGAGGTTTCAGGACGTCAGGCACTGTAAATCAAGGAAATTTCACATATTTTATTTACTACTTCAAATACACATTGTTATCCGAATGTAACTACTGGTGCTATAAATTATTGTTGAGCGCGTTGAAATGTGAAGGAAGTTCACGAACGTTTTCCCGACTGTTTATTGTGATATAGCATTGTTATAACTACGTTATATAACTGTGTACTTACGTAACTGTTTGTTCGGTACTGGGCAGTGTTTTATTGATGACATGACGGAAGTGAATATGCATGCAAGTATTGTCATTGAACGCTGTCTGACATGTCGGCGCCTCGATAAGTTAAATGATCTGTCAGGGAAGCGAGCAGTTGGTAGTCGTCTCAGTGCATTAGCGCAGTAGTCTGTAGACGCCTCAGCACATAAAAGCAGCGATGAGTTACATTTCTAAATAAATATACATAAGACAGTTACTTATTCAAAGTATAGTTTAAACCGCAAGGGGACGACACAATTGCCGAACGTATCTAAATAACGCATTTAAAAAAATAATATCTAACAAGTAGGGTTGGATTTTTTTGCATTGATGAATGCGGATAGGTTGGATCCGCACTTTTCTGAAAAGGGCGGGCGGGCGGGCGGGTCGAACGGGTTGACGGGTCAGCGGGTACTGAGAGCTCTAGTATGGACGTCATGATCGACGCGAGCTGTCAATCGGGAGACAAGAGCAGGTGGCCTCACCGACCCGAGCTTGGGCCGGGAATGCGCAGATCGGGAGACTACGAAGAGAGCGCCGCCCACCTACGTGGTCCCTCGTGAAAGTAGAAGTTTGTACAGGAGGAATATTTTCATTTTACGCTAGTGGTGCTAATACATAATTTTAGTATTTGGGGAGATGAAAGATTTCGTGAACGATTTGCCTAGTGCATTCAGCGAAAGCTTGCTGCTACTTTCACTACAAAAGCTACTACTACAGCTGTTGCTAACAAATAATAATAATAATAATAATAATAATAATAATAATAATAATAATAATAATAATAATAGTAATAGTAATAATAATAATCCCTACACAGTAATTGAATAAAACTCCGAGTGTGCGCATTTTCATATGTTCAGATGTGCGTTAGCCTTGGCTACACCACTTCCCGTGCGCAATCGAGACTTATGAGGTGTCGTTCGACGCGTCTCGGACTCCTGATGGGAACTGATGATTTGTTTTCGGATCCAGCAAGAATATTAAAAGAAATTTCCAAAAACGTGTTTTTTCGTGTTTTGGCACTGCAATCTTAGTGATAATGCAAGGAATTAAACCAACGCCTCCTAAATAGTCGGCGGCGGTAAAATGTCGGTGGCGTTAATTAAACTCCAGACTCCAAGTCATTTTTCGCTCAATACGCGACATTTCACGACGTTGATGTTGACATCTTTAAGTGAACGATTGAAATACCAAGTGAATCGCGCTGCATATTTCAATTTTCATTCGAATTATCTTATTTTCAAAAATTAATTTGCGAAAACCTACGAACAGTATTGCCTCTGAATTTATTAAATTTGAAGAATTTCAAGTGAATACGGAGAAAAAAATGTAACTTTTTTACGTCTAGTATGTTCAACGTTTTTACGTCAAGTAAAGTGACGTGTCAAGTAAAGTCTCAACACTTTTACGTCAAGTAAAGTGAGTAAATTAGTGTGCAAATACCGATTTTCAAATGAATGAGACCCACAACTTATTCTTAATAAAGTTAACTAGGACCTTATCACAAAAATACAAAACAGTCGCCTTTTAATTGCAGATTCGCATGCAACGCTAGATTCACACACAAAACTATTAATAGAGCAATTGTAGGAGTAGTGAATACAAAGCGAAAGGTTTGAGTGTGCTGAGTTTGAGAGGCTGAGTGTGTGAGTTTTAATCTCTTAAAATTAGGGGAGAAAAATGCGGATGTGTTAAGAAATTCCAGGGAAGAATCCAATGTAGTTGTAAAAGACGTCGCGACAGAATTTTGGGAACTAACTGGAAATGATCTGAATTTTTGAATTTAGCATTTGTGCTAATAAAAATGTGCTTTGTGCATTTTTGTGCATGTTAGCAAAATGTGGCTGTACTAAAATTTAACTATTAGTATCAACAAAACCTTCAAGTATTTGTTAATAATAATAATAATAATAATAATAATAATAATAATAATAATAATAATAATAATAACAACATTCCAATTTCTATCTTACTCTTCTTCTGTCAACTGAAAAACACCTAAGCAACGAAAAGTTGCTTGTGGAGGAAAGTGGAGATTTTTTATCACAAAAACTCGTATTGTGGAGCCCTGATAGAGTGAGCCCGAAAAAGTGAATAAATTTTATTCCTCTACGTATGAATTTGCTTCCTTTTAACATTTAAAATCCACATTGATCCACGGGTTCTTGATACCGAAAAATCTGTTTATGACAAAACGTCTATTCGACCGTCCCTTTGTCAGTTCGTCTGTGGCCAACACTAGCGCAATAAACTGTTCAGATGATTTTCTTCAAAATTAACATTCCCTATAGTTCTGGGCGAACCTCTGGGCCCTGTGAATTCCCTTTTGTCGAACTCACTATATTTTCCAAAATAGCAAAAAGTTATATTTGGAAAGCATAATATTGAAGATAGATATTTTTGTCTTAAATAAAATATGTTCTAAAAATCAGACCTTTAAAAAAGATGTAGTTTTAAAAAAGAGTAGTTTACGTATAATTTCTGCTTACACTTAATCCAATTTATAAAATTAATTTTCTCAAAATGGTTTTTTTTCATGAATGGAGCCTTGTCTCATAAAAATGACGCAGCTATGATTTTCGTTAGCTTCTGAATTTTTGAAAATTACAAAGTTAGAAATAATGCGAGAAAATGTGTGCAGATGCAGTATCGCTGGGTTTGTTCTGATGTTCACTGATGTAGATAGCAGGTACAATCTGGTAGCCACTGTCTTTTCTTCGTCCCCTATATTTTAAGCTCTTCACTCCACACCAACTCATTCCTCATTCACCTTCAGATTTACCAAATTCCTCCTTATCCTTCTCTTTCTCCTCCTGCACAAACTGCCTTCCAAAACTATCTTCATTAATCAGTTGTGTCCCATCCAGCACATCATTCACCTTTTCTATCCCTCGACATGTAACTCCTCCTTCATAATTACTACATCTCAAACACTTTTTCTTCTTATTTGTCTCTTTTCGAGGTTCCAGGTGTCCAGGTTTCTTTTACACCGAAGACACTTCTCATTACGACTACTCGAGAACAGTTTTCACGCTTGAAACACGAAAGGTTTCACGCGAGCGCTGACAGTAAGGAGTCACATTTTTGATACGCCTACGGTATAGCCCGTCCTCGATATCGTTAAATCGACGCCTCGCCGATAAGTGATTTAACATGACTTTTCCACTCAAGAAATTAAAACCATAGTGTTTAACTATAAATACAAAATATCCAAATAAGAGGGATGTTTCACAACAAGTTTATCACTTGTTCTATCCCAATTTTCTTACTGCTTCACCTTACTGGCCAATCATAAACAGTGACTCATCTATCTTAGGAGTCGGAATACATCGATCGATATGTCAATGACCAATAAACCGCAAATGTACTACAACATAAACTCATTTTAATATGGCTTTCAGTTATTTTCAGAATTTGGTGCATATTGGAGCTCTGTTGGACATAATTTCATACGTCAAATCGTTCTATTAAATACCACTCGTGCAGTGACAATCCTCAGCTAAATCCCCTCTTCGCCTCGCGAGTCCAGGATGTATCGACAATAACCAAACCACTTGTGGTATTACCTGTGATAAAGTGATTATTCTTCTTATTAGAGAGGTATTCATAATCTAATAGTCCAACCGTGAACATACCGTTATATTGGACCTCCGTCACTATTGCTCGCGAAAATTGTCTTGAACAACGAACTCCTTAGTCCTCACCCAGCGCTGAATAGCACGGCCCTTTGAGATACTTAGGTTCGACTAGGAACGGCACGTACCAATTTACAATGCTGCCAACGACCACCTCATACCTTCAAAACAATAGTAGTATTTATCGTAGAATGATTTGGCGGGTGAAGTTCATGCCCACAGTTGGTACGCTCTTTCAATCCGTGACGTAGCTAGAGCCTTCCTCCCCCCGTATTCCCCGCTGTGGAATATCAAGAAAACTGCGCGTGTATTATAATTAATTTTCGCGAGCAAATTACGGATTTTTGCTGAGACACAAATATCATATTTCAGTATTGTGCCAATTCCAGCTGTCCACTACGCCATCCCATTCGGCATGTTTATGGTGTCGCTATTCTCACTCCATGTGCGTACGAAGCTCCGTGGGCAGAGGTTGAGCGCCGGCGCGATGGCTCTTCCGGGCAGCCCACGTTGGATGGGGGGGTGGGAGTGGATTGGGTTGGCGACCGCCCGCGTAAACACAGCAACGCCCGGAATAACCTCTGCTCTCGACACAACAGACGCATCTGCTGGGATCGTCCTTGCCCGGCCAGCACCGTCGTCCACTGACTATAGAAATACATTTTTCAATTTTTCTATGAGTAACTTAAGTGTGGAAGTAAAACTGCATGACATAATCAGCGTGAAAGTCTCGCTTTCAATGTTTAATTGTATGGCAATTTTTGAACGTGACATGATTTTAATGAATGAAGGTCGTAGAGAAACATCAAAATAGATTTTTTTATTTGGATATCAACCCTCGTTATTGAAATACAATGAAGTACGAGCTTCACAAAATTATAATTTGTCGTAATAAAGCACGTTATTATCGACTTATCGCAACCAAACGGAGGTACGGAAACGCACACTGAAAGGTCGCGTTCGTTTAGTATTTAACAGACGTGAAGAACAATCTCAATAATCGAGTTGTAGCTAAAAATAGCAGGAGTATTTCAATAAATGGTATTTGTTAATATTATTTTTTTCTTAAAGAAAAATGATATTACAAAAATATTGAAAGAAACACGGTAGAAAACACAAATAAATACCTTAATCCTTCCATTATCTCTTGCTCTGATCAGTTACAGTGCTTGTGAATTTTGTGCTAGTGTGCCTGTGAATTTCCTGAAGGTATTGCAGGAGGCCATGGTAGGTCTTTCAGGTACAGATGGATGACAGGTGGGAAGGGGAGTGAGGAAAACCAAAAAGAAGGCCCCAACTCAAAAGAAGTGGGAACTAACTGGTACTAGTAAAAAATCTGTGTTACTTTTAGCACATTTTTATGTGAAAATTAGCCGGCTAATTCACAAACTACACATATTTGAACATTATTCTTAATATAAAAATTATGGCATATTTCCGCATCCAAAACCCCGTTTCTAAGAGTTTCCTGCCTGTGATAAATAAAATTTTGTTTTCGATGACTTATCTGATGTACCATTGGCAAAAGTTGTATAAAAAAGGATCCCTTGCGGAATACACCCTGTGAAATATGAAAATTAGAAATTTCACTCTAATAAAATTACGATAGAACTGAACTAGTTCTATCTCAACTATAATACTATAAAAGTGGGACCGAGAGGTGCAGAATAATGTTAATTGTGCAGTTGCAACAGTCTTTGCCATATTACATACGCCAAACATGCTCGAATTAGACGCGATTCATCAATCAACATTCATTTAAATTTTAAATTACACAATGTTCTGCAAATCGTATGTGGCTTTCTGGCTGGCAACGCGAGCACGCGCGCGCTCCCATCCGCGCGCCCTTTAACCGGGCGGCATAAATCCCATTTGCTCCGCCCGGAATGATGGGAGTGGAGCGGGGTGAGGCGGGGCGATTCGGGTCTAGGCCGCTGGCGGCGGTGCGCGCGCTCCACTTGGCTGCTAGGGCACCGCCTCGAGCGCACGGCGCCCATCCAACCCCGACCACACCCGCCCTCCATTCGCTGCGCTGGGCGCGCCGCGCCAAGGCCCGCGAGCGCGCGTCACGTCGCCTTAAGGACTGTCAAGACGCGCGATTCGCCGACAGGGCACCCAAAGTCGCGCAAAAATCCCTCACGAGTCGCGTACAAACGATGGAAAACAAGCCCGACGCCACGTCAAAACGCCCGTCAAAATTCCCGGAGAGTCGACACACCATCCGAAGGCTCGTCAAAACGCCCGGACTCACATCAAACCGTCAGGGGCTCCGTCGAAACGTCACAAGCCACTTTTAGGCGCTTGGAGCCACATCAAAATGCCGGGAATCATGTCCAAATGCCCGAGACTACGACAAAACAATAGAAGACAAGCCCGGACGCCTGTAGTCACGTCAAGACGCTCGAAGCAAAATCAAACGCCCAGAGCTACGTCAAAACCCCCGGAACCACGTCAAAGTGACCAGAACCACGTCGTGACGTACAAAGCCACGTAAAAACATCCGTTGGCACATCAACGGATGTTTTTATACTCGGTATTTCGTCAAAACACCACAAAACTCCCGAACCACCCAAGTACCCCCGAAGCCTCGTTAAGCCGCCCAGAACTCGATCAAAACGCGCGGATCCTTGACAGAACGCCTCGAACCATGAAGAACATCCGAAGCCACAAGAAACCGCCCTGTGTCACGTCAGCACATCCAGAGCCACGTCAGGTTGTTCGGAGGAGCGCCACGACGCTCGGAGCGGCGTCAGGATGCCCGGCGGCGCGTCAGGGCTCCAGGAGACGCGCAGGGCAGTGGGAGCAGTATCGCCATGAATCGACAGCCTGGAGTCATACACTATCGCGACGTCGTTCACCACCCTTGAATTCGCACCACAACACGTGACGCCACTTCGAATCGCGCAGACTAATCAGCCTCAATGAAATTCGCACTATTCATTCATACATAATGTATTGTGTCGTGAATTCACAATTTCTGACTAACGAGTATCAACGACCCTCAACTCTTATCAGTGCTCGTTAAGCTTTTCCAATTTTCCCACGAGTTCCTTTAAGTCAGGTCTCCACAACGCCTACTGCTGTTGGCAATCTGCACTTACGCGCCAGCCGTCTGCCCCGACAGCTGCGAAAGTGCAAGTAGTGCGGAGAAGGCAGCTTTGGGGAAGGCGCGAAACCGGAGCGGGATCGACGCAGCACGAAGATTGAATGTCTTGGTGCAATGATCCAAATGAAATGTGAAATGATTTGCCCACTTATTTAAATGGGCAATCTACCGTATTTCTAGCTGCAAATTTCCCCGTTTGTGTTCTCCTGTGCTCTGTTATATATCGGCATATTTTTACTTTTAATTTTTTTCCCATTATGCTCTTAACTCATAAAAAATATTTTAAAAGTGGCCCATTTAAAAATATTTATGTAATTTTAACAAACAAAAATTGACAATTTAAGAATTGATTTTTCCACCAGGAATGTTATAATCTCTAAATGATAGCAAACCGGAGGAAATTAAGAGCAGTCTCCCTCAGTTTCACTTAAATTCCTCAATATTAAAATACTATTATGATTAACATGAGAGCAGAATAAAGTCTCTTTATGAGAATCTGAAAGATCATATCTGGACGAGTTTCCGACTTAAAATATACTTAATGAATATTCAATAATTTTCAGGAGTTTTAAACTGTTCATGCTCACAATTACAATTCATATTAGAGACAATCACAGAAGTTCCATTTAACTTGAATTGTTTTTCTAGAGTTCTATCTGTAATCGACACTTTAAAACTTTGTCAAATCAAAGGTTAAGGCATTTCTTGGAGGACCGCAAAATTATTTGCACTCGTAAAGAACGTAACTTGAGTCGCATCACTGTTCTTCGTACTCTAATGTTAAGGAACGAACAAGATATGTCATATGGAAAATCGTTGCGCTTTCTATTCACGCTTAGCTTGTGTCCTTTGCGCTCTTCCCAGTGCTTGCAAAAACATTCCCTGCAATATCAGAAGTAATTGACGTTCATAATTTCAGTTCTGCGTAGAACTCTGTATCTCCAAAGGGTTCGACATTTTTACGTTGACCGCATCCTCTTTGTCTCACCATTATTCCCCGTTTAACTGAATTGTACACTTTCTTTTGGTACACTTATCCTTACGTCGAGGTCAATTTACATTTCTCAAAACGTTTAACGTTTTTCACCTTTATACCGCTCACAACCAACAATGTCTACAACAAGTGCGTATTCATACTCATGACACAAGTATTCCTCACTCTCTTTTTTTAAAAAAAAAAAAATAAAATAATCTTGTTTCAAATTGTTTGTTTTACACTTTTTCATTTTCTAACTCAAATTAAGAAAATTGTTGTGGATATACTACATCGCAATAATTGCTAATTAACTCAATATATTTAGCTAAAACTTGCTCATTGTATTAGTTCGTTAATTAAAATTTGAATAATATTGTAATTTTGTTAAAGTGGCCTGAATTTCTTGTAATAAAAACAGGTACTTTCAAACTTAAGCAGGCCTTAATAAATTAATCATCATTCAGGTCATAATGACGTCTACAACGAAGTTGAAGTAAGGATATTTTACAAGCATTTACTTTACTGCACGAAAATTCGTTATATGATATGACCTCTGCCTTGACTTCATTCTGGACAATATTGCAGAAAGGCTCCCAGCGTCATCTGATATCATTCAGTTCACGTTGGTCCAGATGTAAGATTGAACGAAACGTCATAAAAATAACTGTACGACCCAAATTGCAATTTACAACGTTGTCCGTCCGTGAACAACTTTATTAGACAGGTTTTCCAAGTTTACACCTTGAGGCTGTAGGTAAATAACACGTCAACGGTCAGACATCCACATCAGTACTATTTGTCAGCTGAGGCATCGCATTATTTATAACCACCGCAGAGTAAAGTCGAGAATTTTACGACTTTACGAGAATCTGAAAGATCATACCTGCATGAGTTTCTCACTTAAAATCTACTTAATGAATAATAAATAATTTTTGAGAATTTTAAACTGTTCATGTCCACAATCAGCGGCAATCTCAGAAGTTAATTTGGCATGAATTGTTTTGATGGAGTTATAAACAACACTACAAAAATAGTTATCGGTCTTGATACTTTAATAAATATTATACAGCTAGTAAAAATGTTTTATAATATTTATACGAGTACACCCATTCCTTCGAAATCGTTCCGAAACGTTTAACAAAAACCAGGGGACAAGTTTGTGTTTTTTTTTAACTTTTTATTACTTCCAAAAAGTGTAATTTTGAAAGACAATTGTTTCCTGAGCGGAACCGTTATTTCAAGATCTTAGAGAAATTGTTTTACATTATATAAGAAAGTGCATTATCTTCATGAAACTTTTACTAGGAAAAATGAACGT
Source organism: Gryllus longicercus (assembly GCA_038098605.1). NCBI lineage: Eukaryota > Metazoa > Arthropoda > Insecta > Orthoptera > Gryllidae > Gryllus > Gryllus longicercus. The sequence goes on along the minus strand of JAZDUA010000410.1, from coordinate 453,942 downwards.
ATTTAAAAAACAAATTTCTTCCCTTAGTCAAAAATTTCGAATTTTGAGCTGCGGCACTTATCTTGTTCACAAACAATTTTTACAGTAGTGTTAAATACTATTAAAATAAGCAAGGCCATAAATGTTCTTTCTTTATGTGTTATTCCAAAAATAAAGTAAATGACAGGGCGATACACGTAGCGTGTGAGGAACCTAACCGAAAAAGGAAACATCACCATCACCATCATCATCATCACCACCATCATCACGACCATCATCATCACCATCACCATCATCATTCATATATTGTCGACTGTTCAAACCTCATTCTATTTTTTCTCGACATTCCGAAGTTTTTCCATCCTCTTGGATTATAATTCAGAGTTCGCACTTGAGAAAATTTGCCTTGCGGACATTTTCCCTATCTCGTCACTTTTATTAGTCAACCTCCAAACAAACCACTAAAAAATACGGAAGGATCAGCCAGCAGTTGGACGTTTCTAGACAGTAATTGAATTCACCTTAGCTATGTAGCAAGTGTCGAAAATTTGGTACCGTTCGAATCTTAGGACCTCCCAGTCAACGACGCTGCACGGATAGCTACGGATGTTCAGAGATATCGTAAGTGGTTGATCATCTAGTCTTCTTCAATAAAAAATGATTTCCTGCGTCCCCGCAATTGTAAAGTTTGAGCAACTGAGACAAAATAGAAACTTACTGATTTTTAACATAACTTTACTTATGTTTTAAAGATATGCTGCCAAAAAACGTTTATCAGATACGACGTCCTCAAAAGCTATAAAAAGTAAAAACTCTCCGAGTCACTATAAAATCATGGTACTATTAGAAGGATATATGACGGTAAAAATAGGTAGTTTTCGCGGCGCGCAATTCGGTAGTTGGATTTAGAGGAATTTGGATTTAGGGAAGGAGTAGTTGGAATGAGTAAGGTTACTTGAGAATTTGCAAAATTCGGCAATACTAGGTAGGTGTTCCTAACTTGATTTCAATTGACTTGATTTTGTGTAGCGCAATTAAATTTATTATAAAGAAATTAAATTGTTTTACTATTTATTATAACTTTTAAGGAACTACACGGGAATTGGATTTCGTCACTTCCATTTTGACGGGTAACCTCTAGACACCAAGGATAAGTAAATGGCTAACCCGTGAGACACTAAAGCGGCTGTCCTATCGGACTAGGGAGACGACATCGACAACGGAAAATCGTAAATAATACATCGCCCCTAAACCATCGATGTTTTAAAAAGTAGTTTAGTAACCTCTGAATCTACGTTCGCGCAGGGGATAATTTAATTTGAGTTCATGTTTATTAATTTATAACTAACATTCAACAGACACAACAAACTAAAAAATAATAACAGCGAACAAAACGGTCTGAAATCATGAATGCTTAGGGTTCGGGTCGCTACAGAAGGTGGCAGGAAGACATGGTAGACACTACTTTCGCTGAACTTGTTGTTGGCCGCCTCTCCGTTTGCGAAAAACGAAGAAACGAGGAAATAATATCCAGGGCATCGTGGTCATCTCCCGGGCAAGAGATAGTCTGCTCGAAGGTGATGGTTTTTAAACAGTGTTCGCTTCGTTCGAACACACGAACCGACAGTGGATCTATTTCATATTTTAATTTTTACAAAATTGTGTTAATGAAACATTTTCTTTTACAAACAAAACATCGAAAATGTTTTTTTAAAAATCGAGCACAATACGTGGATGAGAAAGCATTGGCTTTAATCAATCGATGTTTAATTCATCAATGCACAAAGGAAACTTCGATGTCGCATCATCCCCACCTCGAACGCTGCGCTGAGAGCTCTTACGAAGTCGTACCTCCCCCTCCCCCCGGCCCACCGCGCGTGGGCGAGGCCGAGGCTGCCTGGAGGTCGCGCGCCGCTACCCTGACCTGCGCCAACGCCACGCGCGCGCATGCGCCAGCGCCAGCAGCCACCGCGCGGCGCCGTGCGCCCCGCCCCTCCGTGCTCCACTTCGGCGCCGCATCAAAGCCTCCGCCACGCCGCCCGCCCAGAACACACGACACCACCCCGGACCCTACGGTCTTTCAGGCCAGCGACCGATTTCTAAGCCGGCGTCGGAAACACCACCGAAACCCCACTGCTCCGCGAAATGAGTTCTTGACGATGACAAACCTCGTCTTTCATGTATGTGAGTTGTCGCGGAAGGCCTTGATAGCAAGTGTGCTTAGTACAAAAGGTTAATATACGAAAAACACGAAAAACATGGTGAGTACACAGCGCGGATAGTCAAAATCGAAATTCTCTGAAGCTGGAAAAAGCCCCAGGAAATTTTCACTAGTGACTTATTCCGATACTGTTAGAAAAACGGATATTGTAAGAATTGCTACAATTCATGTCGAAAAAAGAATATTTTTTTTGGTTTATGTGTGTTTGTTTGTTTGTTTGTTTGTTTGTGTGTGTGTGTGTGTGTGTGTGTGTGTGTGTTCAAACGAACGTAAATCAACAAGCCGAAGCCACTATATTTCAAAAACTCACGCTGTATACTTATATCACGCTTTCAATTCAATTGGCAATATAAAAGTTTTAATCAAACAATAATAGCATATTTTAAACTGGTGGTGACACAAAAAATAATTTCTTCGTCCCGCACCACTTCACCCCGCATAAACATACTACCCGCTCCACAATATACTGAATCATTTCAGACTATTCCCCCATAAATAATATCGCTCAATTCAAATTTGTATTTTTTTGATACATTGATTATTTTTCTCAAATTACATGAAGTTTAAATAATAATGTGCTAAATTCTCCACTTTCAATAAAGCAGTAACAAATTGGACATGTGTATAGTTCCGAAAATGAGAGTTTTTGCATGTTATTTATAGCAAGTGGCTTCTCGTAAGGTACTAAAGACACTAATTTTCTTAATACAATATTGTTTTGTATTTTTTTTATTATTTACTTTTAAAGTTTTATTTTTGTTTTATTTTGTGTACTAGCTTGCCAGGCTCCGCAGTCCAATGCTCGGTCATCAGCCAGGGGATTTATTTACTGGGTCCATTTAAGAAGACAAATAGATGTGCAGATTATATCAAGCTAGAGTGTAATTGCTCCAGCACCGCCGCACGAACTTGGCTCTCCCTTTTCAAGGTGGACCACTCTGAGTCAATACAAATCTGAGAGACAATTTATACACACACGAAGTGGAGGCACTTTCTTGTTAGTCGTTCTGTTGAAATAAGCTGAAAATATTTCTAAGTTTCTTCTTATATTTTACTCTTGGCAAAACGGTGAAAAATAATTTGCAAACTAATTTTGAATCCTTTTTCAAGCTTTCAAGTAATATTATAGCGAGCTCGTTTTTATCTCGTATTTTATTATACACACGTGATATAAAGTAACCGAAATAAAAATTACGAAAACAACTTTACTCGTCATATTCTAGGGTCTAAATTGATGAGAGTACGAGTTGCACTTACAATTTTCTCTCTGAATATTTTTATCCTTCTTAAATCAGCATTCAACGATGAATTTTATCACGCTTCATTAATTTCAAACTTCTATATCACAACCTCAATCTCTGACCAAAGACCGAAGTTTTACAAAATATGTCGCAATATTTTTTCAAAACACATTGTACATATATGTATCATTTTAAATTAATTCTAGGACGTAAATAACCGACTTTTAAATATGTTTCAAAGAAGTTAAAGTGTCTAAATGAAGGCATGAAAAATTCTGGCAGTAATATTAATTGTAAAAATACCTTAAATGAAAAATCTTCATTATTTGAAAATAAATAAATACGAAATTTCACGACATACATACGAACATGACATACGAACGTGGCATTTCACATCCAAAGACCTCCCGAGAAGATGATAATAATTATTCTACCACATGTTCATTACAAAGGAAACTAGTAATGTAGTAATGCTACGGACATGCTTTCTAGCATTATTTCTCACTTTTGCAATTTTCAAAAATTCAAAGAGTTCAATGAAAATAGATTTTTAATCATTAGGTCTGTTAGCTCATTAGCGCATTTAATATCACGTTTTAAACATTAGCTCAGTCCATTGAAAAATAAAACTTTTGGAGCCGTTTTTGAGATTTTTTTCCATTCATGCCAAGCAGAAATTAAGCAAAAATTATACGTGTTGTCAAAAAATTGTACATAATATTTGTTAAAGATGTAATTTTTTACAACAGATCTTAACTTAAAAAAGCCTATCATTAATTTTGTACTTTTGAAATATTAATGTTTTGCAAATTTTGCAAATAGAAGTTGCCCGAGAGATATTTTTTTACCGTCCGTTGCATACGAGGAAAAAAGTACGCAAAAATATGGGGCCGTTTTAGAGAAAATAATTGTAATCAAAATTGTCGACATTTCACGTAAAAGTACGCCAATACTACACATTAAGTACTCCTCATGGAATAACACTCATAGAAATATTGTACGTGACTTTATTTCTGTATTTTTGAACAAAAGATTTCATTAAGGAAGAAACCTTTATCTTCAATATTGTAGTTGTAAAAAGACGCCGAAAAATTCTGAACTTTTGCATTTTTTGAAAATTCAGCCAATTCAACGAAAATGAATTCTGCGAATTTTTTTAAGCTTCTTATATGCTATCCGAGGGGAACGTTTAATTAAAAAAATTTCGAGCCATTTTTGAGAAACACTTTAAAATGATGAGAGCTCATGAAAAGTACTTCCAAAAATCAAAATACCTGTTTCAATATGTATCGGCCTCCTTACCCGGCCAGAAGATTTCTATTTTCATTTATTTCAGTTCTTTAACAAATTAACACAAACGTCACACAGATCAAATAATGACAAAAATATTCTGAACAAGTTCACAAAAATTTTTGCAGAGGCTCAAATCGGCTAAGGTGGTAAAAACAGCCACAAGACGAATAATGTCAAATGTCTTACACAATGATTCCGACATCGGAACTATCGATCAAGTTTTTTAAGCAAATGGATTATTGAACAAGAAAACAATCTAGTGAAGTTTGTTATTAATGGATTTGAATTTCGCATTTTGGAGCCAATGATTTATTCTGGCAAGAACGATAATACAACTTCCAGTAGTTAAATCCTTCCGCAATTCTGCTCCGACGATTACACGAGTTCTCTTTTACAAAGCTCATCAGTTTGGAATAGTAAATCCATCTTCCAGTCAAATGTAAATTGAAATGTAATAAGCAGCTGATTGATTTGCAAGGCATTCATATCTTGCACTTTTGAGTTCAAAACGGTCCGTATGATTGTACTTGGTGTGTAACGTTTGCGTATCACAGCAAGCGACCAGTCCGTAATGCGTTAAAAATGCACGGGTGCCTCTTCTACGTCAAGACCTTGTGGCATGAACTCCAGACCGCCTGCTTCCATTGGTACAACACACGATTTCTTCAACCGCTCGAAATGTCTAGCTTGCTCTCCACAGACTAACCTCTTGTTGTTTCTGCTGTGATGTTTTTCTGTATGAAAATGGTGGGAACGTATTTTATGGACAATAATTGTTTGGATGCAGTTTCATTATTTAGGTGGTCACATTTCATGATATGCCATGTACAAATTTTTACATTCACTACTACTCACTTATTATCATAAGCACGTTAAGAATAAGCTTATTTTCCTTTCTTTCTGTTGTTCACTTGACTATACAAGGTACGATTTCGTGCAATAACTGGCTTCTACACGGGCTGAGTGGGGTTGCAATGAACATGCAGGGTCCTAGCTCTCGGACTTCTAATACCTGACACAAAACTCACATAATCGCTGAAGGGTAATGTAACAAAACTGCTTGCCGCCGAGAAAGAACAGCCACCTCCCGGTAACAATTCTCATTGGTGTTTATTACAGCAATGGTTTGCACGAGATACTATGGTTTCTGTGAACTTTTAGCGTCTTATATTTTATTTCGTATCATCTCAATTTTTGGAACGTTCTTTTCTAGAATTTTATGTCTAGGTGACTGTCCATCAACTGCTCCAACCAGTTTTGAAAAATAATATTTTCTCAACAAATAACTGATTTATTTCAAGAATCCACTCGTACAATTAATTAAACAACTTGTGATTTTTAGGTTATTTCCTTACTCATGGAAACATTTATAACATCTTACATTCAATACACTGTCCGTGGATTGGAGAATATTTAGACCAACTCGACTGTTCAAAAAATTCTGTTTGTTTTGTTCTGTTATTCAATTAAACTCTCCCATTGCTATGTTGGAAACAAACTTCCGGTTCGTGAGATGTTACTACACAGATATACCAATATATGAGCACTCTATATACTGTATATACTATATATATATATATATATATATATATATGTATATACTGTGTACTATACATCTGTGTATACTATGTGTGTTACCGCTGGATTGATTAGTGCGGTCCTCTAAAGAAATATGTGAAGAAACGTGTACCTAGCTTGCAAGCTACGTTGTTTCAGGCCTTATAATTAATTTCTCGCGGGCCTTATAATTGTAAACTCGAGGCTAGGCGCCAAATTTAAAATACAAATGCATAGATTTTTTAATCTTTTTTAAACAGTACATAGCATTTCTATTAAACTGTCATTTAAGTCTGATTCTTTAGTCATATTAAATGTAAAAAATAATTTTGCAAAACACTTAAAACCAAATACCACGAAAATACGTGGGGTGAGAACCAGAGGGTTCTATCAGACAAACTGTACATTTTGCAGGAGAACCCTTCAATGTTTGGTGTTGTTTATAGCGCAAAGTATTAATATTACGTGATCGCTCGTAATTTAGAAATAATGAACACATACTTTAGTACGAAATGTTGTATGGTATATTAATAAAATTGAAAGAAACATTCACAATAAATTTGTTAAAATGCTACAAGCACACTCTTAGAACCATCTGGCACAAAACTTTTCTAAAAACTGAAGATCCAGTGGGTTCTTTACTTCAGAATTGCTTTGTAATACGCTACATCATCCTGGGACATCCAGTTATTCATAGAATTGATATCTTTTACCTTTTTTGTGGACATGGCTTCCGTATTCTCGATATTTCATTCTGAGGCCACTGACTTCTTACATTCAGTACTCATACAGTAAACTCAAGTTTGTTTGCACCCACCCCTCGTTTCTAACAGCATAACTTCCTTTCCAAGTAGTATCAGCAGACTGATTTCATACACGATCATGTAGATGTTAGTTTGTTCACATCTTAATTCGGGAATCTTGGTATACATTAGCATAGTTTTTTGATTGATGGTGATAATCGAACAAGTCCAGTTTCCACATCTGAATCACATTGTTTGGTGATCTATTGCATGTTAATAGACTCCTTAACAGCGGAAACGATGACGATACCTCAGATAGTTTTAGAGGCTTTTCTACGATAGAGAGTATATTGCTCATTTGATGAATATATGAATAGCCAGGAGCACGTTTTGTACTTTACATTGTGGCCATTCTTTCTTGCTTTTGTGGGTGGAATGTATTCTGAACCACTTATCTTAATCAGAATACACTTCACACTCCATTTTCATCTTCCCTCGTCGACATAAAACAGCTATTCTCGTTCCTTTGTAAACACACAAACGCAACTGACCACAGATAGAACCTTATGGTTCACACGTTTGGCAACTTCATCAAATAGAACAAAATTTCTCCACCCTTTACTAGGTTACAAAATGTTCCACCAAACCAAAATGTTCCACATTGTTGGTTTTTAAAAAGAGTGTTCTATACTATCGTATCGTAAAAACATAATTTCTCTAAAAAGGACGTATACGGGTGTATGCCCTCTCTACAAAGACCTCCTCGTTTATTGTTGTATTTCAATAAGGCCCTACTTGTGGAAATTATTACTATTTGACAGCAATCTTTTTCGGATGGATCTGACAAGCTTCAATCATCTGTCGGGCATTCTCGTTTTTATTTTCGACAACTACCCATTTAGCATTGTTACAAGGTGCACTTGAGGCGATCTTGTTCTGCAAAGGACCACGTTATAGAGTTTCCAAACCTCCACCAGTTCCCGAACCAAAGTCCTACCCTCCTACGGGGCGATGGGAGGGGGGGGAGGCACGCAGACAGCCGACCGAGATTGAAGTGTGAAGAGCAGCGCCGCGCCGGTGCATGGCAGCGTGAGAACGGCGGCTGCAAGGCTGCAAGGCTGCACGGCTGCACGGCTGCACCTGCGGGCCCTCGCGGGGCGGCGGGCGCGGCCGCTCACGCGACGCGGCACTGCGCTCGCGCCTAATAACAGCTTGTCCGCGCAGTAACGCGGCGCTGCTCGGGCCGCAGGCCACGGCCCCTGCCCGACGGACGCCGCGCCGCGCCGCCGCTCGCGCATCCACCTCGGCCCAAAGCTGCGGAGCGGAGCGATGCACAGAGATTATTTATTTTATTTCGATTCATTTGTTTCATTTCGATTCATTTGTTTCATTTCGATTCATTTGTTTCATTTCGATTCATTTGTTTCATTTCGATTCATTTGTTTCATTTCGATTCATTTGTTTCATTTCGATTCATTTGTTTCATTTCGATTCATTTGTTTCATTTTTTATTTAGTTTTGTTTTATTCCGTTTATTTTTTTATTTGTATGAATTTTTTATTTATTTCGTATACTGGCGTCAAAAACTAGATGATTATTAGCTATGAAGGTTTCTGAATTATGCGATTCTCAATATTACTTACGCGATACTAATTGGGAGGTTGAGGGTTTTGTACTTGGCCATACGAGTATAGGCTACTAATGATGGCCAAAATGGTGATGCCATTCAAATATAGCAAGCAAAATAATGAAATTACTTCCCTCATGTAAATCTATTCCGTTTCTGAAGGCAAAAGCATTCGTGGCTTCAAAAGTGAAAGAAACGCGTTTACATCTTTTACATTCCAGACGGCAAACATTTCTCGTTGAGCATTATAACCACCTGGGTTGAGTAAAGCGTCTGTCAACAGCCTAATTCACGGTTTCTAAAAAAAACTCGTAAGATGTGAATACTTTCGTTGCGTTCAGACACGCGATGGAAATGGAAATCGTAAATCACCCTAGCGCCATCTCTGCGCTCTTTCATTTGCATTCCATTGCGGGTGGAATGTAAATGAAAGAGGAAAATATGAAGATAAAGAAAGAAAATGAATAAAGAGAGCAAAGATTGAGAGAGTGAATATAACATGATTATAACATGTTTATTAATGTGCTATTCTATAAACATTGAATAAATCGATGCAATACATAAAAAACTTGCCCTTAATTCGAATAAAAAATAAAAATATAAATGTTTAACTTTTTCATGTCCATATTCGCTCTTTTATAGGTTATCACTCGAGAAACGGCGAGACAGAGAGGGTAAGGAAAGAAAGAGAGGAAGACAGAGAGAGGGAAACCAACAGAGAGGAAAAGGCGTAAGTAACAGAGAGAGGGAGAAGAAGGGAAAAACCCGTGCGAGGGAGACAAGAAAAAGGGGGGAAGAAGGGAAAGGAGAGGTGGATGGAGATTGAGAGGGAGGAAAGGCGAGAGAGAGAAAAGAAGGTAAGGAAGTAGAGAGATGAGAAGAAAATGGGAAGGGGGGAAGGCGAGAGGTCGGAAGCGGAGAGGTCGGAAGCGGAGAGGTCGGAAGCGGAGAGGTCGGAAGCGGAGAGGTGGGAAGCGGAGAGGTGGGAAGCGGAGAGGTCGGAAGCGGAGAGGTCGGAAGCGGAGAGGTCGGAAGCGGAGAGGTCGGAAGCGAAGAGGTCGGAAGCGGAGAGGTCGGAAGCGGAGAGGTCGGAAGCGGAGAGGTCGGAAGCGGAGAGGTCGGAAGCGGAGAGGTCGGAAGCGGAGAGGTCGGAAGCGGAGAGGTTGGACCCGTAGGACCAAGAGAACGGCAGCAGTGACTCGCTTCTCCCGCTTCCAATCTCTCTTGTGGCCTATGGAGCCCTTCCCATACTCTTGCGAGCCTCCTGTCCCTTCATTCGTGTTAACGACCGCCGCGCCGCGGCGTGCCACGGGCGCCAGCGCAATCACACTAATGGGCCTATTAGGACGGCGCGCCGCTGCAATCTTCGCGTTACGATCATTGTAGCCGCGGCCGCCGCGCGATGTCTTCATTGCAGGCGCTGCTTCTTTGGCTGCGGCCGCGAGTGGCCATGGGGGCGTTGGCTGGGAGGAGGCGGCCGTGTGGCTGAGGACGTGCGTGAGGAGTAGATCATACTGGATGAAACGATGGTGGCGTCATGTTTAGGCTGCGGCGCGACTTAAATACGGGCTTTGTGATCTGCTAACAATTTGTTTAACCTTTGCACTGGAGGATCTACCTGCTTAGGGTTACAGGAAGTCAAGACTCCCGTCTATATTAGCCTTTTGCCATTCGTTTCCCCACTTCCAGAGCCCTCTGAAGATTAACGGGTCGTAAAAGATCTATGATTCTGGAAGTGGGAGAAGATGATATGGCAAGCGCCTTGCTTCATGTAACTATTTCCCCCAATATTTACTGTAAATAAAGTCATTAAATATCTCATTTTAAAAGGAGGCTGAGCGAACCTCAACCCTAAATAGGACATAGCCGGATGAAAATCCCACCTTTAATGGGAACCAGGGTACCTCATGTTAGGAAACGTGTGTCGTAACCACTAAGCTGCCACGACCCCTTCAGCAAACTAAGCCTCAACATCAAATCTTTAAATCATTTTTCTTTATACTATTTTTCAAAATATGAGAAGTATTGCTGATTTTTAAGGAGAATTTTAAATAGAATTTTCTTAAGTGTCACAATTCCAACGGAGCACGGGGGTTGTAGTGAGTGCAAGCTCATGCAAGAACATCTCGCAAGAACGGCTTCATAGTTCACTTGGAGTTGGTTTAGGGGTCTTTAAAAAAAATGGGTCCAAATGTTTTGATTAAAGTGAAAATGACACAGAAGCTTCATGTTAAGTACACCCAAAAATTAAAATATGGATTTTAAATTCAAGGGGCCACGGCATCAGTCAGATCGACTGGGAAATATTAATTTTTGGAGCAAATTAGCTGAATGGTTTAGGCGCTAGTGTTGGTCACAGACGGACGGAAAGACGAGACGGACAGCCGTTTTGCCGTCAATCAATTTTTCGGTATCAAGGACCCATAGAAGATGGATCCTGACTACACAAATTGTCAGAGAAAGTAATGTGCTGTATATATGGATATGATTTATTCACATTTTCGTTACCAGGGGCCGGTAATAAGAGTTTTTGTGTAGAAAATTAACAGTTTTTCCGGCGGCATTACAATACTTTCTCTATACTGCATAAGCAGTAGCGAGAAACTAAAATGTGCATGACCGTTTTTAAAGAACGTATTTTTACTTTATCGCCTTACAAAGTTCTTCGTAAGAAGAGAAAGTCATGTAATAGTGTTAGGAACAGTTTCATTTAACAAAAAAACCTCATCAAAATTTACTTTGGACAGAGCAATTTTACTTTCTCCACAGCACTCCATAGCGTTCTCTATTCTACGTACACTCTACTACTTCGCATGTATGTATGTATGTATAGCATACGTATACGGAGTAATATATGTAGTTATAACGAGAAAGTTAAAACAGTGTGTGATGTTCTATTAATGCTCACAGAATCGTTGATCCCGTTCATCTTTATTTTCACGTATGTACGTATTATAGTGCGAGAAATTCTGCGCCATTATGTAGCACCTATAGCTATTTATTGGGCTGACTTATTTGGTGGGCTTTCTGTAATAATTCAGTAGCATTTATTGTGACTGTTTACTTAACTACTCAATGAGAACTATGCTTCATCACTACAAAAATGTAATATCCAACTCTACATCGTTAATATTCTGTAAAAATCACTGGCAAAAGTTCAATCCAGATATTATATTGTCACGTGGTTGCAATGAATGCACAACTGTTGTTTTATAAGGACGAAGACGTAAAGTTTTTGTGATTTTCTTGCGGTTTCTGTACACATCCAATCGCTGACAGTCTCCGGAGCGACTTTCTGACTGACCGATGGATTCCGTTCATTAATTTTCTGAATTATATCTTCAGTCAAAACACATCTCTTTCGTTTAACATTCCTATCAATAAAAAAATTATGTTTTGCTCACTCATTACTAAATTTCTCACTATAACTAAAAAATTTCTCCCTGAATTCGTTACGGCACTTTCTAGCTTACGATGAAACCGTTTATTTGTTTCCTTCAGCCAATACACGTGTTAACATTCTTATTAGTAAAACTGTCGCTTTCGTTACCACATTTCTTACAGTAATTATATGAGCCAATGAAAGAAATTCGGTATTTTTTGCGACGAAGAGAGCTTAAAAAGCATCATGGCAAAATGGCCAACTGGGGCATGCGACCAACTGGTCCTCGCTCGAAGGACATCTGTCCGAAATACCCACAGATTTCGACAGATACCGTGTATCGCTGGACGGTTTTGAGAAACCTTCTCCAACAACCGTTAGTAGCATGTCCCTGAAAGCGACATCTTGATAGTACCCAGCAACCTGAATTCTAGCCATTTTTTTACAATAATCTAAAATTTACCTAACATTTATCACAAATTGTTGCCTGGTTAAGTATATTAAAAAAAAGATATGTTGTGATATGAAACGAGTCCGCTGATAACAGTTCTCACCTAGAATTAGATAAGTAGATAAAGTAAAACTTCTTTATCCGATGATGGGAGTTCGATGGTGCTTGTTCTGTGAGAATGTACTTACGACTTCTTAATACGGATCCCAGACACCTTTCGTCTTCCCGAAAACATGTTGAAACCTTCGTTCTTACTTCCATCTCGTCCTACGTTATACGATGTACCAGCCACTAGTAATCAACGTCCAGAGTTTGCCCAGCAATATCATTCATGAACATGTCGATTACGAGTGAATGTATTTCCTTTTCACAGAAATACATGCTGAGATTAAACGAGAAACGTCAGTATAGAGAAGCATCAGTGTAGACTTCGTGAATAATTCATGTAGTATTCTACAAATGTTCAATATACTACGATGAATTTCCTTCAAGGATCACTGCGGTATTTAGACAATCACTGAAGAACCAGCTGCGAAGGCAATAAAATTTAATCAAAACCTGTTGGTGCCTCGGCGGGTTATCGATTGACAGGCCTGGCGAACTAGAAATAGAGGGGAACTGGTCGGGGGGACGCCCCCTTCCATGGTTGCGAATGATAACGGTGGATGCAATGTCAGGCGTGGCGAGGCGAGGGCTACAGCTTCTTTGAAACAGGCCGATAAGGGAAGGATTTTTTTTTTACAACAAATAAATGTAGTAAGTTACCTCTTGTCAGTGTCATTTTGGCTTCCTTATTCCCAGAATGTCGCCGAATATGATTAAGAAAACGTTAAGCGATGCGGAATCTTAACTACGCCTACGACCGTTCCACAGCACTTTCCTCAAAAGAATTAATCTGCGGCGCAGCGCTCTTACTGCGTACCCTTCCACTTTTCCGATCAGCTACAACGGCGCGTCGGTTGTGCTCCCAAATCCGTGCGGCGAATTTAGTTTGAGTTCCATTCTTTTCAACTTCGTGACCTCTTCAAACCCTCGCTGCCTCTTCATGAGCAAATCAAATCACCTTCGAATAGATATCTTGACATTAGCAACAATATATAATATTTTTAAATACAGAACAATTTATAGTGCTTCTTATATTTAATAAAAGGTCTTGTTACGTCAGTTTTAGACAGGAAGATTTTTCTTCAATCACGAGTGAATATTTCAAGAATAGTCAGCAAGTAAAGCGTTGAATTGGTACAATGCGACTGAATTTCCATCGAAAAGCTAACGAACTCTCCGAACGGCTGGCGAACTCCCATACGAAGGCAACGGCGGAAGCAGTCAGTTCCAGAACCACCAAAATAAAAGGTCCGGATAGCTGCTCCCTGGATATGAGTAATGGCTTTGTTTGAGGTCCTGCAGTGGAATCAGCCACAAACACTGGCGCGCAGTGACCTCCGAACCCCAACAACCGAAGGGTTTCAGCGCAAATGCGATCCCAAACATTAAACAAAATATGTTGCAAGATGCTCTGGGTGTTGGAAAATGGTGTGAGCAACTCCAAAAATGTATAGGTACTGGTTCGAAAAATATTTTTTTTTACGAGCTAATACCTGAAAGTACACACTGTGCATCGGTGGGCACGGCATCTCTAGCGCAATTCAACTCGGCGCTGCTTCCAGTCGTTGCACGTAACTTTCTGTGTCATTTTTTTTCTTTTACAGCAATACGTGTCTGTTCTACTGTGAACTCTTCACAATTGTTCTATTTGACTCATGCCAATCATAAACATTGAATTTCATTTTCATAAGGATACTTCCGGCATATTATGCTAACATTCAATCACATCATTTGTACTTCTTTAATTTAATGAAGTATGCTTTCATACACCATACAATGTTTACCAATTAGCTTTCTTTGTAATAACTTAATGGTTGAATCACAAGTATTAACTTCAATGCATTCATTTATTTCTGAGCGATGGTGACGCCTCCCCCTCCCCCCCATTTACTAGATTTCAGCTACATACAAGTCCCACAGTTTCTAATTGTGGTGGACCTTCGTTCAGGTAGAAATTTAGAGTTATGGAAGGATTACGAGGAATGATAACATTCTCAAGATTTAGAAACGATATTGTTCTTACCTATAATATTCAAGGTGACGTGGAATCTGTGTATACTATTAAGGATCTTGGAGTGACATTTGACAGTCGAATGAGCTTCATTGCTATGTTACCAGACGACCCGTTCTGATTTTTAAATCTTGTCCTGACTATCCTGATTTATTATTTATTGTAATTTTAATATTTCCAAATTAATACAGAAACATAAAAACTCCTTTAGAGAAAAAAGTGATTTTAGAAGTGGAACTCAGCTTTTCTAACCATAAGAACAATAGGTATGTGTTATTCTTATTTATTTTCAAGGGTAAATCTATATCTATCATGTCCTTCGTGAAGGAACGATACTTTCTGCCGCGACATGGACAACCATAATATGAAAAACTGTATTTCCCACTGAATTCTAGAAGAAGTGCAGAGATACTGAAGTTACATTTATGTCGAGAAGCAATACAAGGGGCCATCTCAGCATTTGCTCAAGGAACAGGGAAACTGGACAAAAAACCTGACCGAGATGGTGCCATTGACTCAGAACCCGAGATACAATACTTGTTACAGGTTATTTAGAATTATACAGTACAAAAGTAAATAATACATTAAATATCACAGTTAAAATTAATATTACTTTCCTTTTGGATGTTCGGAATAGTCTAATTCTATAGAAACAGTTTTGCAACAGAAATAATTTTACTTGGGACAAACTTTTGTATCGAATTTAATCGTCTTATCTCATCTGGCAAAATGTTGTAAAATATTGTACTTTTATTATATGTGATTTTTTTGTGGTGAGCTGTTGATACTGTAATCTGATGAAAATGATTACTACGTCGAGTATTATAGTTATAGTCATTTATGACAAAAAAAAACAACACTGAGTCGTAAAAAAAGAGACAAGGTAAATATTCCGAGATTAATAAAAAAAGGCTTACTAGAATCACGCGGGTTGGATTTGTTTATTATTCGTACATTTCTTTTTATAATTTAAACGTCTGGGAGCTATTAAATGTATTTCCGCAGAATATTATGACATATCTCAGGCGGTAATGAACATCGGGAAATTCTCATAGTGAATAATCCATTAAAGAGAATGTCTAATTATGTTAATAGATTTAATGTTGAAATTTTGGAAGCTGATATAATGGATATTGAAAGTTTGTTGCGTTCTGCCCTGACTTTTGAATAATCTTGTTGTAACCGTTTATACGTATTCCTATATTTTTTTATTTTGAAATAGACTCACAACTGTTAATTAACGTAAATTTAATAATAATAATAATAATAATAATAATAATAATAATGCATTTACAAATGAAAATGAAGTCCTTTCATGAAGACATGTTTATTTGACCCAAAATAAATTTACATGGCTCCGCATTTGGTGCGGCCACATAAGAAAAGACATACTAAGTTTTCTTCGGTTGCCGTGAAACCGTAATCTTGAAATGTGAGGCTGTCGGTCCAGGATCGACTTCCTGGTGCCGCGGGAGGGGCACCTGGTTGACTCGGCAAGATGCGTGGTCCCCACGTAGGTTACCGCGGCCACTTCAGACGTGTGACGCGCTATAAGGTAGGTTGAGTCTCTCGGCTGCCACTGGAAGCGACCGACTCTGCTAGGCAAAGTCGCCGGTTTTGAAGGCGCCGCCAGCTATTGGGGAGGTCGGACGGCGACACGGTTGGTGAGCCAGCTAGGTTGCCTAACGCAGCATGACAATGCGGCGCCCTATAGACTGCTGCCCGAATTGCTCTCGCGCGTGTTTTGGATGTCGGGGGCGTACACAGCAATAGCAACAACAACAACAACAACAACAACAACAAATAATAATAATAACAATAACAACAATAACAATATATTTGCAAAATCTGGTTACGTCCACGACCAGATTGCGTGAACCTCCACGGGGCGCCACGCCACCGCGGAAGCGCGTACTCCGCGCGCGTGTTTCCCCTCTCTGCCCTCGCGCGCTCTTTGGGGCGGAGCGAAATATGGGCGTGCGCGCACTGTATGCAGAGTGCTCCTCTCCCCGCCACGTCCCGTCACCCCGCGCCGTGCCGTGCCGCGTCCCGCTATGCCGGGCCGCCCCTCCCCCTCAGGTCGCCCCGCGCCGTACGGTTTTCTGCGGAACGTAAATATTTCGAGAGTCGTGAGGAACTGCGCCTCCGCAAATACACAGTTGCCGCCTTGTGGACGACGGGCGCGCCCTCCCGCAAGCTGCTTCGCCCCCCCCCCCCCCCCGCCCCGTCACGCTGTTGGCCGTGTCCTGCCCGTCGCTCGCAGCCGTGCGCCGCATGTGGCTTACTGCGACGGGCAGTGCCTCGCAACTGGCGTCTATTTTACTCGATATTAAATTACTAGTAAAATGTGGCGTCGCCGACGCTGTAAACTGTTTTAAAAATTGTTTCATGTGTTGAAAGAATCGTTTATACATCATTCCTTTAATGCTCAACTTGGTTCAAATATGTTCCTTTAGAATTTGGCATTGGACTTACGAATGAATCATAGTAGCTGACAATGTTATACTCCCGTACAAAGGTTCCCAACACCCAATGGCGTTGTATGTTACCTCCATACCGGCTATTAACGGGACTTCTTGCAATTTCAAAATTATAATCGCTTAAATTGCAATCGGGTTTTGATGAACCTAATAGTTAAATTTTAGTACAGCTACATTTTAAATCTTTTTTGTTAGTATGCACAAAAATGCACATAGTACATTTGCATTAGCACAAATGATAAATTCAAAAAATGCAGATAATTCCCAAGTTGTTGCGAAAATTCTCGAAGAGACAAAACCTCTCACGCAATGAAATAATGAACAAAAATACGGCAAAGAAATGTTCATTCTATTAATTTTAAGATTGTATTAAAATTGAGTGTTTATACTACAAAACGTGTTAAAAATTAGCAAGCGGTGAAACATATGGGGCTTCCAGTCTTTCATTTGAAATAAGAAGAACACGAAATTTGGTTGAGTTTGAAGCACAAATTTATTTTTAACCGATAACACTCAGTGTTTTGAATATAAATATTTTTGTAATTTTCTGAATGTCAAGACGTTTTAATGGAATTCTTGAATTCTTAACTATACCAGACTTATAAATGCACTTTCTTCTATTCAAGCAAAAAAAAAAAAAAAATCAAGAAAACATTGAAGCCATTTTCCAGAAAATGTTGAAAATGTCACAGGGGCTTCGTATTGAGTACCACCGAAAACTAATATATTGTAATAATCTCCGAAACGAGTCAAGCAGATCTTATTCCTGACTTATTTACCAAGTTTCAGCTCCAAAGAATCTCATCTGACAGAATTACGCGCGATAAATCCATACATCCAGACATCCTTCCACATATTCAAAACTATTTTCGGATACAAAATTACATGTAACTCCTCTCAATCCGTACCAATCTTAAACAGCTTCGGAACAGCACAAATAGGCCTTAATCCTGACGTTTGTGCAATGTTGCAGCTGAAAAGAACCATTAATAAGGAAATTACGACGATATTCAATGTCACATTGTTGGGGCGATTCCAATATTCCAAATTTCTTCCCCATACTTTGATATTGGGAGTAGTATTTTACACCGTTGGAGAAAACGATTTTAGAGGTGGAGCCATCAATGCCCGCCCTACGTAAAAAGCTTGTTTGAAACCGTTTTCGCAGTTATCCAAGCAAAGAGTACGTCAGTCTTGTTTTTATTAAGCATGCCTGGATCAATCCAAGGAATTTCTCTGCTTCTGCCGTAAACGTGAAGCTGAGTTTAATTAGGCCATGAAATTCATCTTCAGAGGTGAATGTGCAAAAATTGGAAACTCACAGACCGCGAAGTGACTTTTTCAAGTTCAGAATATCAACGTCGGGCTAGCAGCGCTCCGGCTTTTTTGTTATACTCCAATTTAAACACTGTTGCACATCAAGATCACGAGCTGAAGTGCAGAGGGGCTCTCATCCAGTCGGGAACTTCAATGGTACGTCTTAAATTTTTAGTATTGGAGTTCACGATTGGATGACAACATCCCCTTCTCCTTCCAGCTCGTGATCTTGAAGTGCCACTACGTTTAAATTGGAGTATAAACCACGTCGTTTCGAAAAGTAGCACATTACGACCATAATACATAAATTAATTCTTTTCTGAAATAATAATTTTTTGTGAACTTAATAAAAAGAATCATAATATTCCTTAATTATTTTGGGCCAAACCAATAGTTAATTATGTATGTTAGAAATATTACAATTTCATTGCTGTAATAATTAAAATAAGTGATGGACGTGCACGAGTGTCCACATTTAACAGACTAATTCCAGCTCTTGGTTTCTTTTAGAATGAAAAATAATCGAATACTTAAAACAATGAATGAATAATCCTGTACCCTTTTGAATAAGGAATATCGTTCTCCATCCATAATGTTTATAACAATGAAAAAAATGTTATATCAAAATTCTCTTTTCTCGTGACCAATATTATTGCTCCGCATATGTTCAGGTTTTGCATTTTATTAGGATTTTAATGAATTTTTGCTCCATGGTGAGTTGCAACACTGTTTTCCTTACCTTTTCCGAAATGATGAATGATTTAGATTATTATTTTAGATACGTGGTAGTATGCCTTCTCCTATAACGGAACAATCATAAGATGAAACATCATATGCCTTACGGGAGATTTGAACCCAAAACCATAGCTAAGAGCTATAGGCGCTGCATGAGCCTGTCCGGCCCCCATGGGAATAATACAATCTAAAACGTGCTCTATAAATAAAATGTGACAATCTGTTCAGCTTTTGGGCGTGTTAATCACAGGCGTGACCTTCGTTTCCTTTTTACGGGTGAGTCCTAACATACTGGACGAACCCACATCGTTAAGCTTTTAGCAGTCGCTCCGCGGAGTAGATAAACTCTCAGTGATAGTGGCCGAATTCAGCTGCCCGTGACGTCACCAGTGACAAACTGCTCTGACGCGGCTGTCACGCGACTCCTCTCGGTCTGGCGGGACGAAGCTGTTTGGCGTTTTTCATCTGTCTGGCACATCTTTTTGTTGCGGATTTAAATACTTGCGACCTTCAAGAGAAATTGAACGTCCATTTTGAAGCTTGCTGACCTTCGAAGGGTATCTATAGGTATCTTTACAAATATAACGACGAAGTAAATATTAATTTGAAGGGAAAGAAAATACTGCATTTGTTTTGCCACTCGATTGATATAATACGTAATAATGCCTAATTGAGATGGAACCCGATAACCTCCGTTGAGTAATATAAAAAATAAATTACAGAAATCTTATTTAATCATACAACTGATCGTAAACAATGGATGACGCATCTACGAAACATTTTAAACAAACTTCATTATATACACACTGATAATTTCGTCTTTTCATAAGTAAATAAATGTTGTGGACTACTTTTTTATGGAACAGAAAGATTTTTAACATTAGATTATTATTTTAGAAGCAATGTTATTACTTACATTATTACTAGAATTAACAATGTTAATTAAAAGTTATTATATAAAAATATTTTTCACAAAGCGAAAATATGTCTTTATTATTGATTGATTGATTAGTTATTACGGGAGCGGCGACGGCCAAGGTCATTATTCCCGCAAGTGTATTGCATGTTATTTCCTCGATAGCAGGCGGTGATCTTTTTCCGCTGGATGGTGAGATCCAGTGACGACCTACCGTCGGCTAGTGGGGTTTTCCTCAACCAGGTATCTCACCAGCGGGGCGCCGCCCCAGACGGGACAAGCTCAGAGCTCCCGCTGAGTCCCCCGGCATGCGTGGTGGCGTGGTGCATGTTAATGTACGTGTGTGTAAGTAAAGAGTGAGGATATTATAAAGAAGAAGAAGAAGGAAGATCGCGCGCAGTCTGTGCCCCGTTTGTTAGGGAACTGCTCCGGCATTCCCCTGGTGTTAACAGAAGAACCCACGAAGAACTACCGATCAGAGGCAGCTGGTCATAGTTGCCCCTTAGAATTCTCCTCCAGACAGCGAGAGAACTCGACCAAACTCTCTAGCTAGTGTCGAAACTCCTGCCATCGTCGAGACTAGAGCCTAAGAGCCGGTCAGAGGCACTGCAGTGACATCAGTTGATGCCTTGAGCCACCTCATGTTTTTGCAGAATCAACAATTAAATCATCGATTAAAAGCAAAAACACTTAAATATTTAAAAAAAATGAAACACAAAATAGTATTGTAATGTTCAATCTTAATATTTGTTCAAAACACTCGATCAAAAATTTTGTTTATAATGTGCTAGTAAGCAATGAATTGTTTTCTCACAAAATAACGTAATCTACAGTCGAGCATGGTTATTTTCAGGAATTCAGTATCTTGTTGGGAATATTAATACAATGTCTCTCAAACAACTGTTTGCATACGTTACCAAGCTTACTGGATTAGTAATAAGGATTAAATTATTGCACCAGGCCTTCAAAATATTGCACAAAATTGTCTCTAATATTCATTGATTTTAAATGTTTTCATTTTATTGTACGTGCTGCTCAGCTCCTGTGGCTTCCTCAGCTTATCTTACCACTAAATCGTCAGTAGTAGCTTCTTCTTATTTTTTATCAAACAACAAGTTAAGCAAAACAGCACATGCAACAGCTTCACATCTATGATTGAAGGGCTCAATAGAACAAGGGTCCCACATTGATCCCACATTGATCTACATCCGAGTGCCTGAGAGTTTTATTAGAACTTTCATAATATAACTAAGCACACTTTGAAACTTTTAAACACGATACATTTGCATAAAATTCCATTCTGTATTTAAATATTTACGCCCAAAGTAAAATATTCGAAGTTATATTTAATGCTAATAACTCAATTTCACAAAAGAATTGGATAGCTTCTATGAGCAATGAGACCTTCAATTGTTTTGCCTCCGTCTATTAACTTGAAAAACCTTGCTTTTCCACATACCAAAGTTCCTTTCGATAACTTTCCTTGTTCTCGCATGCAACTCATTGTAAAGATTTTATGCTCTTAGGTGACTTCGTAGTCTTCCGTGGCCAGTCTAGCGTGTACTCCCTGTCAGGGTGTCGCTGCGTCGAATGCTGTGATGCAGACGTTTCAACCATCTCGCGGTCTTCCTCAACGCTGGTCTGTCTTCCTGTGGAATATGCAGACCAGCTCAGAGGAAGCCCACGATACGGTCGAAACGTCGGCATCACAGCTTTCGACATGGCGTCACCCGGACAGCCAAGAGCTCTATTTTTTGGCTCTTGTCTGCGGATTTGCAAAGGGCGAGAGTTAGGGCCGATTGCATAAGCGTTCGATAAGGAATTCATAAGCTTATTGGTATCTATAAAATAGTCTATAGCGTCAAAATGTGTTTCTAGAACAACCAATAAGACTTATGGAACCTATAAGGCTTTCTATAACTTATAGGTCCTAAAACTGGTCTACAAATGCTTATGGATTCAACAAATAAGCAACAAGGCGGCTCTGCGCACTGCTACAGCTGTTTTGTTTGTTTGAGGTTAATGGCGGTACCTGACGTCCGTGTGGTGTGTTAGTGTATCCAGACTTTTCCAGAAAAACTAAACTGTTAATGTGATCTAACTTAAATACTGCTTTAAGGAAGAGTTCAAACCCGATCGAAGCTGTGGATATTTAAGGGCGAAAAAATCCTTCGTACGTTTCCTTCGGATTGGAAGTAAAGCCGGCTGTACCATGTTAGTAGATTTACTTGCATGTAGAAGATCCTGAAGCCTAAATGACGCCTCTGAGCTAAATTCAAATCGCCTGTTCGTCGCCCAAGAAATACCTCCTTTCTACACTAGTTGGTAAAAGGGGGGTAGCGAAATTTGCGTGGTTAGACGGAAAAGAGGGCTCGATGGCCCGAATCTCGCCACGTAAAATAAGGCAAATTCAATTCAATTCAAATCAAATCAGTTATTAAACTAGTTTGGTCATGCATTGCTCCTGGCCAACGAACAAACAATATTTTGTATCTTCAATCATTAACGGTGTCAGAACAGCACATTCAACGAAAATGTGTGATATCTGCAGTCTTGTCTTTTTATTTTAACATTTTATTTTAATGTGTGTGCATTCAATGGCACCAATCACTCTTGGGAAAGCTGATTTTTCGTAAAATTCTTGTCGCACACGATTCCTTTACGGTGCATATTTGGGGAAGTATATAAATTATTGGCAAATTTTACTATAGTCTGACTAGTTTTTTAATTAATCTACTGCCGGTGCCTTTATACCACCCACAAAAATCGCCAATGCAAATTACAGAGGCTCCAATAGCATTATATATCAAAGTCAGTAGGGGCTGGATTATAGGAGGTACCGACTGATTCCAAGACAAACATAGGTAGCCCTTATGTTAATATTTTTATACTGCACCAAGACGAACAATTTTAAATTTGTAAGTTGTAAATACAGTTAGCGATAAAACTATGATAAAAAGCTAATATTTTATGCATTTGCCTGACTGAATTGTGTTCTAGATCGTCATTTATGAGCATCATCAATTCAAGTATACTTTGCTTCAATCTTGAATCTTGCAAAAAAGATCATATTCATTTAACACGTCTGGCTTCCTCCGCACTCTATTCAACTTCCGACTTCTTAAATACACTTAGTATTCTTTCATCTCTACCATCATCAGGATACTCACTACAATATATTGGCATAAACAAAATTGATGTTAAGATACCCGCACTCTTTGTATTGTTCCTTAATACTGCCAGTATTGTGTTTAAAATTACTGTTGTCATTAGCTTATAGTGTATTGTGCTTCTCTGGTGCAAAATTATTGTATATTTATGTAAAGTGCTACTGTAAACTAAACGTAGCTTTCTGTAACGTTCCTCAAATAACTTCACTTTTTTCGCCTACTTCTTCTTCGTCCTTTCCTTCGCTTTTTTTCTCTTCCCTTTCCCTCACAAACTTTATCATTTATACTTTCTGACCCCTTCCCCTGTACGTCTTTTCTTTTCTCTTTCACGAAACTTCCCTTTCACTACTCAGTATAACATACTCAGTTGTATTAATGTTCGGCCCTAAGCCGCCATCCTGATTGAGGTTTTTCTGGGTTTACTCAATCGCTTAAGGCGTATGCCGGGATGGTCCCTAGATTTGTTCTCCCAGACGTAAATGTACAGCTTGTCCTCCCCTCTTAAAATGTTACTTCTCTAAATGTATGTAAATTTAAGTGGTTAGGCGGAAGAGCAGGCCCTATGGCCTGAGCCTCGCCATTAATAAAGACATTATTATTATTATTATTATTATTATTATTATTATTATTATTAAAACAAATACTCCAGAATTTAGTTAATTTCTGTCATGATGTGCTACAGCTTTTGCTATTACTCGGTCGGCAATACAACGGTCGGTAAAAATTAACATGTTGTTAAGCACTCGTTAACTACGTGCGAGATAACTTAACACATTGTTATCCGTTAGTTAACTCGTATCGCGATTTCGCACACCCGATTTTAGAGCTAACAGCCCAATAAAATTTACCCAGATTTAATTAAGTGTACACATAACTGTCCCTTGTACACACGAGCATACTCGTATAACAGTGATAATGTACCCAACAACTGGTGGCATTGTTCAACCCAGAGTGAAGCAATAGTTGGGGGTTACTAAGCACATTTTTATCCCTTGATCGTACAACCGGCTATAAAATTACACAACAAGCACTGCACCTAACCATGATTCACTGGTAAAGTCAAGTATGAGTCGAGTTGTTGGTTGTCGGGGAGTCGCGGTATTTAATATTTGGTGGTATTCCATCAAAAGTTAATGTTGGTTTGTTTGTGTTTCGATGTTTCTGGATGTGTCGGAGTATGTAAAGGAGTTACATTAAAAGAATTTCTAAAAGAGTTTGAGAGTGACATTTTCTCAACGGTTAACAGTGTGCTCATAATTAAATATTGTGAGATTGTTGTAGATATAAACATGTCATACTGCGCCCGCGCGAGCTACTTGCCCACCTGGGAAGCTCAGCGCTCCTGCGGGCACGGGCACCCTTCCAAATCCTGACAGGGGTGTCCACAGGCAACCTGTAGCAGAGAAGCTTATTGTTAGTATGAAGCGCGCTCGAAAGACCACGAAGGATGGTTTGCTTGTACGACCAACCGTCGAGGTGAGAGGTAACTTCATCTTCAATAAGCTAGCTCAGTCAGTAGGACATATGTTTAAATATGTATAAATAAAATCTTTCTGGAGGTCTTAGGTCTGGGGTTTCTGTGCATTCACAGGATTCTCACAATCATTCAAATTAAACCGGTTTGCTTGTAAACAAAATATACTGTAATCTCCTTTAACCCCTCCCACATTTACAGACTAAGAATATACACAAAATATTTAAATTAAATCTTTCCTGGAAGAAAAACCATCCTTACATATTAGCATATTTACTGTGCATACTTTTAATGACTAAGTTATCCTCTGACATTTACCATGACACAACAAAGTAACAAATGTCCTTTTTAGATTTTATGATTTTTCC
The DNA here is from genome assembly GCA_038098605.1 of Gryllus longicercus. Classification (NCBI taxonomy): domain Eukaryota; kingdom Metazoa; phylum Arthropoda; class Insecta; order Orthoptera; family Gryllidae; genus Gryllus; species Gryllus longicercus. The sequence continues at coordinate 428,872 of JAZDUA010000410.1, read as the reverse complement.
AAATACGAGCTTTCTTCTACATTTACAAGTTCGATTCAAACAAGATTAAGGTAACTGTTTTCTTTACCAATAGCACATCTCTCCTTAAATTGGATTACTATCTCAAGTGCTCGACACAACCACAACTTTCTATTACTGACAAAGTAACTTTGTGTGGCACCTTGTAATTCTATTTACTTATCTGTAAATCAACAAGTTTTAACACATAACCAAGTTTTCATTACTTGGATTTCATTTCCAAATAAAGAAAGAAAGATTGATTCATTCATTCATTCATCTGAACTTTTAAATAGTTGCAAGTCCTTTCTAAGCTGATTACTGCATTTTTCTTCTCTAATTTGGGTTCAAATAATAATGGAATCCTCGCTGGACCGTTCTTACTTGATTTCGACCGCAGAGAGACGAGTCGTCGGATACATTCAATCACCAGGATTCTTGTCGCTGTTCTTGCGTTCGCACCGTGACCTCCGAATCGCCGCGCCTCCAGTTGCCGGTGCCCAAGTTCCGTGAAGTACGCGGCCGGGAAGGTCACTGCCCCTCGCTGTCTCGCGTATCCAAATACTTCCTCTCGCCATTACTTGATATACTCAACCATAGTAATGTTGTAATATAATATCTAGTTCTATAACCATATAAAGAAACTGAAAAAACAATCGCGTGTAAATTACACTTTTATGTTTTATGCACGTGCTCTCTGCTTTCAACGTTGCGCTACGTTGTATTTTACATTACGCACGCTTCCTTATACCTATTTCTTATATCTTCAAATTTACAGTTAAATAAGTTTATTTACCTCTTCTGAATGTCTGCGAAGAGTTTTAGTAGTTCGTCCGGGAGTCGTCCGTATTTGCTCCACAGTTTCTTCGACTTGCAGTGTTACTTAACACGACTTGTCCGTTCGCTTGCTTCGTGGTAAAAGAACGTTTTCGCTAGGACTGGAAGACATATCGCCTATTTGCGACACTAGCGTACTCTTCTGTGAACTTTGCGACACTAGGCGCGCGTCTTCCGAACTTCTGTTTCTCTCCGGTGTGAAGAGGAATGTGCCACGTTTTTCCTTGACATGGGAAAAACGGGTGGTCACACTTGCTACGAAAGCATGTTTGCCTGACTTTTCCTGTGTTTGAATAACCGAGATTCTCTACTTATTACTTTATTTCATATTCATTTTCTTTTTAAATTCTGCCTTGAGGCAGGATTACTCGTATGTTTGAATTGCGAATTCTCTCCTTGTTTTTGTTTTGTGTAATGTTTTATTAAATCATCCAGTTACTTGTTTGTACTAGAGAGGGTTCCCATTCCCCTATCCACATGAATTAGAAGCCACGAGTTGTGATGACCACAACAATGACTTCAAATATTTACAAATTCGACACGCTAGATTACAAGTAGCGCCATTTTTTGCAATTCCTCATCCATAAGATGACCATGCAAAGTCAAAGTCATATAAATACATTTTGCAAGAGGCAGGCATTAGCTTACTGCATTCGAAAATTTAAATTGTTGGGAAGATGAAGCCTTTTTTTCTTATGGAATAGGCCCCTTTGAACATTTTTTTCGGCATTTATTTATGTAATTATTTATTTCATAACAAGTTATAATTAATGCTAAGTCTATGCTTTTACAGGCTTAAGATTAATTACTATTTGTTATGAAATAAAATGATTATAACATTTTATGCTGTCCAGAAATTTGAAAAGGGTCTGTTTCTTTAAGGTAAATAAAACAATAAGACAGTCTTCAATTGTATAAATCTTATTGAAGCTTCTTTGACGCCGCCTAAGAGGTACTATTTGTCTCCTGACGACTGTACCCGCGATGTAGCAGCATAGTGTGAATCACGTCACCGAATTCAATGGTTTACAGGTTATAACAATAATATTATTATTGTTATAAATTATTATTATTATTATTATTATTATTATTATTATTATTATTATTATTATACATTATTATTATTATTATTGTTATACATTATTATTATTATTATTATTTATTATTATTATTATTATTACTGTTATTTTCTGCTAATGAGCTTTCGTTCGGCGGCTTATACATATAAAGACAGATATACAACATAAAGGCATTCAAAGACAAGTTAAGAAAACATTGTAGGAAATTACTAATAAGTAATTTAGAAGACATACAACACAAATATTGCCATCACACGCAATTCCCTAGACGATTCTGTAAGCAACCCACACTAGAGGGAGAAGTCGCTAGTACTGCACCAAGTAGAGTGCAGTTATTTTCTGATTGGTAAAAGAGTATTCAGCTACGTCGGTCTTTTTATTCCTGTATTGAATTTTGTATGGATGTTCGCCTCTTCCGAAATACTGCGGGTGCCGTGTCTTAGATCGAATGTCGTTTAACGTCTTCCAGTGTAAGCTTTGTAAAGATTTACTAGCCTAGCTACCTTTCGACGTTTGCCTAGGAGTTCCCACATATGCGTTTGATCGTTGTTTTTTCCTAAACGTTTTATCGCTTTCTTTTGAATACAGTCTAACGAGCTTATCTGCCCAGCCCTACACGGGTCCCAACACGCGGAGCTGTATTCCATTACCGGACGTACAAGGGAAGTATTCGCTAAGCGCTTTGCGTTTCCTTTCTTCAATATCCGCATTACAAAATGGAGTTATCTCCAAGCGCAACGTAATCGATGTGGACGGACCACTTCAGATCGCTTCGCATAACAAACCCCCAAGTTTCTAGTTTGCGCCCAAGAACGGTACAATGCTGAGTAAAGAATGTGTACGCTACACTAATTCTTGGAACAATGTAATGATTTCTGAGCTGTGATTAAGCTTCTGCACAAAAATTTTACATACTATTCTTGTTCGGCATCACACGCAGCATACGGAGCAATCATTTGGTGCGGGTGGGTTTGGATACTCCGTGAACCGACAAATAAGTTGTTTTTTTTACATTATTTGAGTTGTAATAAAATGTTACTTGAATTAGGTTCTAAACTTTTACGTCGATACTGAATTATGTTTATACATGAATTCCTTCAGAAACAAAAAACTTGCATTCTGGTAGAGTGCTTCTATTTGGTATATTAATAATCACATTTCCAAGGCGAACTATTGCCAGAAATTTCCTGTCTTTTGAAACTAAGTTGGCTCTTTTTCAACACTTTATGACCACGTCGCGAAGTAAAATAATCTTTTCACTGTAATTAGATCGAAGAAACTCTGAATTAAACTGAATTGGCTTAAGTCTGCAATAAAATAAAGTATGTAAGTGTCAAGCAAGTACATCAAAACTATGGTACTGAGAAACCCAGCCACTGCCAATGTAGATATACACTGCACATGGTTAAAAAGTTACCGCTGAAGCGGAATATCCTTCATAAACCAAATAACCGCGCACGTTTGAATGCGCGCGCCATCTGCTGAAAGTTGTGGGAACTCGCAGCACAGACGAAACGCGAGAAATCTGTCGGCACAACTTTGAACTACTTGGGAGCCGAGACCCGGGTGCAGGCGAAGGGCGTGACGTTTTCGCGATTCGGTGGGGCCGGCGGGGTCGACGTTACCGGAAGCGGAAGTTTCCAGGAGGACGTTCAATCGGCGCCGCCGCCGCCGCGCCCGCCATTCATCCTGTCCAGGCCTGTGGCCTTGAAGCGAGGTCTCGCTGCCGCAGCGCCACGAGAAGGCCAAGCGCGCTGTGCAACGGCCAGGAGCCTTGCACGCTAGTGACCCGTGTCATTTCATCGTGTCTGCGCGGCGAATGCCTTTTGAGATGCAGCACCAAAGGTTTACGGTTCAATGTCGCGGTAGTAGAACTTCTTATAAATATATGTCTCGTGCATTACCATTTTATTACTAGTTAACAAGCCCCAAAGGCACTGTAGTGCGAAATTTGTATATAACAAAAAGGACGTATCTGGGGTCTTTCCCCTTTGACTTTCACATCTATTAGTCTCGATCAGATGATTTCGAGCAATGAAGATATAATGGAGTACGATGCACAAGCCTTGAAAATACGACGTGAAATAATAATTTCACGTAACGTTAACTATAAGGATTTTAATAGAATATTCGATTTTGCTGAGTATGAGTACAGCCAAATGTGAAATAGTGACTGAATAATGCAATGTTATGTCATTGAAATCCATTTCTCAATCTCGCGATCTATCATCCTAAAAAACTATTTTTGCTCAAATCCAAAACAGTCGCCATATTCGAAAATGTGAAATATTTAATGCGAAATGTTAAGTATCTATGGGGAAAATGTTCAAAAGTTTCAGATTAGAACTTTACAATTCGGATATATCTTGCAAATTCTGAGAGTTACTAGGGCTTCGGCCTCTAGGAAAAACTAATAGTGCTATTACAGCAAATACTTTCTCGCATTATTTGTAACTTTTGCAAGTTTCAAAAATCTGCAGAGTTCAAAGAAAATCTCACTTGCGATTTTATAAGCGTAATATGCTCTAGTCGAGAAAACAATTAAAAGAAAAAATTGGAGCCGTTTCTATGAAAATAATTTTTTTTAATGCATCTTCATTTCAATAAAAAATTATGCAAAAACAATTCATATTTTTTTAAAATTGGAACCTTACTTAGATATTTTTCCTTAATGAAATCTGTTCTGAAAAAATCTTTATCATCAATATAGTTATTTCGCAATGTTAATGTTTTGCATTTTTTCAAAAAAATTCTTTAAAATTTGCATATATTTGTTGAAAAGTTATGGGAAAATACTCATATTTTCGAAAATGACATTATTGAAGGATCTGTCTTTGAAGAACATATTTCATACATAAAAAAACTATCTTTGGTATTGCAGTTGTAAGAAGACACCGAAAATTTCTTTAACTTTGTCTATTTTTGAAAATTTAGAGAGTTCAAGGAAAATGAGCCCTGCGCCACTTTTGAGCGCCCTTCGAAAAGAGACCTGTTCTTTCATCTCTCGGAGGAAAAACTTTAATTCAATAATTTGGAGTCATTTTATAGAAAATCTTGAAAATGTACGGTAACCTCAAAATTGAAAACATTAGTTTCAAATGCGGAGGGCCTCGAGTTCGTCCAGATCGATCGGGGAATAGAAATTGTGAAGAAAATCTTAACGGTTTAGGCGTTAGCGTTGACCACATGCGGACAATGAGACGTTATGCCATAAACCAATTTTTCAGTATCAAGGAGCCACAAGATGTGGACTGTATCTACACGAGTTCGATGAAGTAATTTAAGCATAGGAAGAAGACTTATTCACTGTTTCGATATCACGGCCTCACAATACGAGTTTTTATGAAATCGTCTCTTTCCGCTCCAGTGTTGCAATACTTTCTCTATAATAAGTATATAGTAGGCGAGAAAGTCGAAACTTCCCTGATATCAATATTCTTCGAAGGCTGGGTTGCAATCTAATGAAATTGTTACATTACCTTCGGCGCACTCTTATTAAGCTTGCATGGCCAATTTCTCAATTCAATATTATAATAAACGACTGATTCCGTCTTACGTTTTAACTAAACTAGTTTCCGATGAGGAAGTATTTGATCAGAAGGCCGTGTCACCCTTCACAAAAAGTGTCTCATGACTTCAAGCATGACTGTCCACCCCGCCCGTGGACAGATGCGGGAAATAACAACGATTAACTTATTTGCGGCGACGCGACGTCCGGCCGAGGTGAATGCCAACGCCAAGGCGATACGAGTCGCCTTCACTCACTGCCGCACCGAACGCCAGGCGCCAGGGAGACGGAGTTGCCAGCGACAAGCACACCTGGCAGGCAGCGTTGGTATATCTACGCAGATGCAACAGATGAGAAGGAATAAGTACCTCCGGAAACTGTGGTAAAATAAATTGTTTAGTAAACTCACTTCCACAGTTGCATTTCCCTGACCTGGCACCAAGCGTTAGGACGGCGAAGGATTTGTCCGCAAAACCTTCATGAAATTCATTGAAATACTACTTAAATAATTTTATGCTTAGAGTCCGTGTCAAATAGATTCAGCTACAGCGCACGTAGTTCTGGCTTTGATTTATAGTGGACACTCAAGTTTTTGTATTAGTTATGCATTGAGGCATTTGACGGTAATTGAATTCACTCAAAACAAACAACAACATGGTTTAGAAAGTACGGTAATTGCATTCCAGCACTTAGCAACAAGCTCTATTGATTGGTCACATTTTATACAAGAATTTATTTTATTTCGAAAATTGCACTACCCTGGTATTTATTGCGATAATGGAAGATCTATTACTCGCGCAAATTTTTTTGGCACACGAGCTCCATAGTCCTGATCCACCGTTGAATAGCACGGCGCGTTGAGATACTTCCACTCGGAACGGCACGTACCAATTTACAAAGCTGGCAACAAGCTCCTAGTACTTTCAAAACAATCGTAGCATTTTTTCGCGTCAGTTGCCGGCGCTGTCCGCCTCCCAACAGCCTCTCAGTCATCAACGGCTCTGGTGACGCCGTAAGCCACATGTTCTGTGCGTTGCTCCATGAATCTTGCCATTTTCCAGTTAATACGAGATAATGGGGAACTTTCTAATATTAATAAACATTTCAATCAATTTTGCTAAATAAGTAAAGATATCAAACTAAAACTCTAGACCTTTGGGGGGGCATGAGGGCCAAGCCGTCCCCCCCTCCTGGATCCACCACTGGGTGAAAGAAGAGTGACTTTCTTCCAGAGAACAGCAAACTTCAAACAAAGGAAACTGACCTCGTCAAATGCTCATTTTGAATCAAAAAACCTAACATGAAATAAAATATGCAGTTCAAAACCGTCCAGAATTGACTAAACTTGTTTCTTTCAAGACCACGCGAAATTCATAAAATTGAAAGTATATTTTCAGATGTAGACATACATTTAGTATTTCCTCGAAAATCCAACGCTCACCCTCCGCTCTTAGACCTCACCATCTTCCATTTGCGGGGCCATCGCTCTGCAGTATAAGTCGGTGGCACTTCTACCAATGTTGCGGGCCGAATGCACACGGGGCCCGTTGTGTTTGAAGAATTGGGACGCGCAGCCAGTATTAAACGCTGTAAAAGGCGGTGATATCGGTGTGCTGTCTGGGTGCTCATGAGACGCCACAGAGGTCGATCTATAGACACAGAGTTCTTACAGACAGATATTGCGGCAATATCTCAAATACTAAATGGCATTAAATTGAAAATGTTTATTCCTAACATATTATAGGAATTCGTTTGATTATCTGGAGGTTGTGCAACCTAACTGCGAATCGCTACTGGCAGGCATGGCGGTAAACCGCCGAACAGTCGAGATTCTCCGAAAACGGATGAGCAGGAGCGCTTCTCGCCAACAAAAGTGTACGAATCGCTGCGGGCGTGCGGCATAAAAAGCGGGCGCCGTTGAGTTAATATTAGCGATTGCTTTGCGCTCTTCTGGTTGTTTTATGACTTTCTCGGAAACTATTACTGTTTAAATATGCTTATATAGAGGAATGGTATAAATGCAAATATGGAATACCATTTACAAATGTCAAACATTTTAGCCCTATATGTGGTGGGTGATATGTGGCAACATTTCATAGCAACATTGTGCTAGGAACTGTTGTCGAATCGTGCACAAAATGTTGTCCTTGTATGCTGAGAAAACATAGCAATATCTGAAAATAAATTTGTCGAGTGCACATATCGGAAAGTACGAAATGAGTGACAAATATGGAATACGTGTAATCGATCACTCATGTAATCAGGCAAAACAATTAAACACGATACGAAATCAAATTATTTCATAACCCATTATCATTACGTAGACAATACTTAAAGAAACATGCATGAAACAGAAACTAGTAGATAGTAGCAATTGTAGTCTATAAATTACAGAAAAATATTCTAGAATGGTGACTACGTTTTTACAGCGCATGCTGTACGTGAGCCCATTTTTCACATGAACATTGGACCCACTCTTCTTCTCTGGTGTCTGCAATAGTATACAAACATGGGATACCATTTCATATTTGTCAATCTCATTATATTCCACATTTCGCGCCAACTGTACATATACTTTGGAGGTTTTGACACATGGATGCCCGTACCGGAACGTGTCTTCAAAAAGACAAAAGTGAACCTCTAAATGTGCTCTATTGGACAACATAAATAACACAACCAAGAACGAAACGTTACGTGAGCAAATAATAAAGAATGGATGACTTACTAAAGTTTTCACTTCCCAAAATGCACAAAAATGCTCGTACTCCAAACGTGGTAACAGCAAGAAGAGCAAGGAAACCACTGAGGTCATAGAGCTTCAAAACAAGTTCACCCTTGCTGCCACTAGAGTGCATCAAAACATTTAATTGCAGTACGGAGCCTTATGGAATATTGCCTTCTCTAACCAATACAATTTTACATAAGACTCTCTCTTTGTACCGCAAGCTGTGTTGCCAATTCACAAGGGTCGGGGTTATTGGGCCCGTCCATCCTCTTTCACGCGCAAATATTTAACATGTTTACTCAACGACAGCTTCAATTGTGTTGATATTAGACAACTGAGTTTTTTTTACCAGGTACTCCCAAAACTTCTATAAATGTGATGGTTATTTTGTAATTGCGTTTCCTGGCTTAATTACAAAGAAATTAATAATAAATGATTACCGAGTGTTTACTTCTAAATTTTGACGTCCTTAAATTTTCACCATGTCTGAAACTTTTTTGTTATTGAAGAAAAGCACAAACATCCAGCAGAAGAAATGACACGGGAAGTCCAAATTGTGTTATGAGACCCACCCCGTTTCTGTATGAATCATGGTTCTTGAGTTAGACGACGATAAAAGCAATATTCCGTGCTATCGGAACGAACATCTCATGCCGTTCGGTGATTTTTAATAAGTCTTCACGATTCTAAACTGGTGATGGGGAAAAGAAAAAAAAGAGTATTTATTTTAGAATTTCACTTATTTTAAACAATGAAACACAATAATCATATCAAAATAATTGAATCAGCATTTTTACAATTAACACTATTAATTCCAAAGTCAACCAATAATTCTGTCGTAAAATGTGTTTTCAAATGCAAAGATGTGGCAGATTTTTAGCTGAATGTTGAAAAAGAATATTAGGCCTTGTCTCTTGCAGTATCTGATACCATCCATGTCATATTACGTTTATGAATTGGCGTTTTACCTTTATTTTGCATAAAAATAAATATGCGAATAAACTGGACAAGTAAAATGAATGAGACTGAAATTTAGGAACATTGATCTTCATATCGATGTCATTTGTGCAAAACAGCAGCTCAAGTCCCATTAGTGTTTGAAGCATAAACATTGTTTTACAAGGAGTTGGACGTATTTTGCTAAGTCATCTATTCAAAATGTATTGAAGTGATTTTCGTTCAAGTGGTATGTTAACTTTGACTAGACTTGAGTTGTTCGCAAAGATATGAAAAACGTTGACTTCCGCTGTCGAAATCCAGTCCTGCTTATTAGTATAAAGGAAGGAAAAATATCTTTGTCGCATGTGATATCCGGAGATGTCGATGTCACTCGTGTGTGGGAAGGTAGCTACCCTTTCGCGTGACATCCGGTGTTGGAAGCGAGAGCACCAAATATTCTCAACATTGATCAATAGAGTATACTAGAGTTTCAAGCTGTGCGAATATGAGTCTCAGTGTCTTAAAAACTCATAGTGTTTACCATCTCCATTTTTCATTAATTGAATATTCCCTTACTTACATGAATGTCTAGTGTTTCTCTCAAGAAAAGACGTCGTGGAGAAACTTTGCGAAGCAAAGAACCCCGAATTATTATCAATGTTTTTGTTTATTTTAGCAAAAAATATAACGTTTCAACTACTATCAAAGAAACGTCTGTTTCAACAAGTTGTTCGGAAAGAACCATTTACAAGCTTTGAAAGGAATCTGCCAAGACATTTTGATGACACCAGGTAAAAAGAGAACTCATAGCAAGCCAAATACAAATGCCAGGCAGTTCATATACAATCAATACGTAAAATCTGAAATGCGGAGAATAGTTTATGACTTCTTTTTTAAAAATACACCCCCAACATTGAAAAAAATATGAATGTTATCAATGCTAATACAAATTTGCCTAACTTATCAAGATCCACGTTGCATAATATCTTGAAGGATATCGATTTTGTTTACGAAAGAAAAGGAAAGATGGCAATGTTAATGGAAAGGGACGACATTATTTTTTGGAGACACAAATATTTGAGAGACATTAGAAAGTTTCGGAAAGAAGGCAAAACTATTTTTTATACTGATGAGTCGTGGGTTAATGTTAGGCACAGTGTTCAAGAAGCTTGGCGAGATACTGAAATTAAAACACCTCGCCAAGCTTTTCTTGCAGGTTTGAGTGTTGGTCTCAAGTCATCGGCGTCCATGGGTCCTCGTTTCGCCTTGTTACATGCTAGAAGCACTGAGGGAGATTTAGTTGAAGCAGAATTGGTAATGCTGTGCAAAAACACACTGCAGATGCTCACGATGAAGTGGGTGGAGAACTTAACTAACAATGGTTTGAGCAGACATTGCTACCTCATGTACCGAAGGACTCCATAATAGTTATAGACAACGCTCCGAACTGCAGAAAATGCGAGGCTTTGCCAACGAACAAGTGGAGGAAAGAGTCTATCCAGATATGGCTCCAGGAGAAAAACATTGCTCAAAAAGAGGATCTATTAAAGCGAGAATTATTATCCATTGACCAAAAAGAGAAACCAAAATACGAAAAATTAAAAATTGATGAAATTGCAATGGCGAGTGGATGTGAAGTATTACCTACCTTCTTACCACTGTAAACTTATCCCCATTGAAATGTTGTGGGTACAGGTAAAAAATTACGTAGCAATGAGGAATACTTCATTCAAGACAACCCCAAGAAATGGAACCTTTTATACGCGAAGGTTTCAAACAGGCGACACAGGAAAATTGGCAGAACTACATTTCACACGAAGTGAAAATAAGATGTAGGAAGGTGATGTAGAATAATTAATAATTAATTTATCAACATCGTCGTCTTCCGTCATCTAACTCCTCAGGTTTATCTGAAGAGAACGGAAGTGAAACATGTGAAGGAATAGAGGGAGTCTCATCGTTACAAAATTAAAATAATTTTGGCAAGTGAAAATTTTTATTACTTGATGACAATTATTTTACTGAAACTATTATTTAATTTTATTTGAAAGTGATTCAAATATACATTAGAATTCGGCCATTCATTAGGGGAACCCGTAAAGAATCTTAGATTGCAAAAGATAGTTTAATACATTGAGTTAAGGAATACCGTATAAAAATTGTCGAAAATGTTTTGTAACTTGTATACATCAATGATTAATTGCAGTTGGATAATTCATGCACGTGTTCAACCTCGTCAAGACAGGTGGTGCGTGGAGATTTCTGCGCTTCGATAGGCAGCACGTGATGAACAATCTGAATACTAATTGTTGCAAAACACCACTTGCAATGCTTCATATCACAATGAAATTTATTTTATGGATTTTGAAAGGTGTTGAACAAGCTGGTAAAATTTCATGTCAATTTGAGTATCCAGCAAGGCCATTGTTGCGCGTAAGCGCTGTTCGAGAAGTGGCAACGCTGTCCTCCGTGGTGTATATATATATATATATATTGTGACATACCTGGTGGTGCCGGGTATCTTCACTGCAATACAACACTAAGAGAGGGTATCTTTTACGTGAATGGGTCCCTGGATAAGTTGGTGCAACGTTGGGGTGGTTAATCATAAATTGAAATACAATTATAAACAAGATTTATTTTAAATCAAATTTGTTATTTACATAATTAGACAACGTTTTTATACTCTGCCTTGGTACCAAGATTAAGAGCGGAATGCATTTCTCATACCTTCGGGGCCCCGATCGAATACCTATGATGCTCGTAGGACCGCTCGCGCCGACAGGATTGTCGACCTCTGCTACTGCTGCGGGCCGTCAGCGCCGGATGGCGTGGCAAACGCCCACGGCCGATGCTCCAGCAATTCTTCCCCGATCAGAATCTTGACGCCTCGGCTTCGCACCTTCCTCGAATCACTGTCCGTCAGTGGGTTCAATTACACAACCCGCGCCTACTCTGTATACTGGTCACAGTTTTGTACCGCGCAATTTCAAGAATGTTTCCACCGCACCAACTAATAAGAACGTCATCAATTATTCTACCAACACTAATCTTTCACTATACTGATACTTCTAATGTTCTATTTACATGTCAATTACTCTGCGGTCCCTAATAGCACGTAAAATATGTCGCAATGTTATATGCGTCCATACACCGGCGGAGAACTCTCGCCGCACGTCCGCACTCGTCGCCGCTCTGCTAACGTCTCCCTCGCCGGCCGCACGTCGGCACATCCTTCGGCGGCGGCCGCCTCAATCCAACTAACGAACTTTTTGCACGTGCGCGCTGCCACGCTTGTACCCGCCGTTCTCACGCTCGCCTCCCGGCGGGCACCGGTGGCGGCGGCGACCGTTGCCGGCTGCCCGCTGCTCGCAGCGCCCGGCGCTCGCACCGCGCAGTCCAGAATAGCTATTGAATTCTTACACTAATGATTTAATTAGTGTAATGAAACACATATTCTGGGTTTCATCACCCCCCCCTTTCTTTTTTTGAATTTTTCCCACTTCTGGAAAAATTCACACTAGTAATATCGTCACTGCCGATGGTTGCACTCTCTTGCATAGTGCCCGACGCCCTATATGCACTTATAACTTAAAATCGAATTAACATGTGATTACTTATTATTAACCCTAACATTACACTTATTTACACTTCACTGTTTTCCATACATGTTGACCAGGTTTCCGATTTGAAGCTTGTGGTGTCCTACTATGTTTTGTTTCTTGTATGACGGTTCATCCCCATTTTGCTGACATTGATTTCCTAAATCGCAGTTGTAGGACATAGCTTCCAGTGTGTTGAACACATCTTGATAGGTATCATCCCATTTCCAGCTACGACCTCTTCTACGTTTGTACCAATGGTTGACCATACCATCACTCTTCCCTTGCCCCTGACTTCGTTCCATTTTTGACCTGCCTACATCTCCTTCACTCCCATTCGTTGGGGCGTCTGCAAACATGAAGTTGTATCCCTCCAGTATCTTCAAACCCTTTCCTAAATCGGTATGATCTGCTCTGCTCAGTAGGCTCTGCACGGTAACAAAATACTGTCGCGTTGATATGCAACTAATTCCTTGATATTTTATAAGGGCAAATAATGTTGTTGGTTCCATAATGCTCTTCGTTCTGTATTCACTACGACTTCCCGTGATGTAGTTGTGATGGCTATTCCTCTGGTCGCTCTTGATGTTTATTTGGGTTTCTTCATTCCGCTTTCGTACAGAAATCTTGTTTTCAAATTCCTTCAAAAATTTCGGAAATGTACCAAAATTCTCTGCCCATGTCCTGGCGTTCTCTTCTAACATTGGGTGTAATAACTGGATCTTGTATCCTTCCAATATGTTGTTTGATGCTAGGTGCCTTTCTTCTGCTTGCATAACTACCTTAGGGTTTTCCGTCCCATCTCCCAGAGATTTCATCGACTTTGGAGGCATAATTGGTGTCACCCCATACTTGACACTTGGCGACATTTTCCCGTCTTCTTCCTGTTTAAACTCTTCTTGTGCTATTTTCTCTTCGCATCCTTGCATATTTTCCATAATTTCTTCTTCTATTATACGCTCCATTTCTTCTATTTTCATGTCCACTTCTTCATCCATTATTAACTTCAACTCTTCCGTTTTCACTTTTACTTTATAAACATCCTCCTCGGCCTTGATTTGGACCTCCACCGTTTTGCCCTCCGCTGTCTTCACTTCTTCATGGATTTGGTTCGTCATCCCCTCGTTTCTATCTATTACCGCTACCCTAGCATCTACTTGATGACATGATTGAAATTTTAGCACCTCATCTTTCCTATCCAGTTCCTCCGCTTTCCCATACGGTTTTTCGCATATTTCGATAAGCTTCCTATTCCGTTCTTCTGTGATTCTTCCCATTTCTTCTGCCGGCTTCTTAATCTGTTCTTCAACCACCTTCCCGTTCTGTTCTTCTATTAGTTTTCTATTCCGTTCCTCCGCCTTCCTATTCTGTTCCTCCTCGGATCGTTTCTGTTTACCTAATTCTTTGCTCTGTTCTTCCGCAAACTTCTCACTCTGCTTCTCCGTTTGCTGCCTCAGCTGTTCTTCTAATGAATCTTTTGCCATTACGCCCGTACACGCTTCGTACTCTTCGTCCATCCCCAAGTCAAATCCTACCGCCTGGCTCCCCAGTTCTACCACCTGCCGTTCTAGATCTATATTTACTCTGTGATCGACCAGAAAATCCATCCCTATGATTACCGAATACAATAATTTTTTGACTACCAGGGCCACCATCTCATATACTTGGTTGCCAATCCTGGCTTGAAACATGATTTGTTTTGTGATGGGGCTTGACTTCTTCTGAGTTGCCCCAATCACATACGCCCTATTCATAGGCAAACACATTACTTCTTTTCCTGTTGCTTTTAACTCCTCATACATTTCTTCTGATACTACTGTAGTCGTGCACCCTGTATCCACTAAAGCTTCTTTAATTATACCTTCACATTCTATCGATATCGTGGGACATTTCCTGATTCTGACCGCTGAGTTCTTACATCTCCGCCACGGTTGGGTATCGTAGGTTACCGGCTGCATAGCGTTTATGGAGACCGCGTTTACGTCATCGATTTCCGCGTCCGCAATGGGGCCACCTATCACCGCGGACTCTATTAGTTTAAATAGTGTCCTTGATCACTACTTGTGCTAGGCTGTGCTAATCGGTCGGGTGCATTCCCGCCCCCGCCTCGCGTCTCCGTACGGTTTGAATTAGATCTGTTCCAGTCCGGTCTCTGGTTCCCCGGCTCTGGTCTCCATCCGTCTCCCCCTCTTCCGCGTTGGTTTCTCTGGTAATCGTTGCTCCTATCATTCCCTTGCCCCTGGTTACGTTCCGATCTAACCATATTAACATTCCCTTCATTTCTGTTCTTTGGTACGCCTGCGAACGTCAAGTCGTACCCTCCTAACACATTCTGGAATCTTTCCAGGTCGGTGTGCTGCACACTACGTAAAAGATTCTGCACTGTGACTGGGAACTGTCTCGTCAATACACATATTATTTCCTGATCGCTCATCGGTGGGGATAGCGTTTTGTATTCCATAATACGCCTTGTTGCGTATTCCCGCAAACTTCCCATGGACTGGTTGTAATGATTATTCATCAGGCTAATTTTAAAATTAATTTGAATTTCCTCATTCCAGTACCGCTCAAGGAATCGATCTTTAAATGCCTTTACTGATTCGGGAAACTTATCAAATGTATCGGCCCATATCCTGGCGTTGCCTTCTAACATTAAATATAATAATTGTATTTTACACCTTTCCGAAGTATTGATAACATCTAAATGTCGTTCTGCTGCCTTCATAAATATACATGGATTCTCTTTCCCGTCACCTGAAAATTTTAGTGATCTTGGGGGGGTAAATGGTACCGTCCCGCTTGCTGCGATTGGGGATGCCTTGCATTCTTTTATTTGTTCAATCTCTGTTCGTAATGACACAACCTTCTCCTCGCATTCCCTCTTATTCTCCAGCATTTCTTCCTTGACTCCCAATTGTATCCTTTCAATTTTCTCGTCCTGCTTAGCGGTTCTATCATCTAATCGCTGATATAGCTTATTCTCTAATTCTCCCCCCAGATTGATTACTTGGGATTCTAACTCCTTTTTCTGTTTCCCTAATTCTTCGGTGGTCCATTGCTCGTGACTTTCTACCCGCTCCGCTATTTTAGTCATCTCATTCTTCGTTAACTCAATTTGTTCTTCGGCGCGTTCTATTCGCCCCCCTATTGCATCTAATTTCCTATTCTGTTCTTCCGCCAGCTTCCTAATCTGTTCCTCTGTGAATAATTTCTGTTCGTCTAATTTCCTACTCTGTTCTTCTGCCAACTTCCTAATCTGCTCCTCTGTAAATAATTTCTGTTCGTCTACTTTCTCATACAGTTCTTCAATCAACTTCTTCTGATCTTCTGCCGCTTTCTTCTGATCTTCTGCCGCTTTCTTCTGATCTTCTGCCGCTTTCTTCTGATCTTCTGCCGCTTTCTTCTGATCTTCTGCCGCTTTCTTAATCTGCTCTTCTGTTTTCCTGCTCCGTTCTTCTGCGATCCTATTCTGTTCACCTATTTCATCTAATTTCCTGCTCTGTTGTTCGAACATCTTCATCAATATCTGTATGGGGTCGTTATGGGTATTGTCCCCACCTCCCCGAGTCGGATTTCCTACTGCCTGGTTCATTGGAGTTGACGTAATTTGTACATCTTTATTGAAGCTGTCCCCTGACGTATCATCCAACCGACTTTCAATACCACTATCCCTACTTTCCGATGACCTGCTGTCATCGATTCCTACATCTATTTCCCCTACTTCATCCGCCTTTTCTTCCCGGTCCAGCACTACATTTTGCGCCTCCATTCTGTTGCTTTGAGCTGTCCGATCGATTCTCACTACACTAAAATACCGCACAAATTTTCCACTTGCCTCACCTACCAGCGATATCACAGTTATCCTATGAAATAACTATATCCGCCACAACACTTGTATATTCTTCGTGAATGGTTTAATTCACTCCTATTTCAATTGCTACTTAATACCGAACAAGCCTCACTCACCACCATAAACACAATAACACTAATTCAATAGCCATATAAATTTCCACTCACCTACCAATGCATAAACATAATCCTTACAATACATAATATTATTACCATTGAAACACATATACACTGCTAATAGACTCGTTAATACTATTACACAAAAATGCTTTCAGATTATAATAAATCCCTTATTAATTGAAATTACTTTTCAACGCACTTATTGCTATATTATGTACATAATCATCATTCACATTTGCATGTCATATCTCCTCCCTGAATTTTCCTCAATAATATCATATAAATATTCACAACAAACATTCACACTGCTGGTATATATTTCCCAACCTGGTATCTTTTCTAATAAATTCCCCACACTTTACCATCACCAATAGATAATGCACTACTGAGTGAACGTTCCCAGCAAAAAAAATTTGTGCACAATTTGTACAACACTATTAACCACCTTTATATTCTCACAAGAATTATTACTACTTCCCCATTTCTTTAATTTTCATGTTATTAAAAGTTGCCAAACAACTCAAATACTCTTACTATGTCTTACAAAATTTGAAATTCTATTACATTATCTTATTTGTAATATGTATATGTGTGGTTTCCATAACCCCCATACTACAATAATAACTTCATATAAGTTACTCTCAAATAATTACTTATATCCGCCCACAATTACTGACACAACAACAATTTTGTAATTATCAACATTTCATTATGCTTACTTGACTTATACATGTTTTGCTAACACATGTATTGTTACTTTTTGTTCTCTATAATAATACACTTTACACTGCCTGCTTCTCATCTGTACCCTGCATTACTATACATCAATTACATGCACATGATTTTCCAACATTTCACCAACTTTCCTCAGGCCACATTTCTTAACTATACGTTATCCACTTGTTCGGGCGCCAGCTGTGACGTACCTGGTGGTGCCGGGTATCTTCACTGCAATACAACACTAAGAGAGGGTATCTTTTACGTGAATGGGTCCCTGGATAAGTTGGTGCAACGTTGGGGTGGTTAATCATAAATTGAAATACAATTATAAACAAGATTTATTTTAAATCAAATTTGTTATTTACATAATTAGACAACGTTTTTATACTCTGCCTTGGTACCAAGATTAAGAGCGGAATGCATTTCTCATACCTTCGGGGCCCCGATCGAATACCTATGATGCTCGTAGGACCGCTCGCGCCGACAGGATTGTCGACCTCTGCTACTGCTGCGGGCCGTCAGCGCCGGATGGCGTGGCAAACGCCCACGGCCGATGCTCCAGCAATTCTTCCCCGATCAGAATCTTGACGCCTCGGCTTCGCACCTTCCTCGAATCACTGTCCGTCAGTGGGTTCAATTACACAACCCGCGCCTACTCTGTATACTGGTCACAGTTTTGTACCGCGCAATTTCAAGAATGTTTCCACCGCACCAACTAATAAGAACGTCATCAATTATTCTACCAACACTAATCTTTCACTATACTGATACTTCTAATGTTCTATTTACATGTCAATTACTCTGCGGTCCCTAATAGCACGTAAAATATGTCGCAATGTTATATGCGTCCATACACCGGCGGAGAACTCTCGCCGCACGTCCGCACTCGTCGCCGCTCTGCTAACGTCTCCCTCGCCGGCCGCACGTCGGCACATCCTTCGGCGGCGGCCGCCTCAATCCAACTAACGAACTTTTTGCACGTGCGCGCTGCCACGCTTGTACCCGCCGTTCTCACGCTCGCCTCCCGGCGGGCACCGGTGGCGGCGGCGACCGTTGCCGGCTGCCCGCTGCTCGCAGCGCCCGGCGCTCGCACCGCGCAGTCCAGAATAGCTATTGAATTCTTACACTAATGATTTAATTAGTGTAATGAAACACATATTCTGGGTTTCAATATATATATATATATATATATATATATATATATATATATATATATATATATATATATATATATATATATATATATATATACGCACACACGCGTCACACACACACACACACACACACACACACGCCACAGGTACCACTACGGGATAAGTAATGAGCGTTATTTAATTAGATTTGGTTTATTCTATGCTTGTTTCGTAATTTTTTATCTTATTACGATTTGTATATTTTTAACGTCAGTCCGTATTCTTGAATGCATTTCACCTTTTGGAAATTGAACTTTTATTCAGTATGCAATCTCCTCCATTATCTTGTATGCACGGAAACCCAAAAGTTTTAGCGAGAAGTTTTCTGTTTACTATTTACCATTATGTGAAGAAGGAGTTAAACGAACTTTAAAAAATATGCACCTGAGAATTTAATGATGAACTTACATTACACTTGCTGGTCATGAAGTCACCAGACCAAAAGGCTTGTTGAAAAGTTTAAGAAATTATTCTGCATTTAAACCTTCTCATTAGATGTGTTTTAAATATCCTATTCAACATACTTAGATACTAATTGTCACTGCAATACAATGCATTATTTATAAATGCTTCAGTTGTACTTCATATGAAAGTGAACTATAGACATAGGACAAACTTTTTTAATCTGAATGTGTCATGGATGGGGGTCAGTGATAAAATTTGGGTCTGACCCCAAAAAATATAACTCTAAAGCAGAACTTGTTTTGCTTATGAAATGAGAAAATAAGAGAACAAAAAAATGTTTGTATATATATTTTATAAATTACAAAATTGTTAAAAAAGAAGGGAAAACTGTTTGCTGCAAATACTATTGTTTTTAATCCAGATGTTCCATTTCAGCATTCTTAATAATTGTTTTCCATTGTATATAAGCATTTCCCCCCCTACACACTATTGAGATCAACTCAAAATTTTCATGTCTCAGGGTAGTATGATATGAAAGTTTTTTTAAGGTGTTTAACGTATATATTCATTCCGTTATTTAACTAAAATTTTGAGATATTTTAAATAAATTATGTGATGATATTGTGAATATTTACAAAGATTAGTTAGTAATTGATACTTTTCACAAAACCTTATGAGGTATACAAAAACAATATTTCATTTGTTTTCCCAAGAATTATGAACCATAGAACCAACCACATATATCAACTTGCTTTATTAATTTCATTCCAGATAATTGTCATAAGTCATTTTCTTCAAATTTTGTATGTAAAATGTTTATTAACCTGAACATGCCAAAAATTAACAAACTTAAATAATGGTTATTTAAAGATTTTTTGAAATAAAATACAAGAAACATACAGATCTTAATGATGTTTGGATTTAAAAAATTGAACTAATACATTGTTAATATCTGTGTATTTCATTTGTATTTTGTAATTAAAAATCTTCTTTAATGTATGTCAGTTAATTTTTGACTTGTTCAGATTAATAAAATTAGTAATATTTCATTTCTAATTAAAAAAATATATATCAATCTGCAGTTGTTTGAAAACAACAATTTTTTTTCAACTTCATAATTTTGAATTCATTAAATTTATACGCTACAGAATTACCGAGAGAGTACAATTAACTAAATTTCAAAGCTAGTGTCTACATCCCCTTCCCAAAGATTAGACCTATCCACTACCATTTTGAAAGGTATTAATGTTGGATTGTGATATCAATTTCAATATTAATGTGATACTTATGAATTTTGTTTTAATTTTTTTCAAATTCTAGCAAATAGAATTTTTATCCATTGTTCCAGGGAAATGAATTATTTTCTTTGTTCAACAAACTTTTGTCATGTCAGCAAAATATTTTAAAGTTATAGTTTTGGAAGTCTTGTAACATGCCTAACAGGAATTAAATTACTTTTTAATCATAACTGCTTTAATAACTATAAATATTTTCTTAATGTACAAAGTTAGGTATCATACAGTTTCTATTTTTGGTTGTTCCAGTTCTTTGAAACAATATTAACTGAGCATTGGCATTCATAATTTGTAATTGTATTTGGTGTGGAAATGACATCTATGAACCACTTGCAAAACCCCACAACCAAATGAAAAAATGCAGGATGACTTGGAGATAATGCTTTCTCTGGAAGCTCAGTATGTGTTCCATGTTTCATTATAGTAATATTACAATACAGAATAGTATAATGGTTAAGTTTGTAGACATTCTACAATGAATATTGGTCAGATTGTATCGTGACTTTGCTTTTTACTTAAATAATTACTTTGAAACTGATTAAAAAGCTTAAAAATGCACAAATCTATAATTCAAAATTTCCACAGAGAAAATATATTTAAGAAATTGAGGTGAAATTTTCAAAATTGGTCATCTTTGCAGTTTCAACTTATTTGGTGTAAAAAGGGTTTAAAAGAAATTACAGGTTTAAATATTATTTTAAGTTTGTTTAACACATTGCTTCTAATTTACAAATGTTGGTATTAAGTATATCAACAAAGTATAAAATGAAGACTTCTCGGCAGACACCTCTGTTACCATTTCATGGCTGCTGCCTATCTTCAGAAGCTGGAATATATGGAAAGCGGCATGGAGATATTTACCAGGAAGTCACGTATATAGTTATTTTATCTAATACCAACAATTACATACATGTTTTTTTTCTTCTTTGAACAAATAACCAGTTAATATATCCAAGCATCAACCATGATATTGAAATATGACTGTCTTTGGAAACTAGTATATATTGGTAATATAGAAATGAGAGACACTTTCATGTGGTTGAAAAAGAACACATACAAGAATGTCCCATCCCAGATGTATTGTTCATAGTTTCCATTCTGCACAAATTACAGGAACCAAATACTGCAATATTCACTTTATGACAAACATGTAACAAACATACCAGCAATGAAAATATGTCACAAAACAATGATTTCATATTCATACACATGGACATACAGGTTACATTTGACACCTGTTATCATAACAAATATAGGTGCTAACAATCCAGATTACAGTATTAAAGTTCTGGCAAAGAGGAACAATTTAATTTAAAAAATATATAAGCATGTTCACAATTTGTATAAATGGGTTATCATACACCAAATATTATATGGTATTAGGGAAAGACTATTTTTGTAGAGAAATGTGTCAATCCAGAAATCATCTTTGTACATTACTACTAGTTTCCAATAATTTACAAACAATAGATGCTATGCACTGCACATAGTATGTCCCAGTTTACTATGCATTATTAACAAGCCATAGAAGGTGCTAACAAGTGTACCTTCCATTCCCATTTTTATTACATACAGAATATATCAACAAAATTAACAAGCACATTGCTATACAGGTAACATAATTCTTTCTTTGGTTAGCATACATCTGGAAAAGCAACTTGACTTACACGACCTAATATCCAGGATTCCTGTAAATCATCTTGGAATCCTGGTCTGAAATTTGAGTTTCAACACTTAACAATACACAGTAATTACAGAATTATGCAAAGTTTGCTGAGATGGGACTAGAACATATATTAATGTTTTCTTACAAACATAATTTAATTGTAGTAAACATTTTATGTAGCAATATCCATGACACTTTATGTTCTTGAGAGTAATCCATGCATAGATGAAATGATACCAAATAACCTTGGAGATTTTTTGATCACTTGTATCTTCTGTTATTCTTGAGCAAAGATATTTACATGTCCAGAGACCATTATTGAATCATTGCTCACATTGCAAAATTCTTTTGTAGAAATGAGTAATGATAATTGGCTTCATAACAGTATAACTAACAGCTTCCCTAGCACATACTGATAAATTCAAGACAGGCTATTCAGAAACTCAGAACTCCAAACTTTTCTTAACATTGGACGATGTAAAAACTTCTAGCTTATTTGGTATATACAAAAAAATTAAGCATGATTGTTCCATCATTTTTTGATCTACTTTGTGCACATAACATGGATACAAAAATACCTGGATTGACTCCCATTTCTGGTATTTCCTGCAAATCTGGTGGAAGCCATATCACTACGCGTACACTTTCCCCAGTGTTTTCACTCACACACATCGGTCACCCACTAATTATCACACTAACATTTCTTACAATGATAACTTTAAAAGCTCCTCTTTAAATCTGATTGTTTTTACATATGCTTATATACATTAAAAAAACTAACTTCTTTATTAAAACACTCACAACCTAAATGTACTGGATAGAATTGTTTATTTGGCAACTGTACATTAGAGCCAGTACACATTGTTTGTGTCCATCACCACACATGAAAACACTTTAGTCACTGAAAATTTGTTGAAGTACATATTGAAAGAGTCACAAAGCACCACCATAAATGACAAGTCTTGTCACTGTATTAGTTATTGGCAGACACAGCTATATTAGGAAAACAGGAGCCAGGATGTTAAGCAGAGGAAAGAACACATATCAGTTTTGAGGTTAATCACAGGTTAATCATGTTATGCAGCCTAGCAGATCTATATACAACAAAATTCTTGAATCCTCATGAGGAAATAACAGGGAAAATAGAGAGCCCATTGGTAGGTATAAATGCATGGCTTTATAGTAAGTCATAATATTGGTTATTCTGTGGGTAGATTGGTTTTGTTGGGCTGTCGTTCTTAGCTTTGCGTTGACTTGCAGCTTCAATGGAAGCTTTCTTGTAGTTTATGGGCCCATAAGAGCGATAATCCACATCTGCATAGTCCAAGTCAGAGAATTCTGGTCGAAATGGCTAGAAAGAAAAAAAAAGTTTTTTTTAAAAACAATAATTAAAAGTAAATTTCTGAAAACATGCTAGTAATTTTAAAATTTTTCAAAGCATGCTTTAATGATATTAATGCTTTTGATTCTTTAAAGAGAGCATTAAGGGCAAGAATACATTAAAACTCAGAGCAAGAATATAACAAAAATGTTCATGAAGCACTTGGAAATATATGCAAAAACTTGTAAGGCACAAGGGTGGTATATGCAATTATTTTTCATATTCAAGTAGTTGTACTTGAACTGAATTATGACTGAACAAAAAATGGTCATTTACATAATATGATGTGCTGGGTTTACTTCTTGAAACTCGTTAATTCTTTTATAAAAGTATTTTTGCCAATGATATTAGGGCAATAAACACTTTCTTTTGTAAAAACATTATCTTCTATTAAAAGCTCATGAATGAACAAATGTACTTTTACTCTGTGTACTATAAATAAGTGTTCTCATTCAAAAAACTATAAAAATGATTAATGTAATATGGTTCTTTAAACTACCTTATAATTTCACATTCATTTAAACTATGAAAAAGGAAAAGTTCATCAGATGCCCCTCTGAAATAGTAGAATATCAATGGAAAAAATCCATTCTTCTAATCAAAATTGAACAGTGTATTAAACTATAAATACTTGAAATTATTCTGATAATTGTCTGACAATTTATAAATCTATTTAGATTTGAAGTACAACAATGAGGTATAAATACTATTGTTTTCTGGAATACAGTTGAAACATAAATTGGGATTTTAAGGTGAAAAAACAAAACAAAACGCACACAAATTTTATCATTTATTACCATTTTATATTATTTGAACTAAGTCTGTATATCATATACTATACCGATCGATGCTTGCTGCCCTATATATCATTATTTCATGGACAGATATCAGTGCTTTTCTTTTACACATTTGTTGCCCCTACCAAGTCATCAGTTAAGCGGGGTATCGTAACTTTTTTCTGTATTGTTGAATTTGTATTTAAGCATTATATTTGAGAATAACGTTCTAAGAAATACCTCTGTGTTTCAAATTGAATTCCTCAAATTACTCTCTCTTGCACCCAAATTACTAGGGTAGTTTAAAAAATAGTTTTTGAAATTCAAAAAATCCTAATACTTTCCAAAACAATACAAAAAATTCAGAGTTAAAAAAATTCCATTTTAATAAATTAAAAAAGAAGAGAAATATGTAATTTTTTGATGTAATATGCAAGGCAATAATACTGATCCTTGATTAAGGGGAAGCAAATGAAGCTGAGGGGAAATTAAATCACCCTAACTTGAGCAAAATAAGTTTTTTGTGTTTCAACAGAATTCCTTGAACAAAATTTTAAAAAATTGAAACACTTATAGCATCTTGTAGTTCAAGAGTAAAAGTTAAAGTCACCTACAAGGTTTTTTTTTTATTTTTTTATTATTATTTTTATAATGGTAATGAAATATCGAAACAAATTAATACTTATTCAAAATTTAAGTTAAATGTTAAGTAGTGTAACAATACTCATAACATACAGTCATAACAATACAGGAAATCACATCCTTCGAAACTTAAAAGTAACATTGTTATTGGCAGGATTGGGCAGTATTTAAATACTTGCATTTGAAATAGGCATTTTAAATACATTTTGTATTTAAAAAACTGTATTTTTGAGTTTTTTGAACATGTATTTTAAAGATGAATTTAAAGGCATAAAGTAGATGTATTAAAAAAAAAGAAATACTTAAAATACTTTAAAAACAGAAGGAAAAGAAGATAGTTAAGAATGAGGATAGTGAATGCACCTCATTGAAACAAATTACTTGGTGAAAAGCTCTTTTTAGCTATTGAATTTGGATTCTCTTCATTTTTAAATGATAAATATAAATGACTAAAAATGCTGAACAGTTATCTGATAATTAAAAAGGTGTTTATTCATTATAACACTAGTTTATGTTCATCCACGCCAATTGAACTGTTTTCCTTTCGCAGGTTTTATACATTCGCCAACTAGGGATTTATTGTCTGATGATTTGTTTGAAAAATTAATAATTTTAAAAGGAAATTCCATTTCTTTGTATTACATATATTTTTGATATTATTTTACATTTGAAAATGTTTATACATATTATTACAATACATTACAATAGTTATTGTTCATAAAATTGTATGTCTGTCAATTACTAATTTACTGTAATTGATGATTACAATATAGCATTGCAATAATAAATATTCAATATAAAATTATTATATATTTACAGTATTTTGAGTATTTGACATATTTTAAATATGTATGTATTTAGCACGTCAAGTCCTTTGTATTTTGTATAGGTATTTAAATACTTATTTATAAAGTATTTTAGCAAAGCATTTAAATACTAAATTTAAAGAATTTTACCCAATCTTAGTTATTGGTAATGTAGAATTAAACAATTGATTTCTTTCAGTAACTGTACATTTGGAAGCACCCAAAGAAATAATAGACCCAATTGTAGATTTTGTTCTCAACGAGAAGAAAGAAACAATAATCACATTTTGAAAAATTCATTATTCAGCAAAAAACTCTTGTAACCCAAAAATTTTGTTGATATAAAAAATTGTGACAAAGAACAAATGTTTAAAGCAATTTTTTAAGCTTTCCAATAGAAGAACATTAAATAAGTGCCTCATAGGTAACACAAATTCGAATATCAATGGAAGAAAAAAGAAAAAAGAAGAATGTGAATTAATGATATGATAACATTGTTTTTCAGGTGTATGTACTAATTTCCTACTCGTATTTTTCAGACATGTGTACTTTCTCAAACACTTGCAAATGTGTGAATATTCAGGTCACAACCACTAACAAATCTGGGGCCTGCCATGCTTTTTTTCACAAATTTTACAATTTGGAGGAAGGAAGCACATGCAAACACCAAATATGAACAAAAGTGCTCAAAAGCTACAAAACACACATCCCAAACTTTCAATAAACGAACATTGCCAACCTGAAAAGTGAACTTCTAGAAGAAAATATTCATTTGTTCAGATGACAAGAGTTCACTTCCTTCTAATAAATGTAAGTAATGCTGGGTTTGGGACGATCCTGCTGAAAGAATAGATTGAAATAATAAGTTAAACACATATTATTTAAAAAAACTAAAATCTTTACAGCTTTTGAGCACCTCTAGTTAACAAATTTGGTGCCTGGCCATTGCCATTATCAAAATCATGTTATTATTTTCTCTTAGCTGATTATAAAGTAAGTCACCTTTCGGATGTAAAATATTTTGCCACTTTAACTCCCTAAGTCACACTCTCCTCAAAGATACACCTGATAAAAGACATGATTCACATTTATTAATAGTTTTTTGAGGAGTGTGTTCTTAAAAAGATAACTTTGGAGAGATTGCTACTCCAGATAGAAGATACAGAAATAATTGGTGTGGATTTTATGCAATTGTAATAATTTTGTATTTTTCTCATATCGTTCTGTAACAGATTTCTATCTTTTCTCAAAACAGTTATTGTTATAACATGAAGTTTGGAAAAATATAATTTTTTATTTGGTGTGAACAAGTCACAATTTTGTGAATGAAACTATAAAAATTAGTATGTAATTTTTAATAACATATTACAGTTATTTCTCATCAGCAAATTTATCAATTACTAATAATTTATTAAAATAAATACTTTCTCACAAAGAACATTTAGATATTTTATTGCATTCTTAAAATTTTGAGTTATTAAACAATGTTTCAGTTGTGCAACTTGAAACTTTAAAAGTAGATTATGTCAAATTTCCTTCATGCCTATCATCATAGTACAGAAATGCTTGTAAATGTGTTATGTGTAAATGATATGCATGTAAAGAAACTAAATATGTTCTCACTGAAAATATACTCTTTCTCCTTGAGGTTGCTCTTTGAATAATATATAATTCAAAAAATTTATGTGCAGTATACAAAACATGAATTTGAAAGTCATCAAAATAATAACCACTATAGAACTTACATCGTCAGACATAAAAAATACAATTCTACCAATATGAGCATCTGTTATGAGATTGAAAATCATGCAATGAAATAAGTAGTATTCATTAAATTGAAATGTGAATTATAACTACGAATCACTACCTATTAAAAATTATGCTGAAACAAGATGTAGTATTCTGGCAATAAACAGGGAATGAATAGTCTTTTGTTAATACGCACCACTTCACACATCAATTTCTTGTCCCACATCATGAAACTTCAAGATGGCATACTCAGTAGGGGTTTGTTGTGGCCTATAGTGGGAAGGAAGGTGAGGTTCTCGTCGCCCACCACTAGTAGCCAATGCAAGATCTGCATATACTACACTATCTGACACGTAGGGATCAGTCATGTAGTAAGGTTGTTGATACTCCAGTCGCATTGGGGGAAGGTAATTTCTACTGCTGTGGCTCCTTCTGGTGCTGCCAAATTGGGTTGTGTTGGTGGGATTCATTAGTAGATGATGTTGTGATGTTAGGTTGTAGTGGTGATGATGATGCTGCTGCTGTTGTCTTTGCAGTTGGCTCTGTAAGGACAGCCATGGGGCATGCTTGTTAGTAGCAAGCTTTTTGTTACGATATTATGTTGTTTAATATGGAATGCTGATATAACCTTAATTCTATTTGAGCAATTATATAATGTTACACTATAATTCTAATATATACAAAATTTAACTTCTTTAGAAATGTTCAGTACACAGAGTGTTTTGTAAACACATATAAGAAATATTAAGAAGAAAAATCCCAGTAATATGTCTCTCTAATGTAAACTCACAAAACCCTCTTAACTTTACGCTCAACTACTAAAAATGCCCTTTAAAAACATCTAGTGGCTTTTGTATTTATAATAGTCATTCAACTCAATGATGTTTGTGTTTTATCTTCCTATTAATTTTAATATTTGAGGCTAAAGGAGAAAAGCTTCCAGTCAATTAGTGCAAGAATGACATGTGAATATTGGAATGGCATGTGAAAAAACATTTATATTCTTACACTGAGAGCATCAAATGCCATAGACACAATAAAAGTTCTTGTGTCAAAGTTTATTACTTTACTTATTCCATTACATTGAGTAGTATCGAAAAGCTCAAAAAAATATGAAAAGGTCTCTACAAGAATTTCAGACAAGTGAAAATTTTTCTGAAGGGAAAAATTTTCAAAAAGAGGAATAAGCTTCTTTCAGGTGCCAAGGGCAGAGATGCCCAAAATGGGATGGGGATGGCATGTGAGACTCAACCCTGACTTAACCCTTTAAAGCTGGAATTAATTGTTATTGCAAAATTGTTTCATTTCATGTTTTATTATTTCATATAGTACCATGATAATCTTGTTTTTTATTTAGTTATTTTCAGACTTCATTCACAAGTTTTGGTACATC
Source organism: Gryllus longicercus (assembly GCA_038098605.1). Lineage (NCBI taxonomy): Eukaryota > Metazoa > Arthropoda > Insecta > Orthoptera > Gryllidae > Gryllus > Gryllus longicercus. The sequence goes on along the minus strand of JAZDUA010000410.1, from coordinate 400,190 downwards.
AATGTTCCACTAGGCCTTTACATTGCCATTTCGAGAAACACTTAAAATAATGTTCCAATATAACACACCTTCTAACTCACTTTCGCCTCACCCACACTCAACCCCTTCCTCAGCTCTTACATCTATCCCTGCCTCCACCCTCGTATCCATCCCCGCCTTCACCTCTGTGCCTGCTCTCACTTCCACACTCATCTTTTTCATCACCTACTTCTTGCAAATTCAGTGGTTCATAGTTTATTTATCAAATATATTAAAAGATAGTAGATATGCCTAGTGGTACAATAATATACCAGATGATTTGACAACCCAATAAATTCACCAAATGTTTTCAAAACCCTAGTGGTTGATTCTTATATGGTTATTTATATAATAAGGAATTTATCTTAGTATATGATAGTTATTAATGAAATGTTTGAAGATAGAATTAATGAAGTATTGATGAAATATAATTTAAATGTTAATTTAATGTATAAATTAAATGTTTAAATATTGCCCATTGTGAAATAACTTCAAAAAGTGTATTGGTAATTATTTTAGTTAAATTAGTAAACACACATTAATCTTTTTAAAATTATATTTACAATAACATTCTGTGTACTTCTACTGTAAACCAATTTATGAAGGAAATAACTACAGCTATAACATCTAACTATCATTGAAGCTACCAAAAAATGTTAATACCTTTACATAAATACTATTGAGCAACAAAAATTAAGTTTAAAGAAAGGAACTCACGTGGCACATATACAAGCACGGTAGCAACATATATGCCTGAGTCCAGCTTAATAATAAAAAGTTCAAAAACAATTTTAGATTAGTAAGAACAATAGGACAAACTTGGTATTGTATGTTGAAAACAATGAAAAAATAAAAATGTGAAAATAATGACAACTTTCATACAAGACCAAGTTTTCTTGTGCTTGTACAACTATTTTTCATCAACCAACCTGTGTCATTGTGAGTTCTTGTGACTTTGATGCAATAGGGATAGGAACATTTTGATAAGTGTGTACAACTGATTTGTTTGGAATTTGTTTTCTTGGAGCTGGAATAGGCAATTGTGTCCTATCTGGTGGCTTCTTAGCATTGTTATTAAGTTCTATAGTAGCAGAATTTATATTCACAGATTTATCTTTTTTATCTTCAATTTCATCCACTTGTGAAGAAATTGTAGATAACTGGACAGACACTTTTTCTTGTTGCCTGTCATGTTGCTTTTTATTGTTTCCTGCTCCAACTCTATTCCTGTTTCTGTGATGTAATCTCATAGAATAAAACTGGGGGTAGTGCTTTTTATGGGGATGTATTCTCAAAGAATTGAACTTGTCCTTAGCTACCAGAGCTAAAGTCTGAGATCTCTGTAAATGAGGACCCATATGACTGCGTGTTGAACCGTAGCCTGAGGAGCCATACTGGCTCAGCTGGCTGGAGGGTCTACTAGCAGCTTGAGCTATGGGGCCAGTAGGTACAGGCTGCAAGCAAAACAATGCAACATGCAGGCACACATACAAAAGCATAAGCAAAATAAAACAATAAAATACATGCAAAACTTATTAAAAATTCATTATAAGAAGCTCATAATAAAATACCAGGGATGAAGTATAAAAATCACAATTGTGTATATCTCATAAATCAATCATAAATGTCAAGAAAAGTAACAATGTTAGTTCATTCATGGTGGAATCAACTATGGAAACACATCATGCATAAATTAAAACAGGTTCTTTGAATAAGATAATAATAGTTAATAATTGAATAAAATAATATAATTATTAACACATCATAATTGATTCATATTAATAAAATCATCAGATAGTAATATATTTAACATAATGTTGTAATTTATATTTTTCAGAAAAGGAGCGGGATGGGAAACAAAACAAAATTTAATTAAGAATACCTAGTTAATCATGCATTCCAATTTTAACAGAAGTAATTGTTTCATGATGCACCTCTAGGGAATTGGTAAGTAGAACTCCAAAATGAAAACTGTAATTTAAATATACTTTTAATTTTCCCCAACAAAAAATCATAAATATGAAAACTGTTTTTGACAAGCCTACTGTGCTGAGTTTGAAAAACTGTCATTTAATATTCTAATACATTTAATATAATTCATCTTCAGTTTTTAAGTATTCCCAGTTGCTCTTATTGATTTGTGATCTCTGGTTTTCATCAGACACAGAAGTAATATAAAGTTTTCTCTTCACCATCGTTTAATTCTGTGACAAATTAAATTGCTAAACAGATACCACTTTAAAGAAATGAACTTTCTTAGCCTTTTTTCTGACATAATTATTTATATTAACTAATTTCATCCCTGGCACTATACACTATGTAAATTAAATAAATGCAAACTACATTGTCAACAGTGAAACCTGTTAGCAGTAATGTTTTGTAACTACTACTTAAAAATAGGGCACACAAACACTCACCCTTATCAATGAATTTTAGGAATTGTTTAAAAAGATGTTTAAGGAATGTACAGTGAAATTTATATCAGTTATACATTAGTAAGGTTAAATAAACTTCAAACTTTCCATACCAATTAGTTCACAGGCATGCTAAAACAATTATAACAGAGAAAACAACTTACATCAAATTATAAAAATATGCAGTTAGACAGCAGTTTCTAAAATAAGAGGTGTTGAATCTAGAGCATCCTATAAGAAGGGAAAGCTGAGAGATAAAAACTCGACACTGATTGTTAATGTTGAATAAACATATATCAAGTACACTAGAAATGAAAATAAAATCAAAAAGTGTTATCTGAATCTGCTGACTATTCAGTGCAATAGTTATCAAATGCAAGTTAAATTGCAGAAATGAAAAAAAAGCTCTTAATATCTTAAAAAGAGTGACATTGAACAGAATATGTGAATATATTTTAATGCTATACATTCATCTTGGGAGTAAAAGAATTAGTTTGAGAACAATAAAAAGAGGAACTGAAATAAATATTCACTGAAGACCTTCATTTTCTTTATATAAAATAGTGGACAGGTTTCACTGTAGATGTTTTGTATGAAAAAAATAACTCTACATTGAAGCATTCTCACACAATGAAGCCAGTGTCAGAAAACTTACCTTGTTGGGTGCAGATTGCATGCCATGGAATGGGAGATTTTCATAAAATGCCTTGTCTCCATCAGGCTGCAAAAGACCATCACTTGGGGATGTGGCTAAGTCTTGTTTTGATTTATCTTTGGTAGCTGATGGACTTGGGCCTGAAAAAAATATATACATGTATGTGAATACAATGAGTAACAAAATACTAAATAAGGCAATAACAAGAATTTTGAAACAAAACTTTTATTATTGCATGGATACAATCTAGAACCTACAAAAAATATTGTAATTATGGATATAGTAGGCCAGAAAATATTTGTTCTTAAAGTAATGTGATGTTAATTGATTTAACATTGACCTTCTATTTTTCTTGGGAAGGGTTTCATGAAGTGAAGAAGAAAAAAATGTTAGCTTTAGACAAGAAAGATAGGTACCAGTAAAAGTTCAATCTTTTGTACTTTTGAACAAATGTGAACAAATTATAACATTCAGTATCACAGCAAAAATAATTACCTCACTTCAACTTAATATAATTGTTAAATTTCTTAATACTCTTAAACAATTTAATTCAGCCAATGAGTACTTTCTTCTATCAGCATCTCAAGTTTCAGAAAAAAAAATAATTTATAGATTGTTTTGGTGTCCCCAAGAAAAGAATTCTAAGATGAATACATTTCTCCCTTAAATGTCAGAAGTAGCTTTACCACCTTTGAGCATCAATAAATTAAGAAGATGTTCAGTGAGAAAAATTCAATTCCACTAAGTGAAATTTACAAGTATCTGACTGATTTTCTGAGGACAAAGATGACTTCTAGAATTCTGGTCTAATTCATGTACAACATTATTTACATTATTTCTAACCTTTTCATCCAATTTTTGATTCATCCTAATGAGAAATAAAGGAGTTTAAACTATTATCAGCACAGTGTGACACCTTTCCCACGTATTTTCAGGTTAATCATTTTTATTTGTGCTATGCATTCGTGGCATAAAAGCAAATATTAAACATAATACAGCTGCCCAGCTTGTCCACCCTTGGGCATAAAAAGTTATAAAAAAATCAATACAAGTACTTTTTTAAATTACTTTTAAAAATTCTGTTTCATTATCATAAATACAATTAGGTTTAATTGTCATCAATCAGATGAATCGAATTATATAAAGCCAGAAAGGTAATATAGTAATTCACAGCACTTGATGCTTTGAATATCCCTTAAACACTTTCTTTCTACAATTTCTTCTGGAAGAGTTCTAGAACTGACACAGGTTACCTGATTACTGTAAAATAGGATGGTAATAATTGAAAAGGGTTAAAGAAAATCACACCGACAGTTTCTTGCTGTTTTTAATCTCTAAGGCATCTGAAAAGACAGGACCTATACCTTTGATTTTGATGCAGCCTAGTCTTAGAAAAATGAAATTTGATGCGGTCTAAAAATCTCAAAAAAATTAATCTGTTTTGTAAAATGTTACTTATAATAAACTAAATCATTCAAGGCAATTAAGGTCAAAGTATAAAGAAGTTTGCAAAATCAATATGTCATTTAACCCATAAAATATTTCTTAATTAAGTACATTAATAAAGCATGGTGAACAGGATATTTGTAGCTTTAATATTTGAGATGATATTCAAGTAAGATAGTGAGATTAACCAGTCATATAGTAAATCAGTTTCTATTGTCATATATTTTGACAAAATTTTGGGATAATAGCTAATGTTGGCCACCAAAACATTGGCCAAAATATTAAAAAACAATTTCTTGAAACCAAAGCAATAAATGCAAAGAAATTTATTAATTTAATCTAACATGGTTTATACATTTGTAAGCATTTAAGAAAATTCTCTTGAAAAGTTTCATCACAGATGTATGAATAATTTCAATATTTTGAAATTCTTAAGTCATGAAGATGAACATTTATTAATACACTAAGTTTCACATTCCACGAATGTAAATGGTGGCAACATCATGATTTCACTTATGTGATGAACATTACCTCCTTTATAAATACTACCTGTAATAAAAGTGATAATGGAGTGATAGAATATTCAGGAGTATAAAAGAGAACAAGGTCAGATAAATTATTATACATTATCCATACCAAAGGATTTACAAATCATGATTGAAAAATGCACTAACATATACTTTTTTAAGCTGAATTTCAATGTTAATCTACATTTTGAATTTCATGACGTATGTAACCAATTACCAAGAATTGCTTTTTGACGACAGATACATAATGAAATTTTTATTAAGTTAAAAAGATTTTTCTATGTTTTTACAATGATTTCAATTCTAATTACACAAAATATAAATATATTTAGCATCTAACTCTAAGTAGCTGCAAGCAGCCCATCTAGATGTACATGAGTATTATCTAACAGATGTACAACTAACACTAACCTGACCCAGGTTTTTTACGTTTCCTTGAAACTCCACTGTTTGCAGGGCCATCTAGTTTCTTGAAAGTCACCACTAAAAACAGTATGAAACACATAGCATGCCAATCACAAACAAACAACATAAAACTTTTCAAATGATAAATAAGTTAGTAAAAGAGTTTTTGGAGCAAAGCAAAGTAAAAATTTGCAAATTATATACACCAAACAAAACAAAATTGAATTAAAAATGCACGTACAAAGCAAGCATGGTTGTGAAGCACTACTTACAATACTGGTACAGATGTTTTAAGTGAATGAATTTAATGTTCGTCTCAGTCTTACCTCCTGACTTCCCATGGAAGACCCCAGGCATGGTTTCACAACGATATTTTGAACCGTCATTAATGAACATCTGTCGAATTTTGTTTGCCCTACTGTGCTGATTTGTGTCATCAGTTCCCTCACTGATAAGACTAGCAGCTCTTCTCTGCTTAGCTTTTCTAGCTGTTAGTTTGGCACGCCCTCTGTTCCCAGAGATTGTATTCGTTGTGTGATTTTGGGTAACATTTTGTGAACTAGAAGGTACTGCTGGTTCACACCGCCCTAAGTTGAGACTGTGTGCTCCATTGACATGCACAAGGACTCCTGGACGCAGAGGCCACTTGTGCACAGGCCGTGGTTGGGTCTGAGCAGGTGATAAGTTGGAGTCTCCATCAGGGCTGTTCCACAACACATAGGGAAAGGTACTGACAATCAACACCAACAAGCTTAAATATTATCAAAACATGCATAGAGGTGGAAAAGAAAAGGAAAAAAAGCTATAAAGAGAAAGCTGTAACAGAATAGTAGAGGAGCAGCTACAAATGGGAAAAATGTGAAATTGATGCATATTACGGACAAATTTTAAAGAAACTAAAAACAAAGAAAATAAGTTATGCAGGTACATAAATTAGAAGCAAATAAAGTGATTTTTCATCTCACCATTGAATGGAAAGTAATTCTGAGGGCTTGGTAGTGAACTTGGTTGCTAATGACTATGTTATCATAAAACTAATTTAATTACTGCCCAACATTTCAGTTAACTCCTAGTTCACTCCATACGCCCATTTGTACATACACTATTCATCACATTTGCAAAATAATAAAAATATATTTTTTAATTTTTTTAAGACAATGGAAAAGATAAAGAAAAGAAACAAAGATGTATTTTTGAAAACTTGAAAATAGTATGAAAAACAGCAAAGAATGAATCTGATAAAGATCTTAATGTAACTGAAATGTTGCTGCAAGAAGTCAGGATTCCCAGAGTTAAGGTAATATTTTAATGAACTTCATTTTTTACAAGACATTTTAAAATTATGTGTGGTTAGATAATGTTGATGTACTTTACAATTGGAAGAACTATGATATATAGTCTGATATGTTATTTAATTGTATCTTTTAAAGTAGTTCTTAACTTTAATAATTCCAAATTATTAAAAATTTGGAATATATAGTTGTGACAAAAATGTACTAGTATTAAATATAATTAGTTCAAGCAAAAATATAACAGAGCATACCAAACATTCTTATATTGTGCAAAAGCTAAAGCTAGCAATTCCCAGAAAACCATTTTATAAGAAAACTGATATATACTTACATGAATTAAGAAGATTACAGATTCATCACAAACCTGTGTTCTGCTGAAAAGACTAGGGTTAAATGTCTAAATAATTTACCATACTTATTTTGTCATTCTGTTTTGATTTTCATTTTGTTTCAGTTAACTTACCTCTTTATACTAATGTAGTCAATGTTATTACACAAGTGAAAACAATACAATGTACTTTCATCCGTATACATAAGAATTTGAAAGGGATTAATTTTCTAGCTTATGTGATAAAATTCGTACAACATTAAATATTTTCAAAACAAAAATTGATGAACCATAAAAATATTTTTTAATATGTGATAATAGCATTACAACAAAAATACAAAATAACCAATCCACAATTTATGGATATAAAATTTATTATTTCTTGATACATGGGAATCCTTCTCTGGCAACAGTTTCAGTTCAAGAAAAACAGACAGTTTCACAGATGAGGAGGGAGTTTTAGAAGGAAGAACATTGAAGTGCATGCTCACATACTAGTACAAAATTATATAACTAAAATGTTAGAAAATACAGAAGTTGCATGTACTTATAAATGAATATATACCAATGGTAAATTATCAGAAATTACTTGTTTACAAGTCTGCATCAGTATATAAAACTAACTTTACAAGAAGTCTGCCATTTTCACAAATATGAATGGAATATTTTTCTAGTTTTTCAAAACTTGTCAGTTACAAAAATCTAATATCCATACATGGTACATGAAATTTAGAAAGAATTTACAAAATATTTTAGATACAACTAACTGAGGAACACAGCCATTACAAGCCATTAGTAACATCCAAAGGTGTTAGGTAATAAAGACATTTTAGTTCATAGGACTTGTAATAGCTGAGATTTACCTCTCATCTAATACAGATTTACAACAAGATGTGTGTTAGACACTTACTTTTCTCTTTCCTCCAGCTCCACTGGATTATTGTCTATAAATTAAAGGTAAAACATATGTTAGTCAGCTTGCTTGTTTAGAGGTGTAACAGTCATTCTGCATTAGCAAGTGATGTTACTTGATTTGCCCATCAAGACTGTAGCTTGAAGGGATTCGATGTCCCGGAGATATCATCCTTTGCTTTGTTCCCAAAACCACATGCATGCAAGAGCACCCACAGTCTAGCAGCCCTGCAGTAAAAAAATGTGCATGCTCAGCACCCAACACAAACTACATGGCTAGGGAAAAGATGTCAGCGAGGAGAGTATTATGTTTTATACAGGAATGGAGAATTTCAATGTCTACCAATTCTTATTGGGATTTTATATGTTTTCAGATAATGAGTTGAATGATTTTCCAGTTAACACAAAAGACTTTAATGTTTTCAAAAAAATATTAAGGGATGCACTTGTAACAAAGCTATGCACTAATATTGCAGATTAATGTAGGTGCAGTACTTTTTATTGCAGAAAGAAAAGGTTTAAAAGAAGATAATTGATTTTTTTACTTTCTTGGTCTTATATCTCTTCTTACTTCATCAGAAGAGGAAGTTATGTAATCATGCATCTCACGTTCGTTGAAATCCCAGATTTTTTGAAAATTGCAAATGGAAAATATTCCTTAAGATGGAACTTTAAATAAGTTGAAGTTCAACTATTCAAAAATATGAGTCGTTTTCATTTAATTTGGTGCAAAATATAGGCAATTAAAAAAAAAAATTTTTTTTCTTCTTCATGAACTACTTCAAATTTTTCTTTACATTTTTTCCACTGAACGAAGATGGAATGCTTAAAATAATGGCTTGGATCTCATTTTCGTTGAACTCTCTAAATTTTCTAAACTTGCAAATTTAGAAACAAATGTGAGAAAATATGTGCTCTTGTAGTCCCACTAGCATGTGCTTTTCTATTGACCATATTTCTAACATCTTTCAGATGGGAAAATATAACTGTACCTATAAAGTACCACATTTTCTCATTCTAATCTAATGATTAACAGTCAGATCTTGAGGACTGCAGTGAGAGGAACCCATGACAACAGAAATATTATTAACCCTTTGTCAGGGCTGAGTGCTTAATGACTAATTTTTGGACAACTCTTCAGTTGGTTTGCTTCAATTTGAGGTATTCCCAGTTGGTGGTATTGTCTAAGTTTGCATCATCTGTCCCTGCGCCTTATCAGTCATGAAGGAATATTTTGCTTAGTGAACAGTGTTTCTCAGCCACACTCCATGTCTTACACAACACTCAAAGAAATTAAGTTTTCTTACTGAATTTGAGAAATTGTTAGAAAGTTTTTAGATACGCTTAATGTATTTAGCAATAGGGACATATACTATTGAATACATCATACCAAATGTATTTTATAGTACACACATGTATAATCAGAGGTACACATATGGGGATGAGGGAGGCAGGGCACTGAAGCTTTAGTCTCTGATGCTTTAGCTTTAACAAATGTAGCTGAAACAATCTTTCTATCAAGTATAAATAAGTAAATATAAGACATCAAGTTAGCTGGTCTATATACCAATAGAGACAACCCCCTGAAAAATATTATTAAATTTACCATTATTCAATTTACACACCTCAGCATACTTTTAGTTTATTTTAATTGTAAAACTTATGAGGGACATGTGCACCCAGTAAAACAATTGTCAAATCTTGAATTTCTTTCATTATTTTCATTCCTTCAATTTTGCATTTCTTATGAATTTTAATTTATATCGAGTAAAATATACTTGCAAACAATATGACAAGATTCTTCTGCTTCTCCTCCCCCTTATTCTTCTTTTGCAAGAAGAATACATCCAAGAAAGAAGAGGAACATAAATTGAAAACAAAAGGTAAATCTTTAGGGTTAAGATAACTGGGGTAAACTAACCACTCAGACACAAGATACACTTTTTGGATGTAAATGGAAAAGAAACTGTAACTGAACAACAATGAATTCTGCAAAGGAACTGATGTCAAAAAGATAGCTTTAACACTTCCACTTACTTCTGACTTCCAGGTAAATTAAAAAGATAAGAATTGGAGATATTGATATTACCTCATGCCTTACAATGATATTGCACAAGCTCTTTATTTGGGGATAACAACCAACTGTCAACAAATTTTTCTTTCACTCTCACACTCTCTCCCTCTAAGCTAGCACAAGACACCTGACTAAATAAGTGAAATATGTGGAGGGGTTGAACATTACTTGCATGCATTTCAGGCAATGTGCAGGCTGTGCAGGCTGCATGCATGGGTTCTACATACAATTACTTACACTTATCATCAGCTCGTTTTCTTCTGCATACAACAATAATTGAGATGCAAACAATGATGACCATCAGAATAGCTCCTACTATGACTGCAATGATAATTTTGTAATTATCATTTTCAAAATTTTTCCACCAACTTATGACATGACCTGAAAAAGCAATATATTGAGTGTAGATAATCATTATTAAGTTTACTATACAACTGTGTATAAATCTTATACCAATGTGTGTATTTCTGAACATGTGTATTTATTGGGCTACAGTAAGTAAAAATGAGAAGGAAAGTGATAAGTTGTTGAAATATTAATGGAATTAATGGAATATTAATGAAAAATTAATGGAATTTTTTTTGTACTTCCTAACTTTAGGAAAGTTAATTTACAAAAAACAAATGATCTTTTAATTACTTTTTTAAATTAACCATCACTAAAGATTATTTAATGTTTTAACTGTTATATTTGGTAAAGAATATTATATCCAAACATTTTATTTTACTTAAATTATACATATCAAGTGAACAAAAAAATATTAACATAATATACAATGTTTTTGTTCAGTGTGTATGGATTTACATAACAGCATGTCACATTATTCCAGCAAACTAAAACAAAGTTACAAAACCAAACAATGTGTTGGTAAACAATTTTGAGAGTAAAACCTTTCTGACAAATAAACAAAAGATGACAAAATTGTTGTTCTCCATTTGAAAGACTAATGTTTATGGCAAATGAAGTACCTTAATAATGGATATAAGGACAACACTTATGAATGAATCTTTAAAAATTGAAAAGCAACATGAAAGTTTACAATTTATAATCAATAAATCTTTATCTGAGACATGCATGAATTAAACCCTGACTTGTGAAACTTAGTCTAGTATGTAAACAATTTATATTGTATTAGAAACTGATGCAAGAAGCAGTTTTTACAATTTTCAAATTTGTTGTTGTTGTTCCTATTGTTAAAAAATCTTTCACAAAAATATAGACCCTAGTTAAATTTTTGAATATTGCATCAAATAAATTATAACCATCTAATGCTCCAATGAATTGAAGAGCAATCAGACCATGCACAACAAAAATTGTATCACACTCAAGAAGCATTGAGTGAAAATGTGTGATAATACCCATGCACATACTCAAGACGTGTTCTATTAACCCACACCTTAGGTAGCAAAATTAATAAAATGTATTTTTCTTTTTTATTATATTTTAGAGAACATGATTTTGTAACCTACAGGAGACAAGTGGTAAGTCTGAGACCATCTTCAATTCCAAGTCTCTAATCCTGAAAATTACATTTTCACAAATCTCCTCAACATGCTTAATTTTTTTATCACATCTATGGAAGTATTGAAAAGGAATTATTTCAGCATGAGTAGAAAATACAACAGTAGAAATTACCTTTTTTCTACTTCATGAATTGAGTTTTCATTTCATAATGCAAAATGAATAGAAACAAATGCAAGATGCACTACTGTGTTGAAAAAAGCATCTGTAACTAACAACTTTATACCCTTTTTGATTTACTTTTGGTGCTCACTAATCAGAAGGCTATAAAAATGCAGTAGATGAGAAAAATTACTAAGACCACAATTTCTTGTTTAACTACTTTATTTTTATTTAAATAAGATCAAACAATATTTTCAAAGAGAGGGTTTCTGCTCTTCTGATTAAAAAGTAAATCATATTATATTATAAATTAATTATTTAGAACTTTATCATATATCTTGTCATAAGAGATTACCTGATACAAAAATACGTACACTTCAAGTCAGATATTGCAGGTAAAACAGATATTGTGGTCTCAGGTTTAATTAAAAGTGCACCTTCAGTGAATAGCTAGCTTTTCTTACTAAATGGTTGCATGCATGCCAGCATGCAGCAAGCACTATTATGAATTTCCACTACCATGAAAACAAGCCTACCTGTGTCCCGGAACTTACTACTTTTCTCCTGGTAGGCTAAAAGCATTGGATAACTAAGTCAGTATTTAAGATTTCGGAATAATGCGTGTGTTGTACAGTGTTTTGTCCACTAGGTCAACCAACAATAAAATTATAAATTATATTAGGTAGGTATCATCAACTGAATATTCAATAATCTACATAACTAAACAGAAAGTAGGTACATGAGGGGCAGGTACTCAAAACACCTAAATTATTATTCTTAGAACGATAAGATAACAATATTTAAAATGTGCTTCAGTTGTGAAGAAACTACTTTTGTGAAATTTTACAGATATTCATAACATGTTTTATTACCTCCAGGTTTACTACAATACTTATGTTTAACAGTGTATAAACATTAAGGTTAAAAGATTTTTAGAAAGTGCTCCAGCATTCATTTATGTGCTTACAAACATTTGCATGCTTTTTTGTAATATTTCTTTCTGCTTTAACTAGTAAATCTTTTGTGGCTTCAAACAATATTTATTTATTTGTTGTTGTTTTTTCTTGTAAAGCAGTAATTCTAATGAAATGAATTTTGAACTAAAATACCATGAAAATTTCAGGATCATATTTAGGACAGATTTACTGGCAATTTGAGGGCTTACCTGTGACATCACGCTCACACTGAATAGAAGTTCCTATACTGTTGTTGGCCACACAAATGTAAGTGCGGAAATTTTCAACATATGATTCCAAAATCAATTGAGACTGATAACCTTTCTTCAAAACATTTTCTTCTATACTTTCATTTTCACCTTTTATATGCCATACAAAATCAACTTCTGGAGGATTAGCAGTGGCAGTGCATGTCAATACCAATTTACCATCTGATTCAGATTGTGATATTCCACATTCAGGTTTGTCTAAAGAAAGGAGATGCAAACAAAGCATTTAAGACATGATACAAAAATTTAAGTATGTAAATCAGATCTCCTTTAATATTTGTACAATTAACTGATGTAATTGTCAAATATGACAATTATAAGGATAGATCACACTTACATTGGACATTGATAGTAATGTTTTGTGCAATACTTCCATGCTTATTGGAAGCTACACAAGTATAGTTGCCACTCTTGTGACGTGACAGAGGGTAATTTAAGTGGAGAATATCTCCTTTAATGGCAGGCTCTTGTGACTGACCTACACGTTGCCAGTGATAAGTTGCATTTGGATAACCTTTGGCAACACAACGTACTTTGCCTGGTATGTTATTTTCCACAACATTTACCACTCTATGGGAAACTGAAATATTTTCTGGAGGGTCTGCATTGTAGAAATAAAATCAACATTAATGACTTTCTCATTAATTTTAAAAATAACATAGAAAGAAAAAATATACTTACATTCCACACCAAAAAATGTGTTACTTCGGACTCCTGGACCTACTTCGTTCCCAGAACTCTGACAAGTATAATTTGCATTATCATGTACACGATCAAGTTGACTGCCCTCCCATGCTGACATGTTCCACACCAGTGTTGAGCGAATGGATTCAAAATCATTTTTTCGAAAATTTGGAGGGCGATACTCATCTATGACATTGTAAGGAGTACCATCTCCAGTTTCAAGAAGTACACCATTTTTTAGCCATTGTATGCTACACACTGGAGAACATTCCACTTGGCAAGATATATTAATATATTTGCTAGTAAGAAGAGCTCCATAATAGGGTAACAATCTTGAAATAAATGTAGGAGGAGCTGAGGGGAAAAAAATAAAAAGAATTCATAATTAAACATGTGCATCATATCCTTATTATCTTTATGGTGCAATTAAAATAACTTGGTGATTCATTTTTGAATTTCACCAAAGCATTTCAACAAATAATCATAGAGTTCAAATAGGTCTGGAATGTATTGTTGTGTAACAAATGACTGTTTAAAAACAGGGATTTCCATCATTCTTACACTGACCCCTCTTAAAAGAGTGGTTTGCCTCATCAATCCCTTTATATTTTTTTCAATAATATACAACATAATGATAACAGAAAGAATTACACATATATGACTGTTGTTGACTTACAAGCAACAATTCTGCTCACTAATATTTTGGAAAATATCTTAATTTCCAAGATATTTATAATTTTCACAATATCTTAATTTTTAAGAACCAGCAATTACATTTCAATAGCACATATTGAGGAAAACATTTTCTTGTGAGATAGAATAATGGTGTGAATACGTAATTGTAATTTATTAAGTTTTCATAGCGATGAATGATGGTGCAAAAGAAGAGGATTTGTAATTTATTAATCTATTTTTTAGCTTCATATCAGAAAACAATTATTAACTTTATTAATATTTTTTTGCAATCTGTTGAATCTTGATATTGAGTGCACTGATCAGACACCGCTTCATGTCCAATATTAATACCATCAGCCTCTAAATCATAGATCCCTTTTAAAATTTCCTCAACCCTACAAATGTGTATCTCTAGTGATTCTGAGAAGCAAGTGGGGCAAGTTGAAGAAAACTTACCTGACACATTTATAGCAACAGAGGCTGGCTCCCCTTCACCTCCTTCATTGTATGCTAGACAAGTGAAGTTCGACTGGGTCTCCAAAGTGACAGGGTCAATAGTCCAATTACCAGAGGTCATATCATGGATATGATGAGAGCCTCGAGTCCACCTAAATGTTGATGTTGCTGGCCGTCCTGGGTCCTCAACACTGCAGCTCAATGTTACGTGGCTCTTTTTTACCACTTGTGTTGGTGCATACACTAATGTCGCTGGACCTGGTGGATCTGCATACAAACAAATACCATTTTGAATATTTTTTGGCTACGTGTTGTGAAAAAGATACTTTATTGCTCTTAACATATCCATTATTTAAATGTCATTTTCAAAACAATGCAAATAAACAAAAATATTTATTTTCAAAAAGTTCCTTTTTAGTAACATATGTGAAAATATATCTATCTCTTTATCTATCTATTTGATCACTTAAATATCAGTTATATGCTAAACTTACAATGAACAACTAGTTCCTCTTCTGCAGACAAAGGCCCCCAGCCTGCTTCATTTTTTCCTTCACATGAATAATTTCCATGAAAAGCACGTACCACATCTTCCAGCAATAACTTGCTTGGATCAATATCACAAAATGTGCTATCTACTGAATTTGAGGCATTATCACATTCAGGTAGTTCCTTCAAAATGTCTCCTCCAAGGTACCAACGAACAGCCAATAATGTGTCTGGGTTACCAGACTCAACTTTACATGTAAGCGTAATATTAAGAGCATCGAGTTCTCTCACTGGGCTAGGCGGGTCCATTAATAGTTTAACTTGTGGCTTATCTACAACAAATAAAAACATTATATCAATGAATTAATTATCAAAATTAGTATAAAAATCATTTTTACATAGCCTACTTAAAAGATTCAAACTCAAAATCGAACAGATTTTCTGGTCAGACAATTTACTTACAATAAACTGCAACATAGATGGCATTTTTGGACTCCCCACTTCCAACAGAATTTTCCAGAACACATGTGTATGCACCTTGATCATATCGTGTGGAGTTCTTGATGAGAAGTGCAGTGTCTTTTTCATTACCTACATAGTGATCGGGAGACAATTCCAACTTCTGTCCATCACGATACCTATTCACAATTGAGCAATAAATGTACAATTTGTCAAATTTAAAAAAGTCATTATAATACTAGATCACAAGTCAAATATTGAAACATTGCAAATATTTAACACACACCAACAACAGTACAAGCTATGTGTATCATTTGGGAGGGAGCTTCTTTTTCTCCTCCTTATTCATTCAGAAGAAAAACATAGGATTTAAGCATTTGAACAGTGGATCAAATGAAAGTGAACAAAAAATCTAACTGAGATGAGCATCATTGACCTCAAAACTGATTACAATTGATGTTACAGGCATACTTAATTTTTTAGCATGATGCTTGATAAAATACATTAGTATCATTGTTATAACAAATTTTATGTTGTAATATTATGCTTATTGTCAATTCAGTCTAAGAAACATGGTGCAAAAAAAGAGCAATGGAAAAAACCCAACTGATTAGAATAGTAATACTATAGTCCAAAAACCTTTCCTAGCATTTGAACTTGTGTGGTCTTTGGTAATGTGTTGTAAACTAACATGCAAGAAGGCTTATTGTTTGTAGACTTTTCATAGGGAACACTTGATACTAATTCCAAATTGCCTACTTACTATGTTTCTTATGTTATGATATAGACAGTTATACAAATCTGTAATCAGTGCCGAGATAACACACAGACACTAAGGATCCGGGTAGCCAATAGTTCTTAAAAAAATATTTAATACTAACTTTAAAAAAATAAAGAAAGAAACATATAAAAAAGATGAAGGCATTGTATTTTTATACAGAGGTTAGAGAACAAGGCCTAAATTACTATAACCCTACTGAATTCCTGTGATGTTTTAGGTAAGATGATATCTGATAGAAGGAAATGCCTCAAATTCCATATGAAGCTATCTTATCAGATTTTGAAAGTAAACTTTTGTGGTCAATCACCTCAAATGCTTAAGAAAGAGACAAGAGCATGTCAAATTGATGCTTCAATTTTAATTCACTGATGTACAGACAGTCACATTAATATTTGTGCAAACTGTAAGCTATCACGTTTTGTGATTTATTTATGATTATTTAAAGACAAAACATCAGAACAAAAAATATCAATATCAATTTATTATTACTGAACAAAATGAAATTATATTTGTATAATAGGCTACTAAACAAAATAATGTACACAAATTTGTACAGATCTTATGTGATACAAAATTTCATAGCCACTTTAATACATGGGCAACACAGGAAAAGGTGATTAATTAACATTAATCTACAACTTAATATTTTGTAGGTTTTTCTTTCTTTCTTTCTTTCTTTCTTTTTTCCCCCCTTTTCTTTTCTTTCTTTTTTTTTTTTTTTCTTTTCTTTTTTTTTCTTTTTTTTCTTTTCGAATGTTGGGCTTCGGAATAGTAACTTCCAATTCTATTCTGATGGGCCAAAGATTCTCAATTGCGTTTAAGTCTGGAGATTGCGTTGGAGAATTGAGTAGTACCTTGGGACAATTGTAGAGAAGCCATTCCCTCACAATGTGGGCCTTATGTTAATGTCATTGCCTTGAAAAATTTAAAACAGTTTCTAATTTCCAGTTTCTCTGCGTTTCTGTGCCCATTGTTCTTGAGAATATTCGGATACCGCATTTTGTCCATGGCATCTTGAACAAAAGCAAAGTTTTTCCCACTCCACTAGCGGCCTCGCAGTCCATATCATCCCGTACCCACTTCCGTGTTTTACTGTTGGAATGAGATTCTTATTATCAAGCGACTCATTTAGACTTCTCCTCACCAATTGCCTAACATCTGATCCGAACACCTCTGGACCATTAATGCGACACTTTTTCGCCATTCTTCGTCTATGTATAATACTACTTTGGGAATTGCATTCTTTCTATAAGCCTCGCTGATGAAAGACTTTCTTCCTAGCTACTCGCTCATTATGTACAACATATCTTAGCACTCTGTTCACAGTTTCTGGATGGACAGAAGTTCTCCTTGGAGTGCTAGTTCGTCAATTGCTCCCCAAACTCGCCAACTGATTCTGGGATTTTTCTTCATCTGTCGCAATAACACGCGTTCTTCCGACCTTGACTGGACGCTCTCTCTGTGGTTTAGATTCAATCCGGTCTTCTTTCCTTTACCTCTCTGTATTATGTCATTAATCGTACTCTTATAAATATTTAACATTTCTGCTATTTATCCTTGCGTACTGCCCTTGGCAGGATGAACAATCTCCAATTGTCGCTAATCGAATGTAGTGTTTCCTCTTTTCCGGTCCATCTTTCTTAGATCTGCTACTTTTGCTGTCAAAATAGTTACTGAACACAAACTGTGGTTCATGATTAGGGATGTTTTCACCTCAGCTCCTCGTAAATTATTTCCACCTCGTAAATTATTTCCAATTACGATGAGTCGTCCAAATATTAAAGTGGAGTTACATTCTCCCTTCCGAATACAACCGTAGTGTTTTTGTTTCGAATTCTTTAAACTTTTATTGTTCTAGTTGACACTTGCAATAAAGATGTAAATGTTGTATGTAAAAAATGTCGCGTATTGTAAGTAAATATGTACTTGAAATAAGGTTAAGAAAAGGAAGGAGGGCTTTGTCCGAATATTAATGTGACTGACTGTATATATATATATATATATATATATATATATATATATATATATATATATATATATATATATAATTTTCAAGAAAGTAATACAGGAGTTTCCGGAGATTTTAATTTTATGATGGATAGTTTTCTAACATGACTGGTTTTTTTAATACGCAAATATCATTTATCATTAAATTAGTACAATTTTCGTTTCCGGCACCGCAAATTCTGAGAAGAGTCGCTACGCTAGGGGTCGGGGAACTCGGCGGTAACAAGCAAATCCTCTTGTGAACTAAATGATACGCAAGTTTGAGAAGGAGTTTTTCGGACACGGACAGATTATCTGTAAGGCTCTCGGGCAAGAGGCTCTGGGACGGCACAGGCCATACTCTCTGGCACGGGCAGAAGACGGGGAGGAAAGAAAAGGGTGGGAGAGCGGAACGGAAGGTACCGACCACTTCTGGGAAAAGCGCGACGCAGCGCTACATTAAAATTCATGATAGCGCATGCAAAATATCAAACTCGGAGAAACTATGCTTGCAGAAGAGATTTAATTCCATTTTAATTTGAAATTCGAAACGTGCCCGTTGGGGTTGACCGCGGTCATTTGGCGGAGAGCGGGGGAAGGGAAAGAAGGGAGAGAAGGACGAGAAGGAAGAGCGAGGAGGAGAAAGACATAGAGGGCGGGAAGAGGGGAAGCAATGCAAGAAGGCGGGGTATCGCATTGGGGCGTTGAATCGTTGAGGGAGCTCAGGCGGCTTGTCAACGCTTCCACACTACCCGAGACCTACTGCCCCAGTGCACACCTCGGATCGGTCATCAGGAAATGATATAACATTTACTAATTACAAAATGAAGGGGTCGACACAACATAGTGAAAACTCTCAATTCTGTAATTGTAAGCCAGAGAAAGTTAAAGTTCTTGTAAATTCAGATTTTTCTCTGTTCGTAAATGCTTTGCATACTTTTCAAGTAAAAAATATGGCTAATGTGAGAAGTAACCGGTTTATTCGAACATTATCCAGACGGCGTGGATAATGTTGTATGAGTGACAACGCAAGAATGATTTCGGACTTCAGCCGGGTAATGTTCTGCTGACTAAAGTAAGGTCATTATCTGAGTGTGAGGCGTATTGTGTGTTCTCAGGAAGTATTTCGGTATAAACATACGTTGGAAATTAGGCGATGCACATTCAGTTGTTTAATATAAATTGCGAAAGCCGAAGAGTGGAGCCTCGTCGCAAACTCGGAAATGCGAAGCGATGTGTCAACTGAGGTATACAGTGAGCTTAGTTTAGGTCATAAGGAGGCATCCTGTAAATAGAAATTTACAACTGATACAGTGGAATTTGAAACTACACGTTTTGTCGCTCAGACGGTAGAAAATTCCCACCAGTATTGTGCCCTGTTTATCGTGCACCTATTCGCTATTCCTCGGCACCATAATACTTCGCCTACCTTAGCCATCCCATGCTGGCAAATGTCTACGCCTTCCGGTAAAATTTTCAATTATACTTCAAAGCTCTTCCTATTTCGGACTTTATCCATGCATTTTTGTTAATAAGAATATTAACTATCAAATTCCTGAATTAGCGGGATTCGTACTTGCCGCAATATACGAGGATGCTTTCTTGTACACATATTGCACTTGCACTTCTACGAACTCGTTTGTACAGGATTATAATGTTTATTTCTGAGGGAAGTCAGAAACCTTCCGCGCTTTTTTAGATTAGCTGAAAATTGGTAAGCAGCAATACTTTAATATTACGTAACCGTCAGAAATAATATGTTCCAATCAGTTACAAATAATTCGAGAAAGTACGTACTCTTATAGCAATACTATAAAGAATTTCTTGAATTTATCTCAATCGAGACTACAGTTGTGAAGAAAAAAACAATGAGAAATGGAATGGAAGTTCATATAGAAATATTTTTTTCCGGAGTTTGGAAATTCCCTGAAATGTTTAATGTTTTATTGCACATATTAGTTTTGTTCTTTGGATAGTGCAAGTGGAGCATTTTTTACTGCAAAACGCATTTTATTCAACGAATTTGCATACAATTGTGTAATTAAAAGAACACAAATCATATTTACAATATTTTGCAGATTCTACCGGCTTAGGTGGCTCAGCGCATTGTCCTATCATCACCCCTTACTTACATTTACACTTACATGCACCACACTACCTCATATGCCGAGAGACAAGTCGGGAGCTTAAACCTTGTCCCGGGTGGAGCGGTGCCCTGCTAGTGGGAGAAACCTGGTTGAGGAAAACCCCGCTAGCCGATCTCACAACCTGGCGAAGAAAATCACCGCCACCGCCCGATGAAAACATACACAATACTTAAAGGAATAATGACGCTCTCGGCAACGAAATAATCAATCAATAACCGTTCCTAAGCAAAATAACTTTTTTTCATTTTAATTGCGGTTAGTCAAATTAAAGGCCTTCTTGGCCTGATTTCTTGTTTATCTAGTTTTTAGCACAACAAACACTCTCGTTTTTGCGAATCACAGAGCTTCGGTAAAGCTAGCATAGTATATGAGCGTTTCACTTCATTGCTTGTCAGTCTTTCAGAAATGTTATGTTTCCGCTATTCGAATCTCGGTTGAGCATTCTCAGACTTCATGTGCAACTTCAGAAGAGTTGTTCGCGTGTATCGACTGCTTCAAAATAACGAAGGCACATGTCTTCCGATCGAGAGAATTTTCACTCATGGGTTTATCCAGTTTATCGCGTATAACGATATTTTCCACCACAGATGAATGAATGCACTCAGATAAGTATATAGACTGTTCAGGCAACCCACTCCTGCGTGCTACGTTTTAGGGAAACTGTTTCGGCGAAAGCTCGGATAGGCGAATTTCTGCCTCACGCGCTGTAATTCTCATCCGCCTTGTTGAACGGCATAAGAAGAAGAATGCGAGAACAGGGATGCGAAGAAGTGGAAAAAATAAAAGGGACGCTAGAGATACTGCGATGATCAATGTCTAAGCGTCCCCAAGTTACATGAAAGGTTCTGGGGGATGTGGAGCTGAAATTGCAGGCGACGAGAGGCAAGGAAATTCCGGTGACATTGCGTTCAGTTACGGTGATCAACGGAATATGCGAAGAGGAAAAAAAGGCCAAGACTCTCTAAAGAATGTTACTTAGCTTACTTAATTCTGACCTATGTAAAGCAGGCAACGGACCGACTCCGTCCGTGAATTCAAACTGAGTGTCAATGATTTTGCAGGGCTGGAAATTGTGGCGTTCTGTGAAGTTCCGGATGAATAGTGAAAAGGATAGGCGAAGCAGGATGTAATACTATCCGAGGGGCTATCGGACAGATTAAATGAACGAAGATGGGCAATGAAATTATTAAAGAATAAAAACCAACTGAAATATGCTGAACAGAAATAATCAAAGATGTGTTGCTTAACAGAAAAAAATGGGTTTTGGCTGTAAATATACTTGAAATCGGGGGTCGGGGTATGAAGCGTATTATTGTTACATTTCTTTGTTGAGTTTTCAACTGACATGGCATAAAATTTATTACGAGATGTGAGGAGAATTTCGTCCTTCGAATCATCATCATGATCGACACTCCGGTGACATTGCGTTCAGTTACGGTGATCAACGGAATATCCGCAATGTCACACGAGTCACACGTTTCCTTCGATGGGAAAGGTTCGCCAATTAAACGTTATAGACAGACACACATATCGACCAATCCGATTCACTATTCATCTTTTCTCTACAACATCCAGTTTTGTCTACATCTTAATTAGTACTTCACTTCTACGTGCTTCATCATCTGATGAAATTCGAAAGGTCGATTTGGTCTATCTAACTAGCGCCTCAACACCTCTCCACCACATAGGAGGAGACTCTGTTGGGGACGTCATCGAGCTGTGGCGGCTCAACTTTTGTAACTGCACGGCCTCTGACCAGGAGGCCCTAGGGTTCGAGTTGGACGGAGGCAGGATTTTCGACACTCACTAGATATGTCGAATTCAACCTCTGCCTAGAGGAGAATTCTAATGAGCCGGGTGCTCTTATCGGTTTCTCCGATCAACATCAGACGAATGCCGGAGCAGTACTCTAACACACGGGCGCGAACCGCGCGCGATCTTTCCTTCCTCTTCCTTGTCCTATCATCATCCCTTACTTACATTTACACTTCCATGCACCACACTACCTCATATGCCGAGAGACAAGTCGGGAGCTTAAACCTTGTCCCGGGTGGGGCGGTGCCCTGCTAGTGGGAGAAACCTGGCGAATTAGGAGGGGCGAATTATCACGTATCCGAACCATGACATACATTATTTTACCTTTTCAACATATTTATTGACCGAGGAAAAGTATTGTATATAGATTATTATTTGCATGTATCCTGATTTTAACCCTTGTCTAAGACAAATTTTACGTTGATAACAGAAAATACAATTGTGCACACGCAAAAATATGTTTGTTTAATAAAAATATTCCTACCAAACAAAACAGTTATAATTTCTGGAATCAGATGAAAGGGTTAGCTGCGGACTCTGCAGAACAAAAATTTAAAAGTGCCCCTTACTCAATGCCCCTCTCCCAAGTACCCCAGCTACTACTACCCAGTACTATCCCACTCTTCCTCAAACTTCCATTGCGCCGCATGCACCAGCCTACGGCCGGACTCTTGACAGTCCACGATGCTATCCTTTCCAAAAATATTTATTTTTCGCATAATCGGATACTTAAAACTAAATTCGTCCTCAAAATTGTACTGGTAGTATGCACAAATTAAACGAGTCGATTTATTGCAAATTTATTCTTTCTGCAACTTTTCCCGAGGTTGTTTTTTCTGGGGAGGGCGCCACCCTAGAGCCTTTAAAGAATAGCCGCCACTGTCATCGAGAGAAGCGGCGGAAGTCGTAGGTGTCGAGAGGGCAGATGTGCGAGTGAGAGCGGGTGGCGGGAGAGGGGGGGGGGGCGAGCGGGGCAGCTAAGGAAGGAGGCGCGCGTGGGGCATGGAAAGCCCCTCTGCCTTCGGAGCGGGCCTAGCGCGTTGCATACGGCGGAGAGGAGTGCCAAGGAGCGGGGCGGGGCGGGGCGGGGCGGGGCGCGGGTTGCGACGCTCCCGCACGCGCGGCCTCACTTCAAAGCGAGCGGGCGGGGGCGAGGGCGAGGGCGGCGGCGGCGATGGTGGCTCAGGCGCCGCGCGAACGCGCCCGCCGCCAAACAGGGGCGCTGCGCCGCTGCGGCTGATACACACGCTACTCGCGCACGCGGGTCGTCGCAGCGCGGGGCGCGGGCGATCACGCACACCTAACACACGCTCGCTCGTTACCTACCGACGACGAGGACGACGGCGCAGGTAACCACCTCGTTACGCCTACCGCTCCCGCCGCAGCTGCCGCTATCGTCGTCGCCGCCCCGCCTGCGCGCGGGAGGGGGGGGGGAAGCGGGAGCTCGCTCGCGACTCAGCACATATTCGCGCTACATGAAGCGTCGAAATTTGGCCAATTGAGGCGCCTGAAGCGCTCGCGGAGGCGGCGCGCCGCCCTGCCCCTTTCCACTTGGCGGCGGGGGGGGGGGGGGGGGGAGCAGACGGGTCGGCGGAACCGCAGAACTACCAGGAACGCGAATCACCCGAACGCGAACAATTGAAAGGCAACATGGTTTTCTGAGAATGTGGGCTTCCACCGGGGTAACGATCATGATCTACATTACTGATTTCCGAAGCGCGCAGAAACTGAAAGAAACCAATGCAGTATCGATACGTTAAGTGTCAAAATATAATCTTCAACAAAATAAACTGTTAGTTGAATTACATTTCATTAAGTTTTTTTTAAACCAGAGATCACATGATTTAGAAAGTTTGAGAGACGTTTGCTCGCGTGCAAGTAAAGAGAAGTGCCGCCCTAAAAGGCGATGCATACGTGAAGAAGGAAGAACGATAAGCATGATGAACAGAGTGTGGGAGAGACTGAATTTAGGAATTGTGTATCAGTGAGGATCACAATTACCAAGGGTACTAGTGATCGGATACGAACATGTACAGAGGTTCGATGACGAGGGTTGGTCGACGGCAGCGATCGCGGTTGCGTCGGGAACGAAGCTCGGAACGAGATCAGATAGTGGCACAAGGCCGAGAGAGAGGATGAGAGAAAGGCGGGAGCGATAGAGAGCGAGAGCGATAGAGGCAGAGAGCGAGAGCGATAGAGGCGCAGAGCGAGATAGATAGAAAGCTGCCAGAGTTGGAAGTATCATTTTTGAAGAAGTTAGAGCAATGTAATAAATGGGCAGCTCAAACGCGGACGAGGGAGTATGATGCGCCGAGCGCAACGAATTGAGGATTACGTGGGATCAAAACAAGCGAAGGAGTGAAAAGGGAAGGCGAATAGAACGGGCAATGGAAAAAGGAGGAGGGGCTAACAAATTATGTGAGCGGTGAAAGCTTATTTGCAAGACAAAAAGGAGTGGGTCGGCATGCAGAGATGTTGCGATAGGTATATCGACAGCGAAGAGAAAGGAAAATGGTTAACGTTGGCAAAGAAAGGAGAAGCGAGACTTTGAAGAGCCGGGGACGGCGAGGCGAACAGTCGGCGTTGAAATGAGGAAGTCTTTGGGAGAAGAGAATAAGTTGTCTCAGAGAGAATAGGTGGGATCGCGTGAAAATGTCGGAAGAAAGAAGACAAACGGGGTTTCGACTGTGTGTGAGAGACTCGGAGAAAGACGGCAAATAGAATAGCGAGAGGGAGAAGGCACGGAAGAGGGAAAGCGGCGGTTCGGGGGATCTGGGAGGCGCAGCGGAGGGCCCGGCCGCTGCCATGTGGTCTGCAGCTCCCGCCCGGCGCGGCGCGCCTGGCCCCTTGTTAGCATATCGGCAACTCTCGAGGACCCGATACGCGCCACAGAGAGGCTTTGCATAGTGGAGGGCCACAGCCACCGCCGACGCTCCGCCCGAACTTGCAGGGCGACAGATTGGAAACCGAACAACAGATTCCGGTTGCGGGAGTTTTATTGGCACCCGGGCTCTCTGAAAAAATCCGGTCGTCTGCTGCGCTGTGGTGTCGAACTGCGCGTCATCTTGCTTGTATCGTGTTTCCTTGCGACTGAAAATGTTGTACATGTAAAGTGTACAATCTCGGTACACTTTTGTACATCTTTATGGCCCAATTTGATAAATTGATTTATAACATTTTCTAAAATATCAGTAACAAATTTAAAGTGCATTATCTCAGTTTTATTAAAAATAAACTTTTTAGGTCTAAAGTAAAGGGAATTCACAATAGTCTCTTACAGAATGCCAGTTTTGCTGGAAGCCATTTTGAAATTTGTACTAAATTCAATGTAAAAACCTGAATTAGGTAATGCAATATCAGAGGTGTTATGTAGCTGTTTTAATTAACTTTATACTCCCTACTTATTTCAATGAAGGAAACCCATGATTTTCCTTAATAAACCAATCTATTTCATTTTGAAAGCATTACTCGAAAACCTCTTCACTTGCGCCTGCCTGTACAGAATGCGGCCATCCAATTTCAGTCTGCATCGGATGAGTGCACGAGAGTAGAAAGCTCGTGTTTTCCCCTCTTTTTTCGCTTTTTCTTTGCCGGCCAGTTACAGGGCGTCGAGCGTTGCGATAGGGGCGTAAACAGGCGGCAAGCAGAGGCCACGCCTGGGTACGAACGGCGGGCCTGCGCCACGCCGCTTCGGATTAAGCGCAGCAGGAAAGGCAGCTCCTAGATTAGGCGGCGCAAAATGGCGGTGGGGGAGGGGGATGCCGTGGGAGAAGGGGCGCTGGCGGGGGAGCAGAGGGCGGGGTGGCGCATCCTCTCAGGAGGGGGAGGAGACCAGACTCTTCGATAAAGAGGCGAACGGAGGAGGCATGCATTGTCAGGACGCAAGGGGTGACGGGGTTAACAGAGGGAATAGGTCACGAGGCAAAGAAGTTAGTGAAGGAGCTTTCCTTCCTGATAAGGGTTTGAGGCAGAGAAGGGAGACCTAAGAGATATTCAACAAAGCGACTGATGGATCAGGGAGGAATGTGGGTAAAGGGACAAAGTAATACCACAGGACCCTTGTAAATTGAATAACTTTGCTTCCTTAAAAATGCGATTAAAAAGGAGTCTTCGTACGATATGTTTAATTCATAATTAGATTTATTTTTGAAGCAAAGGAGTGTCCATACTGAGGATTTCCAATGTGCTAAGAATTATCAAAGGAGTTGAAAGATGCCAAATAAGATTGTAGACACGAAAGCAAAATAAGCTAGGAAGCACGTACAAGTGTGCGCTTATTGACAAGCAGAAAAAAAGCGACAAGCGATTAGGAGGGAATGGAGTGCGTTGAGATGATTAGCAAGACGGGTAACTCACGAGCAAGACAGCAGGGACGTTAGAGGCAGTGGGCATTAGAAGGAAGTTACGGGATAGATCGATATCGGGTTCATAGGAACTCTTGGAGATCGGGTGCGACGTTAGCGCAGACTTCGTGAAATACAGGAATGATGCGGGAAACGAAGAAGCCTAGCAATGGGGGAGGTGCGGGTAGATGTGGCGTTTAGATACGCTGTGAGCGTCGGTAGATTGATTTATTATTTCGTGCTTCAATGCGCGCCATTAGCGTTGTTTTCATATGGTCATTAGCTTCGTAAGTGTCGTGTACGTTACATCCCGGGTGGTGGAGGTGTCCCTCTGATGCTAGAACGCAAAATACTACACTGACCTACACGTCAGCTACACGTTGGGTTTCCTCATGCAGTTATTTCCAGTAGTGGGGCTCCGCCCCAGCCGGAATAAGCTCTAAGTACCTGATTGGACTCTCAACATGTTTGGTAGTGTAGTGCATTCAAGTGTGTGTGTAAGGAGAGAGGAGAGGCCAAGGATAAGGAAGGAAAGATTGTGTGTGGTTCCTGACCCGTTTGCTATATGACTGCAATCGTCTGATTTAGACTCTAGCTTTCTCACATAACTAGTGTCGGAAATCCGCCACCGTCGGGCTGGTACCCGAGGACCAGCAATGGCAACCGTTGTTTCCCTGAGCAATCTCAGCCTGCTTGTGAGCGTCGGAGTTAAAGGCAAGAAGGGCGAGGGGGGCAGATGAGAGCGAGCACAGAGGACGGGATAAAAAGGAGCGCAAACATTTCTGAACAAAAGAGAGCGAGATTGCTGCAGGAGCGCCCCATCAGTGACAACGGCGTGGGTGGGGCGTGAGCCAGGGCGATGGGGGTAGGGGCAAGAATGGAAAGGACTCGGTCTTGCCTCTGCCGCATTTATTTGTACACTTGCGTCGCGTGCAGTCGAGGCGTTTGGCGCATAACTGGACCTCTGCCATCGTCGTCTCCCTCGTCATCAGCAGAGTCACATCTCAATGATGTCAAAGTCGGTAACAATAGTTCAGTGGATAGCGCCATGAACTGCAATGAGCATGCCATGCATCATATACTCCAAGACGTTGGTTAAACATCCGGGCAAGGTTGGCACATGTACTCACGAGTATCCACGTCGTGCCTTGGGGTGATTGCAGCTCATGAAATAATCCACCACTGGATATTTTACGTCTGTTACCCTCAGATATCAGTTAACTTTCCCTGCCCTAGTCAATTATATCTCATGGCGAACTACATTTTTCTCGGACGAGGTCACCACAGAAGGAAACGTCTAATCCATTTACAAGTTAGCCAACTGCAAACGAACGAATGAAGGAAGGAGAGTCAAATGCGCTGAAGGACATAACGACCACGGAATCTTCAATTATATTGCCAGCACTAGCTGTCAAAATGGTCCGTTCTTATAAATACCGCTCTATACAGTGGTGCGAGGGCCTGGAAATCCTCAGCCGCGTCCTCGGCTCGCTCGAAACAAGAGCGCGTTCCCGCCGCCTTCCTCTCACGTTCCGTCGCCAACGCCCTCGTCCGCTTCCCCCTCCAACTTGTACCGCCGTCTCTTCCGACGTCGTCCGACGCCGCAGTTTGAGATTATAATTTTCAACGTGTCGCGCTCAACGCAATATTTCACGGACGCCTCGACTGTGTGGGCGCACGGAGCTGGGAAGCGAGGAGCGGCAGAGGTCTGAGACGGGGAGGGGACTGGGAGGGGGTGGGGAGGGGGAGGTGGAGGCCGCCTCGAGAGCCAAGCTACGGGGCGGGGAGGTTACGATTTTGTTTAGGAGGCAGTCGTCATGCCGAGGAAGTTCGGCTGGCTTCTGTGTTGCTCGTCGTAACGTGCATTTCCTTTTCGGTCTCTCACACCCAATGCTGTCAACTTTCGGTGCTTTCATTAATCTCGGGCACGATTTGAACATTAAACCTCTGGTTTTCATTTCCCTACACCTTACATTACAAACTAGCGGAAGTAAATCGAAGTTGCTCGGGCATTTATTTATTTCAATCGCACATCTGACAGGAAACAGTATAAAATTCTATATGTAGTGTAAAAGAGGGGGGATTTTATTTGTATCCACTGGACGCCTCGAAAGAACACATCCCTCCCCGCCCCCCTCCATCGCGTCCCGCCCACCAATCCCGCCTCGCTCGCTCTCCCCATTTGCAACAGCTCAGCCTCCCCCTCCGCCGAAACTAATTTTCAATTTTGGCATTGAATTATGAGGAGCCTAATTCTGCTATAGAAATATACTAAAATGCACTTTTAAAGTACATTTTAAGGACTTCTAGAATTTTTTTGTCAACTTTGGTAAATAAACGAAACTTCAACAGGGCAGCGCAGGATCTTAAAAGATTTCTTCAAGACCTACATGAAAATAAAACCAAGGAGTATCTTGAAAGACTATCACCAACCAAAGACAACGACTACTCCCTATGGAAAGCCACCAAACGCATTAAACGACCAATCAAACCTGTGCCGTCTATACGTGATAAACATGGAAAATGGGCTAGAACCAACCACGAAAACGCAACAGTATTTGCAGAACATTTTGCAAAAGTTTTCCAACCATTCCCATCAGATGAAGAAGAACAAGAAAGAAATATTATTCAGTTCATTAATGCACCATATCAAATGTCTTTACCAATAAAGCATTTCAAGACAACCGAAGTTTCATATGCAATAAAACAAATTAATCCCCATAAAGCACCTGGCTACGATCTCATCAGCGGCATTTTTCTAAGAAACCTGCCAAAAAAAGCACTAGCATTGGTAACCTCAATTTTCAACGCCATCATCAGAATTGGACATTTTCCCTCTCAATGGAAATACAGTCAAATTATTGTTATACCAAAACCGGGGAAACCTATTTCCGAAGTATCCTCCCAGTATAGACCCATAAGCTTATTACCAATCTTGTCAAAAATCTTTGAAAAGCTTCTCCTCAAACGGATACTTCCAATCATAGCAGAAAACATCATTCCAGACTACCAATTCGGCTTTAGGTTGAAACATGCCCCTACCGAACAAATCCACAGAATAGTAAAAGTCATTAATGAAGCGCTGGAGAAGAAACGTTATTGTTCTGGTGTCTTTTTGGATGTAGTCCAAGCTTTTGACAAGGTGTGGCACTCAGGACTCTTATATAAAATCAAAAATATGTTACTCCACCCGTTTTTTGCACTACTTCGCTCCTATCTTACTGAAAGATGTTTTCAAATAAAATTTAAGGAAGAAACATCATCATTCTATCCTGTCGCAGCTGGAGTACCGCAAGGTAGTGTTCTCGGTCCACTACTGTATCTACTATACACGGCCGACCTACCTGTTTCAACGGACATCACGTCAGCCATGTTTGCTGACGACACAGCGTTTTTAACTTCTCATGAAAATGCCATCGAAGCATCAGAAAATCTTCAAGAATACCTCACTGTGCTGCAGGAATGGTTCACAAAGTGGCGTATAAAAACTAATGAAAGTAAATCTGTCCATGTAACGTTTGCACTCAGACCAAATAGATGTCCTCCAATTAAAATCAGCAACAAGGATATACCACAGGCAGATTGTGTAAAATATCTTGGTCTACATCTAGATCGAAAAATGACTTGGAAGACACACATCAGAAAGAAAAGAACAGCTCTCGAAATCAAAATCAAGCAATATTATTGGCTTCTAGGCAAAAAATCGTCTCTTTCGTTGGCTAATAAAGTACTGATTTATAAATCAACAATAAAACCTGTTTGGACCTACGGAATAGAACTTTGGGGCACTGCGGCTAACTCAAACCTAGAAATACTGCAACGATTCCAATCAAAAACTCTAAGATTGCTTGCCAATGCCCCGTGGTTTGTTTCAAATACAACATTACACAATGACTTACACATACCTACAATAAACCAAGAAGTCCAATTCAGATTCCAAAAATATTATAAGCGCTTAGAAAACCATCCAAATTACCTTGCATTAAACTTACTTGACAATAGTCAAGAATTAAGAAGATTGTGCAGATTTCATCCCCTGGACCTCTTAAATAGGTTCGATCATAACAAATAATTAATAAACAAAATGTATATTGTACTGTTGTAGTAACTGCACTGTAACTAAGTAAAACAGCTTAAATTTATATATATATATGATATATATATATATTTATATATATATATGATATATATATATTTATATATATATAATTATGTTTATATATATATATATATATATATATATATATATATATATAAAAACATAATTACGTTCATGATTGCCAGTGTATTTATATATTGTCTGTTGTTTTTCTATCTTGATCATATTTGTCCTATGTTATATTTGTGATTTATACCATTTATTTGATCATTACTGAAAATGAATTCACGAAGGACTGAGAATGCCCAGTTCCTTCACATGCCATTGTAACTTTGCTAAAAGATTTGCCTATTGTTCAGATGAACAAATTGCAAATAAAAATAAATAAATTTAAAAAAAAAACTTTGGTAAATTTCTTCACGGCTTTAGTAATATTTGTAGACGACCGATATAGTACTTTTAGGTAAAAATACCATGTAAATCTGACGGATTTTCCAAGATTAGCTCACAAAGACAAAAATCGTAATTACAATTAAATGTCTTTTATATCATGTAAATATATGAACGTATAAAAAGCAAGTTATATGAAATCAAAACACACACAAGCTCGTTTCCCATTTTTGTTAGAGCCTTGGTGATGGGACAATTGCATGGAGACCAGATTAACAAAAAAAACAATTAAAAAATAAAACCCTTCAGAGGAAGAGATCACCAAATATTCAATTTTGTACAAGAAAAATTACATTTTGTACAATTTTCTACATACTTACGAGAGTGTTCTGATTTCAGAATGAAATATAAGGCTTTTTAAATTTTAAGCACGCATTCGTGATCTTTAAACCTTACAAATGAAATGCGGGTTCCAGTGACTGCATGACTATGTCTATTAAGTTTTAAGCAGGATAAAATTACGCTATGAAATACTCAAACGGAATGTAAATTTTTGATGACGCAAATAGGCCAACTGCTCTAATGGGCATAACGACTAAAAAAACAATTAGAACTCAATTCAATTTGGACTTTTTTAAGTGGCAAGAACTCGAGGGATTTTATTTCGACTTCAAATTTCTCAAGAAGCCCCAACACCTGAAAGGCCTCCAAGGGTTCAAGGGATTTCCAGCACGCGGACGCGGGAGAGTTTGGTAAGTACAAGATCTCGCGGAAGTAAGCGCCTTGTCTGCTAAGAACCCCGCAATTGCTCAGTCGAGTGAGAAACTTCTCGAGGACTATAATCTGATCCTGCGGGAAAACTTCGAATATCCGCATCTCGACTGCGGCGCGGGCTCCGGCAGGCCGCGGACGCGCTAACGACTCCCGCGTCTCCCGGAACCGGATCTTCAAGATTCGTTTTCGCCTAGGCCCAAGTTTCCCGGCCGGCACGACGCGTGCCACTAGCGATAAGTGAATTAGAACTTGTCGCTACAAGAATGGAGGAAAAGTAAGTTATAATGAGTAACTTTGTGGTATTAGCTTACTTAACTTTTACATTAATATCGCGACGAACTTGAGCATCGAAGAGACAATCTGAAAATAAATTGAAAAACTAAACTCGCAACATGGTTTTACGAAATACGTACATTCTCCTGAATTTTGTCGAAAATAACGATTACCAAAAGAGAGTATCTAGAGAATTATTTATTTTATTTTATGCTGCATATTATATGGTTTAATACACTTCTAAAAGACTCTTAATAATAATAATAATAATAATAATAATAATAATAATAATAATAAACTGCTCAATACTTCCTCACTGCCTGAAGGTTTCATTTAGCTATTGTTGCGGACACTCCATGCGGCGGTACCAATAACTTAAACTTGAATAATTGACAATTTTTTAAATTATGTATTTTAAAACAAAGAAAATGTCTCAAATGTTTGCATAATTTGTCAAAATCACTTTTCCACAGTTGCGGAATATATTGGTTATTTGGTCACCTTATTATTTCAGAGGATATAAAAGGAGAAGCAGATATGTAAACCCGTGACTTGCAGCCTTCTGACTTCGTGAATTTCGTCATCCCAATGTATATAAACGATTGAGCATCGCCGTTTCTTCTGTGGGCGAATTGGAATAAATTATATTTGACCAACGGAATTAACGTTTCATGTTTCATTCCGCGGCTGCACCGCGCCGCCATTCCCGCGCGGCCAGCCACAGCGCGTGGCTCGGTGCTATTTGTGCTCGGCCCGCCAACATACGAAAGCGGTTGGCAATAAAATTATCTAATTGATCCTCAAATAAAAAAGACCGCAGCGGGCTTGCTGCTTTGTGGCGAACTGTACACTTAATTGCATTATAGAACCAAACAAGCACCGATTCCAACAACAACAAAAAAATTTCGGGATTCGACCGCGATAGGCCAGTGTGGAATTTCATATTACGAAATGCTAATAGCATTGTTTTCACTGGTTATTAATACACACGGCGTTTACAAAAATGAAAGGGATATTATTTAGGAAAAATAAGAGTGAAAGTTTTCATTGATCAGGTTGCCTCCATACGAAGAGTGGTGTACTTGAATACATGCCCCTGAGGGAAGTCCACAGTGCCACAAGAGGAGCAATTAACGATGCTTTTAACAAATTACGAAAAGATACAAACAATTATGCAGATATAGAACGAAACTTGAAAGCATTTTAAGATCATTTACTACAATAAACTTTTTTCATGTAAGTAGTACGTATTTAGGGAAACTGAACAGGCGTGTCAGAATAAATGTTACAAATTTCTAGAACACACAAAGAGACGAAATGATCACTTATTCTAATGAATATATAGTGGGAAATTACATAAAACGAGTTATATGTATTTAAAAATGTGACATTAGCCTCTGAATTTTAGGCAACACGTCGGCAGGACACATTCCGATGCAATCAAAGAGATTATATTTTTCTGTCTGGAAAACGTCACGTATGCAATCAAAGAGATTTTATTTTTCTGTTTGGAAAACGTCACGTATAAATGACTGAGTGAAAAGTCATATGGTATTTATCACAATATGTAATTGGACAAAAGTGATACTTTTCGACCCCTCTGCACGTCTTAGACGTTTGTAACATTTATTCTGAGACATTTGTGTATTATGCAAAATCAGCTCTGTTCTCTTTATAAGGTATTCTTTTAATTGTCCCATCAACATTTATAATAGGAAATACAGATCTACTTGGCTACATTTGCATATATCAACTATTCTGTTATAATTGTTAAAAATTATCTATCGTCCTCGGGAACTAAGGATTGAAGACGAAAGCAAAAGGTGAAATCTAAAATTTCTGCGACTGTACACTTTCATTTTCCTCTTGCGAGGCAGAAACAGCAACTGTGCGCAGAGAATATTCAAGGTAAATATACTTTGAGGTTCTTTTCCAAAACTGAGATATTTTTTTGCCGAAGAGTTGCAAAGAATAATAACAATAATTTAATGTAATTAAAACCCAAGTCTTATTTAGTGGTTAAAGGATAATATTTTACGCATTATACGTACGATAATTTTTATTTAGCAATATATCTACCTGCCAGTAGAATTTGTCGGACTGACAGCATTACATGGGAGGAGAAGAACCAGATGAAGAAGGTACATGATGACGGATGGTACAAAAGGAAACGGTAGCAACAGGAATGAGATTCGTTAAGAGCACGCATGTAATAACTTGCCTTAAATAAATAGCTTCAATTGCTTTTCCATCTGAAATATATGAGTACATCGCTCTTGTAAATACAATTATGCATTTTATAAAGCTCACTACACTACTCAAAGCTCAATATTTCTACAAGACTTCTATGATCTGATAGTGGTTAAGGGAATTGAAAAGAAATCGTCGAGACAAAAGTTTAAATTTTCATTATGCAAGATACATAGAGATTTTTATTTTATTATTAATACAAGACAATATTTTTCTAAGTTACCAAATGGTGAAAGTACAGAGAAATGTAAGAGTCCGTAATATAATCCAAAATATCTTTCCGGACGAAGACCGCAAACTAATTATTGTAACAAAAATTCACCGCACTACTTTAGGCTGCGTAGGAAACACAATTTTCCAAACAAGTTTGTTAACAAAAGTATTATATACAGCGAATTGTATGTTGTACATAATCGTCCCGTTGAAAACACAGCTGCATTCATTTGATGAAAGAACTTCTTTGAGAAGCAAAATACGTAATAATATGAAACACATTCACGAATTCTAAATAAATGCCTACGTTTGCCATCAAACACGCGAAGAGAAAATAAAAGACGTAAGGTTGACAGCGAAACAAGAATCAGTGAACTCTCACGATAGATAAGCAGCTTTCTGCAAGCTTCCTTCACATTCACTCCGCAACGCTACATTTTCGTATAAATTAATTTCCCCTCGACTCCGCCTGCTACGAAAATAGGTCAGTCTCACATACTCCTCCCTTGAAATAAGTTCGACATGTAATACAACCGCCCCGCGTGTTTGCAAAGCTTAAAATATCAACCTGTTTACAGGAATATTCTTACGACTGCTCTCTCGCAAAGACCCCCTCCCCCGCTCCCTCTCCCTTTTTAAAAGGCGCAGCCGCTCTTCTGTAAACTTATTACAGTGCTCATTCCCTTCGCAAATATTCATTTCCATTAATCCGGCGAGGCCTCGCGACCCGCATCCGGCATCCCGCGAGCGCCTTCAATCCAGTAATTACTGCAGTAACGACTCCAAGCCTCCCTCGGCGTATTAAATTTATTTAATTACTCGATCCAAGCGGCGTTGGCGGTGGCGCTGGGAGGGGGAGAGGCGAGGCCTGCGCCTCCGTCTTCCCCCCCTCCCCGCCCCCTCTGCCACGACCCCACAAAGACGCGCGCGCGTTCGCGGCGCGACGCAAGCAGTTCGCTTGCCCGCTGCCTCCGCCCCCGCAAAGGACGCGTTTGCTGTTGCTCTCGATGCCACCCGCTCTCCCTCCTCTCCTCCTCCTCCATCCCCTCCCACTCGCCTGCCCCCTTCCCCGCCCTCGTGCCGGTTCGCCCGTGGGAGCTGCTCTCGGAATTGCTACTACCCCCGTTTACTTGAGGCCCACGTTTGATCCATCGTTCCCAGCTGATGGCTGCGCTCTTCAGAAACTCTCGTACGATGTTTACATGAATACATCTTCACGGGACTCATATGTTAAAGTAATGATTGAGCACTAATACTGTAAACGGGGATCAACATCCTTTTCAAACTCGCGTGCTAAATAGTCAAAACGTCAACAGCTCTCAAGCTGCAGTTTCTCTAATTTACTTTTTAATAAACGTTTTATATTTTCTCTTAACATTCTTCACTCTAAAATTATACACACTACAAATTAAACACTTCGGCTAATCCGAAAGTTATATAAAAAAGTATTCTCAGGTACCGTTGTTCATTAAACGTCGTGCCCTTGTTTTCTATTTTCATATTCTAACAAGGTTCTGATAAAAATTTTGTAATTGAGAAAATACATATATTCTTTTGACATCAGCATAAAAGAAATTACCTAATTTACACATCCTAAGAGTACTGTATCTAAAAGCACAGCTAATCAAAGAAAAAGACAAGCAGTACTCTATATTAAATCCTGTCCAAGGTTACAAAAACGCAAGATTTTATTAAGGGAAATCTAGAAATTCAGGAAAGTCGGGCAGCCAAGGTATTGAACCATTGCAGAGTTGGAGAGGGGTTGAAGATGACGTCGACATGAGAGGCTGTAACATGCTTACAAACAACACTGAAACACGCCATCTGCGAGAGAATTATTAGTTTGTATATAACGGGTGAAAGAAATGTGTTTTTGGAAGTAAATCGAAAACATCAACGCTAGTTTCAGTCACACTATCATGAGAAATACAGTTTACTCCCTCCGAATAGCATAGGAGGGCTTTTTAGATCGGCGATTCCCACAATAAACGTTACTAAATCATGCAAATCTCACTATTAGAACGCACTTTCAATTGTGAAGGATTCTTTCGATTATTTATTATTATACACGTAACTTTATTACCACATTCAGCAATACAGTAGTAGTTATCCTCAATTAATACTCAATTGACTCGTTAAAATCAACGTCCTGGGTAAATGAGAGGAAATCGAATCTTATGTCTTGTTATTGTTCTGACCTTTTACCTGTCCCCACTGAACGTAAATCATCAGAAAACAACAACAACAACAACAACAACAACATAAGTTTATCATAACAAGTAATCAGGTTCATTGCTAAATATTTTATTTACCCACTCAGAATTATGGTTGGAATTTGAGATATATTAGCGTCCATCATTGATGATTAGCACACTAAAATAAAGCATAGTACCATCACACGTCAATATGTGAATCTCAAAGGTAGTATGTAACGATAGTACAGGGAATCCAAAAAAGACCGTTAAAAAATTAAAAAAAAATCATCATTCACGGTAATGGTGACGAAGAATTAAAATGTAATGAGTTTCGCTATCACAGCTTCCCAAAGCGTCGAAATTTGGCCGGCCTTCAACCTCTTCCTCCCCCGCGTTCGCTCTGCATCTCCCGATTCTCCGCGACCGGTGCCATCCGAAGGCCGCATCCTTTCGCCACCCCGCCATTCCCGCCCTCCCCTTCCCTCCCGGATGGCCGGCGGCTCCGCAACGATGAGTCGGCGCTTCCACGGGTTCCCGGTTCATCCGAGTATGAAGCGCCCGCCCGCGCAGTGCTTATGCGCAGCGAGGCCGCGTGGGAGGAACAGGAGGGAGGGAGAGAGAGAGGGGGCAACTGGCGGGCTCGGGGTCGGATAATCAAAGGAGTCGAAGCCTCATCAGCTAAGAGGATTTGCAGAGTTTCTTATAAAGTCGGCTGGGCGCGCGCGTGGGCGGGCTCCCGTCGCTCGCCCGGAGGTCGACGAATTAGGCGAGGCCAACCCTGCCGCCGCGCCGTCGCTGCCGGAGCCCGGAGGCGGCTGTTTTTCGATCCGAGGCGCTGAGTTGCTTCTACCAGGGTTCGTGTGCGTGGACCTGATCCTCAGCACATTGGAATCGTATTTTTAACAAAAGGAACTATCACTGCTAAAAATATTCTTGCACGTGCGATCAGATTTCAAATTGCAACACTTGTGGCCACATCCTTACGATTATGTCACTTCGCTTTCCGTAAATTTGTTTTCTTCTTCTTCTTTATTATAATTTATCTTTCGGTTCGCTTCTTAAATGTATGTAATAGTGCAAATTATATACAAGTGTGAAATTTCATGTGACAACACACACACACAACTGTCTTCTCCTAAATTGCATAAAGGAAAGTATCTTATGTTTTTTTGTTGAGAAATGCTTAGATTCTACAATAAAACTCAGTTTCTTGACTATTTTTCTTCCTCTATAACGCCCAAAAGTTTATGCTTATAGTGACTGGGAGCTCTGACGATAGTTCTATGTATTGCCGAAAAAATATTTTTTCGGATAAAAAAGGACAAAAACTGCAAATTCTGTGAATAGGCGGAATAGAACAGAAAATTACGATAGTTCTGTATGAATCACGATTCTGCTAGTGCACCCGACCTCGTCAGCAGGCCGTCAGAACAGCACTACATTCGCTGTTCCCAAACGATGCAAGTGACCATCTGTGTCCATACCAGCGGTTCAAATTTTCGAAATGCACATACTATTACCGTGATACGCAGGTAGCGAGAACATTGGAAAATGACAAAAGCGCTTTTTACTGAACCCCATGCTTCTGAGGGCAAAACGCTAAACAAATTATTTATGGTTAATATTATGAGGAACACAGTAGTGTTTTTTACCTGAAATGACACAAATATAGGCGCAAATGTAGTAATTAGAGACGAACTCGTAAAATGGCAACCAGCACGTTGGCAGGGCCTTGAGATATAAAATCTGGTCATTTCATGTAAAATTGTTGATGGGCAGAGCTATTGAGGAATTTGCGAAGAACATTTTTCATGCTCTCCAAGATTGCCTTGAATCTCATTCCATTATCATATATCATCATCAGTAATATCTATTCATCATGGCATACACCATTCTTAATAAAGCTCGGATATGGATGATATGGGAACGATCGTAAATAAATAACATCCAATCATCATAATACGTTTTAAATACGCAATATACTACTTTAGGTACTGAGGTTGTTGCTAAAGTGTATGATTTAAAGCATTTCATCCGCTCGACATTCCCCTTCCCTTCAATACAATATCCAAAACTTCCGACCGAGTGAATGGAATATAAAGTAAACGCAGAAGAAGCGTCGAGAAACTTATGTGAGATCAGCCTGAATGCTCATTTGAGAGTTATGCGAGCTCAGATAAATACAGGATGGGATAACTCCTTTGGTGCCACTAACTGACTGGTGTTTCCGGGCGCGTCAACTGCTAAGGTCATTAGTCCCGTAAGTATATTTTATCGCAAGAGCTGGCGGTCATCTTCCCCCACTGGATGGTGAGAGCCAACGCCGACCTGCAAGTCGGCTTGCAGGATTTTGCCCAACCAAGTATCTCCCATCAGCGGGGCACCGCCCAGACGTGACTGGCTCTAAGCTCTAATGGTTTCCCGGCGGTTGTAAGGCTAGTGTAATCCATGTAAGTGTGTGTAATGGTGGGGGTAGTGCGGGGAAGGGAAGGTAATATCGCGCGTGGTTCGATCGTTCACGGAAAACTACCGATCAGAGCAGCCGAGCACTACAATTCTCTTGCAGACACCGACTGAATTCGACCTACCTATCAAGCTTCAAGTGTTGAAATTCCTGCCACCATCAGGACTCGAACCCTAGGACCTTCCGGTCACAGCAACTGCACTTGCATCAACTGATGCTCTGAGCCACTTAAAACGGTATAGAATGTGTCAATGAGATTTGTTAAACTATGATCAATAGGTCCGTAAAAATAGGGCATGTTATATACCAAGAGGTGATGGTGTTCGTCCGTCGTTCAAACGTGGGACCCGGCGCCGACCCTTCTATACGATAGCTTGCGGTGTTTTCCCCTGCAGTTAAGAGGGGGACTGTTCCAGTCGGGACGTGCTCTAAGCAATGACTGGTCTCCCGCCATGTGTCCTAGTAGAAGTGAAAGTTTGTGTCTAAGGAGAAAGAAGGGATGAAAGCTGAGAAGGAAAGATTGCGTGGGATCAAAGGCGCTTTTGGAAGAATACTGCTCCAGAATTCGCCTGAAACTGATCGGACAAACGATGGAAAATTACCGATCGGAGCAGTGAGTCGCTAGAATTCTCCTCCAGACAGCGGCTGAATTCGATCCAGATGCACCAACGACAGCAATAGACGGCGAGAAATGGAAGAAAACAATTGACGTATTCTGCGTCAGACTATCGTTCTTTCACGACCGCCCTCTCGTTTTCTAGATCTCGATTAGCATATCTTTTCTTTCTTTCCCTCTCCTCCCCTCCACCGCTGCCTCCTCCTCGGGCCTTCTCTGGCGGCTGAACAAGTGCAGGCGCGCCGGCCGCCCAGGCCCCTGCCTCTTTCCCGCTCGTTTGCTCTAAGATGCGTCTCATTTACCGCTATGCAAATACAGCGTCAACAGATGTTTCGACAATCTCAGCAGCGGAGGAGCAGCCTCGAACGGGAAGACGGGGAATAATAACACCGATGGCAGGGAGGTTGTGCGCTAGGCGGGGCCTTAAATATGGAAAAACAGAAAACCGACGCTTGCTCACTTAAATAATTTCTCTCTCGTTCGCCAAGACGCTCCAGCAAATGTTCCTCGGAGCGGTCCTCCTCAAACGGAATATTACTACTCCGCGAAGAAATGTTTCTTCTTTGAGAATTCACGGAAAGAGAAAAGGCTACGGCGTTACTTGGAAATATTCTTTCGGCATTCTCATCTTTGTTATTTATGTTGAAATGGAAGTTTGTGGTAATATGTATTACTACTAAATTTGAAGTTGGGTTAAGTCAGCGAAATAGAAAAATTTGGTGGTGTTTTTACTCATGCACAAAGAATATTAAAGCTTTGGGCGCCCCTCGGTGGTTGTTTGGTTAACTAACAGGTCTCTCAACCCTCAGAGTGCGGGATCGATTCCTGCTGAGGTGCGTGGTTTTGCGAAGGGCGGAAAAAGCATAGTGATCATGTTGCACTTGGGGCATATGAAAGAAGCCTGGACAAGCGACTAAATAACTTAAATCCTTAGAAATTTCCCACAAATCTACCGATCAGAGCAGCCGGGTTTTAAAATTATTCGGTTAGCGGTTCAATTGGACCGAGCATTATAGCTATTGTCGAAAATCCGCCACTTTCAGAACTCGCCCCCTAGGACTTCCCAACGGTGGCAGGATTTTAAATTATCTACGTAGATACAACGAATTCAGCCGCTGTTTGGAGAAGAATTCTAGCGGCTGGCTTCACTGATCGGTAGTATTTCGAGGTTTCCCCGATCAACACCAATCGAATGCCGGAGCAGTACCCTAAAGAACGGGCCACAGACCGCGTGCCCAATATTTCCTTCCTCTTCCTTGACTTAACCTCACCCCCTACTTACACATTCACTACACTACCAGACCAGTCGGGAGCTTAGAGCTTGGCCCGGCTGGGGTAGTGTCCCGCTGGTGGGAGATATCTGGTTGGGGAAAAACCCGCAAGCCGACCTTGGCGCCGACGGCTAGGTCGCCATCCAGCGGGGGAAGATCACCTCCACGTCTCGCGATAAAATATGCACTACACGCACGAGACTAATGACCTTCTCAGTTGTCGATCCCGGAATCACTAATCAATCAACCTAGACCCTCCCGATCAGAGACAATGTTGCTCTGAGCCATTTCCCAGAGAGCTGTTGCCCTGAGCCATTTCAGCCTGTTAGTTTGTTAATTGTGTATTTGAAAGAAACTCAGAGTGTCCACTGCGCGGGTGTTAACCCGACTCCACTCGCAGGGCTGCGTGGGCGGAGCGCGTTGCCGGCCGTTCTCACGCGGAACGTTCGCGCCGTCGCGCCGCGCGCTTTAGCTCGCTCGAGTGTTTACAGCGCCGGAGAGCGGCCTCGGGTGCCCGACGCGACAAAAACGACGACGCCGGCGGCGAAGGCGGCGTCGCGGCGCCCCCGACGCTCCTGGAGCCCTTCGCGACGCCCCCCGCCCCGCCCCGCCCTTCGGCCCCCGCTGTCGCGCGCTCACACTCAGGGCGTGGGCAGAGGTAGGTCGCGACGGAGGGCAAGTGTTTGCCAACATGGCGCTGGGGATGGCAAGCGCCTTCTATCGCAGTGAAGACGAAAGCGAGGGGTTTTGACAAATCTATAGAGCGGACTGGATTTAGTTGTTTTTTGAAGTAAATATCTAGTATCAGAAAGTATAATTTATGACTTTTTTTATGAATAATGGGTAGTAATTATTGCTCTAACTCTGAATAATGAAAATTATGGTAGATTACCAAACAATGTTCGGTGTTGTTTACAATAGTTAAATTAAACATGGTACGTTATGGACTTGGGAGTGAAATAAATGATGTATGACAATACAGGTAAATACTTTCAATTAATAAAATGCGCACTGGAGCAAAATTATTTGTAATGTGCAAAACGTAGTACATCTTTGAAATGTATTCATTTTGAATAATACAAACTCATTGATTTCAGCATTTACAAATATTTTGTATTCGTACATTATTTCTACAACAATAATTAACGCGAACTAATTAATTCCGCCTGTCCGGAGGCAGTGTACGAGGTTTGCATTTTATTCTTCATTATATTAAAAAAAATTAGTAGACGAGGTCATGCTACCTGTTAAATAAGTCCGTTGGTATCAAAGAACAAAGAACATTGAGTCGTGGAAGCCGTCGTTTTTGCCGTGGTTTTCGACGATTCTCCGTCCTTCGCGACCCTCTTGCCTTCTTGCTCGTGAACTCTGCCATTCATTCTCCTCCTTGTTCAACGCTGCCGCGCCTACGGAACGCTGTCAAATTCAAGAGTGGTCT
Source organism: Gryllus longicercus (assembly GCA_038098605.1). Lineage (NCBI taxonomy): Eukaryota > Metazoa > Arthropoda > Insecta > Orthoptera > Gryllidae > Gryllus > Gryllus longicercus. The sequence goes on along the minus strand of JAZDUA010000410.1, from coordinate 357,453 downwards.
GAAAGGTGTGAGTAAGCAATGTGCCAGAAAAAGAAATGTGAACGTATGATATTAAAAAAAGTACAATGAGAAAAGCATCAATGACAATATCAATTCACCACGACACGTCAACCTTGAGACTATGTGGACTAGCAAACTACTATATTGTGGAAAGTGTGTATTATTGATTAACCTGCACCCATTCATAAATCGACTCCCTAAGTCGCTTTAGGAGAACAATAGACAAGAACGACAGACGGTAACTCACGGGAACGAGGGCATTCTTGTTTTGTAGTTTGAATGTGCGTGGTTGAACTACGCGTTTATTTTCGTGACAACGGCTTCTTTTAATTCCGTGCATTTGTGCGGTGTTTGTTTCAGTAAAGAGGTAGCTTTAAAATTGCTTCACAACACAACGAAATTGTGCCACAAATAAAGCGTGTACCTTGCAATAAATATTAGTTTGATGTGAACGATTCGTGGAGATCTTCCTTTTGCAAAGGACATAAAAGATTTTTTTAAATCTATTTTTGAAGCACTTGCTGAATTTATGCCTCAACGATAACTCCAATAGTAGCCAGTTTCTTCGTTAAATTCTGTGAGTTTGCTTTCTTTTATTTTTTCTAAAAAAAAAACTGCTACAAAGTATTTTGGAATAAACTGAGGTGGTAATTGTGTTTTGCGAAATCTTAAGGCTGTTTAATGTTATTCGGGAAGGTCGACCAAAGGATGGAGCCTCGCTCCCAACATATATGCATGCAGCAAATCTTCATCAGTGCTCTTGAAGTATTGTATGTTACAAAAACCCATTTCGTTTGCAAGTTTGCGTTATCGTTTTTCATATTCTCACGGGAGTGAGTCGATTCCGTAGAACAGAAGAAAGGGCCGGAGTCTGGTAAGTATTCAGAAATCATCAAAAGTTTAAAATAAAATTTCACCCTCATCGCTTCCACCTTGCGCTGATACAGCTTTATCTGCAATTTTTCTATGTGATATTTTTGTAATACAACAATCATTTTATTTCTTGTTTCTCGTTACGAAACGGGTTATGTTATGATTTTATCTCCCATAACTCTTCACGTATCACATGTTTCGTTTTTGTAATTTCTGAACTATGTTATTCAACAAGAAAATTCACCCAATCATATTGACATCACCGAACTGACCCCTGAGTCAGCTGGAATACTTTCGTTTTAAAACAATGTTTTCTACACAGCAGACAATACGCAATCACAAAGCAAAAATCTATCAAAATTGTTATAACTTATACGTGGTTTAAAAGCAACATTTCTTAATCAGAGTTTCAGCGAAGGAGATAATTGAATAGCAATGGCAAATTTATAAACTTCTAAAGCACAAAAAATACTCAATCTCCCATGAAATGTTTACATTATCGACTAATTTACTTAAGATTTACTGTATATTTACTTTCCATATGATTTTCAAGAAACTATTAAAAACTCATACTAACAATGAAGCACAACAATTGTTTCGTAGAGGTCACGAAGAAAATATTGTTTCAAGGGTTCAAGGATTTCAAAGCTGAAGGGAGAAAAAAATAAAAATTAAAATTGCCGATCAGATTGCAGAGATCGCTAAGGCAGTAGTGGGGTCTCAGACCAGAATATCTCGGATTCGAGTCCCACTTCGAGCATGGGTGGATTGGTGTATGTCTGTATGTGTGAGTCGCTCTTTCACCCAACTCACTATCATCGCTTCATCTTCTATACACCAGAGGTAACAACCTCTTGGGTTTCGAATTCGGGTCCCATGATAAATTAAATGCATCTGTCACCGAGATAATGTTATGGAGCCCCGATAAATGCAGGGTGCATGCACGCGTGGTCCAAGTCGCGTGAAAAAAAAAAGAATAGAAATTGTCAATTTGCGGAGAGGTTCACGCCAGAAGGCCTGCTCTCTGCTCGTGGCCGCTTCACCGCCAAAGATGAAGTACCGCCGCCCTGCAGTGCTGCAGTGTGCGGCTAAACGCCTCTCGGCCCTCCGCCGGTCCCAGTGGCGAGCGCGCGGGCTGGCGGCGGCGGAGGCAGCCCAGTGTGCTCGCCGGAAGGCGCTGATTCACGGGTGCACGCCGCGGCGACGCCTATCTGCGGCGGCAATCGCGGCGTAAAGCCCTGCCCCTTCCCCCCCCCCCCCGCTCCGCTCCGGCAGCGCCTCGGCCGGCGCCGCAGCGCGGGGCCCTTCCCGCATAAAGTCAGTCGTCGCCCCCCGCCGCCGCCCGCGCAGTGGAGAGCGCCAGCAGCGGAGAGGGATTCCGAGAAGGATGGTGGGACGAGCGAGGGTCGCTAGGGGTGAAGGCGGTGGTGAGAATTCCAATGCGTGGGCGAAGGTGGAACCGGAGAAGAGGTTGTTAGGTCGGCAACGAAAGGGAATGCGACAGATGTAACTGCGTAGTGATGTTAGAACTATCAAGGCACGTGGATACTATGAAGCAGCAAGGGCTTGCGAAAGGGGCAAATAGCTCTCGAGTGGAGAGTGGTGTCTTTGAATTTGGTGGAATCGTACGTAGCGATGTTAGAAATGATTCAATTTTGACGTTTGAGATGCCAACAACTCTGTTGGACACTGCGATTCAACTGAAGGCTTGCAAGTGTCGACACGTGGACTCGTTCATGCATTTGAGGCAGTGGAAGACAGGAAAGATGCTATTGTACAAGAGAAAACAATAAAATCAGACAGAAGTACAGGAGTGTTTTACGAACGGGTCAAAAATATGAACATAACCACAGTTACAATTAACATATAAAGTAAATAGAAGAGTTAATGATAGATCTATAGGTAGAGAATATCTCAGCACTAGTGGTCATGATTCGGACTAGGCGCAATGGCCCTGGCAGCAACAGCCAAAGAAGCAAGAGAGGCTGTGGAAACGGGCGCGGCTACAGAGATGGCCGTGATGGTGGCAACGGCGAAGGCACCGCGAAGCCGGCGAAGGCCCGGGTCGCTCTATCAGCGGAATCTCGGCCGCCCGTGAAAAATTAGCCGGGCCAGCCGCACTTTATAGCGATGATACGGGCCTCTGCCGCCGCCGCCGCCGCCAGGAGGCGCTGCGGCCTCCTGGGCTGGGAAGGGCGAAGGGTTGGTGGCGGAGCCTCTGCGAAGGCCGGGAGAAGTCGGGGGGAGGGAAAGGGCGGAGGAAGACCGCTTAGATGCGTCCGCGAGATCTGAGTCCGAGGCGTGGGTGGGCGCCACGTTTACGTTCGCGAGATCATGATCCTAACGACTTTCTTTTATTTGTAGTTATGTCTGGAGATTCATTCTAGAGACAGTCTCCTCTAATCTTTACGAGGTCTGTTAAGTGTAATTTAAAGAAGCATAATATTCCTGCCGGTAACTGATCATTTATCTACAGCAGATTTGAGTGAACAGCAACTAATATTTTATGGATATTTTCGTCCCAACAGCATGTATTCTCTTCACAAAGTGTTCGTGAAAAATCAAATTGATCCCAGAATTTCTTGTGGCCAAAACATATATGGAAAACTATTCTGTCATAGACAAGAGTCAAAAACATGTGTAAAAATTGTGAAAAAATAAATATTCCCATACCGTTTTATAGATACTAATGTATTTCTAGTTTTTCATCTGCACAGCATTTTTAATACATTAATAATACAACACAAACCCTAATCGAAAAGCAACTTATATCATGTCTACGAAAAAGAAAAAAGACACAATCTAACATTTTGAAGAACTATCTCTTTGTATTACACGTATTTCGAATATTGTCGTTAAATATATTTCTATATACTTATCAGGACATGTGAATCATATCAATTTTAGCGGGAAAGACTTACCATTTCACGGACTCTAACGCCGTCGGATTGGCTTCATATGAACAATATAGAGATATATCAGTTGTCTCGTTCACTGTCACGTTGTCGAAATCCACATTTGAAGAAATGTCGACGATAGGAGGATCTGAAACAGAAAATACGAATTAATTGACGTTTCAACAACAGACTCTTCAAAACAAATGTATATTTATTTTTTTAATACAAAAAGTTTTCACAAAAGGTACAAATGTGTTGTTTCAAACACCAATGTGGTCGATTGTAGTTTCAAAATCGCCATTGAGTTGATATTGACTATAGTGAAGCTTATTAGATGGATACACTCGGGAAGCGCTTAACTGGTAGCTCAAATTAGATTGTATTATAAGATGCTATCGGTATTAAGACCGTAACTTCCGATATGGCATATTAGCGCGCTACCGTATTGTGTATTATTAATACCAATATCAATATAACGTCGTAAGCGATTAGGAGGTATCGTAGCTTACTATCAAGCAGGCTACGGAAGGTAAGAGAAATGCTTCAGTGGTTGGAAATGAGCCTCATACGGGCGATAATCACAGAAACACGGAGACGCTAATACAACAACAATAAGTGGAACTGTATTAAGACAGATGAAATTGTACGAGAGAAACGAATAATAAAGAGGCAAGAATTTGAGTGTATATTAATGATAAACTAAACTAACAGTAGTGATTGGGTGTAAATGGGTCTAAATCAGATCGCGGAAGGGTTGGTAGAGAATTTGGGATGAGTAGAGAGTGAAGAAAATCCAGACTAAAACGGAATGCGAACGAGAGCAGAGCAAAGAATGGGAGTAAATAGGGACGTTCCAATTCTACCGATTCGATTCCGGAATCGACTCGTTTCTTTTGGTTTCAATGAAATCGGTGTTCTTTGCTTCCGATTCTTGCTGAAATCGATCTCAAAATGCCGGAATCGAATCAAATGAATACCTTCGATTTACTTCACAGCTTCTGACAAGCAGAGAAGATTTATTCTACTACTGCTGCTGACTAATTGTATTAAATTTCAAAGCATATTTAGACACATAATTCACTCAAATTGGTGGTCGTCAGACAAAAGAGAACATTGTATTTAAAATATTTTAAAAATTAAATTTTGATGAAGACATTTACTTTGAATATACTTGGGATTCCTTTAGAGTGATGAAATTAGAGTGATGGAATTTGCACTTTGTGGGAGTGCTTATTGCACAAGTAGTTATTCACAAAGGTTTCACAATCTGTTATAAAGACACAAACACTTAGGTTTTGATCATTCTTACGGAGAAAAAAAAAACAGGCAGACAGGAGATATATGCTCAATTCAGGTAACGATACTTCCGTTGAATGGTGTCCTCATTTGAATCGATACCATAGGGAGTAAGGAGTTTGTGCACTCTCAAGCATTATCGATCTTTTGCGCATGCGCACTTTAAATTTCGCACAACCTTAGTGCTTGTGCGCATGCGTAGAAGATCGATAGTGCTGTCCCCTATGGCGAGCACAAACTCCCTAATCATTTCAATTCTGAGATCGAATCTGGAATAGATTATTTTCCAGGAATCGAACGTCTTTAGGAGCAAGTACGATAGGAAACCAAGGATGAGCATTGCGACGGAGCCTGCCAGGGCGGGAGGCTGGAGAAACAAGCGGGGGCGAGCGCTGGAGCGGCCGACGGGGGCCCCTGTCCAGGCCCGCGCCCCGAGAGCCCGTGGGGGAAGGGGCGCCGAAGCCCCGCGATCCCCCAGCGGCTAATCAGGACTCTTCGAATCCTGAAGTAATCCCGTTGATCGGGGATACGCGGCGGGGGTGCGCCGGGAATGGGGGCGATGGCGGGGCGCGGGCGGAGAGGGGCTTGGATTGGAGGTGCACTGCAGTAACGAGGTGGGCTGATCTTGGGGATACGTGCGCCCGCCCGGGCCTGCTTGTGCCGACGTCCCATCGATTGACTCTGCAACCTCACTTTTATTGTTGCTTTGAAGTTTATAGAAAGTTTATTATTATTATTATTATTATTATTATTATTATTATTATTATTATTATTATTATTATTATTATTATTATTATAAGTAATAGTATATAATGTATTAAATATTTAATAATAATAACAAAACTATTTCAAATTCCTGCATCTACAAGACCCATTTTTAATACTAGTTTACAATCTTGAAATCCCCTATATCATGCCCGACAGACTTAATGGCAAGTGCACTCAACTTTTAGTAATTGAAAAAAAAGTTGCCATGGGTTTCTTTATTAACAGGACAATCAAACATTCGATGAAATATATTATTTTGCTTCATGAAAGCAAAGTAAAAATATAAATAATAGAAATGTTAATGACATTCAAAAACCCCTACCCTAACAATCAATCAAGTTGTATTGCAGCACAGCTCTGGTCTGCATGGACACTAAAACCCTAAAGCATCATATACATAAGATGATTGTTTCGAAGAAAACATTATATTAATTTTATGTTTAACTAAAACGATGCATTCGGTTATTACGCTAATGCCACTGCGTTATTTACCGTTAACTTATTAGTCTTTCGCGTTCACGTGGCTCTAAATTTGCAAATTTTGTTTCTGAGATTTCTTTCAAGGAACATATACGATACAAATGCAGAACATAAAGTATGTAATTAACACAACCAAGTCATTATCGCTTTTAAGGAGGTAGAAATCTTCCAGAATCTTATTACTTATGGCTTTGAGTTAAAAAAGATTTCTATCGTAATCACACACTCTTTGTGGTTTTCTGAGTAGCTGCATAAGGTTTCCCGTTTTTTAAACAAAATGTTTGAAGCCGTGAAAGAGAAAGCCCACGACGGTCGATATTCTTCTTGAATGTAAGAAATTGCTAAGTTTACGATTGCCGACTTACTTTTCACCTTAATGTATTTTAAATTACTTTCTTTGAAACACTACCGGGGCCTATTCAGGAAATCGTGAATGAAATTTGTTTCCTTCTTCTGCCAGATGAATTGAAATATCATTCCACATTTATCCCCCGGTAATATTAGAACTTCTTTGAACTATTCTAAATTGGTTTTCAGTTTAAATACGAGAGTGTTAAGAATATATGACGCAATCACGTAAATTTCGTGCGTTTCGGATGGGGGACGTGGCTCGGGCGCGGGACTATTTTTGGAAATAATTAGAGCGCGCTGCTTTGAAGGTAAATTTGCTGGAAGGAGCGGGGCGGCGGGAAGAAGCGAGGGGGCGGGGCAGGACGGGGCGGGTGCCGAGCACAAGTGCCATTGGGGGAGGATCCTCTCGCGAGGGGCGAAGAGGGAGGAGGGGGTGTGTACAAGACGGCGGCGGTGCACAGGAAGGAGCGAACGGGGTGAGGCAGAGGGTGGTGGTCGGGGGGTCGGGGACGGGGTCGGGGACGGGGTCGGGGACGGGGTCGGGGTGGGGCGGGAGGACGAGAGGAAAAACTTGGCCGGCGGCTTCCGCTCGACCGGCCGCCTTCCTTATGCATCTGGAGAGGACGAGAAAATTTCTTTTTCCTCCCCATTTTCTCGAAAGAGGGGAACGCCGCGGTGGCAGGAGAAGCTCGCGTCGAGGGTCTGCGAAAAGAGGGGGTGGGTGGGTGGAGGAGAGACGGGAAGGGGGGATGTGAGAACGGGGTAGGAGAGAGGGAGAGATGGGGTCCGCCGCCGGAATTGTCGCCCGCACGCTCAGAAGGAAGGAAGCCGGTTCTGAAATAAGGTCTACTTATTGCCAAGTCCGGAAATCTCATTAAACTGCGGCGAACAGCGATAATGTTGCAGGACGTAAAGAAACTTTATCAAGCCACCGGCGCGGTGTTTAACAACTTCTTTAACGACATCGATCTCGCAGTAATTACCGCTGCTCGTGAGGTGGGCGTGGGCGGTGGCACCTCCCCCTCGACCCCGCACTCCTCTTCCCACCACCCCACCTCACCTCACCAGTTCCCGCCGTTGTCTAGATCGAGTCCCGAGAACAATGCGAGGAAGGGATCTTGATGTGCACTTTTGTTTCAAATTACTTGCACGTGGTAACTGCAACACGAACTAAAGAGTTGCACTTCGCCCTCGAGTTATTCATTTGCTTCCATTATCTTCACGTCATATCTTTTACTGCATCACCTGTTCTGTGAACATCTTCATTTGAAATGAAAATTCTCATTGGTAATACTTCATTAAAGAAAATTAATTTGCAGTTTCATAAATCGAGGTAATTTCTGAAATTCTCTGCTTTTAAATTATGTTTAAGATAAGTAACGTAAATTAAGAATCGTTTAATAATTAATTACAGCTTAACGAGTAAATTGTGAAAGGATGATTGTGAAAATCTGTGATGCAATATGAAGAAATATAATTTTTGCACAAACAAATAGGAACATTTCAAGAGCATTTATGAAGATATCCAAACACATCCCATATTATCAAATGGATAAACCTCCCAATATTTTAACGACTTGGACTTTCTTTGGAAGATTCTGAAATTGGGAATTATCTAAAACACTACAGCTATTAAATATGATGCTTCACAGTGGCAGGAGAGTAAGTGTGAAGAGTTATATTGAATAATTTTATAAAAGTAATCAAGGCATTTGACGAGGAGAATTGAGAGTTTAAACCATTTGCATTTTTTTCATTTACATTGTGGCATCAATTGCATTATAGTGTCAGAGAGAAGGCCTATTGCTTATCCATAATTTTTAATAATAATCACAGACGATTGTTAGGATATATGACAACACTACTGAACACAATGTATAGGTAGAACATTACATCTGGAACGTCAATTTTTGGCATGAAAGTTGAGACAAACTATAGAAACTGATGTCTATAGGCATTAGCGCATTGGCAACCGGCAAAAGTGCACTCCTAATCGCATGTGTTTAATCTAATTTAAACCCCATTTAAATTACCTAGTAATTTCAGTATAATTCCTATAATATTAATTTTGAAAAGAAAAAAATAGCTTAGTAAATTTTGTTATGATATGCAAACAATTCGTAACTTCCGTGTGTTAGCCAATGCCATGTTGCAGTTTCATGGAAAAGTTTTTTTCTTCTTTTTTTTTCTTTTTTTTTACATGGGCCAGCGATCGGGACTGTGGGGACCCTTTCCCTCGACAGGGGGGGAGGGGAGGAGGGGGACGCGAAACCAAAGCGGAACGCGGCGAGAGCGCGACGCAAGTATTACCGTATCTGCAGGTAGCGTGTGATGTCGTCATCAATCTTTCCTCGACGCTAATATACTAAAAGTTGCTTCGGCCACGTAGAGATCGTTTAATTTACGACAACCCAAACGGGAAAAGTCTCAACGCGGAAGGCAGCGACTTGGCAACGCAGCCGGAGCTTTCCTGCGGGGAGGCGTTTCCAGAAATAAATGCGGAATTCCATGGTAATGCACTTTCGTGCAGCACCTCTGCCGGAAAAGAGTGGCGCACACGATATACTACTTAGCGGCCGCTTTTGTGGAGACTGGAATTAGGCTGGAAATGTTCGTGATAAATTTCCAGATGTGTATCTACAGAGGCCAATCCCAGATAACACAATGTGAGTGATAAAGAGCACAGAGCGTGCAGGTCTGCTTTGCGATTTGGAGAGAATCAAATTTGTCTTCATATTCGGCTACGCGTTTGCTGCTGTATGCGTACTCCAGCGCGGGATTTTCATTGCTTTATAATTACAGTTTCATCTGAGCGTAAACTGGTATGCAATTCTAATAAATTACCGTCCAAAATAGTAAATTAAAAAAAACAATATTTTTGAAGAATATCGTGTTGAAAATAAACAAAAAATATGATTCAATTTTATTTAAACCTATTAATTGCTCATTAATTAAATTAACTACAGGATTATCAACTTTTTACATATTTTGATTTAACACGTATTCTGCAAAAAAGTGGAGAAAAATTGGAAATCCACTTCATCATGAATTACTCGTCGGAGGAGAAAGTATCTCAAACAACAGAGACATAAAAACACAATAACTACGAGTATACTTAAAACCCACACTATTGATGTATGAATATAAAACTGTTCGGAGCTGCACGAAGACAGTAAAAAAACGACAACAAACAATAGTACGAAATTATGGTATTCAATACCAAACCTCTGAGTTACAATTCCAGGTTATCGAAACTCAATCACAAACGAGGTTGAGTCTGCGGAATAGCTCAGCCCCGCACGTCGACCGTTGCGATTTTTGCTCTCGTTTCCCCGTCCGCGTCATTCTGACGCTGTCACACATAAACACGCACATACTGCGGGCGCGAGCACTTAGCGGCCGTCAAAACCACCGGCAGGCAGCGGCCCATCGCAGTGCGCGCACGTGGTCGCGGCCCCCGATGCAGGGCACGTCCGCAAAATCAATGCGCGGGGGCGTCAGCGGCGCGGGCGACAGCTCGCGGGGGCGATGTGGGTGGCGGGGACGAAGTGGGTGGCGGGTTGACACAGGTGGCGGGAGCTCCGGCGAATGGTGACCGGTGGTAAGAGGAGTGCGTAGGGACGGAGGTACGCGGTGATGGTAGTAGAAGGGGAGAGAATTGGTACCGAGTGAGTAGAAATACTGGAAGGATGTGGTGATAAGGGACTGAAAGTGGTAACCACGGCCATAAGAAATTACGCAGTGTACAACGATGTAGTTTGATTGATTATTTGTTTTCGGTTGCGCGTGAACGGCCATGGTCATTGCTTCCGAAAGTTCAGCGCATATTTTATCACAGGTGGTAGTGTTGTTATTTCCCTAGTGAGCTAGTGAGATCCGGCGCCCACCGACGCCTCAGCCTGCAGGGTTTTTCCAATCCAGGTATCTCCCAGGGCACCTCCCCAGCCGGGACAAGCTCCCGGCTGGTCTCCCGCCATGTGTGGTAGAGTAGCGCATGTAAGTAGAAGGGTAAGCTACGGGTGAGAACAAAACAAACAAGAGGAAGGAAAGATAGCAGGTGACCCATTTTTTAGGGTACTGCTCCGGCATTCGCATGATGTAGATCGGAGAAACCATGGATGGCCAGCCGCAGGAATTCTCCTCCAGGCAGAAACCTTGGCACTGTTGGAACTTGGCACTTGGAACTCCAACCCTAAGACCTACAGGTCAGAAGTACTGTAGTGATATCAGATGACGCCCTGAGTCCCCCCCCCCCAGCCGATTCGAAATATCCACAATTTATAATTTGTAGTTGTTATAAAAATATGTGAAAAGTAATTATTTGCGATAAATGCTTGTTCTAAATGCAAAAAAATAGAATGCAAGGATAGGAAAGGACAGATAAGTTATCACGGCTGTAGCCAGTCTGTGGAATGGCATTTATGTCGGACAATATGCAAATATAGCAACGTACATAAATATTGCAAACTGATATTGGATCTCAGAACGCAATATCATGCGGCAATACTCGCAGATCTAGAAGAGAACGCAGTAAACAGCCGAAAGGGAGGAGATGGCCACCAGCCAGGGAGAGAGGCAGCGGCAAGGAAGACTCGGTCAGCAGCGACGAGCGCCAGAAGCATTGGGGCAGATGGCTTCGCGCATCGCTCGGGCGTCACATTCAATTGTAAAGGCGTTTTGGCCTCTCCCACCCAGACGCCTCCTCCACCCCGTCGGCACATCTCAGCGGTCGCGACGACCGTTCGCACAGCCCGAACCTCCGACTCGCCCTCACCCCGCGGAGCGCCGGCGGTTTTATAGTGGGCGGCCGCCGCCCTGTCGTCCTCGCCGTGCTCCCATCCTCCCGATTCGGCGCTGACCGATAGGGCCAGTTTCCAGCCGTCTCGCTCGCCGCCGCCGCCACCGCGCCCGCGCCCGCCGCCAGCCCATTTATTTCGTTCCTTTTACATCCGAACTTTCCTTGTAAATGGGTTTGTCGAGTGGAGGACAGGCACGAGAGAGTGCGGGCGCGCGGGGCCGGGGCGGGGGCGGTGCCTGGGATAGCCGAGAGATAAAGCGCCATGAATTGTGTATTCAGAGCGGCACCGCGCGGCTCGGCTCGTCCCGCCTCCCGCCCACGGCTTGCACCCCGTCCTCCGCCCCCGCCGCGGCCCGCGCCGCCCCCGCCGCCGGCGCGCGCGGTGACAGTGACTGCTCGCGCTCCAAAGCGGCCCCTTGACCCGCCCCCCGCCGCCGCCGTCGCCGCCGTCACCCGTGCCGCGCTGTCGCCTCGCCGGCGGGGTGCAGGGTACGGTGTGGCGGTGTGCTCCGTCGCGCGCTCGCGCCTGCCAGCGCGCCGCGCCCACCCGCCCGCCCCTCGCACCGCCCCGGCCGCGGGATCTCTCGCCGCTGACGGCTGGTGCCACTTCGTCACCTTTTCCGTGCCGCGAATGCGCCCGCGAGCTCTAAACGTCGCGCTGGCGGGTGAGCGTGACGACGCTTGGGCAGGCGCGCTTCGACTCGGTAATTTCGAAGGAAAAAAAACAAAAAACAACACCTTCTTGCTTCAAAAAGTCTGCAGTCGAACACTGTAAAAAGCAACTCAATTATTGCTATGTTCTCAAAACGAACATCATTTTGTGTTTTAGCGACACTGATATAGCTAATGATTTCCTATAAAGGAAGAAAACTATGCAATTCCAAATAAAAGTTTAAGCTAAACATTTAAAGTATTATAATAAACGAAATTCCCTTCGGGTGGCTCAAGGACAGCGTGTTGGCTTTTTGTCGAGCGATCCCGGGATCAATGCTCGGCCAGGACAAAAATTAATCTGTACCGTTTTAATATAAATTGTCTCAGTTCCTGTAGCTTTGTGGAACAAAGCTCAGCTAGGCCAAGTAAGTGCGTGCTACGTACAGTGTAAGGAATACGGCATGCTCGCCACAAGTGTCATTTTTCTCTCAGGTGTGGATAATAATAAAAATGAGGAGCCAGGTCTGGAAATAATCATGTTGCAAATATTAATACATTTATTTGCCATAGATTGATTTGTTGATTGCATACTCATATCCTTGACACAAGTAATAGGACCATAGGTCTTCAAATTATTCTTTGAAACTTTTATTTTAGCAGAACACTGTCACCAATATTGCTGTCCCAAATGCAATTAATAAACTTTGAAGTGTGATATTACAATGTTCAGTTCACCAATCATAAGTCAAATGCGCTTATTAAAATTCACATTAACGAAACATCAAATCCGGGAAACTTTTAACATCAATACTATTTCAAATACGCAACCATATAAATTTACCGATTCCAAGGATCAACATGCTTATTATTTAAAGCCTATACTGTTCATATTACAAAATTAAGTGAATAAAATATGTGATTTGCTATAATGACAATAACATATGATGCTTCGCACCGACACAAATAATAAAAAACAGCATCCGGGCGGGTTGTCCGCTGGGCGATAGCACGGGCGCTGCGATCTGCCTTACACGCGCCTGTGCATAAGGGGTGGCGGCGGCGCGCCTTCCTTCCAGCCCCACCCGCGCCTCTTGCGACCGCCGAGCGGAGACCGAGAGGCGCGGGATGGTGGCTTCGCCCCCGCCCCCGCCGCGTCACCGGTGCCCGACAGCTGCGTTCACCGTCCACACCCTCTCCTCCTCCTCCTCCTCTTCATTTTTCTTTCTCCCTTCTTCCGCTCACGCTTCCTCGTCTCTCCTCCTCCTCCGCGCGCCCTCCCGGCTGCCCGCCCTCTCGCCTTACAACATTAAGTTCGGCGGCGGCCTACAGCCAAAAAGAAAAGGCGGAAGAAGAACGCGGGGCGACGTCGGCCACGTGATTCACAAATGTTATTCCATAAATTTGCATGGGTTCGGAGGGGGGCACTTCTTTTGTAACGCGGTTTTGAACGCTGCCGACACTACCGCTGCGGCCCCGACATCGGGGCGCCGCGCGGCGTGGCGCGGCGTGACGCGGCGTGGCGCGGCGTGGCGCGGCGTGGCGCGGCGTGGCGAGGCGTGGCGTGGCGTGGCGGACGCGTGCAAGAGCGAGGAGGCCCAGCTGTCCGTCGTCCTGCCGCGCCACCGCCGATGCCTTCCTGTCCACGGGCCGTCGCCGACGCCCGCTCCCAACATCTTCCCTCTGCTCGACGCCCACCGACCGGGAATTTATTCTTTTTTGCCGCTCCCACCACTCCAACCTCGTCCCCGCCCCTCTCCGCAAATCCCTTAGACGCTCTCGAGATGCTCTAAGAGGCGTGGCACGGGGGGGGGGCGGGGGGAGCGAGGGCGCGCGGCGGGAGGGTAAACTCATTTTTAAACCCGCCAAGACCACGCGCACGTAGGCTGTTAAGGATATTAAAACTTCCGTCGAGAATACGCGATTAACCGCACACGCCGTCCTCGGTCGCCGGCGAAAATCTATCATCATTGCCACTATCATCTGCTCGTCTTCCCAGAGCTCTGAAAGGGAGCTTCCTTTCGCGAGAGGGGAAGGGGGAGGGGCCGGGAGACGCCCTGCGATCGGCCCCCCGCTGCGCGTGCCCCCTGCGGAGGAACCCCCGGCGCGCGGTAAACGCGGGCGCAGTCACACCCGCGCGCAGACCGCCCCGCTCTTTTTTTTATTTGCTTCCTCCATTTACTCTTCGAGATTTATCTCAACTTTCCTTTCCCTTTGCCGGGTGCATCAATCGCCTTTGTAATTTTCCCCCTGTCATTCTTTTCTCGCGGCTCAAGACGGCGCGGGGTGGGGCGCGGATGGGTAGGTGGATGGGGTGGGTGGATGGGGAGGTAGGTGGGGGCGTCGGCGTGCGGCGGTCCTCCGCCATCGGGGTTTCCAATTTCGGGGGTTCCATATAATCATTATTCTCCGGGAGAGTGCTGCGGCCATTGATTCGGCGGCGGGACGCCAAATGACGTTCGCATTAGCTGCCGGGGCGGCGCTTTCTGCTCCGTGCGATTGCGAGGGACGAGAGAGCCTTCCGCTGCGAGGCGCCCCGGAACCCCTTCTCTCTGGCGCACGCAGTGTGGAGACGACGCAAATGGGAAATCTCCAAGAACGCTCGCTTTGGTTTTGTTTTACATTTAATACATATCACATTTCAAAATTATGTCAAAATGTGTAAGATTCTCAAAATTTAATTATACTAAAAAATCATAAAAGTCAAAATTAATTTGATATTAACCTTACTTTAAAAAGTGAACGTACGAAACAATTTATATTAATAGTTTTAACTACTTTGCAAACAAATATATTAAGTTAACTAAAATACTCTAATCAATTGTAAAATAAACTAAAATAGACTATGTATAAGTAAATAAAAAATGATAGAAATATTCTTAATTAGTTTCCTAATGGGATATACGATACATCTTCTCTCGGAAAACAGGCTCTATTAGCAATGAGTTGGTGACGAATATAGAAATGTAAGAATAGAAGTAAATCATGAAATGCAGCCCCGAACGTTTTAAATAAAATAAATAACTGATCACATTTTAATATTTAAAATGTTACACTTCTTTCTAAACAATATTCCGCTATTCACTGTTCTTGATTAAACTTGTGTTTATATACTTTTTTAACAAATAAAGTGTAAACAAGTGTTTATATACTTTAGAATCGAAAACGAAGTGCAAATATATCCTAAAACAAGAATATATTAGATATATGATCTTTTTAAATTGTAAATATAAATTCCTGTTGATGTTATTTTTATTTCAAAAATCATCACTGCAATTTGCTATGCTAATTTTGAGAAACTTTTGTTTCTTTCGCAGTTCACAAATTTCAAACAATAGACGAGAATATTCTCTCTAAACAAAAGATTACACCGTTTGCGCAATACATTTTCTTTGTA
This sequence comes from Gryllus longicercus, assembly GCA_038098605.1. Classification (NCBI taxonomy): domain Eukaryota; kingdom Metazoa; phylum Arthropoda; class Insecta; order Orthoptera; family Gryllidae; genus Gryllus; species Gryllus longicercus. The sequence continues at coordinate 341,942 of JAZDUA010000410.1, read as the reverse complement.
GAATGCAGCCAACGAATATTTCGAGAGAATAGCAGTACGTGTTTTCTGAGTAATAAGAACAATTACATCTCTTGCGCAAGTCTTCCGACAAATAAAATGACGTGTATTCCTTCTAGGAATACGAGTCCAAAGCAGCGAGGCATCTACGATATGCAGAGTATTTTAAATGTCTGTTTCACATACATCGACACAGCATCGACAAATTGCTACGGATCGTCTAGCATTTCATCGCTGATTCACAATTTGGATCTGTGGTCTTTATAAACTTCATTATCGAGAAGGATTAGATTGATTGAATAATTCGTTTCCTTACGCGTCTACTTATCAGGACCTTAGTCCCGTAAGTGTAGTAGTTTTATCGCGAAAGGTGGCGGTGAGATTCCCCGCTGGATGGCGAGATTCGGCGGGACTTCCCAGTCAAGGCACTGCAGTGACATCAGTTGATGCCCTGAGCCACCTCATCCGGTGGATGTTTCCGAACAATGATCACTCAGTAATTAAGTGTTCCGATGTTTCTTCCTGTTTTTCACACACGCACGCCACATCTTCAAAGAGAATGTGTTACGTTCGGCTCAGGACATCATTTCAGAGCTTGCAATATTTTGAGGCGATTCGCCTGGGACGCGCGGGGGGCGGGCACCAACATCGGCAGCGTCGCGGACTCAAAGGCGATGCCCTGCGACCCTGCGGCTCCTCACCTGGTCTGCGAAAGACGGCGCGGATCGCGCGGATATTGGAAGCGGGAAAGAAGGGGGCGTGGCGGCAGGGACTTCAAAAGCGGGCGCGATCGCCCGGCCTGGACGACAGCCGGTGGGTGTGGCGGGGAAGAGAACCGGGTGCTGGAGGCGGGGCGGGGCGAGAGGGGGGCGTGGCGTTTACCATGCAAATAGGACGCTGCTGCGCTCTCGGGCGGGTACGAGGTCGCCGCAACGGCCCTACCTCCATCTCGATGCCTCCGCCCCCTGTGGGACTCTTTCAGAAGGGCTCTCGAGGCCTCTAGACTTTGCGCAGGTATGTCGTCTAGTCGCTTCAGCGGTTTTTTCAGCTTTGAAGATTCGGGTCTCTACGATCTATGAATGTTTCCCAGCGTTGTAAGGGATGCTCTCAGCATATTCAATTCCTCTTGCCTGCACTACAGTGCCACAACAAAAACATTTAAAGGCATTAAAATACATGCAGGAAGAACAACATGAAATCAATCTCATACGTAGAGAGATTTTACGTCGGGAAAGCAAAACACACAATGAAATTGTGAGAAGTATTCGCAAATATCTCGTCCGCTGTTACCATGAGCATTTGCTAACAAGAAATTAGAGCTGTATGAGGCTCCGTCTAGCTAAGCGTGAAGTGTGAAGGAACGACACTGCAAGAGCCTAATCTCGTACTGCCATTCACATAAGAAATAAAGATAACAATTATATTCTAGGAGACTTCACTAAGCACAGCATGTGAATGCGAAATAGAGGAACGTTTTTGCACAAATAGAAATCACAGGAATAAGAGCAAATATTACCTCATATACAATATAATGAGGTAATTATTTTAATTACTTAAATCATAAACATAGTGTACATTGAATCTATTTCCATATTCCAAGAGATAATATTTTTCAAAATGAAAGGTCATAACGTTTTGCGTTTTAGTTTGCTAGTCATCCCGCACTAAACAAATATATTTTAAAATAAAAATTTCCGTTGTTTTTTTTCTCTCTCGAAGTTAATTTCATTTGCAAGCAACTCGGCGTATCTCAAAAATGACGCCAGTTCTATGCCAGTTTCTGTTTTCCATTTACAAAAACTTCAATGAGAACACGAATTACGGCAGAGTGACATGTCATGAATTTTCATGAGACCTTACCTAGAAATCGCATCTCGGAGAGGAATATTATGTTAAGTGAATTAACCACCTCGAATCATTCTCGGCAATGGCTAAATACTGCGCTGAATTAACGCGGTTTCTCACTGAGTCGGGGAGGGCATTTCCATTATGGAAATCTGCCTCTGTTTTCCCGGACCGCCGCCCCGCCTGCGACCGTGGGGCTCGTGAGATGGCGCGCTGTCAGGCAAGTCGGCCGTCCCGGCAGGCTCGTACATATCAACAAACATACCAGGCGAAGCATGCAGCGAGAGAAAGTGAAGTCCACAGAGGGAAGTTGATAAAGACTGTCATTAATTAACTATTGTTCTCACGAATTAACGGTACATTTTCCTGCAACAGCACGAAATTAACGTTCACAAAACTACACAGAAGCGTTGTACAGCCTACTGGGAGAACATATTAATGTATAGGTTAAAATGGTTAAGTAGATATAAAGGTTAAAAATTGTTGAGGAATTGCTCCTGGTAAATATACATTTAATTTTGCAGCACGAGGCAATTTTCATTCCGAAGTCCTTATATTTTCGTTACTAGAAATTAGTGTAAGATCAGTAGACTAGGAATTTACATTATTAATAATATAACTTATTGAAGTAAAGAAGCAATCATGCCATGTTCTGGCGCGTATAAGACGTTTTTTAGACATTCGTACATTTGGATATCAGATGTAATGGTTATAATTGAACTAGGTGAATGCAGCGAGATTTCTACTACTACACAATTATCACTTTTGAAAATAGTGAAATAAACGAAACATGATGAATCTAGACGTTACCAATTAGTATTTTTAATCCATTAAATTAATAATCGTCAAGCCGATGATTCACGACCCTGCACGCATTTACTTACATTTCATCACTGTATCGAAAGTAATTGTCGATGATGTCTTTTCAAAGTAGAAGAGATGAAGTTAAAATCATGCCGAAGAGGAAAATAATTATTTTAGAAGTGCAGAATTTTTAGCTACGCTTACTAACATAGTAATGCACGGCACTGGGAGAATCATTAGTAGCCCGGCTCGTGATTCATCTGAAAGGCCATGTGAAATGTTATTAATCGAGCGTCTGATTGGGAGAGTTACGGGCCACTATATTAATGCGGCTTCATTAAGAGAGACGGCGCAGGAACGCCGGGACGGGCATAGCTGAGAGGCCGCGTGGGACAGAGGGCGCGCTGGCGCACATCAAAGCTGGCGGCGACGCTCGCGCGGGGGGTGGCGGGGCATGGCGTGGCGGGGCGGGGCGGGGCGGGGCGCGGGGGGAGGGGGAAGGGGAGAGGGAGGCTGGGGCGGGGTTGGTGGCGAGGACGGGACGGGGCAGGGTTGGAAGCGGGGGTTGGCGCGAGATCGGAACGAGGATGGTGCTCGAGGAAACTACGATGGAGCCCTGGGGAACGCCCCTGTTCTGTCTATCGGAAAATCAATGGACACAACGAGTCGGAATCCTCGGAGACATCCACGTATTTAATGTTGAATATTTGAAGTGAGACACGACGAACTTCCAATCATGACAACTTTTCGGAAAGGCGCATATTTTTTCATGACCGATTGGATTGCAGATTGAGATTGCGGCATTTGAAGTAATACAGCTGTTGCATGGACAAACGTCTATTATTTGCTTTCTAATCTTTCTCTGCTAAAAACAAAGAAAACAATTAGCGCAAAAAAATTAACTTGTCCCTGCCCACGGAGTGGGACTATATTGAAATATTTCGTCGTGACTTTATAGTAAAATTTTATGTAAATAATTACACAAAGCTTGAATTGCCTGACACATAACGCCATTAACTCCAAAAGATGCCAAACAATTCCACGTTACATAAAGTAGTAATGATACTTCCATACTGAGAATAAGCTATGCGGTTGCTTCCTATTCATTATGCATCTCATCGCTCCGAATACTTGAAAAGAAGCGACATTGAGATCAATGCATAATCGATGTTTTCAATTTCACAAACACCCTCTCCTCTGATATCACCTTCGCACCATCTGTGCAATAGGTCCAGTTCGCAGTCATAATCGAGGCTTCTCTATCGGAGCATGTGAAAGCTTCCGCCGGAAAATTTATGAAGCGTAGATGCCGGGCGAAGCCCACGCAAGCGGTTGGCCGGGAGGTCGCATTGGTAATAATTCACGCGTGATCCGAAACCTCCCTAGCGATTTGAGCTTATTAATATGCATCGACTTCTGCAGCAAGTGATGTGAACCAAGCGTGGGTCGCGAATGTAAAGGACGGAGAGAGACAGACAGACAGAGGAAATTTCGGAGGACTGGTGAAGGAGGAGAGGAGAGAAAAGCAGGATGACGCGTAGTACGTTAAGGTTCATGGACGACTTCAGTGAGGAGGACGAGTTGGCGCGATATTGAGATACCGAGAGAGTTACTTTAGACTTAAAAATATGTAAGGACCAAACTGTTAATATTGCGAATGAATTATAAGGTAAGCAATTTTAAGACACACCGAAAAAAAATTAAAGAATAACCTGAAAGTTAAATTTACATGCGCGACATTTTTTGGTAAAACGAACCCTGATTGAACGAAAAAATTAAATGTAGTTCAACAGGAAGTACCAAGAATGTAATTCGGCGTCATAGCTTAAAGGGGAAATTAGTAAATTACACAGAAAAATGGGGAGGGGCATGTCGATAACCTGTTAACAAGAGCGAAAGCAAGCCTGAGCAAATTAAGATACCATCGCGTGAATATTTGCTTCGAATGGCGGGCGTGCACAACGTGGCAAATAGCGTGCAAAAGTGCATCGCGTGGCCTGAGCGGGGCAGAGGAGGGGCGTAGCGGGGCGGGGCGAGAAGCGGCGGAGCGGGGCCGGGCAGCGGGGCGTGCGGTCAGGGCGGCGTACGAGAGATCGCGAGGACGTTTAAACGCGGAGTATTAGTCAGATTGTTGGTAGCCCCCCGCGCAACGGCGGCGAAGATACTCGGGGAATCCGCACGCCACGCGCGCTAATGGATATTTATCTGCGCGCCGGACCGCGCGCGCAATATTGCCGTTGTGTGTCCTCCGCGCAACAGCTGAACCCTTAGTAGGAAGCAATTACCGCCGCGTGATTGCTAGGAACGGCGGGGGCCATCGGGCTTCATTAGCCGCAGCTATCGCCAGTCTTTCGCGCTAATCGCCGCGGCCCCGCCCCCGCCGGCAACGCCGCTTTGTGGCTCTCTCGCGCGCGCCCCGCGCCCGTTCTGCGCTCCGCGAGAGCGCCTCGATTGCGCCCGAGGCCGAGATTTCGGCAGCTTCCAAGATTTAAAATTAAAGATGCATCTACGGACGCTCGATTATCGCTCGACTGTCACATTCAAACCGTATGTGAAGACCGAGGGATTCAGCTAGATCATTTTACTACAAAATTGCAACCGAATTTATTCATTTACTTTTCTAATAGCTGTCAAATATTAAGTTTTTAGCCCAAATAAAACATCCCTGAATTCATCAAAAAGTGAAACACATTTTCCACTCTAATATTGAAAGTATTTCGAATTAACGTATATTTTATTTGAAGACCCGCCAATATCTTTATTATAAAATGATTTCGAAAAAAAAAATGATAGACATAGTTGAGGAAGAATTTTTGTTTTGTTTGAGGTTAATAATAAATTAAATTTGTTATTGTTTCAGCAAAATGTATTCTGCATACTCAGGAAACAATCACAAATGCTTCAGCGCTCGTAGATGTAAAAGTGCAGAAGAAACATGCAAATAAGCATTTACTGGTATGAAAATAATACTTTTTCCCAATGACTTCATTTAAAAGTTAAACAAGAAATCTTATTTTGAGAAGAAAAAACACACTTAATGAGCTATATGTTTCACTTCCCCAAACAACGAGCGTGATAATTATTCTCGTTTAAATATTCCACAAACATTTTCGCTAGCACGAGCAGAGTTATACTCCACGGTACAACCGCAAAGATACTGTTAAACTGACAAAATGCCGGAAATATACCACAGCACAGGGGTCCGTTTCGAGGTTTCACGCGCGTTCAACAGCGTGCATTACAACGCACGTCGCGACTTAAATCTCGTGGGCAAGCCCTTGTCAAGCGAGAGCAGCCACACATGGTGAGGAGAAGAGGGGGACAAGCGAGGGAATTTTTAAACGAATACATATTTACGAAGCAGGGGTTAGATTAAGTTAAAATATTATCCGCTAAACAGAGCGAATATGAATGTAAACGTATTTGCACGTACGTTCAACTGCTTTGAAATTCAAGCGTCCTCATTAATTTTAACCGTCGCATTACATTTCTTAACGTCGTGGGAAAAAAGAGGGGAACGCGCTGGGGATGGGAAAAGGGTTTGGGGAGAGGGGAAGGCTTTTAACGCGTTCGCGGTGGAGGGGACGAGAGCGAGGGCAAGGGCATGAGTGGGGGTCAGGGCGAGGGGGAGGGCGAGTGAGAGGACGGCAGCGACCCGTGTGCACGAGTCCTGCTAATGTCGCGCATTTTTCACGGCCTAATTAAAACGGGCATACGAGCCCGCACGCCGCGTCATAAGCTGGCTTGTTTATAGGGCTGGGAGGGCATGGTGCGGCGGAGAGGAGGAGGGGCTCAGAGTGGCGACGCAATGAGAGCAGCCGGGAGAGATGGACAGAGCCCGAAAGAAGCGTTGAAGATCGAAAGGGGGGGAATTGTGAAAATGCGGGATCTTGGAGTCCAAAAGTGAAAGCAATGCGAAACGGTTGGTAGGAGTGGTTACGGTTTGAAATGGAGAGCAGGAAGTCGAGCGAGAACGAAGGGTGCCTGGGCGAAGAAGGCAGGGATTGAGGTGGAAACCCCTGGGAAGGGGTGCAAATGCTGAGAAGGATCTCCAGCATCGGCCCCGCCAGCCAGAGCGCGCGAGAGTGCCGAGGAAAGAAAGGCGTTTACAGGCGAGAGGACAGGTAAAAACTGCCGTCAAGTGGGCGCGGCCGGCGACAGGTGTGCGGGCGAGTCAGGCCCCGGCAGCGACGTGTGGTGGAGCGTAAGAAGCGAAAAAGAGGCAGGACAGCGCGAAACGCGGAAGGCGCCGAGGCGAGGAGGGCGGAGGCGGTCCCGCAGCACGGGCCTCAAGTGCGTGCGGCTGCCCCCTCCCCTCCCCTCCCCCCACCCTGCCTCACCCCGCCCCGCCCTCACCGCGTCCGCCGCCGGAGCCGCTCTCAGGTTGCGCGGCGTTGCGGAGTTTCAGCGAACGTAACAATCCTCGTAAAGCGCCCGAAAGCGGCTTTTTGTGCGGCGGGGAGTCTTGCGAGGACAATAACGCTGCCGACGACGTGTAATTAGCACCCTCTGCTTTGGATCCGGCGCCGGGGCGGGGGCGGGGGCGGGGCAGGGAAGGCCTGGGGCGGTGCGGGGCGCAGACGTGCGTGTGAGGTCTTGTGCGTTCTTGGGCCTCCGCGCTCCGCTGTAACACTGCCTGAGAACCACAACCCCACCTTGGGAAGAACTGGCTACAGCGCGGTAAGTTACGTTTCAATCGCAAAACGTAAAGGAGCTATTTAGTTCCTAATGCTAGTTCACTGTAGTTAGTAGAACATGACTTCTAAGCTTCGTAGAACGCGTTATCTACTCACTGAGAAATTGCAAAGGGAACCGAAAGCAAAACGTGCGTTAGGTATGCATATATTATTAGTTGTATGTGCATGGTTTAATTGTGGCGTACGTTTTGTCTCAATGTAGAGTTTAATAAAGCAGTCGATGATGTTAATTTTATTGCATTAAAAATGGCGATATGAAGAAAGCCAGAATGAGAAATAAATCGAACATTAAGAAATGAAAGGACATTCACGACAATACTCAAATCTCTTACACTATGGTGCAGTGAGTGAAGATCTTCGACACAAGACAAAATGCGACAACACGATTATTGGAATCGAATGATTATTCACTTCGCCAAGCAAAAGTGAAGAACGGTTTTGAAAAATACTGAGTAATGGCCCTGCGTATCATAAAATAGTTTACCAACATATAGAAAGAGAAACCGAATAAATATGCTTACAAAGGTGCTTACAAATGTTAACAAACATATGTGAAATAATCTTAAAAGTAGCGAAAGCAAAATGACATGAATAAGAACAACCTTCCGCAGAAGCTCCAGTTCGGTAGCGTCGCAGGGCGGGGGGGGGGCGGAGCGGGGGGGGGGAGGAGCGTGGGAGGAAGCTGACGCGCGCCGTACGGCAGGCAGCCGCGAGCGCAAACGCGCCCGCACAGGCGCACTAGAAAGCTCGCAGCGCACAGAGGGGCTAGAAAGCGCATATTGATTCTCTCACATACAGTTGAACCCCTTGTACGAGTAAACAACACCGAGGGGACCGGGACATAATCGGTACAAAAAACGAAAAAGTTTCGATACAATTAATAAAAACGCAAAAATTAATAATAAACCAGTACAAGCCGTCTATAATACATAAACTATCTGATTATTATTATTTTTATATTGTTTATGTTTATTGATATATTGATAAATACATACAATATACAATATATGCAATATTACATACAATAAGAACTATTCTGTATTATCTTGATTGATTATGACAATGTGCAAGTGTCGGATGAATGGACTAATCGATTAGTGATTCCGGGTGTGTCAACATAAGGTCTTCAATCCTGAAAGTGTAGTGCATGTATTATCGCGGAAGGTGACGGTGATCTTTCCCCGTTGGATGGCGAGATCTAACCTACTCATCGGCCAGCGGGATTTTCACAATGTGGTAACTCCCAGCAGCGTAGTACCGCCTCAAGTGGAACAAGATCTAAGCTCCCGACTGTTCTCCCAACAAGTGCGATAGTGTAGTGTGAGTGTGTCCATGGTGTGGATAGGACAAGAAAGGGGAAGGAAAAATCGCGCGCGGTCCGCAGCCGGCCGCGAGGAATTACCCTTCACACAGCAGCTGAATCCGACCTAGCTATCTAGCTAGTGTCGAAAAAACTCCCGCCGTTGAGCCTCGAACCCAGGATTGAGAAGTACTGCAGAAACATCTTTTGATGTCTTGAGCCACGTTCACTGGTGAGTAGGAATCGACAATTCGAGAAGAGGAAAAGGGAGAAAAGGGTTTCGAGTATTCTGAACCTTATATGAGGAGATCTACTGCAGTTTTATTAAATCAATGCGTACAAAATGCGCTGAGAATTACTGATAGTTTCATCAAAGCAGGTCCATCTGACAAACACGGACTCTCTGATACAACCTGTCTTGTCTTGAGCCACGTTCACTGGTGAGTAGGAATCGACAATTCGAGAAGAGGAAAAGGGAGAAAAGGGTTTCGGGTATCCTGAATCTTATATGAGGAGAAATACTGCAGTTTAATTAAATCAATGCGTACAAAATGCGCTGAGAATTACTGATAGTTTTATCAAAGCAGGTCCATCTGACAAACACGGACTATCTGATACAACCTGTAAGACTCACGCATGCAACATCACATTATAAACATTTTTCTTAAAATTAATTGATGATTAATTGATGATGTGACGATTCAGGAATAATGTAGGAAAATGAAAATACTTTTGAATAACTTAGAGTAACAATTTATAACAATGTACGACCTGTAATTGCTTTTATTTAGATATTTACTTCATTTAAATTATTTATAAAACTAAATTTATTTTACAAAAAATTAACAGCGCTATTCTCCTGAAATGTTTCGAAATGTGAATTCAAAGACTGATAACAGACGATCTTCTTTAAATAAGCGGCAGATAAATGTTTATAACCCAACATTAATCTGTAGGCCTTTTTATTGAATTTGATGAACAAAATAATTGCTAGCACATGTTTCCAAAATAGCATAAAATGTTTGCACAAAAATATAATTTACGGTTTTTTTTCATGTAAATAAAAATATATTTTGGGAATTTCTACTTCCAAAATTCCACAATAAGTTTTAAAAGCTAATCTTCGTTTTCTATTTTTGATGGTCGCATCAGCAGTTTAGTTCAAAAATATAGCTTCTTATGTGTATAGTGTTTTTTTAAAATCACAGTTTTGTACTGCGAGGTACAAGTAGAAAAATTTTAATATAGACGTAATTTTGCATTAGAATTAAAAGAACCTCTCTGTATGCTGTGTTTGGCATGCTTTTTCTCCAAGAAACTGGGTCCTGCAAAAAAGGTATTACAGTCAAATCGGATAAAAGGACGTAAAACATAAATAATTTCATATTTCGGCACTACCGCGGATTTTGTTTTTTCTTCAAAGTGAGCTTTTCGTCTCAATTCAGCCCACTGTGCGACGCAGCGCAGCGGTTCGAGCTGTGGCGGCGGCGGCGGCGGCGGCGGCGGCGGGGCGGCGCAGTCTTGAATACGCAATTAATGCGGCGGAGCGCAGGTGTGGAGCTCGGCGCCGCCGCCCGCGCCCAGGTCCCGCCCGCCGCGCCGCCCCGTCTCGGCGGACCGTGCGTTGGCGGGACGAACGAGGCAGCGAACGGCAGGGAACAAGCTGCCCCAAGGCGGAAAGAGGCGCAAAAAAGGTGATACGGGGAGGAGCAGATAGGAACGTCGAAGGGTGCAAACGAAGGAGATGAGAATACAGTGAGCGAAAACGAGCGGGATTAATCGTAGGACAAGAAAGAGAAGAGTAAAGATGGGACGATCAAAGCCATATAAAGGAGAGAATGACATGATGGAGAGAATAAATAAGGGAATGAAGGAATTATTGAATGAGCATAAGATGAGAAAATGAGACAGGGAGGAAATCAAGTAAAGGGTTGGGAAGTAGAAGATGATTAAGAGAAGAAAGGTAAAAAGGGAACGGGGAAAGAGTTGAAACTGCGAATGCGTCGATGATGAAAATAGGCGGGACGGGACGGGGGGGGGGGGCTGGCTATGAAATGGCGGAAACACGGAAAGACGGCGCGTGTGTTGGAACAGAGCGGGGATGGGAGTCGAGAGATAGTTGTGGTCGAAGAAGGCGGAGTTGGCAGCGAGGAGGATCTGGAAGGCGCGGGCGCCGGCATGAGCGATGCCGCCTCATCGCCCGATGCGCCCAGCGTCGGCGGAGCACCCCGGGCGCAGATATACGGCCAACGCGTGCCCCGGCGCTCGCTCCCGCACCCACGCCCCTCGCTCGGCCGCCCTCGCCCGGTAAGGCCCTGCGAACACCTTTGTTCGCCGCCGAAGCCTCATCTCGTTTCCTGTCAGCCGTTTCCGGTGACGCTGTAATATCCTCCCGATTCTCGGAGCTGCCTGGAAATTTCCTGTGTAGGGCTTCAGCCACACGGAGAGGCAATGCGCGCCACAAGGGGCATCCTCTGGGGCTCAGAGGTCGCTGTCAACGTGCAGAATCCTTCAGCGCGCAAATCCATTCACGACCTACAAATGTTGGAGCTAATGGCTCATGCTCTAAAGAGATGTAATGGTATTTAACTGAGTGCGTTTTTATGTTGTTTATGTAATAATGTTTCGGAAAGAAACGGTCATTCAGGAATTTTCAGTTTCCAAGCCGTTTGGTGCTCTCCTAATTCTTTTTCGGTTTTCTTTTAAATACCCATTGTACATCTCGTGTTCATTTTTCTTTCATAAGAATTAATGGCATGAAAAATAGTATTAGTTCAGAAAACATCACCGATTTTGATTTTTCTTTGAAGAACTACATACTAATTATTAGAAGCGTTAAATATAAATTACTATATTAAAGTCGCGAGTTTTATGATTATTATTGTTTATAAAACGATCAGCCAATTTAATTGGTCTTTTATTCAGATGCTCAATGAAATTAACAATTATGTCATCTCAAAATGTCCCATTCTTCGACTAAGGTGATATTTCCAATAAATTAAAATATCCGTCCCAAGCGATTGTAATCCATGTTAGTCGTAACTTCCAACAAGAAAGGGAGTAGTCGCGCCACAGCCGCTTTGCGAGTTCCCTACAGACTGAGGCGGCACCCCTGGAGCCTTCTCGCGAATCGGACGCCCGTCTCGGCGTCTCCGAGTAAACAGACGACTTGCTTCCCGCATTCAACGCCTCGACGCCGCGCTCCCGAAAAACGCCTCGGCGCCGGTGGAGGCGGCGGCGGCGCGCAGCCGAGGACTTTACTGCGCCGTATAAAACGAAAATTAGGCCGCGCGCGCGCTCAAAAAGGAACCAACAGATATTAGACGACGCCTCACGCGCGGGGGTGGGTGGGGGCGGCCCCGCAGGAAAGGGTGGAAGAAGAAGTGGGAGGGTGGGTGAGGGCGGAGGTGCAGCACCATATGAAGTCGTTCTTCGTTCCGGAGCGCTCCTAAAAAGCGAGACGGCGCCGGCGGCGGAGGTGGGCGCGGAAGACGGGGCGTGCCCCAGGGTTCCACATGCTCTCCAGAATCCAGGGCGAGCCCGCAGAAGGCAGGGCGCGCCAGGGGCGGGAGAGCAAGGGTGAAGGGGGGTGGGAAGAGGAGAAGGAGAAGGAGGAGAAGCTGTCACCTCGCACCGCAATTACGCTTTTACGTCGAGATGCTTTACGAGCCATTTCAATTGCGGCCCGTAAAGAGAGCGCCCGTGATAAGCACAGGTCCCTGTGCGTTACGAGGTCACATGACGTGCGGGAACGAAGGAACGTCTCGACACACACGACAGAGACTAAGTGAAGATAAAAATTGTGAAAGTATGAGATAAGTTTTATGTTATTCGCAGAAAGCATGATATCATTTGCATCGTACGACCGTAGTCCACAATAATAAATTGTACTGGAATGACTTTCGTAAGTGATGTTTTGATACAAATAGTACTTAATGTTACATGCTACTGTTGCATTATATCGCTTGAAAGAGTCATAAATTTTAGTAAAATATTTTCAGAAAATGAATTTACGAGGTCACGAAACAAAGATTTAAATGAACATGTTCACGCAAGATAATCCACTGAAGGGCAGAATGGGTATTTGCAATCAAATAATACATGAATAAAATATTTAATTCAATGCGCAACTTGTTTGATTTATCAGTAACGTAGTTGAAAAACAGGCGATATATTTCCTCTGGGTGTTATGGATCTGAATGAAAATTCTATCCACATTTGAAAAATTACAAACCGTTATGAATTGGAAATCGGCTGGCACCCTAATCCCATTTAATTGTGAATAATAATTAGCATGTAGTTTTCATGCTTTATATAGAAATTTATTATTTCCAGAAAGCACTAAAGCACAGCTGAATCTCTCATCGCGACTCTCGCCCTCCATTTTGATATTGTTACTTTCCCTCTTTGCCTATGGTGAAAGTTGTAAGATGGACTCGTGGGGAGGGTGAGGGATAAATTATTATATAAAACCTTCCGGTACACCGTTTGAGCAAGCGAGGTGTCATTCGAAACGACTACAACTATTTTCATCACATTCTAACATTAAAAAACACTAAAATTAATAACAATGAAAATAGTTTTAAAATAGTTTAAAGTATAGCAGACGATACTCCAAGCTATTTATGAGTATTAGGCTTGTTTTGTAGAAAAAAGTTAAAGAAACCTAAGAACACAAGGTTGTATAAATAAACAAAAGTTCTTATTTTAAGGCAATTTGAAATAAGATTTAAAATTTACAAAAGAAAACCGTGTTATTAGTTATTCATAATAACAATGTTATGTAAATATTCTGATCAATACATTTGAAAATAGTGAATATAGAGCACTGAATCACAATTTGTCTGATAACTCCTGACGTTCCCTACACTGATGTTTTGTTTTCGGAAGACTGAATACCTCGACAGGTGTGACATAGACATCTGTTGGGTAGCATACGCCCATCAAATGGGGTCAGATTCTATTACGTGACATCCGACGTACCATTGAGCTTAATAGTCATTTACCTCATTACGTGGCAATGCATCAATAATCCCTTGATTATGAATTCCTTTCAGGAAAAGCTCGCGGATGCAGTTAACAAACATCAGGCACATGAAGCCTCTGACAGGAATACGCCACAATGCGTTACCTCTCACCAGCGACCTTCAGCCGAGGGTGCCGCGATTTCAAACACACGCATGAGTGCAAGCACTGGAGAGAGAGGCGGTACGTTGGAAATTATGCGCAATAACTGGATAGAACATCAATTTCCATCACGTGTATCATTCTAGGGCAAATATTTAATTTAGAAATCAGAGGTAGGTAATTAAACTTTCTCAACACTTAATTATAAAGAGGTTTCATATAATTACTTAAGTGATATAGAAATAATTATTCCTATGTAATATAAGTATTATATTTGTAAGAATAGTGTCTTAGAAGTAGTAACATCAACAAACGATGGGTTTAAAATGAAGTTTCGAGACGTGTAGGCAACCTGCGATGCAGATCTGTTAGCGCAGGAGAGCACAGGAGTATTCACCTAAATAGCTATCCCTCAACGCTTGCCCAGTCTATAGTAGGGTACAAAAAATGTAGAAATAATGAATTGCAAATGCATGTGGAAGAAGAAAAACGTGCTACAGAGCGACAACCAATAAAGAAGTAACAACAAACGGGGCAGTAGGTGTTTAAGAGATGGGTAGGAGTTTTCACATAATTAAAAGAGTATTTTTTATTTTATTTATTTACTTTTTACGAGTAAAATACAAACGAAAAGTTTTTGGAACAAAACTTAAGAAACATTTTTAATCAGAACGTTTCCGCACATTTTCTGAATATATTTAAAGTTTTCATTTTTATATGCTTCCTTCTTTTCTGAAACAAGTATTCTGGACATATTCAATAAACATAATCTGTTTAGTCGTTCTCATGTCACTGCAGATTTTAATCATATTATTACTCTATGCAAGGCGGTGAATGGCCGCTTTGCACTGCCGTGCGGAAGGAACTAACGTAAGACTGCAGCCTGTAGAGCAAGAGGAGTTGACAGAGATGGAGGGCACGACATAGGTGTTGGCAGGACAACAATAACATGCCGGGTAGGAAATGAGAGAGAGATAAGGACGTAGCGCGCGGGACGGAGGAAACTACTTAATAGATGAATCTGTTAAACTCCGAGCCATCAGCTAATACATAACATGAAAGAGGATAAGTGCGAAAATTAATGGGGCAATTGTCCTCTGCTATCCTTTAGATGTTACGTGGGTGGAAGTACGAGTCGCGGACGATCAGTCAGAAACAAGGTGGAGAACGCACCCGAAGCCCAAAGAGACCGCGGCGCGGAAAAGGCAAGCCCACACTCGGCTGTTACGGGAATTGCTATCTGAGACGAAATGAGTCTAACACAAGAGGTGCGATGAACTACACTTCAGGACTCTATGGGCCCCTTTCAACTTTTTTATTTACGTATGTGGCATATTTTAACAGGAAATAAATAAAGCATATTGCAAGAAGAATGGAAATATAGCTTATAATAATAATGACATAATTAAAAAGTGCCATTAATTTGTGATGAACTATTTACAGTGTTGCCAGATGATTTTGATAGGCTCTTTCCCAAATATTCTGTATGGATTCTCCAAAAAGTTAACTTAAAAAGAGGAGAAAATAAAGAATTGATCGTATTTTTGGAATTGATCATATTACGTAGGGTGTCAGGCCCCTTTTGAATTTTTCGGGGTGCTCCCCCCGTTTGTGCTCTCGCCTATGGAGCAATTGCGATGTAGTGAGCGACGACGCATCCAGGCGCTGCTGAGAAAGGAAACCCTGGCCGGCATCGGGCTGTTCCAGAGAATGCGATTAATGTAGAGGGCCAGCCGCACAAAGGCTGCCTGGCCCCTCGGACAAAGGAAGTCTGTCGACTGGCGAGGCGGCTTTCGTCCCGCAGACTCCTAGCGCCAGCCGAACTCGCAGTCAGCAGTTTTGCTCAATATCTCAACGAGACCACGCATAGGGCACACATCAGCACATGGCGTCCTGGCAATCCATTGTGGCGCTTTAATGAAGAAACGATTACAAAATCATTCCCTGATTAATGACTGTATACGGCACACATCAGCTACAGTCGTTGCAATCCATTGTGGCATTTTAATGAAGAAACCATTGTAAAATCACTCCGTGTTTGACCAAGTAAATGAATAGTTCATAGTTCAATGGAAAGGAATAATGTTGGACTTCTCATTTATAAAATGGATAACTCAGCATGCCGTTGCTTATGAAAGACTTACTAGAATGAAACGTAATTGAAATATATTTTTTAAATACTAACGATCACTTAAATATAATGAATTGTTAGATGGATAAATGCATTTACTTATATTGAAAAACATTTCATTTTTCACTAAGATGTAATATACATAAAATTCAATGTTCCTTGTATCTACCTTTGGGAATGATAAGGTTACAACTAACATTTCAGTCGTTTCAAGAAAACTGATGTCAATATTTCGTTAATTCAATATTTAGTCATCTTTCCATCTACAGCGGTGATTTTTCACAGTAAATATTTGTCCACAGATTGCATTATAATTAGTATGTTATACTTGCAACAGAAGAGAGAGTTTTGTCGCACTAACAACTTATTCTCTTCGATTATGACAATTAAAAACCCGCCAGTCCAAAGGGCTGGTATCACGAACGTTGTTCCTACAGAAATATTGTTTGTATAAGGTGTCTCCTATTTTCCTCTTTACTTTATCGTACCAAGAAATAATGGTACCGCTGACGCTTCCTCCAAGTTACTCGGAATTTTCTTATTAATAACTCAGCAAACCTTGATTGTTTTGCAATAGAATCAACAAAGCTATAAAAATGATGAACTTACAGAGCACTTCCAGAGTTTTGCTGCTCTTCAGCGGTTTCTCGTCCTTGGCTTGCATGACAGCGTTGATGGCTTCGCACCGGATGTTGACACCGTTCTCATAGAGAGTGGCGGTGAAGTGGAGTTCCGAGATGGTGGTGACAGTGTTGTCCGGCTGCACAAATCAAAACAAAGTTAGGCACATATTTCTGAACACATGAACCACTTAACTTCTACAACAATACAAGCATGGAAAATAATAGCAAAATTCACTACTTCAGGAGTTTAAAATGCAGAGAACACAAAATGCAAATTATAAGCTAGCATATGATAAAGTGGAACTAAACACGCAATGATTGGTAAATAAATCTTAAAGAACAAACACTCCAAGATCATAACAATTCTATGAAAAAATGTTGAAATGCCATTGCAAAGTTTACTTGAACCCCACCGTGAGAACGACTTTTAATAATCCTTTACTTTTTAAACAAAAGGGAACTCGTTTGCATAATTCGAAACTAATGAATACATTTATGTATTCACTAGTTATTATATTAGATAAACATCCCCATCGAAGAGCAGAGCGCATATCTAATCTGCTACATCTTCAATTTGAGAAAAAGTGAAAGTTCTCTGGAGAATTTTGTTTTTTTGTTCTCTCCGAAATTACTCTCTGAAGGGAAGCGTTATTCATGATGGGATCGAAGACGTTCTAACCTTTGTGATTAAAAATCAGTATTATAGATTCAGATAAAGAGCTAATATATAAATATTAACAAAAGCGTTACCACTTAATTGGTAACTTTTGGAATTTTCGAAAATAAAGAGGATTCAATGAAACTTATTCTTCACCATTTTCTAAGCGTTCTTAGCTCTATCTGAGGGAAAAGTCAGGTACATTTTTGAGAAAATCTTGTTCCTCAAATATTTTACTCAAAAAGTACGCAAAAACTACTTATATTTTGAAAAAATGTACATGACCTCACATAAAGAACTAAATTTGAAGAACATATTTCATTCTAAAAATAAAAAATCTCCATCTTTAATATTGTAATTGTAGGAAAACACTGAAAAAATTAAATTTTTGCAATATTTGAAAACTAAGAGACCATCAAAAATCGGACTAGCGCCATTTTATAAGCGTACATCCCAATACTCGAGAAAAAATACAAACAAAAAATTTGAGGACATTTTTGAAAACATTAATTTTGACGAAAATCCTACCTATGGTTTAGGCGCTACCGTATTTCAAAGGCAGGCGGACGGGCGGACGGACGGACGGACGGACGGACGGACGGACGGACGGACGGAAGGACGGACGGACAAAGTTTTGCCGTAAACGGAGTTTTCGACATTAAGGCCCAACAAAACGTGGGTTATGACCTCACAGATTATTGGAAGAAGATATTTACTATCTATACTAATCCATTATTCGGTATCAAAAACCTACAAATGAGTTATGTCGCAAAACTGCCGGGTTTTGCAGCAGCATTACAATCCTTTCTCTAATCCACGTAAGTATTGGGGGCAAAGTAAAAAATGAGAAATGATCTGGAATAACAGCAGTACCTAGTACACACAAAACTTGTATTCGACATGTAATGAAATGATTACACAAACACTAAGTATTGACTCTCGTGGCACACGTGTACTGAATCCGACGGGTAAATGCTGTACTACGTGGGTGGACCGCAGATTAGAGCGATATTAAAGAGTTACAGTCATGCGTTCAGCAATACAACGAAACCATACAATTAGTCGGCTAAATTTGCCTCGAATTAAAATCAAGCTGTGCAATATCGTTCACGAAACAGTAACTGACAGCATGCCACAACTAGCACACAAATTTTGTTGTTAACAAAGCGCCAAATATCTGAATATTGATGGAGCAGCAGTAGCCAACTACCGACGCATGTACGTTGCTAATTGTGCACACTTTGTGATAAATGGCGGTAAAACGCTGAGTTTGCTCCGTCAAATGAGATCCTACAAGCCGGATGCAGAAAGAAGCAGGGCGGACACGGAGTGGCATAGAACTAAATAAGGTATCGAGAAGACTCACGGTAAGACAATCATTTTGATAAATGAAAATTGATGTGAATTTTTATTTTCAAACCTATCATTCTAAACAAATGAATCTACTGTATCTTATAGTTCTAGAAGTGCAACCAGAAAGATCGTATGTCTCTGCGAAAGATAAGATAGACACTTAGATAGAGAAAATGACAGTATTTTCTAGGTGTTGGAGAATTTATCTGCCGTAACAAAAATAATATTACAGAACCGAAATTGCTGGATATTTTATTTGCTGGAGTTTTGTAGTTCTAAGCCTCCTTACCCCTAAATTTGTGAAATTGACTTGTTCCTAAAAGGACGCGATAAAAAGCAGTCAATCCAAATACTTCCGATTTCTCAAGCAATGTCGCATAGTATGCAATTATGCCGACATTTTGTAACCTTCCTTAGGTCTGAATATGCCACGTTGGCGTTCAGTTTTATAATATCAATCAAAAGTAACCAGCTAATTGGCTTGGACGGATCCGATATCATTTCAGTATTCTTCCTACAGAAATAGTATTCTGCTTGTCTTAGGGTTTCCATTTTTCTGTTTCGGTTAGAACCCTCCCTTAGACCGTTCGGAGAAACTGATGTGTCATTCGAAGCGTCTCGGTACAGTGGTGCATTTTTAAATTACTTTTCAAAACCTACGAGAATTCTCGACATAAAACGTGCTTAGAGGCCTTCCAAGTATCTAAATCGTGTTATGAGGGGTTTGAAGGCACTTAAAGAGGCGATCAATAACCCACTGAACTCCTCTTGACAAGACCAATCGATTGACACTATTTTTGGCCGGATCCTTTTTTTTTAGTCTTCTAAAATAATTTCAGGAAAAAGGGCTATTAGTGGATTCAATTCACCAACAGTAAAGAAAAGCTGTCAAATATTATACTGCATATTCGACGTAACATGGATAGTGTCAACTTGATTAATTAGATTGTTTATAATTAAACCCAATATAGTAATAATACCAAATCAAATGAAATTTGTATTTTTTTATATACTTTTAATTGCAACTATCTACGCCGGAGGAGGGACTACAAGGCAACAGTATTATGTTTGAAATTTCTTTTATTATATGAACTTGCGTAGCTCAAATACAAGTTTTTAACATGAAAATACCACGCTACGCTAGTATGCAATGCTTTGGTCAGAGGGTCAAGAGTTCGAGCACGTTTCCTTACTGTGCCCGTAGACCGGCGTCTTTTACGCTATCCACGCGCCGCCGCGTGGGCAGATAAAGGCGTCGCATTAGCCCCTCGTCCGGCGCGCGGTAGCGGCGGCGGGGGCGGGGGCGAAGGCGGCGGGAGAGCGGCGCTATAAATTCCGCGGATTAAGAGGCGCCGGCCCTGGGCGCGCCCTTCCACCCGTCGGCGCGTCGGAGGGACGGGGCAGGGGGGGGGGGGCGGGCGTCGCGCGGGAAGAAGTCGCCGCAAGAAACGTGCGGTCCGCGAGACGCAGCGGCCGGGTGGGCGAAGGGGGCGGGGCGGGAGCGCGCGGGAGAAGAAGGCGGCGCGTCGGCGTGAGTTAGGGCGCGGCAAACACGCGCCGAGGCAGACGGATGCGCAGCGATCGCCTCCTCGACGCCCCGCCCGCAAAAACGCGAGCGTGCGCGCCCGCCCGCCGGCAGACAAGGCGACGCGCGGCAGATGCCCCGCTGCCCTGGAGCCCATTTGTTTAGCGCCGCCGCCGCCGCCGCCGCTGCTGCCATTTGCTCTGCGTAGCCGTTTTGTTTCAGCTGCACGTTTTGTACTACGTGTTACTCCTCTGTGCTGGCACTCCTACACGGTTTCACGCCCAGGTCATGAGAAGCTCAAGCATGCAGATGCATATTCTCATAAAACTCTGCTCTTTACAAGTTTCTCTTCTTTTTCATTTGTTCCTTTGACATTAGTTACCTGTCACTAGGTCGTGGTATTATCATATATGCATATTATTACATTTCCAAACTTTCTATGTAGGTAGCGATTTAATGTTGAGTTTTTTCTAGTTATTAATTGATGTGATTCAATGCTATTGGAGTAACGTAATAGGTATGGGCGTCTTCTCTTAAGTTTTTTCTTGTGAACATTGTGTAGGAGAAATGAAAACGAGAGAGAGGAGAGAGAGAGGAGAGAGAGGAGAGAGAGAGGAGAGAGAGAGGAGAGAGAGGAGAGAGAGAGGAGAGAGAGGAGAGAGAGGAGAGAGAGAGGAGAGAGAGGAGAGAGAGGAGAGAGGAGAGAGGAGAGAGAGGAGAGAGGAGAGAGGAGAGAGAGAGGAGAGAGAGAGGAGAGAGAGGGGAGAGAGAGGACAGAGAGAGGAGAGAGAGGAGAGAGAGAGGAGAGAGAGGACAGAGAGAGGAGAGAGAGGAGAGAGAGAGGAGAGAGAGGAGAGAGAGGAGAGAGAGGAGAGAGAGGAGAGAGAGGAGAGAGAGGAGAGAGAGGAGAGAGAGGAGAGAGAGGAGAGAGAGGAGAGACAGAGGAGAGAGAGAGGAGAGAGAGAAAGGAGAGAGAAAGAGAGAGAGACAGAGAGAGAGAGAGATTATTTTTATTTTCGTACGTAACGCTCTAGAGAACGAAAGACAGGCTCCCGGGATTACAACAGCAATCGATCATCAAATAAGAATAGTATTAAATTTTGTACTTTGCGATTATTTCCGACTCTGTTTAGCGATATTACCTGGCACTCATTTACCGAAAACATTTAATTAAGTTAAATTCTTATCCAGACATTACTAATAAGGTTATGTAAAAAAATATTTCAAAAATAAATGTACTACTACTTTTGTATCGTTTTCGGTCTCGTAAAGAATATACAAATAATTGACATTACAGCTTCAATGCATTACAATTTCCGCAATTACACACGAGCAATCAAAACCGACCAACGTGAAACCACGTCTTATACGAATTCGAATAGCCCATAAAGCGCACATCGGGTTGTTATGTCCTAAAATATGACACCTCAAGATAACAACTCAGCAGACGCAGTCACAGCAGCAGAAGTAATAACGCCTGCGGGGGCGGGGAGCCGGCGGCAGCCGAGTCGGTCGCCCCCCCTTCGACGGACGCCCGCGCAGTCTCCGGAAGTAATGGTCTCGGCCCGGACGCCGCCCCGCGCGCTCCAGACCGAGCACTCGTGTATCACAACTTCCGCGGGGCAGAAATGGCATTGTGCCGCAGATCCTATTACCGGTAATCTCATATTGGTCTGCGACCTCGAGGGGGCACGCGCGACGCGGCCCGAGCAAGTTCCATGCCACGTAACTAGGAGCCAGCAGAAGAAAACGGAAAGGATGGGAAGGGAAGAGGGTTGAAAAGCCAGAAGTCAACAATTATATAGATAGCAGTCAGGAATTGTGATGAGAATCATCTGAATGGGGGAGCCAAATAAATTGAGAAAAGGACACACTTCAATGGAAATATAAGAAAAATAAGATGAAAATATGGGAAGAAACGTAGGCAAAAAGGGATATAACGTGTAAGGCGCGAAGAGGTGAAAATGCAAAAGAAAATAAAGAGAAGAGAAATGCGATGAAGTAGTGTAAGAATGATGGGGGAGGCGAGAAGAGAAGTGGCGAGCAATGCTAGGGAGGAACTCATGGACGAACGTCAGACGACCCACGCAGAATGCTGAGAAACGGAGGGAAAGAGAGCAAACAATTGCAGGAGGTAAAAAGCCGGAGAAAATGAATGGTGAAATTCCCCATCCACTTGAAAAGGAAAGCCTCGAAGAACGTGGGTGAAGGTTGCATCTACAGAATACATAGACACACAAGAAGTAGAAAGAAAGAATAAAATGAAATAGGATAGTTGGAGTCGCTTCAATTGTTCCCCTGAGTCTAAGACGCTCCCTTGGCACCGACTGTAGCCTTGTTGGTCCTTAAGGCATTGGCCGGCGCATTAGTCGCCTTAAGGACTAGGGCTGTAAAGACCCGCTCGTGCGTACAGCGCCCTCTACAGTTCGGGTCGGCGCAACGGTCTTCAAGGTCTCGCCGCTGCCCTTACCAGCGCTTCTTGTGGGACAAACCTGATATATTACAGGAAATGATACCGCAATATTCCATTCATAAACAGCTCTCGCAGCCTACCCTCGATAAATATACATGAACTTTTTTATTCCCGGCTGACAAAGTCGCCATAAAACAGGATATTGTGTTAGAGGGGAGAGAAATGCACTGACTTGAGCCAATAATCCGGGGCGGTACTGGCGTAGGGAGAAAGCTGGGCGGGAGACGATGTTCGTGGAGTAGAGAGGGAAGTAAATCGCTAGCATATTCTCGGCGCTGAAATCCAGAGTGGCAATTTCGGAAGAATTTTCTCGGGGTTAAAGGAGTACAATAATAAAGTTGACAGGAATATTTGACATGCTTTATTATTTCAACGGATGGCATTGGTAAATATTACAAACGCGTTTATCCTTACTTCCTTTACTTTACTACCCTATTCAAATGACGTCATTCATTGTTCATCAATAGTATAAATAGCCAACAACTTTCTTGTTTACTCAAATATTATTACTTCATGTCACTAGTACAATGGCGAGTTTGGTTAACCGTTTAGTCTACTACATGCACACTGTTAAATGTAGAAGCTAAATGAGATAGTATCGGCTGAAATGAACCAGTCATGAGAAGTCACATTAATTATGAACATAATACGAATGTATCATATTCTATATTGATGATTAATGTTTCTGAAAACAACGAATTAAATTTGAAGTCCTAATATCCTGTCTCAATGAATCATGAACGTGAAACAGCCACCAACCCAGGCACTTTTTATTCCGAATTCCATTTACTGATCCAGCCAATGGCAACCTGTTTCTGGTTTTGACAGTCCGACAGCACGAACTCAACTGATCTAGTAAATTTCCGAATTCGCCTGGAAACGGCGAGTCAGGAAATCAACTTGCGCTGCCACGTGAACACGAGCTGGTCTCACACTAAGTAGTCAGTGCACATATGCAAACCACAAACGAGAAAGGGGGCAGCCTACGGCGAACAGTTACTGTGGCAAGGGAGCCCCGCTCGGTTGACTGAATCAAGAGACAGTGGTGCGGGGGAGGCGGGGGGGGGGGGCGAGGGCGACCTGGAAGCTACGTCGGCGTCGAGGGGAGGCTTCCGACCCGCCCGGATTACGATGACAGCAGCTGGAAAAGTCCCCTGGGGGTCGAGGGGGCAGACCCCCCTCGCGAAGCGCTGGCGCTGACGCGTGTCAGGATGTCACTTCAACGGCGAGCCTACAACAGCTTGCGCCGATTACAGCTGAGCACACGCCGCGCGCGGTGGGCGCGCGCGAGCATTGTCTCAGGGAGGTCGATCGCTGAAGCAATTCAACGGGAGCGGTGCCGCCTGTGACTTCGCGGCAGCGAAATTGAATCTGTGCGCATGCTCTGGCACGTAACTGACGGCCGCGGTACAAGAGTAAGAATACAGCTGCAAATTGAGCGCTCTCGGCGCGCTGGAGTGACATGTTGCGACGCACTGGTGGTGATGGTGTGGCGGCAGAGCTTTGCCATCCTTCCCTGGAGCGCTGTTACGCCCCGAAGCGTGTCGAAATAGTAACCGTTGGGAAGAGGACGAGTGGTAGATGTAGTGAGAAATAAAATGGAAAGCAGGAAAGACAGTGGCATACTACAAGAGACGACTCTAAGACGAGGACAATAACGTAATTTGCAAGCACGGTGCTAGGCAGAGCTTTCTCGCAAAATGTAATAATTTGAATAATTACACATTAAAATACGAAAGTCTTGACATAAGTTTAAACAATTGTAAGTGCTTCGATGTATTGGTGTGAATCTAAAAATATGTTTGGCCGCGTAGAAAGCTTCACATTCCTCCGAAGTGTTCTGTTTGGGAAAGTTGCCCTCGTCGAAATTTGTAAATGTGTATCTACGTAGCAATCCTGTCGCGAGGTCGAATACGCTGGCGAACCGAAGAACCAAGAAACGCTTTCAAGCGTGCAACGTCAGCGAGAAGACTCCGCAAACACCTCCATTGGTGGATTATTTTCTGTTTCCAGGTGCGACAACTGCTATGGGAATTAGTCCCAGAAATGTAGTTCATGTTTAATGATGGGAGGTGGTAGTGTTCTTTGTTTACTGGATAGTAAGATCCGTCCCTACACGTAAACTTGCGGGGTTTCCCCATCCAGGTACCTCCCACCAGCGCCCCCCTCCAGCTGGGACAAGCTCTAAGCTCCCCACTGGTCTTCTAACATGAGTAGTAGTGTAGTAAACCCCTCTCTTGGATTTGGGGACTGTATCATTCTTAAAACACACGCACACACACAAGCAGTGAGCGGGCAACGTCAGGAGTTCGGATGCATACGACGACAGGAATGGAAGGTGAATAGAACAGCCTCCAGGACTTGCACTACCCCTACTGCCGAAGTCAGGTCGGCCGGAGGCGCTCGACGTTAGGCTGTTCTATCAAATAACGCAAATGTTTAGCAAGCAGATTTTCCATCAAGCATCGCTTAATCAACAGAATTAACTACCACGAATGGATACAAATGGCGAGGGATGGATGCTCGGCGCGTTGTAATTAATTTCTCGATCTGCGCCCGGTCGCGCCTCCCCCTCCTTCGCCCCGTGTGTTGGGTATACGGGCGGAACGGCCTCAGGCGCCGACGTCCGGATTTAAACCCCGAGACTTGGAGACTGCCTCTCTCCCATTCCACACCCACTCCACCGCGCCTTGGCCGACGCTGAGCTGTTCCGACTGGCACATTCGCCAGATGCGCAAATTAAACAAAAGTGTAATTGCTGGCTGCAAAGGATCTTGCGCGATATTTCGGACTGACGTGGCGATATTATTTCCCGCCGCGCTTCTGTAAACTACTGTAGAGTGCGAGGTTGAGACAGTAGGACAGCGAGAAGAAGGAAGAGAATTAGTGACATAATTGATGAATGAAAGTGCAAGATGGAAGTGAAAGAAAATTGAACAATTCGAAAGGGGAAAATGAAACATTTACTGGTGAAGACACGATCTGAACTATAAAATTGGAAGGATGAACAATCGAATGGTGCTCAAACACGAACAGAATGTACTAATATCATTGTGTCTATCTTAGATCCAAGACCTGGTCCTAGATCCAAATAAAATCAGAGTAAAAAATAATGTATACACCAAGTCGGAAGAAATAAAACGGAAAAAGCAAAAATAAAGCATTTACTAGGAGAGCGAATCAAATGGCTTGTAATCAGATAAAAAGTAATGTAAATTAGAAAGAAGAATAAACCCCGGAAAATGATGTAAACTTTACGATTTTTGAAAAAAAAAATGGGTGCAAAGGGCGTCGGACAGGTCAATGCACTGAACAAATATAAGAAAAAAAGCTTCTACTTAAGCAGAACATGATAAAAAAGCATTTCCACATTCGTAAGCAAAAAGGAAAGTTTGCGAATAATCAGAAACAGCAAGCTTTGCGGCAAGATTATTTTATCGTGACCAAGGAGGAAAGGAGTTGTATAGCAGAGAATGTACACAAACAGCGAAGGCGAGGAGAGTTAAGACGGAGGCGTAAGCAGTGAGGCGAAGACACGAAACGCCGGCGACGTAGAATGGGGGGAGGGGGGGGGCGGCCACAGCCTAGAAGGCTCCGAGTCGGCATTAATCTCTTCATCTCCGTATTGACACGTGGGGGACGATGGTGGAGGGAGGCGGCGGGTCGGGCGGAGCACGTGGTTTAGCGGAGGTGGCGGGGCGCGAGAGGGGGGGGGGGGCGAGTCAAGGGTACGCAAAGTTGAGAGAAGCGCGGCTTAACTTCCGCGGCAGCGAGCAGAGTTCGCAAGAGGGCGCGCGCGACGCTTGTTTGCGACAAGATTTAATCGCGACACGCGGGCGGGCGAGGGGGCGGCGCGACGCGCAGATATTAACATTCCCTCGGTCGCCGCGCGCAGGCACTGCGGGTCAACGACCCTGGGCGAGCTGTTGCCTGCGTCCCGGCGCGCCACCGGACGCCCGTTTCAGGGCTGGGCCAGATGAATTCGCATTAAGACTGATGAATTCCAAGACCCTATTTAAGGGCGTCGGGTGAAGGTACGGATGAGAAATGAAAACGAGGAGAGGTCCTTGAGTTTCTTATCTTCTAAATATTATTTATAACACGAAAATTCAGCGAGGTTCAAAGAAATATTGCGAATAAAGTGTATACTTGATTGGTTATCAACAAACGAACATACAACCATGTTAGGTTCCAAATGATGTTTAAAACAATTTTCACCAATAACAGACAACATAAAAATAGCTAGAAACTGTAATTACCAACAGACAAGAATAACAAATTAATAGTTTCTTTGTTAATGAAACAAATACAAATGAATTTTAGAAACAGACACAGAACATAAACGCCTCCTCTACAACGACAATATTTTTAATAAATACAATTATCTTGCGTAACTCATTTTATTATCAGTTTAAAACAGCCCAATTCAATGGAAAAATCTCCGCACGATGCACATCTATTGTTTTCTTTTAAGGAAAAATGAGGGGAACCTCATGTATAACACTGAATTGGTTGATTATTTCATATTTCGGGCGATGGCCATTAGTTCCATAAGTGTAGTGCGTATTGTATCACGGGAGGTGGCGGTGATCGTAATCGGAGGTGGTGAGATGCAGCGCCGACCTACTCGTCCTCTTGCAGCGTTTCCCTCAACCAGGAACCTCCCTTTAGCGGGACAAGCTCTAAGCTTCCAACAGGCCTCGAAACATGTGAGGTAGTGTAGTGCATGTAACTATGTACGTAAGTAAGGATAATGAAAGAACAAGGATGAGGAAGGAAACATCGCGGGCGGCCCATGGCTCATTTGTTAGTGCATTGTTCCGGCATTCGCCTGGTGTTGATCGCAGAAAACACCGAACACTACCGATTAGAGTAGCCGACCGCTAGAATTCTCCCTCAGACATCGACGTAATTCAACCTAGCTATGTAGCAAGAGTTGAAAATCTTATCAGCGGGATTCGAACCCAAGAATCGCCCGGTGAGAGGCACTGCAGTGACATCAGTTAATGCCCTAAACCATCTAAGTCGGTAACAACGTTGAAAATATTCATAAATTACAATATGCAGCAAAATAAGGAGCGTCCATTTCGAGGTACTGAGCGCGATGGCCGAACGCTTTTTTTAATCCAGAGCTACAACGTGCCCGCGACGAACGTCATGGTGCATCGAACACCTGTTAGCAAACGCAGCGTCTGCGAGAGCGCAAAGGGGCTCGGCCGGGGCGAGGCGGGGAAGGCGCGGTGTGGCGGAGCGCCAGACTTCTTTCATAATCCGCGGATCCCAGAGCAACGCCCGCCGCGCCCGTCCGGAGGCGGGCGTCTAATCTCTTAATTTAAGTACACGCCCAGGGCTGGCCGCGCCGCTGCTGCCGGAGGCGCTGCGGCGGCGCCGCCGCCGGAGAAGTCGCTTTGCGAACAGGTAGTCCCCAAGCCTCGCGCAGTGGGACCGGGTGAGATTTCGAGCGGCGATGGCACAACTATCAATCCCTATATTTCATATACGGAACGTGTCGAAACTAATGTTACAAACTTCTACAGTATGTAGTCGAAAATAATCAGTCTTTTGCAGAGTAAAGAGAGGGTTGGAAATGTCATATTGCGAAGTTAACACAGGTAAAAGATTCCCCTGAATAGTAGGCAACCCAATTAGCACCGGTGTTTAGTATGTACACAATTCTTGAACTGGATGAAAACTTATACCTGCCAAACATCAATGCAAGATAACTATCCTATCAATCCAATAGAAACATAGCAGTTGCATTTGATAGGAATGATTTCCCACTGATTTTACATCTCTAGTTCTCAATTCTTTTCGCAATCAACATGCACCATTTATTCCATCTTTAGATTTTACTCATTCATTTATGATACTCTCCAGTACACACAGTTAAAATCTAACCTTTAATAAAATTGTAAGGAGATGTTAATTGCATACGAAAAAAAGTCAAACGAATTTTTATGATAGAGACATCCAAACTGAATCGCAAATTAACTGACTTATTGCTTTTTAAATTATTCTCTAAATGAATATTTTTAAACCTACGTGATGTCCCTTTATTAACGCCACGATCACAGTCAGGCCCTCAAAAACTAAGCTGCAATACAACTTACAGTTCTTGTGACGATACATGTTTTACATATTTTGTCTCCAGGCGCGCTAGATAACATTCTGCCCACAAAAATGAAATGAATTTTAATTCCACAACTGCAAAGTTAGGCGATGTGACCTCCCAGAAGAGCCTTCTGGGCAACAGCGCGTCGCCGGGGCGGGCGACAGAAAGAGGGCGCAGGCCGAGCAGCGGCGGCGGGAGGATGGGTGGAGGGGGGAGGGGCTCATTACGAACCGTTTATATGCCGGTGCCGAGAGCACAGCACGCGGTGCGCGCGGCGCGGGGTTCACGTCACACGGCGGGGCGTGGAGCAGCGCGGGATGGGGCATGGCGGCGCCGCCGTGCGTGGGAGGCGTGCCTTACGGGGCAGGGGAGAGGGGGACGTGGGGGTCGGAGTTGGTAACGGGGAAGGGGGAGCACCACGGCGCACCTGTTTCTTCGTCGCCGACGCCTCTGGCGCTCCCGACGCATTCTGAGCGCATTTCTTCCCCTGCCTCCCGCCCCACTCCCCGCCCCCGCCTCCGTGCGCCTTGCAGGATCTCCGCGAAACTCGCCTACGTGTACGTGTTTATTAACGAAAGCACGAACGTGTGTAACGCGTTCTAAACCGCGCGAGCGCCTCCCTCCTCGCCGGAATTTTAATTCCGAATTACGCGCCTCGGGAGCGGCGTGACGCGGGGAGGAGGGCGAGGGCGAGGCACGGGACGGGGACGGGGATGGGGAGGGGAACGACAACACGGGGCGCAAAGGAACACCCTATGAGATGACGTCGAGACAGCGCTCCTAGAGCGACTTTGCATGTGCTGCCCGCCTCTCTCACACGACGAGAGGGAGGGGAAGTTTCTTTGCGAAACAGGCGAGCGACACACGTCGTCCCTTGGGCCCTTCTCCGACTCGCGGGCGCCCCTTAAAATTTAACGATGCATAATAATCAATGTAAATTCAGGAAAGCGACCCTCCAGACGGGACTACCCCAGTCTGGCTTTGGGAGCTTTGTCAGAACACGCGAAAAGAACCCGGAAACGGGAGTTAGCAGCGGCGGACATATGGCCGGAGGGAGGGCGGCGTGTGTCCTGTGGGATACTTTTTATTGTAATAACAACGTATATCGGCGACCGCGGTCGGGTCGGGGCAAACCTCATCGCCGAGGCCTCCCTCCCACCCGTGGCGGGCGGCCGCGGATCAAACGCAAAATGCCCTTGTTTTCTTACGTCGGGACCCTCCATTTCCTTCCCTTTATGCACTCCCAAAGCGGCGCAAAATCTATAGGCGATCGATCCGTCCCCGCACGCTCGCTATTTCCATTACCAGAGCAAATAAGGCGCTTTGCTTGCCGAGGCATGGCCAGCGGGTCCCCGGGGCGCTCAGACGCCGCGGTGGCGCGGACGGGCCGCGACGCCGCAGACGCCGACGCCGACGGAGGCCCGCCCCGAGGCGCCGCCGCCGCCCCTTGTGGCCGATCGGACGAGCGCGCGCCAGTTCGGGGGGGGGGGGGAGGCAACGGCGAAGGAGGCGCCGAGGCCCGTCAAAGCGACGGCGGGCCAAGGCTTTGGTCAGTGGTCTGGTATCGCGTAAACTGGCATTTTCCTTGCGTTGTCGAACAAACTTACTTCAAGTAACGTTTTAGTGTAAACCTCATTCTAACTTTTAATAACCACTGTAAATACATAACGAGTAGGAAAACCTATTTCTAAATGTTTGTAGAAGAGAACTGATGCTTGTACGCGTTTTGGAAAAGTATTTCCCGCCTTCAAATTTGACTTCAAAGAGAAACACCGTGATGTACGAGTATGTATCATCTTTTTCTTCTTTGGAACTAAATCACACTCTAAATGTTAGTTTGGCTTGTATTCGGTTTTAACTGTAAAAGTATTGGACAACAAATGTAAACTCTCCAAACATGACCGGAGAAAATATTTTCACCATTTGAAGCAGATTCTATTTCAAACAACGACGCCTAATATGACGCCAAGCGGTCTTGAGGCGAGCGAAAGAGAATCGACGATCCGGGACAGGAGTATTTTTTGACAAATACTGATTTTTTTGACAAAAGTAAATGGATGAACGGAACACGTAGAGAATGTGGATACGAGTATATTGTGGATGACAATTCAAAACTTCATGCGTGTCCAGATGACTGGTTTAAGTTAGCTTAGCAAAAAGAAATTGTCAGTTTGATTGAGTCCATTTGATTCGCTTCCCTCCCGCATTTCCAAGTGAATGCCGAGGGTAACACCTTCGTCTCCGCGGTTGTCATGAAACATTCGCATTTATAGCCCAGAGCAAAATTTTCAACCAACTACCTTTTGCAAGCAACTACATTTTGCATACATCTGCATTTTACACCAAAATGCAGATGCAGTTACCTTGACTCACATTTTCGCGTTACTACTACTAAAGTATTTTTACTTAATTAAATATTGGCATTCCACATTAATTTAATTCAATTTCCTTTAGCTGTTTGTTAAAAAAATCCCTGGGACAAGTGATACGGTAGGAGAGCGCGTTTATTGTGATCAGTGATTTGGAATTCTATATCTACTGGCGACGAGCCACCCTACTACACTTAGTTTCATTAGATTTCGTAGATTTTACCCGCCTCAATTTACCTTTTGAATCCATTCGAAAATGAAACTTTTTCAAGCAATTTCAAAACACGATTGATCTATCTCGTGAATTCTCTCATTGAACAATTTCAAAATTAGACGATCCCCACTAGTTTATATCCTGAAAGTTGAGGCACGGCTTATGAAACTAAGTTACAGCTAGGTTTCATGTAGTATGATGTTGATATCATTACTATGAAAAAAATTGATATTAAACTCATTATCATCATCTGAGTTTGTTTGCTGATCCATGACAAATAGTATTCTCTTAAAGTATGAATGAGTGACACTTTTTAGCCTTGCTGACGTCTGTAATGTACGTGGTAACAATACTTATTATTAGTTAAAGATACTAACCCCTAATTTGACCGACTGATTATTCATTAATAGAGAAACTATAACCTGAACTGTTTTGTAGGGAACAGGTTCGTCGAAGTAAACAACTTTTGAAGCGGATGAGTCCGATCCCGTAGACTGTTCCATCGGTGAACTGTGCTATAAAAAGCAGGCGAGTGATGTTGGCATCGAAACAAGCTTCGGCAGGAGCGGCAGCCGGGGGCCATGGGCTTTGTGCTTGGGGCGATCCAATTACAATTGAATCAACGACGGCTCGGCCGCGGTGGCGGGGAGACCACTGGCAGAGGAGTGCACAGGAGGGGAAGGGTAACGCGAGAGTTCACAATGGCCGGGCGCACCTGTTGGCACAAGACGGGGCCCTGATTGATCGGCGATCTCCACTCCGCTTCCCCATCCCCCCGCCCGCCCCTCCCCTCCCCCTTCTCGGAATCCCCTCGCCGCTCCCCTCCGTCGGTAAAGGGGCCGTGGATCATATTCAATACACCGATTAATTGTTCGCGTATAATTCAATCGGCAGACCGCGTGTATACAAACAGACAATCACTGCGGTGGACACCGCACAACAACCTCCAGCACTTTATCCGGCGTATCGCACAAGTTCACATAGGGGGACAAATTTGATTAAAAACAAAAACAAAATCAAATCGTCAGGGGAACCAGAAATGGAAAATAGCTGGCAGGGAGCTGAGACAACTACAAACGCACAGATATGCACTCTATTGTAGCGTGCTGCACTATGAATTTTACCCAATTTTAAACCTCATAGCACGTCCATTATTGGACAACAAAAGTTATTCTCATGTACTGAATAAGAAACATATTTAATCACTCGCATGTAACTACTTCACAGCTCTCATTTATTGCAAATGATCGAATTTCCTACATAGCACATACAAAATTGAACGTATCTCAATTTGAAGTTTAGAAACAGTTTGTAATAAGTTACTGCTTAATTACGAATTATGAACTAAATATAAAATGAACATTTCGTTGAAAGACAATTTAAAAACGTACCACAGACATACTATTATGAATGTTTACTTTTAGATTCTGAATCAAATTATAAGCTTTCATTTAAACAACAAAAATGTAGACACAGTTTCTCTGAATTCATTCCAAAAATCGAAACCAAAAAGAAAAATAACTATTAAGAGCGCTGTGCAATATTACACTTTTATAAGCATAAATTACATGCGGAACCAAACCTATTTGAAAGAACAACAAAGATAAACATTATACACGGAACAAATACATATTTATTGACATTTTACAGAATATATGATTGGAAAAACACGATGCCACTGATAAGATATTTATAAATGCAATTTGTATCCAAAGCCAGAAATCTATATTAGTTTAACATTGGAATGAATCTGATTTCTATTCACAAAAGAGAATATTGAAGTTATCATGCGTTCACGTAAAATAATACTACAGTTGAACTAAATATTTTCTGACCCTCTATTTTGTTTTGAATTCATAATGAAGTAATACCACTCCCTCTCCGGGTGACCTACATTCTTTCAGAGAAGGAAAATTAATGCTCACACGTACAAAATATCAAAGATGATTGATATCTGAATTCAATTAATTTTGAATCTATAATTGCGATTCGCATTGCACCGAAAATTACAGACGTGTTTAATTTACCTCTAATCGTGACCCCTGCAGCTTCGCATAGACGTTTCAATCACCGCCGTAGGCGGGGTTCCAGGTGGCTGACACAGGGGGGCGACAGGGCGATAAACGGATTGCTCGCGACGCAGAAGCTAGGCGCGTTGGCGTTAAAAATAATCAACGCTTCTGTATTTCGATGCATAATTACAGGGCTAGCGGCGAAATGTAGTGCATGTTCGCGACTGGCGATTAGGGATAAATCGTTCCCCGAGTGCAATCTAAATGGAAATCGAATTATTATGGTATCAAATATGGAAATCCAGCAAACACAGGACGCGAGAGTGCGTAGGAGCGGAAGAGGTGAAAGAGCTTCGAAAGGCGGGGAGGGGGCGTGGCGGCAGGCGTGTCGGGTTATGTGACCGAAACGTGTGTCTGAGGAAGGGGGCGGGGCGAGGGCGTGGTTGGGGGGAGGGGGGGGGAGTGAGCTGTAAAACTGGACGCCGGACTGCGAGGTCAGGAAGGGAACGGTGGCGTAAATTCGCGCGCGCGCAGCGGCCGCCCGATGGAGCGGGGTGGGCGAAGTGGGAGTGGCAGACCGGGGGCGGGGCGGGGCGGGCGGGCGGCGAGGATGGATTCGGGCAGCGTCGGAGGCCGGGGTAGCCACGAACTCGCCGGCGAACGCAGATGCGCTTCCAGCCGCCGCCCCTCCCCCTCCCTTCCATCTCGCAACCCGACCCTGTCTTTAGGGGGCGTCTGCCGTACATCAACGCGTTGTTTGTACCCGGTCGTAAAGGGCGCCTTTCAATAGCGACCAGGTTACTGCGGACGCCGCCTCCGCCTCCGCCTCCCGACGCCGTCGCCGCCGCCTCCGCCGTTTTATGCGCAGATGTAAACATGGGGATGAGTGGTCCTCCGGGGCCGATTTTACGTGGCTCTTACACAGACTCCGCGGCGTGGGCGGAGGCGGAAGCTGGAGCGGGGCTGGGGTGCGGGAGGAGCGACCTCGCCGGGGCGGGGGGGGGGGGGGCGGGGCTCCAGGTTAGCGCCGCCGATCGTCGGATGAGCGAACACGCGCGGATATGACGGCAGGCCAGCTGCTCGCATCCGGTGGAACACAATCTGTCGAGCAAATGTCGATCAAATGTGGAATTCTGAACGCTTCTACGAAGGGTGAGGTATTTTTATTTGCAGCGTTTTACACTAGTCGGCATTCAAATACTGAAGACCTCTCAAGACACCTAATACAAATAGATATTTAGTCTACGCCTATTGAAAAAATAATACATAGCAAAAACGAAAACTGATTTTTATATTGGCATGTATTAATAACAATAGCCAATTCATTTCCATCACTTACTCCTGAATCCAATAATAAGTATTGAATACATTGAATAATTAACTTATTACTTAGTTCTAAGTTTTAATGTACAAATGTATCCTTTATCAACTGAAGAATGTCATAGTACCTCGATAAAGTTTCTGGCAGTTCTGCGAAAAAAACAAAAAAAACAAAAAACAAAACAACAACAACAAAAAACGTTTTACTAAACTCGGCTTTTTATTACATTAATTTTTTTAAATAGTTGTTTAATGTGATCACTACAATTACAAGAATCCAAAAAGTTATTAAAAAGTTAAAACGTAATAATGTAACATTTTTACATTTCTAATTTGTCGATAGCGGACTGTAAACGGTTACTTTCATACATTCCCCGAATTCGTTTTTGTAGAACTGAGGAAATATTTACTGAAAGATACTTTGCATTATTTCAATTTTCTTCACGAAAGGGATTCGCATTTTAGATTTCACCTCAAAAGCAGTAACTTTTGAAATGTACGAAATACTTTCGAAACGTATTAAATATAACAATAAAACTAAAAATTGCCCTATGTATGGGTTACAAAAATTTGTTGACCTCTCATTGCCCCTTCGTTGGGGGATCGTAGTGATGACAATCACCATTCGATTGTCACCGGATTTTGTTGTCGGAACGCGGATCTCGCAGCGTGCAGATAAATGAGTATCGCGACAAGCTGTAGTTTGAATTGTCAATTTTAATGCATTGGCAAACGAGGGATTACGTTTCAATGAATGGCGCGAGATAATTTCGCATTTTATGCTGGATATGGCTTGCGAGTACATGAAATGATGTACACAGCAAAAGATATTTTGGGTACTCCACGAATCCCATAGTGGTTTTGCAAAATGTAAATATACAGAACTCATTGTGTCACATTTTTGAGCCGAATTAAACCTGAGCGAAATGAGATGAAAAATCAGGAGGTAAACAGTTGAAAGATAATTAACTCAAATGAAACCACTTGCATTTAAAAATGATATTGCACTATATTACATTCACCCTTACGTCATCCATTTTCGCATAAAATATTATGAACTTTTTAAAATGTAAGGAAATATATAAATAATCCTAACATTATTATCTTCAGTAATAGGCAACTCTGAAAAAGGGACCAATCAAATCAAGGCGATGAAATTCAAAGAGAAATTATCAAGAAACGAGTTAAGAAAAAACAAAAAGAAAAGTGAACAAATTAAAAGAAAATGAGGTATCAGTACAACAGGCAGCGCATTGGAATGCAAAACGAGACAAGAGCTAAATGAAGCAAGGAGAAGGAAGACGCGTGCTTTCTCTGCTTGAGCGTCCTTGAGAGCACGCGCGGGTAAAGTGCGCTCTTGAAAGCACGAGAGCGCGTGAAGCGCGGACCGCCTTGAAACACAGCAACTACGGCGCCGGTGGCGCGTCTAAACTACGGCTGCGGGGGCGGCGGCGTCAGCCTCATCGCCGGCGGAGTCAGCGAGGACGTGTCTCCGCGAGAAATATATACGCGCGCTGCTCCTTCCGCGAGGACAAACCGGCTTCGCGGGCGGAATCCTCGACGCCGAGCGCGGCGAAAGTTTCTCTGCGGCGAGCGCGCGTGCGGGGGCGGAGTGTCGGGTGAGCGGCTGGAGGAGGGGGGACGAGGCCGCTGTGCTCTCTGTGCGTTCACCTCCCTCTTTCCGACGCCACCCACGGCGCCGGCGCCGGGACAACAATTAACAAAAAACCGAGAAACTCCGCGAGGGAGGACAATAAATCGCGAAGGTTGCCGAGGCCTTCCCGCCGTTACCGGCGCCCCACCTCCTACTCCCGCCCCCCCCCCCACACACCCCGACCCGTCACGCCTCGCCCCCCTCCCCGCCGAATCCTTCCTGGGAGGTTCGCGCTTTTACCGCCGCCGTCATAAATAAAACATGTTCGCGGCAAACTTTGATGGAATCCGCGGGCTTCGCCAACGCGTTGCTCGCTTGCGCGCTTGGGCCGCGCCCAGACCAATCTCACAAATCTGCTGCCAACTCCATAAAACTTACAGTTTTACGGAATGGGGCCGTCACTCATAACTTGAGAGGATTAAACATGGCGGCACGGTGGGTGGTACGGATGCTTGTACGCATCCAGGTGTGCCAACTCTCTGTTTCATCTCGCCGATTCCGGTCGCATGTCACTGGGACGCTTGTTGCTGCCCGTAACTGTTGCAATGAGGATGTAGCGAACGTAAGATGGCAGCGCTGTTTTTCCGTCACGTAAACGTTTTCTTTCGCAATAAAAGTAGATACATTCTCTCAGCTTTGATAGCGACATGTGTCTCTGAACATAAAGCGAACATCAAACTGTAGCGTTGTAAGGAGAAAAGATATTTCAAGTACATTTAATATGAACAATAAAATACGCGTATTGAATTCCAATAACCTCAAGATAAGTCACTTCAAGCACAAAGAGTCAGTGTTTAAAGTGAAATATGTCATGATTTACATTATTTTACCCTTGTTAGAAAAGATAATACTTTTCTGTTTGATTGTTAAATAACATGCATTGCTTAAGATACAACATTTTGTAATATAAAAAAGTGAATGAAGAGAGATAAAATGAAGAAAATTTTTTCATCTAAAAAACATGAGATTCATGTAATATTTCTCCTTAATCTTTAAATAAATGCGTACGATTGACTTGCAAATACGTGAGTAATATTTACCAGTAAATTACCAATGAAAATTTTAAAAACTCGCATTCACGAAATAATGTTATCTCTCTAAATATCACTTGGCGAGGATATTTAACACATTTTCATGTTTCAAAAGTCTGTTCATGTCACATGGACACTGATTATGCAATTCCCATTTTCCATGGAATTAATAATTTCTAATAAAGTTTAATAACAATTTTTACCAAATTTAATTTACAGATAATTTATTCCCAAACTGCAAAGTACTGAAAAACAAGATTTATAGGTTTCATATAATTCCTAAATACATCATGCATGGAATATTTGCTGTGCTCATGTATGTTACTAATATTCACACACATCCAGTGGTTAATTTATTTTCCTGTGAATGTTGCAGCGAGAGTAATCACCACCTCTCTCTCGTTGCGACAGTTAAAACGCGCAGTTTGAACATTGCCCGGGCAACGGCACTCTGTAGTCCGCGTGCGGAGAACGGACGTAACAAGATTGCCGTAAATTGCTCCTTATTAGTATCAGCTAGAGCGGATAATCCCGCTAACAACTAGTTTTAAGTTTGACTAGTTACTTTGCAGACGCTGTTAAACAGGCCATTGGTGTTACTTTTAAAGGCATCGCCCGCACCCCGGGGAATTAAAGTGGTTACAACGAGAAAGAGATACGCAGCAGTCGATTAGCTTGAACGTTCCGGGAACAATTAATAGGAGAATAAATTTACCGGCTTTCGCCGGCCAAATTAGGCACATATTGGAATAGGAGGGTGATCTTCATTTACTTCAAAACACTTGCCCGAGGACTACCATCCAGTCGCGCGTAAATCACCTCCGAATTAGGACAATTCTTCGCCAATTAAAAGTTGACGCGCCCGTTTAGGCCGCGGCGCCGCTTAGGTTTCGCAAACAGCGACACAGCGGGCGGCAGAAGCCGATTCCGGCGTCCCCGTGGGAGAGGCGGGCGTGGGAGCGCGCTAGTCAAAGTGCGGACGTCGGGCCACGCGGCGGGGAGAGGAGATGGGGAATAAAGCGACGGGTGCGGGTGGATGGGAAGAGAGGAGGAAGGTGCCAAGAGAGATGTCCGAGCGAAGCGTTTTAACTATGGACACAAGGGCTGCAAAGCGTTTGGGAGGCAAAGGCTGCTATGAGGGACGGATATTTCAATCTTTCTATAGTGGCGACTGACATTCGGTTATTGTTACACCTCCTCCCTTCTAAAATGAATGTTATTAATTCGCAAACGTCCTTCTCAATGGGGTTCTTGGCCTCATAAATGTGCTTATTACTTTTAAAAAGATGCATTTTATAAGGCAGGAGGTGTAACAATGACCTAATGTTATCGTCCACCTATAGAAAAATTGAAGAATATCTCTGTAGAGGAGAGGGAGGCTACGAGAGATGACGGGAGGGGAGCTCAAGCGGAGGGGAGGGAATAGTGAAACTGTGGAAATGACTCCGCTAAATATAAGGTACTCAGGTACGCGGTAAAGGTGGCAATTCTGGGGGATGAACGTTGACTTGCGAGAGGGAATATTCGGTGGGCAGTGCTCCGGGCCTGCACTCTCGATTAAGTGAATCACAATCATTCGGATTCCGAACCTCCCAAGCTTCTTCGATTGCGTGTTTTGTACAACTAACTAACAAAATTCACCTCATTATCTCGTAACCATATCATGGACTTATCAGATTTTAATTTTACATACATTACGAAGAACTGTTACAATAATTAGCTGAAAACATTATTCGCCTTGTATTGCAATTAAAAAAGAACACATTTTTCGTAATAACCTGATGAGAGAAATTATCTCATTTGGCAGGATATTGAAGATATTACACACCTGTGTATGGCCCTTTCAAATGTTAGTTAAGTTAACCAAGATATTCTGGAACATTCAAAGAAATTTCTGATTCTTTGTAAATACTTTCTACTTTATCGCTAATTTAAATGCCCTTTAAACGTTGTTAACTCTAGGCAAGAGTATAAAAGTTGGTCTCGCAGCACTGTAGTAGAATTACATTTGTAATCCCGACGATAACAGTTTGAAACTGATTTCATCACGTTACTCGGTAGTAATGGCTTCCATTTCAAGGTGCAGCACTCACCACGATAAAGAGCGACGCCCTCACGTTCATGCGAGTTTCGGGTGTTAGGAATCCAGTCGATAAGCGCACATCGCGAGTTTTGCGCAGTGCGTTGGAGAACCGCGTCACACCGGCCGCCCGGGCGACAGTTGTGGCTCTCTCCCCCCTCCATCACCTCCACCCGCGCGAGGGCGATCGCCCGCCCGCCCGCCCGCCCGCCCGCCCGCCCGCCCGCCCGCCCGCCCGCGCGCCCGCCCGCGCGCGCCAGGTGCGAATAAACATTCTCGCGATCGTTCATTTGTTATTTAAATGAACGCCGCTGCCACGGATGCGACGGCCGCCCGCTGGACTCGTCGGTTCGGGGGACGGAGGGCGGGGCGTAGAGATGCGCAGGCGGGAGGCTCGGGGCGGTTGCCACTGAACGACGTCACTCTTCTTCTGTCAGCCGTCAACGCTCTCCCTCTGGTCGCCCGAGCGACGAGAGCGAGCGCCGTTGAGAGCGGGGCGCAACGCAGATGGAGATGGGCCGGAAGCTGCACTTCGGCCCTTCCCATGAGCGTTATTACGCACCTTCGCTTAGAGGGCAGAGCGGAAGAAAGCATTTTCAGGAATGCAGAATTCAGGAGCATGCGTAGCATAATGAACTACAGTAGTTTTTTGTATTCCAGTTTGGATAGTAATCCGATTGATTGATTATTTTGTGTCCGTGCGCGTCAACTGATAAGGTAATTAGTTCCATAGGTGTAGTACATGTTTTATCATGGGGAAATGGCGGTGACCTTTTCCCGCAGAATGGTGAGATCTGACACGGACCTACTTGTCGGTTTGCGGGGCTTTCCACATCCAGGTATCTCCCACAAGAGAGGCCCCGACTCAGTCGGGACTAGCTTTAAGCTCCCGACGAGTGCGCTAGTGTTTTGCATGTAAGTTTCCGTGTGCGTAATTCGAAGGTGAAGGATGGGCGGAGGAAAAGTAAGGAAAGATCGCGCGATATCCGTGGCCCGTTTGTTAGAGTATTGCTCTGGCATTCATCTTGTGTTGACCGGACAAACCAAGGAAAACCACTGATCTGGATGAGAATTATAGAGGCTGACAGCTAGAATTCTCCACCAGATAGCAGCTGATTTCGACCTGGCTATCTAGCTAGTGCCCAATTTCCAACCATCGACACAACTCGAACCCTAGGACCAGTCGGGCAGAGGCAGTACAATGAGATCAGATGAAACCCTGAGCCACGACAGCCGCTTGCAATGATCCGACTGTTTGCTGTTCTTCATATGAAAATGTCTTGTTTCGTTCGGTTAATACATACGACAGGAACAGATGCAAATAGACATGTAGATTCAGAGGTAGATAGATAATGTACGATGTGAAATGTGTATATTCTATCATTCTCTTCCCACGGTTGTGTGATGGCTAACGCATATGCCTTCTGCCACTGGGGCCCGCACTCGATTCCCGACTAATTCACTTGGAATTTATGATGGGAAAAGAGAGCACTCAGCAGGCTTCTTCAGGCTACCACTTCCTCTGCCTGTCATTGCACCATTTCCCTATTATCGCTATCGGTATCATTTACTCATTTAATTATCACTTATCGGGTTAAAAGTCCTCAGGGAAGGGTTCCCAAATAAATAAAATATTCTCAAAGATTGTTTCAACTCTTACTTTTGAATTTTGTATTATAGTTTGCAAAAATTATTTTTTTTTATTTCTTATTCAAAATCTACAAATATTTTTTTGTTTAACGCAACAAAGTTTGGGTTAAATAACCTTCAGTAAAACACATCATTCTAGAAAGATTACACTGTTTTTTCTTTATTTTTTTCGGTGAAATGTAAATACTGTGTTCCGTATGTGTACGGCAATATTGTCATAAATTATAGATTAGTCGCAGATCTTTCTGGCAAAAAACAGTTTTAATTTCGTGCAAAATAGTGTTTTGATAGCGTTTTTCACAGGACAGAAAGTCCAAAGTTTATGGAATTCAAAAAATAAGAACTGGTACA
Organism: Gryllus longicercus; assembly: GCA_038098605.1. Classification (NCBI taxonomy): domain Eukaryota; kingdom Metazoa; phylum Arthropoda; class Insecta; order Orthoptera; family Gryllidae; genus Gryllus; species Gryllus longicercus. Next base: position 300,616 of record JAZDUA010000410.1, on the reverse strand, counting down.
TAACTGGTTCTTGTACACAATTCAACGAACCAATAATGACGTCAGTTTCGTATCCTGCAGCATGATGTATCTAGGCTGACTTTTTAGAGTATGAGAGATTAAATACTTCGAAAACCTGAAACAAATGTCATCGCATTCATTACGTTCCTGTAGGGCATATCGACGTAGTTAAATTAAGCATTACCCCGCACTATCGAAAATCCTCCGACGTATATGAAACGCGAAAACACTGCCCGGGGGCTGACGTTTTCAGGCATTTGATTGGCACGCTCCAGATTTCACGTAAATCACAGCGATAAATTATTCCGAATGGAAGACCCTCCCGCACAAAACTAACGTCCGTTACGGCGTAGTCGCACAAAACCCGGTTTTATTGAAGCGACGCACCGGTATCTGCAGTATTCTGCTTATAAGAGCGTTACGCCCCTATCTTCGGCGGCGCTTATCTCCTCCGCCGTGATTGATTAAGACCCCGCGATAAAAAAGCGGCGCGCCCGGCGTGGAAGCGACTCCTCTCGCGGGATATTGCCACTTTTTGCGAAGAGAGGCGGGGCGGGGCGGGGCGGGGCGGCGCGGGGCGGGGCGGCGCGCGGGCGCACGCGAGAGGCGGCAGGTAGGTCAACGAGCGCCGGCGCCGACGCCAAGGTGGAGGCAATTTTTTCCGTGTTTGCGAAAAGAAAAAGGAGCGGACCGAGAGCAGGCGGGTCGGGGCGGAAGATGGCGGAGAGGAGGGGAGGGGAGGGGAGGGGTGAAAAAGCGCAGGAACGTGGGGTGAAACGGGGTGGGCTGGGGCAGGGTGGGAGGGGGGCGAGCCCTCTTCCACCGTTTTTTATGCAAACCTCATTTGCCACTCAGAGCGAGCTCCGGTTTACGCGTCCGCTGCTGGAGGGTGCGGCTCGTAATTCGCTCGCAGCCCAATTACGAGCGACGGCGCGCAAAAATTAGCGCCGAGGTGCCCCCGAGCGGGGGCGCGGGGCCGGGGCCGGAGGGGGCGGCAGAGATGCCGGGGGCGCGGAGGGCGAAGAGGGCGGCGTGAGGGCGACCAAGGGCTGCCGAGCAGAGATGGGGAGGCGTGAGGCGGAGATGATAAAGGTGGCGGCGGCGTATGAGTTGTGACTGGCAGTGACGGATAATAGTGGAAGGGGCGCTGAAACGAAGGCGGGGAGATTGGTGATGGCCCGGGTTGGGTCACTGAACGACGAGGCGATGCGCAGAAGGGTGCCGCTCGTAGAAAAGGGGGGTGGCCTGCGTGGGCGATGTCAAACTCGACGCGATGGAGATAGTGGCAACGCGTAAGTGGCAGCGGATAAAATCGGCAGTGAGGGGCTGGTATGGAAACTCAGAGGCTGCGCGCAAATGGCGACGGCGAGCGACAAGGAGCCGGCGCGAAGAGATGCGACTGCGCAGTGATGCGGATCCGTCGGAGCGGCGATCGCCGAGGCAGTGATGGAGCGAACGAAGCAGGATGTGAAGCGAGTGAGCGCGAGAGCAACTGGGGTGCCGGGGCGCCGCGAGTGCCGCTGGCAGGGCCGGGCAGGAAGAAAGAGGGACAGGTGTGAGGGAGCATTAAACATTACATTAAACGAGTAGAGGGAAATGCGGAGGGGAGGCAGGTGACAAAGGATGTCAAAGAGCAACTAAATGGGCGTGGTGTGCATAAAAGACTAAGTAGTTGTTACAATATTGACAAGTAATCGTCCATCAGTATTCAAGTAGCCATAATGACAAAAAAAAGGCCAGTGGGTCAGTAGAAGCAAAATACACAAACAGAGGGTGACTGAGGAATGATGAGGCGAAAAATGAGATGACGGTGAATAACGTTAATGGTGAAAGAGGGTAAATGGAGGAGTAGTAATAAGGTTCGCTGCATAATCCAATATGCAGTATACAAATGAGAGTCCGATAAACATGAACATGAATAAAAAATAAAATACCAATGTAGAACTGAGTGGTGCAATATGTACGCATGTAATATGAAAATGTAAGTGGAAACTTGATAGTTGTGTGATAATTACAGGAGCGGATTCAGAGACAAATTTTGGGAGGGGAAATTCATCCAATGTGTCATATTACTGATTTTGTAAAATGTCCCAGGGTACTCTCAGCTCATTTGTTTTAGTAATTATCCGAAAATATTTTTGCTTAAAGGTTTTGTGACAAGTTAAAATTAATAGATACAGAAACAAATTAGGGGGGGGGAGTCCCTCCCCGTGGATCCGCACCTGGATAATACAAGTAAGAGCATGTGAGCAAATAAAATAATTTAGGAAGTGCAACAACATGTGTACATTAACAATCGGAAGGTAGTTGGAAAGGCAGCTCTCGAGTAGAACGCTGCCGCGGGAGCGGTGGTTTGGAGCACAGTCTTACACCGAACGGGGACGGCCCAGCGGTGTCCGCTCAGCCCGCAGCCCCTTGGATTGTCAGGGGGAAAAAGCGGGGTGGAATCGGCTGGGGGCAGGCTGGAACCCGGAGACCTCCGCGGCTACGGTGGCGACGGCGGCGGCGACGGGGACCAGGGAGCGCGCCGGCAGGGGAGCGGCCCCGCAGCAACGCCGGGGCCGGCGCAGGAGACTCGCACAGGGGCGGGGCGGAGCAGGGTGGGGCGTGATGGATGCGCTCGGGGATGGACGGCCGTCGCCAGGTGTGTCCAACCACCGCCCCCCCCCGCCCGCCACCGGCGCCTAGCTCCCCTCCCCCGCCCACGGCCCCAGCGGCGGCAGCAGCAGGCTCATTAACTTCCGGCGGGCCTCCCCCTCCTCTTTTGTCTCACGTAACGCTCCGCTCTCGCCGGCGCCCAATTACGCCCGTCGTAATGAAAGCCATTCCTTCCGATCTCGCGGGCCGCCGGCCCGCCCTCAACGCCCTTCCTTCCGCGTGGCTCCTTGCGTGCCCGCCGCCGGCTGCGTCGGAGGAGCAAGCGAAAGGCCGGAGATGCACGTGTGGCGGGACATCAAGGGTGCGAAGACGAACGAGGCGAGGGGAGGATTCTGAAGTTTCTGTTGCACGCCAATGTAAGGGAGAAATGGGAACACGGTGGTGCGTAGGGAATTCAAAGAGAACTGCCACTAGCCAGGTCGAGAAATGGAAATGAGTTTAAAGTCCTACTCATTTTTGATGAAGGACGTCAATGTAATGATTTAAGGAAAATGAGTGAGAAAGGAATGTACATTGGAGGAGGAAGCGAAGAGCAAGACGCTGATGAGGCGAGATATCAAGGGCATGAAGAGGAACGAGGTGAGAGGAGAAATCCTGAAGTATCTGTCGCATGCGAACGTACGTAAGGATGAATTAGGGTTATGGTAAAGCGTAAGAATGACGAAGAGAACTGCCGTAGTGTAGGGATATCAAAAAAAGCGAATGAGTTTAAAGTGGTAATCGTTTTAAATGAAGGACACTAACGCTAAAAGAAGATAATTTAAGCAAATCAATTTTTCAGTTTCCTTAATTTGCATACAAACCACTAAATATTGCAATCAGTGATTTAAAAATATTTCTCATTATTGAAAATAATATCTATATTTATCCTGCTTACATTCTCTTCATCGAAATTATACGGGGAAATTGAAGTAAGGGAACATCAATCAGAAGGGTCTGTGAGACCAAATACGGGCACTGACGCTATAGGAAGAGGCGCGTGTACTGCTGGGTTAAAGTGGTAACCGTTTTAAATGAAGGACACTAGTGATAGGAAGGACATAATTTAGGGAAGATGAGTACGAAAGGAGTATGTGTAGATAAAAGAGCGAAAATGTTGATTTTACATTCATGTAAACCTTCCTACATTGATGAGCGATAGAAAGCGACAGAACCTTCTCCAGTTAAGATGTAAGGGACTCTGGAGTGTGAACGAGGTAGAGCTCATCTGAATTCGTTCGTCGAGCTTTCGACAAGAACGAACCGGCGGCGGCAGCAATGAGCGGCTGCAGCAATGAGCCGACCATTTGACGGGGAGTGCAGACGCGTCGACGATCCAAGGCGAGAGCGCGCGGCAATTCAGGCCCTAAGGCGCGGCTCAGAGGATACTTAAGTTACAGGTGGGTGCAGGAAGCGCAATGCCACAGACGCTTTTGAATCCTCAATTGCCTCTCTACACAGCGACATCCGCTGCCCTTGTCGACGAACGCGGGAGAAGCCACTTCTATGCAGCGACGAGGGCAGCGAAATCAAAAGCGGCTTCTGGACATCGGCCTGGGGTAAAGGGGCGGGGCGGGGCGAGGGGGGAGAGAGGGGCTTTGCTGCGTAACGTGCCTCAGGAAAGCAGCGGCACCCCTAAGGAAAGCGGATATGAAATATAGAGCGCTTATCGATTTCGCCTCAGTCTTCGAGTACCCACCAAAATATATATGAGAGAAACCACAAATACTTTATAAGGGTCACAAAATCGACTTGGAACGAGGATTGAACGGCCGAGTCTCACGGGAAACTGTGACGACGTCGTAGAAGTGATGGATTCTTGTGTCGTTACGCGGCCAGACTTCACGGTTATTTCTGTGTCCTATGGGTGCAACTGATTGAGAAAGTTTCATATAACTTTTTTTTACATACATGTCGATTTTTCTGCGACTCTGAGCTGTTTCGTTCCTTATACGACACGATGAAAAATATTTGAAGTCGGTGCTTCAATATGCACATGTTTTGTGAGAGGAAAGATATCACACAAAGAAAATTAAAAATACAGGCATGGCACAACAATATGCAACAGATATTCTCTCTCATCGATAGCAACTTTGATGGAGAACAAAATGAGTTATTCCGCACAATTACATTGCGTTTGAAAAGGTAGAGTACGTAGCATTTTGCGTGCATTTGTTGTGGTCGTGCGGTTCGAGCAGCAATTGTGGCAACACGACTGCCATCTGTACAATGAGTGAGGGCGAGAGCTGGCCGTGCGGTGAGTGTGTGTGATAACCAGGTTGTCACAAATAGGAATAGCACTCTGAGGGTTCTGATCTAACGCAGAGGATTTCAATCCACAGCCCGGGAGCATGTGTTCCCTGAATTTATTATTGGCGGCCCACAAACACATACTAATTTTATTACTTCAACGAGACTCGTTTAAGTTCTGACCGTAAAACAAACAATACTTTTAACTAAAAGTAAAAATCGCATTTTTAGCAATTTTCTTTATGTATAAGCAGGATTTGCAGTAGGAAGTTGTTATGTAAGGAAGTTACCAGGATGCTCTCAGTTTGCTCACGATTAGAGTGGTACTCGTGAACTAAATACTCAATGGTTGAACTGGTCGTCAATGAGCCATTGCCAGTTACAGTCAATGCGGGCGCAGTCTGCTTCAGCTCATTACAGTTGGTTTGTGTCCATAAGTTATATTTTGTTATCTATAAATTAATGTGGCCTACTAGAGTTTAACCAAAACGGAAAACCTACGGAGGTGGCTCTGTGCATCATCTGATGTCACTAGAGTGCCTCTGACCGGGAGGTCCTAGGATTTGAGTCCCGAAGGTGACAGGAATTTTGACATTAGCTACATAAAATGCTAGGTCGAATTCAGTCGCTGTTTGGAGGAGAATTCTAGCGACTGTCTGCTCTCAACGGTCGTTTCCGTGGTTGCCGGGATTGACATAGCGAATGTCAGATCTGTGCCCTAACACACGGATCACAGACGGCGCGCCATTTTTCCTTCCCCTATCCTCATCCCTCACCTACGTACACTTACAGGCCATGAACCACATGCCACGAGACCGGTGGTGAGCTTGGAGCTTGTCTCTGCTGGTTCGGTGCTCCACTGGTGGAAGACGGAAATTTTACACGTGACCTAGGCTGTATCTAAAGCAACTGACAAAGAGAAAAAGAGATCGGAAGGCAACACAGTAATCAACTTCAATGGAGTCAGAGAGGATTTACTTTGGAATACATTTGTTGAAGAAACGCAGTCAGTAGTCTCCTACTAAGATATTTTCCTTTGTACTAGTATATTAGAAACTGACTACTCAAGAAAAAACGAAATCTGCTTTCAAGATCGATAATTGGCGGTCCCTTCGAAGATACTGTCAACGAGACGACATTCAGCCTCACGGAAACATTTTCCAAGTGCGACGGGTTGCCTACCCGATCAACGCCTTTAATTCGAATCTCTGTCTAGTCGCCACGGTCCTAACGAAAATGAACAAACCTTCAAGAGTTTGTTTTCGAGCTGTACCTGGTATCGGTTTTGTAATAAAATGTGGTACTATGTACCGATAGTACAAAACTCTTATCATCGTTAATAATAGTCATTCTACCTACTGCTTCACTTCAGCACATTCTTCCAGATGCAGAAATGACGTGGCGAATACACGATGGGGATTGTAAGAACGAGACAAAATGTCACTAAAAATTAATAACATTTTACAAGGAAAATCATTTGAGATATGAGTTATGGCGAAGAGAAAGTACGAGGACAATAGGATTGACAAGACTCCTGAATTTAGCGGCCACGAGCGCCGATGACAAAATCAAGGAGCGCAGCGAAGGGGTGCGGAAGCGAGTGGAAAGGCGGGGGGGGGGGGGCGCACTTGGAGCAACGGATCGCCGGCGGCTGTGGTGCGACAGATCGTTCACACTAATGAGAGCATCCCGCTTCAGCTAATGCTTCGCGGTTGCGCGCTGCCGTAACGGCGAATTGACCGCACAAGAGCTCGGTTATCTACGCGCAAGCTGTCCAAGCTAAAGCCCATCATAATGCTCTAAGCCCCTCTTACCACATTTAGAGTGTTTCATTCAAAGTCACACACGTATAAAAAAAATTAAATATTAATTGCAAGGTTTCAGTATTCACACATGATTAAAAATCTAAATAAAATATATAGAAGACAGATCTTATAAAGGGAACTGAAAGATACGGAATAGCAAAAGATATGCTTTCTGTCCCAAAATTACATTTTCTGAATGTTATAGGTAATAGAAGAAAGGTAAAGTACAGGCTGAAAGCATAAGTTTAGATAACACATCTGTTAGAACGTAAATAACCACTGTGCGATCGAAAGAAAGTAAAACGAAGGACGGTTGCGATCAGGCGGTTGGTACCCCTGACGCCGCATAAACATTTGTTAATCCCGTAATCCGCGGGGCTACATATTAAGGAGTCCGGAGAGCTTTGGGAAAGCCCCAAGTTTATGACGTCGCGCGGTATTTAGTGGCTCTAAAGGATCCGCGCAGAGCCAGTAGAGAGGGAAGGGAAGGGGCGCCCGAAGCGAAAGAGAGGGAGGCGATTGCGGTAAGGGAGGGGGGTCGACGCCGTGCCTCGCAGAGAGCGAGCAGATGGGAGAGTTTGGCAGGTGAACGGGACAAACTATGTTGGAGGGGATAGGAACTGTGTATTATAAAAACAAGTATATCAAGAACGAGAAAATAAAGGAGAATGGCCGAAGTAAGAATGAACCTCTGGGAGAGAGAGATACGTAGAGAGAGAAAGAGAAAGGAAAACGCGAAGGGCGGATTAAAAATGAGGGATAGTGGATGAAGACAGTAGGAAACGCGCAGGGGTAAGGGAAATGCTGTGGTGAGAGGGGCGATAGAGGAAGATCTCTCTCTCTCTCTGGGGTGCGCCCACAGCTGAGACGAGGGGCGACGGCTGAGAAAGGGGGAAGCTCCGCCCAAGAGGCGTGAGAGAAAGCAGCGGCGGCGCCGACGAGGGTCGCAAGGAACGCCCCCCCCCCCCCCGCCCTTCGGCGTGGAGGCAGTCGAGGCCTCTCTTTCACTGACTTACACGTGCTAATGAAATTTTAGGGGCCAATTATTAATCTCTATAGAGCACTTGCGGTTCCTGGCACTCGCGGGGAAATCTTATTTCGGGGGAGCACGGGGCGGAGGGGGGAGGCGTGGCAGTCTGCCGCGATATTCGCCGCCTCAAGATCCTCCCGCGCTGCCGGGAGCGACGGCGTGCGGCAGCCGACGCGACGCCCGGCGGCGTTTCCTCGCCTCTGCGCCACGCCCCCCTCCGGCGTCCTCGCCTACAGATTGGGCCCGGGTGCGGGCACGCTTCGCAGCCACTTGGCCCACTTGAGCGAATTGCCTATTACCCACTCGCGCCTCGCCGCCCTCGCGCCGCGCCGCGCCGCGCCGCGTCGACCCCGAAAATTTCCGGCGGCATAATAATTCACGTATTAATTAGCGCGGGAATAACTCCTTTAAGCTACCTCTTCGGCGCCACTAACGAACAGCGAGACGACGCGCGTTTGGCGGCGGCGGCCAAACGCTAGCAGCGCCAGGTGAGGTGGAGGAGGTGGAGGAGAGGGGCCGTCAAGACACAAAATATTGGTACGGAGGCCCTCTTAGCTGTCACAAAACTTCGCTGTTGATCTTTTTGGGAGAACAATTAGAGGCGGAAAATAAAACAGATTTTATTCTAAACAATATTACTGTTTTAATTAACATTAATTATAGACCCGTTTCTTCGCATATAACACTCGGCTATTTCGAAGCATAAAATTCTTGTAAACAAGAAAGTGATTAGTTTATGTATTTTATACATGCAATATTTATAGTCTTGGTTAATGTATTATGTATAAATTCAACAATATCGGATTGTACGTGTTCAGAAAAATGTAGGTAGTAGTTTCAAATGAAATTGGACCTGCAATGATATTTCAAACTCAAATGTCACTACTCTGAAAACTGCTGGGGGGGGGGGGGGAATTCTCTTCTTGTCAATGTTGTGTAGATATTTCCATGATCTTCATAAAAACACTTGCAATGTTTATTATTTTGAATGATGTATCTTTGTATTTTAAACCGTATATCTAATACCTGGCGATTATAATAATTTTAATAATATCAAATGAATCGAAAATGGAAAAGTGGTTGTCTGAAACAAAAGACAAAATATCAGGCTTTGATATAAGATGAAAATGAAACTGTGGTACCATCATTATTGTCTTACTATTAATTTATATTCTAAAGTTAGCCAGTGATCCATTGTATTCGTATGAACGTCCATTACGGAAGACATCAAATTTTCGCAGCAATTCTTCACCTGCGCGCAAACGCATTGTGAGCAAGTGAAATTGTATATTGCTCACTCCGGATCTTTTCCCGTTCCTCACTTCCTCCGCGCTTTGGCGCCGCCCTGCTCCGGGCAGCCGCACGGAAGCCTCTCCCCAGGCGGCGTGCAGTGGGCGGGGCCGCTCTCGCTCGAGCGTCCCGTGTGCCAAATGAGCCTTTTAAATACGAGGCTTCATTATTTAGAGTCCGCCATGATGTGGGCGCGTTCTGCCGGCACGACTCGCGGCTTCGTGATATTGCCCTCATTTTTAAACCCACTGAACTATGCGTAATAAAAGCGCCCGCGTTTAAACCGACTGCTCCGTCTAAGCGAAATATGAATGAAACAAAAATTGCGTTATTAACTCATCGTAGAGGGCCGTCGCCACTTCCACTCTCCCCGCTTCCCACTCCCGTCCACCCGCGGGGGCGGGGAGCCCGCTGTGAATGGGGTCCCGCTTTAAAAATGCAGTAAAAACGCCACCCGTAAATATAATATTCCGGGTGGCGACGGGGAGGGCGGCGTGAATGCGGCGCGGGCCCACTGTTTGCAGGCTGTAAAGCGGCCGTGCGGCGATGACCGACGAGCGGCTGACGGGCGTTGAAAAGAGCGGCGCAGCGCGGCTCGGCTCGGCACCGGCCGGCCGACTCCGGCGAACGGAACAGCAGCCGCAGCCGCCGCCGCCGCCGCCGCGTTGCCGTTCTCTTTCAGGCGCTCCGCTCCCAAGATTCCGGAAACCGCGCTCTTTCTCCCGCTGTCGGCTGCCGGCGCCGCCGTGTGGGCGAGGAGGAAGCCCTTTTATGCCCTCTTTCTGGCGGCCGCGTGCGGTTTTTACGCCCCCCTCCCCACGGCAACGACCGGCCTTCCGCCACCGCCCAAGTGGCGATGAGTCGCGTAGGAAAATGAAATTCGCTGAATTGGTGAGACATCCAGTAGCCTTTAAAACTTTTACATTCAGAGGAGGTAATGGAAACTGTTTTTTACAGAGCCATTTCAAAAGCAAACTTTACATATTTCAAAGTACGGAGTACATTGACAAAAAATAACATGTTTGAAGTCATTGTTTCTTGTTTTGCAATTATCTTTCTACTGTTAGAGGTCATGGGTTATTAAAAACGTGAATTATGTTTATAAACGCGCGACATCATGTTCAATGTGCACTAAAAACACTGAAAACTGTAACTGTTGTGAAGCTTTATTACACCTCCGGACAAGTTGAAAACTATCTACTATTTACTGCAGTGAACACATCTGTTATGGCTAAGTACTAAATGGAATATTGCCGCTTTAATTAAAAAACTAATTCGCTGGTACATAAAAAACTAGGACTTGCATGATCATTTAACTGTATTGTATGATCAAAATTTCGTCGTCGAGAAAGCCGTGAATCACATTTATTAAGGTATTTTTTTTCTAATTACTACTATTGGCCATTATAAAATTATTTTATACTAAGCAACTAGTTTATATTAATTTATACTATATACAACTATTACTTATTTGGATTGTAATAGTACTCGAATTTTCTTATAGAGACTTGAGCAAATGTTATACGAAAAATCAATTGGGTAAGGTACGAGAACAAACATGTAAATGGGAGCTCACATATTAGAAACTCGATCTCTTACTTCTGTTCACAAATTCGTTTGGAAAACAATTTCAAGTTCTTCTCATCACGTTTTTGATCTAAGGTGTGGAAGTAGAAATAAAAGCGCTAATAAAGGCTCAATAAAGGTATCAATTATTGGGTTTTAATGTGATTTCTTTTATTATTTAAAATAGTTTTGATTTTGACTTACTTGAAGTTACTTCCTATAACATAATCCATTGATTGTATTAATCGAACTAGTGTTGCTAGAACAGCACACTACATTCTCGCATTTTTTTCAAATTTGTAAAAAATTTGGAGAGGTTTTTGAGAAAATGTTTTTTTTTATTATTCAAGCAGAAATTGTGCAAATACTACTACTTTTCTTCATAAAATTGTACATGAATTTTTTTAAAGATATTTATCTTTACCACATATAGGGAAAAGATTAATCCACATTTTCGTTATCAGGGCCCGACTATCAATTCTTCTGTTTGAAAAATTCCGTTTTCCAGCACCCGATTACAATATTTTCTCTTCTTATGAAGTAAGGGCGAGAGTGTAAGTAGTATTATTTATTTCTTGGTCTGTCGCAATTCGCGAGCTCCGCGCTATGTCCCATCGCACGGGCACTGCTACCGGGGGGAGGGGAGCGCGTCCCAGCACCCATCCGGTCGCCCCGCGCCCAGCCCCGTCGCGGGACGGGACCGCCCCCGCCAGACGCCCGCCTGCCCGCGCCGGAAGCCCGCGAAACGCGATAGGAGGCCGAGGATTGCATTTCCGGCCGTCGACGCGGCGCGATATCGACGTGGGCGACGCGGCATCGGCAGCGTGAGCGTGGGCGGGGTCGGACGCGCGGGCGAGGGCGCGGCGCGCAAGCTGCCTGTCGGGTGTCGCCGCCTAGCGGTGAAATGCTCAACTGGGGCCGGCGCGTCCGCGCGTGCGCACACGGACAGGCGAGGCGCGGCGGATGGAAGGAAGCTTCAGGGAGATGAATGATGTTTCGTCTTGCGAGGGCGTGTTTGACGGATTAAAGAATAATATTCAGCATTCTTTGATTTTATTCAGAAATTTCAGCATTTAGTATGGGAATCACGAAACACGTCCAGCTAAACTTTTATCTGTAATTGAAGCGCTGAATCATGTCGATAATTCCAGCTCGTATTGCTTTCTCGAGTTCGGGTCTATTTCCCAGACACGTTTTATTGTACGAGAATACTTGATGAACATTTTAATGCGACTGTTTGCTCCATTTGTTGGTGAGATGTGACACATATTTCTAAAGTTAATGGTAAGTTCAGTAAGGTAGTATTATTATTTTTCTTCAGATTAAATTATTAATAAAGAATTCCTGGAAAGGTGTTATTATTGACATTGAATTATAGTTATGGTTTTTGACAGTTTATTAGACGTATTGTGGAGTAATGGGTAGTTCTCTCGAGTTAATTTTATTAGGCACATTTTCGGGAAGATATTCTTCTATACTACAATAGTTTCTGCTTGTAAGGTTATGCAATCCCAGTTTTAGAGTAACCTCTAAAAATTGTCAAGCAGTACCAACACTGTTGAATGTGGAAGAAACGACGTGTGCGCGTCCGGATAATCTACATTGGACCAACGTAGCCGCTCATTACTTCTTTAAAAGAATTTCTTAAACGTGAATGAAATGTCCCACTTCCGTCTATTTGAAAAGGAATTGGCGAAGAGACATTATTTTTTCGGAAAAACAAAAAGTCAAGTTCACCCACAAACGTGAATACACAAACTAATGAGATGATGAAATTCATATTTCTGTTATGAATACGATTAATCTTTTTCATTTATTTCGCACATATTTAAAAAATTGTCTATAAAGGCGAAAAACGCAACCAGTAAATTTAGGAAAACAATGAAACTTCTTTCTATATCACCATCGCACTATGAATAAGCATTCTGTAAAAAACAAATATGCTACAACTCAGTTTCACCAACCATACAGAAATTGAAGGATCCAATTTCAACAGATATTTATATCAATTTGGCATACATTTCTTTTGACAGCTACTACTATTGCGACAATATAACGTCATTCAGTTGTCAGACAATATTGAGTCATAACCGATTATCTCTTTATTACAGAAAATTCATGAAGAAAAATGTTAGCTAATGTTATTTCTAGTTTGCATCACAGTGCGGAATCATTCTACATCACATGTAAAGCTAGAAGCTCGTTATCGCATATCACATAATCCACATCCTGGATTTCGGGGCGGGGGAGGGGGGGAGGATGCCGTTCGCCGCACGCGCTGAAGAATGCGGCCCGCTCTTCTAATCAATTTCTCATAGGGCGCAAATGCGTTTGGGATGGCGATAGGGCGGGCCTTAATGGAGTCAATCAAACGAGCATCAGGCTCCAACCACGCGTGGCGGCCCACAGCGGCGCCAGGGACAGGCCGGCGCGCCGCGACAGGGCGTTTGGGCGAGGGGGTGGGCGGGGAGAGCGAGCGGGCGGGAGGGCGCACAAAATGTATTCCATTACTTAAGTCGTAAGTCGGGAAATTAGATTGATTGATTAGTGATTCCTGGTGCGGTCATCAGTCCCGTATATGTAAAACATGTTTTTATTGCGGGAGATGGCGGCGCGGGATGGTGAGGTCCGGCGCCGACCTTCATGTCGGTGTGCGGGGTTTTCCCGATCGGGATATCACCCATCAACAGGTACCGTCCCGGGTGGGACAAGCTCGAAGCTCGTGACTGCTCTCCCAGTAGTGTAGTAACACGTAATTGTAAGTACATAGTTAAACGTAAGTGTAAGTGTGTGTAAGTAAAGGGGAAAGATAGGGCAAGGTAGAGGAAGGAAAGATCGCGGGTGGTCCTTGGCCCCGTCTTGTTAGGGTGCTGCTCCGGCATTCGCCTTCTATTGATCGAAGAGACCACGAAAAACAACCGATCAGAGCAGCAAACCGTTACAATATTCCTCCAGAGAGCGCAGAATTCGGCCTAGCTAAAATCCTGCAACCCCCGATACCCAAACCCAAGAACTTATTGGTTAGAAGCACTGCAGCGTGGTTTTTTGATGCCCTGAGTCAAATCATTCAGTCAGAAAAGTCGCATAGTTTACAGCTTTGAGAGAATTTCGGATATCAACACAACGTATCAGTTTTTTTAAGCACACGATTTTTTTCCAAAACATGTCTAGAAAAAATATGTAATGAATCATTCTAAAACTACGATAAAACCCATCAAACGATTTCAAAAAATGTTTAATTGAAAACAAAACTCACAATTTATTCAATTATGATACTGAGATCGAGGTTTCGAGCACACGGTAGTAAGTAATGATATGCATACAATCACGCAGAATATAAATTTCATCGCGACCAATAATTGCCATTACAGGGGAAGCAATTAAATTTTACGCGAAACATTTGGCACTGTACTAGTAACAAACTATGCCACATGTAACACAATATTACATTGCACCGTAATATATATGATATTGGATACCGAATAATTGTTAATGAAGTTAGAAGAGTGACACATTTTAAAAGCATGTAGAAATGGCAACAGTTTCGAATAATACTTACAATATAATTTTAAATATATATTATCTAAAGCCTCGAATATTGTACTACTAAGTAAACAATTTTATCTTTAAAATAATATCCAGTTAGATTACAGTTCAGAATGTAGATAATATTCATGAGATTGCTGCCTGTGATTGTAATAGGGAGAGAAGCTACACAATTGATGTTACTTTTATTGAACTACTGCATGTAAAGCAATTTTTATTCAACTATGGAAAGTAAAATAGTGGAATTCTGGTGCTCAAGAAAACGAGTGCACGTTATACCTCTCCCTCATGTGTCATTGTATAGTTTTTGGGACTTTCTGAAGAAAATAGATAAACTCACGCCACTCTCCCTCTGAACGAAGGCAACGTCATGAGCTAAAGAGTAAATTTGTTATATCAGGGATCTATGTACTCGTTTATTCCCTAGCGCTCGTTGGATTGCTATCATCTTTCCAATACGATCGCGACAAAAGTATTGGACCTGAACTTCATGATGGAAAAAATGACACAATAAATGCTACACTGGCCCATGCTAGAAAAAACTTAATTACCTATAAAATGAACTGTGGCTCCTTCATTAAAGCTTAATCGAGGCTGTATAGTGTATAGCGTCATTTAAATAGGAATATAAAGTATTTACCATGACTATACGAAGATTTACTAAAAAAATGCAACGTTTAATGAGCAGCTTTTACATCATAGCACTACGTTGATAGATTTTTGTGTGACTTTTTGATAATTTATGACAGAATTTTTAACGCTGCAGTACGTTGCTGAACATGTTTTAAAAATACGCATTATAACTCTACTGAATATTGTAGTTATAAAAAAGTATCGTGGAACGACTCATCACGGAGTTTATTCCCACTTCGATTCACAGCATTCGAGGAAGTTGACAAAAGGCTATAACTCTACATTGATGGTTCAATTCATAAGTTTTACAGCCTACTGAAATGTTATTTTTCCATTTGCGTTGTATATAGTCGAAATATGTCAACATGCTGTTGTATTTGTTTTTATTTCGATTTTTTGTTTAGTTCCTGTGCAATTGTAAAATATAAATATTTACAAAACATCCGATAAAAAAAGAAAGATTCGGAAAAAATCCACGAGAAACCCGCTCTTCAGCAGCACGGGGGACAAGGTTGGTGCTGTCAAAAGGGGGGGGGGCAGAGGGCCACGCGGACCGCAGAAAGAATTGCAGGGAGCAGAGTAACTCCAGCTGGGCAAGCACTGGTCGAGGGAGTGGAGGCCGAGGAGTCCGTCTCGCGCGGCTCAGATCGAATCAATCAGTCGGACACACACGCGACACGTGTCTCGCATCGGCTCCCACGGCCCCGTCCCCTACCCCTCCCCGCCGGGGCTCCCCGGACCCCACTCGCCGGGGCCGAAGATTTGTTCTGGTTTGCAGCGCTCGGCGGGCCGGACGATACGGCGTCGGCAGTTTGGGCAGAAGCAGTGGAAAGTGGCAGCACGGATACAAGTGGAGTGGGTGAAGAAGAAAGGATGAGAGGAGGATACGAGATGCAGGACTGAAGAGACTGTAGAATAGAGCAGAAGGGTGAAAGTTGGCGAAATGAGTCTGACGGTGAGGTTGCGATGATGCAGGGTCCCGGCAAAATTAGACAAGGATGAGTGAGATGAATCTAGCCGGGACGAGGAAGGTAACGTGAGGTGAAGTTCACAGGAGTACAGTAGTGTAAAGAAGAGAGGAGTAAAAAAGGCAGTGGCACTCGTAGTGTGGGAAAACGGGGTGAGTTGAACCACGGTGAGGCGAGACAGAATGAAGAGAAGTGAAGTAAAGCAAGAGGAATATGAAAAAGCACAGCGAGGTTAGACGAGGTAGGTGATCCAAAATTATATGAGGCTAGGGGAACAAACAAGTGGTCTGTTGAAGTTCGCTAGTGGAGTTCCCTCCTCAAGGTAGTACCTCCCCCAACGACGCTACACCGCCCCAGCCGGGACAGGTTGGGAGGTCCAGACTGCTTTCCATCATGGTTGGTAGTGAAATGCAGGTCTGCCCAAATGAAGAAAAGTGCAGTGCCCCTCTCTTTTAGTAGACTACACTCCTCTCCCCTCATTTCCCCTCTCTTAGCAATCCTCTTCCCTTCCATCAGGCTACTCGACAAGAAGCACGCTACACCGTTGACCCGCAGACGTTGGCCCCGGGGCACACCGAGTGGGCTACCCACTTGAGTTGCCCTGCCGAGTGCTTGAAAGTGCGAGTGCGTAAGGTGAAAGATAAGAGAAAGGATGGATCGCGGTCATTTTAGGGTTCTGCTCCTGCATTCGCCAAGGGTAGATCGAAAGAAGCCAGAAAACTACCGAACAGAGCAGTTGGCCCCTAGGTTTCTCCTCCAGACAGTAGTGAGCGAATTCGACCAAGCTAGTTTACGACTAACAGGTCTAGATGAAATAGTGAGGGGTGGGCTGTGTGGCAGAAGGGCGCAACGAGGCCAACACTCGCTCTTTTACGCGTCGCTGCCCTCAGCGCAAAGTCGCGGCGCCTCCGCCCTCGCGCGGCTGCTGCGGCGCGGCCCTGTGGAGGGAGGAGCAGGGGAGGGGAGGGAAGCGGACACCGCGGCTGGGGAAAACAATCGAAGGGAGGAACTGTGAGCAATAAAGAGCAGGTGTCACGTGGCAAAGATCCGACGAGACCGAGGCGAAGTCTAAAAGAAGAGCTGAAGGAGTGGTTTTCATGACACTGCTCGCGACCAAAAGACAATTAGAACTAAAGAATAATATTAATCTTAAAGGGGTACTGGGAATGTAGGACTTTGTAAGAGAAGTAAAAGAATGATAGGAGAGAGAGTGACGAGAAGAGGGATTAAAAGTGCTGAAATGAAATTGTATGAGAAAAGATGGTAAAAGAGATATAAAAAGAAAAAGATGAACAAGTAGGTTTTACAAACATATCCGAGCGTAAAAAAGGTAAATGAGAAACCTAAAAGGTACCAAATGTAATCCCAGCGACAAAGAAGAAAAGCGAGAGCGAGAATTCTCGCCAGCAGCGCAATATTTGGTGGCAGACTGCAGAAGCAATTGAGAGAGTCACCCTCTGCCTCGCGCGGAATGGCAAGGTGGCGAGGAGGTGGTGACACGTCTGCAGCTGTGATGAACGACAGCGCGAAGGCTCCGCAGCGCGATGAGTAAGGGTTAGGGGCGGAGCGGGGCGGCACAAAGCTACGCGAGGCGGAGTGCGGAGAGGTGAGGCGACGCAGGGCGAGGCGGGGCGTCATGATGCGTCACGGGGCGAAGCGGGCAAGGCAGGCTGAGGCGGTCCGCGGCGGTGAGAGGCGAGGCGTGGCGGGGCGGGGGCGAAGAGGCGAGGTGGGCGGGGAGAGGCGGTGCGTGGCGGGCGGGGGGAGGTGAGGCGCGGCGGGGCGAGGCGGGGCGAGGCGGGGCGAGGCGGGGCGAGGCGGGGCGAGGCGGGGCGAGGCGGGGCGAGGCGGGGCGAGGCGGGGCGAGGCGGGGCGAGGCGAGGCGGGGCGAGGCAGGGCGAGGCAGGGAGAGGCAGGGCGAGGCAGGGCGAGGCGAGGCGGGGCGAGGCGAGGCGGGGCGAGGCGGGGCGAGGTGGAATAGGGCGTAGTGGGACAGAGGGGTCGGTAGTTGGGGCGCGGGATGTGGCTTGGAAGGGCGGAGAGGTTCGGGGCAGGCGACGCGGAACCGCCAGCTCAGAGGCGAGCGAGCGCGCGAAGCTGTGGCTGGATGGTGCCGCGGGGGGGGGGGGGGGGGCGGAGGCGCGGGTGGCTGCGCAGCTTGCTGGCTGCGGCTGCGCGCGTGGGGGCGGCGGAGGGCGAGGGGGAGGGGCTGCGCCGCCGCCGGCGGGGGCGCCGGAATGGTGCAGGGCTTGCGGTAATGGCCAACAATTTTGAGTGGCGCGCCGCCGCGAGGAATGAGCGATCTCTGCCATCACGCAAAGTAAATGACGGGCTGTTTAGCGCTGGCTGCGGGGCCCCGCTGCCGCCACGCGAGCGTCTCCCCCGCTCCGCCCCCGCTGCTTCCCCGCTCCGCCCCGCCCCGGCCAGGCCCTTGCCACCGACGCTGACTCTGGCTGCCGACCTCGTCCCGCCTGAAATGCCTTCGGTTTTACAAACACGGACGGTTTCTCTCCAAGTATCAACGCAATGCCTACTACTGTGTCTCACGACATTTCTTTCGTACTGTCAAAAAGCTAGAATTTTGTGTTCCGTAGAATTGATTGTCATTGAATTCACTGGAGCTCAAAGATAAAATTTAACGGTATCTCGAATCGCTTTTAGTAACATACTGGGAGTTATAATATTACAACTGCTTATGTTAGAGAGTGTTCATTAACTTGATATAATGATACAGGCCAGTTTAAAGTAATTAGACGACATTAAAGCAATAATGATTTATTGCACAGTAAATCACCTTAAAATTACCCTGTTAAGTGTGGTTTAATCGCATGAATTTCACAAACATTTTGCAATAGACTTCTGACAATAGTTACTACACAATGTATCTTTTTATTAATATTAAAACATTTTATTATATCAATCCATGTAATAACTCCACATTTACCATATTTAATAATTACAAATAATTACAACACAACTATTTACAGAATGTTGAAGCAAATGCAAATCATAATCCACGATTTTGAAAGACCATTCATCATTCATATTTACTCACGCGTACTAATATTAACTTGTTTATGCGTGCAGACAGCTTATTTACACGCTATACAACCAAATATGAATGTTCCTTGATGCTTAAAAAAGCCTTTTTTGGCAAGGTCAACTTGCTTAGACAATGCGGCACGGTATCGAAACCCGTCTCGGTGAATATTGACAGGCGTTCTTGAGAAGCTTCCACGTTTTCAAGTTTTCACATCCCACTCTGGCGCGGCACGCGTTTGGCGCGTACGGCCCGGCGTCAGACGTCCTCAGATACGCGCGCGCGGGCGCTGGATTAAATTAAACCGCGAGTAATTCGGCGGATGGAAGCAAGAACGGTCCGGAAGGACTGAGCGGACGCGGCTAACGAATACGCGCTCCTCCGCCCCCGCTCGGCCTCCGCGAACCCATCAGCCCATTACGGCGCCGCGACGAATTGCAAAGGCGCGGAGGAAAAGGTAGCGTTAATTCCATTGCGAGGGGCCACTCTTTGTGGGAGAGAGGAAATTCCACGCTGCCGGGCGGAGATTGAAGCAGAGCTCTCGCGCTGTCGCTCCCACCCCCGCCCCCGCCCCCGGCCCCGCCCCGCCCCCGCCCCGCTTCCCCCCGCCCCCCGCGCCGCCGACAGAACGATCGCGGGTGATCGCCGACAGAACGGCCAAGCAGATCGTGTGATTTGATGTGATGCAATTGGAAACATTCTGTTCGGAACCGAAGAGTGGATATTAAAGAACAGTTAGGTAGATCTGTTTAGTGCATGGTCGATAAGTGTCGTCTTAGACGCTTAATAAAATACTGACGTATTTTTTTCGGAAAGTTTTTACTGTTCTATTGTGCTTAGAATAATAAACTCGCGTAATGTTGTTCATAAAGCAGAGCAATTGCTAGCAGCAGGTCCGTTTATGTAAATTGAGATGATTTCTTAAATATTATACATAGTTTGAAAGAGCCATCTCGTAAACATTTTCAGAATTAATGCAGTGTCTGAAAGTAAAAAATAAAGTGCTTAAATGGTAGCCAATTGAAAGCAATTCACCATTTATTTGTGAAGTAGAAGAATGCTAGCAAAGAAAGGTGCGAAGAAACATACTCAATGGTAGATGTAAGACATCACTAATACAAGTGATTTGATATTAAACACTTCAAAAAGTAGATATTGCATCATTTTAAAGAGAAAAAAAAGCGAACCTGGAAATTATTTTGTTGCGACACGTAATAATGAGTTTAGATGACGCACTTGATATAAGAATAATACGCAAATTAAATGTGAGTGGTAAAATATTCAGTAGTTAAATTGCACCTCACAGAGTGTGGAAATGATCGATATTACGCAATGAGGGAGGAGGGACGCGAAGTCAACGCGGTCGCGGCTCCCGTCAACCCCAAGAGCGCAGTGGTCAGCTCGGTTAATTATTTTTCTACCGCGCTCCCCGCCGCCGGCGCCGCCCGGAAAACGAACAAGAGCGAGGGCGGCATTTTGCGCAAAACCTCTTGTGAACCCCGATTTATAAAACTCTCGAGGGCCTCGGCGGCGCGACGTCCTTCGGGGGCTACCGCTCGCGCCTCCGCTGCCCCCCGGAGAATGCGTTCATTACACACCGGAAATGATGTTGCGGCGACTTCCGGCGGAGAAATACGAATGGGGGTCGCAGCGACGGCTGAAAGTCGACTGGGCCGGTGTGCGGTCGCCGCATGCGTCACACGCACGAACGTGTTAAAACAAAGGAAAAAAAAAACTCTCGTAAATGTTTTTCGCCCACCGAGCTGTTCCGTACATCACGCGAAAATGTTTAGAAAAGACTGTTGGCAGTATCATTTTTAATTCTAGGTTTCACTTTCTAAATTACACATGACGAAACTTGCAGATAAATAAACAAGTAAAAGAATTACAGAAGAGAAAGAAACAATTATCTATCATGCGAATAATTAAAATTCGCTTTGAAGGGAAACGTAATTTTCAAAAAGAGTTTCTTAAAAATCAAACAGGTTCTTTTTATGAGGAGGTCAATAAACGTCACATTTCTGAAAAATAACACGGATCTTAAACAGTGGAAATTATTGAGTTTTGATAGTTTAGAGAATGAAAGTTATTTTTCTAAGGTTCCCATTCTCCTCTTTGCAACGGCTGGCTGACGATAAATTACACTCACGCAAATAGGTTACAGAGTTTCCACTAACAAAGATTGAAACAAAAAGTGAAAAAAATACTCAAATTTCTTTGATTTATTTTATCAGATTTGGTACAAATAATCTATAATATCAATAAGAAAACATATTTATTACATTCTTATCACATAATTATTTATTACAGCTTAGAATCAGTAATCAAGGATGCAAACAGGCAGAGCTAGGTCTGTCTGTTTATGTGATGAGTCTGTTGTTCTGCCTTTCTTTATCTAACAAAACTACAGATCGAATGCTTAGAAGATAACTATTTTAAATTCATCGTATAAATTTTGCAATTACTATTACCTAAAATAATGTCAAATGTATGCTGGATGCGTGGAGCACTGAACATAGTTCTCTAGGAACACTGATTTCATGAAAGCATACTCTCAATTTTCTACGTTTCATTCGGAGGAGGCAGCAGAAAGCAATAAAAGGATGGTTTCCAACGCACGTCTAAACACGAGAGAACAAATAGAAATCAGAAACACAGATACAACCAACAGATACAGTCACTCGTCCGTGGAAGCTCTACAAAATGGAAATTTCAGCGGCGTTCGAGTGTGAGAACGATCACACTATTTTTACGCCACGCGCTTCTGAAACGCTGTGCGTAAACGAACAACCGTTTTGAAGCTGATATCACGCTGCTCGCTCACAATTAGTTCGAAATCCTGCAGCGACAAAGCAGGTTGAAA
Source organism: Gryllus longicercus (assembly GCA_038098605.1). Taxonomy (NCBI): domain Eukaryota; kingdom Metazoa; phylum Arthropoda; class Insecta; order Orthoptera; family Gryllidae; genus Gryllus; species Gryllus longicercus. The sequence goes on along the minus strand of JAZDUA010000410.1, from coordinate 278,988 downwards.
GAGAGCGCGCGGACGGCAAAACGAAATCAAATAGCTCACCGCGGAGAGTCTCCGCTGCGAAAGCGAACCTCGCATGGAAACAATGCTGTGGCCCTGGCGGTGTTTAGTATTACAGCGCCCGGATTGTTCTAGATGGCCGTCAACCGGAGAACATGGAGAAGAGTTTTGTTGTCCCTATTATATTTTGTACGTAACTCTTTGCTCAGGACATTATAAGAAATAAAGAATCTCACTTCATGAAAGAATTAGGAACATTTCAAGGAAACGTTCGAGCTTTTAGCGAAAGGGTAATTGGAGACTGTGCTCATTGAAATGATTAGTAGTAAACCTAGATCGATCAACAAATAAGTAAATGAGCACATTATTGCGACCGTTTGTGCTTGTGGTCATGTGTGCTCTGGCGTGTTAGAGTGTTTGTATTTCAGTAAAATAAGCACAGAGATGGGATTTTCAGGTGCTCATGATGCCGAAATCTGGAAGGAGAAAAAGCTATACGTTTATGCACAGTATTAGTACAAAAAAAAGTTTGGTAAATTAATGTGTATTCCTCTTCCAACGGCGGGTACTTCGCCTTCACGTATTTTTGCCTCGGCCACACCATACTCTGAAGTACTATACATAATAGCTAAAATCTGCAGATGACTTGCTTTTGTGAGTAGATTTTATTACATGGGAGCAAACGTTTTCGTAACAATTCTTGCCAAAAAACACTCGATACTACCTGAATTCATAATTCAACTTAATATGTAATACGAGTTAGAGCAGACATCCCAGAGAAAGAAAGCCGGAGACAGAAACCATGCACAGATTGTACTTCTCCCCATAGTACATCACAAACACTTTTTAATTGTTTTTTGAAGATAAATAAATAAAAACAGGCTCTTTCCGCGAATTTGAAGAATGGGTTGCCCATCTTGGATAGGTATAACGCTTCGAAAAACAAGTTAGAATGCCCTAGAATGTAGATTTTGTAATGGATTATAGACCTTCGGACTAGCCACATAGTATCAAGTAATGTAGTTTACATTAGTTATAAATGTCACTAAATTAAAAAATAATCACATTCTACATGCTCTATTGATTGAATTAAATGTCCGTTTTGAGCTTAAATCCTAATAAATTCTCTTTTTTTCTGACCATCAGTGAATAATGTTCGACTTCGTCTCAATAAAACTTAACAGCAGTATCAACATCACGTAGATTATATAATACGGATGTTTTTCATGAAATGAATCTACGTAGTACTTATTTCACTTTGTTGGGAAATAAAAATTCCTCAATAAAAATTCATGGAGTCACTATAATAAACGGACATCCATCAGAAACACTCCAGTAAAAGTAAAAAAGTTTGCAAAAAATAAAAAGTAAAGACAATTTTCCTTATTTTCTTCTGGGGAAATCTTAAAAATATACTCGTACTGTTACACCACCTCTATTGGAAATTGCGATTAAATAATCATTAACTAAGATAATTTTGTGTAATAAACACTTAAATATGTTGATGACCTTTTTCAAATTTATTCAAAGAACATTTTCTGTTTCGGGATATTTTTTGAACGTTTGAAGTATTTTACACCAGAACGTACAAGTAATTTTGAACACCATTACAAATATATTAATTTGAAGCCGAAATATTTATAATAAAACAAACTTTCTTGTTTTCAATATTGAATCAATTTTTCAATATTACAAAACTTCATAGATATTTTTACATTTGTTTTTGAGTAATCGATTCATGTCATCGCCGTTAGCAACTGTTCCCCCTTCAATTCCCGTAGCTTCCAAACACAACACCCGAAACAATACAGAAACCGTGCTGTGTGTTCACTCTACTCACAGGCCATCTCCGAAATCGAAGACTGGAAAAATCAAGCCGACACACTCTTCTAATCCGACATTTATTTACCCTCGTCATCATCGAACTTCGATCAGCGGCCACAAGCATGTAAATTATCTACGTTTGCGCGTGCGGCGGATTCGGCGGGGCGGCAGCGGCGCACATCTTCCGCGTGGCACCTCGGTGGCGGAGCAAGATCGGTGCGTGGGCGTGAGCGGAGGCCGGGCATGGTCGAAGCGTGGGTGGGAGCGGACCGGGGGAGGGAGAGGGTGAGGGTGGGGGTGATGGGGACTGGAGGCGTGAGCGGAGGCGGAGCATGAAGATGGGAGGGGCAAAACCGGAGGCATGGGTAGAGCACGGTCAGAGCGTGGGCGTCCCGGATACGGGGGCGTGGGAGGGACTAGACGGGAGCGTGGACGAGGCGGCCCGAGGGCGGAGCGGGTACGGAGGCGTGGACGGCGCGGTGAAAAGGGCGTGGGCGGGGACGGGCGGCCGCGCTCCGCTGAGCAGCACGATGCGTTCGCACCCGGTCGACGCTACGGCGTCACGCGCACTCCACGCCCACCCCGCTCGGCTCCGCCCCCTTCCCACACCCCCCGCCCAGCCCCGCTCCGCTCCGCTTCCAACCCGCCAGCCGTCGCCGACGCCGTGCCGTTGGGATTTTTCTCTCGCCTTTCCCGCGATGTTACAATGTTGCCCCACTCCCTATTCCAACGCGCCTTTTTTTTTCAAGAGGGGGAGGGAGTGGTTGGGCACGGTGGGGTGGGGTCGACTGTGTATATCCACCGCGCTGGGGAGTAGTGTGCATTACAAGTCTATTTATTCGCAAATTTCCAATCGACCAATTTCGGACGCAGTTAGCAGAACGAGCAACTGCCAATAACATTTATCATGGAGAGATCCATGAACGGCTAACGGAAGGGAAATTGTAACTTCTATTGTTCGATGTGCACACATCTCCATATTTACATAACAAATCAGAGTCGTTTTTCACAGAGCTTCAAAAAAACCTATAGAAAAACACGATGGCTTTTATTATTGCGTGGATGGCTCCGTTGGATACGAACCAACACTTCCAAACATTGATTTGACACTAAAACAACACTCAAGCCTTCTATGGCAAACTCCATGCCCAAGAATACAGAAACAATACAGTATTTCGAATGCAGCTTATTTTGATGATCGGGAATAAGCTATTGAGTACTTTCTATTATCCAAATATCACTCGTCAGTTTTCAATATGTGTTCAAAAAATCCCGCAGCCCAATGAATGATGAAATGAAAATGAATATTTAACAAACAAATATCAGTCATAAATATTATATCTTACACCTAGTCCGGACGTGTAAATTGTTCAATTCGGTTAGCCCAGATTTAACGAGAAAGCACCATCGCCCCGCAGGCGATAAGTCATTGCACGTTACCTAAAGGCCTCCTTAAACATCGGCGCCTGCGTTCCCAGCGGGAGAACCGCAGTAACAGCGGGCGTCTCTACGGTCCTCAATACTATCGACAGCCGGCAGTTCGCCTGCGGCCGTAGTAACTTGATTCGCTCGTTAGAGACCGCGGTTCGCGGCGTCGCCACCAGGGGCGCTGCGGCGTCGCACGCGTCGCGCGGGCTGTTACCCTATTTACGAGCGGCCGGGACGGCGCGGCGGGGGAAGGCCGGCGGCGGAGGCACGGGCGGGGGCGGGGGCGGGGGCGAGGAAGAGGCGGTGGTCGCGGAGTCCGCGTGGGAAATAACGGGCGCCGGCGGCGTCGACCCACACTTGTTTAAATTAATGTCGCCTTGTTTGGGCGCGCCACAGCCTAACCCGCACGTAAATTGCTATATTATTTATTTAGACAAAACCCATTCGGGAGGAGGTTCCGAGGCGGGGCGGAGTTGGGACTGGTTAAGGGATGTAGAGCGGAAGGGGAGGGGAGGGGAGGGAAGGGCAGAGCTGGCGGCGAACATGGAGGGGCGAATCCGCGCGGGGAGTTAACTTTGTTTCTGAAGCGGCTCGTCCCCGTCAACACCTTCAGCTGCAGTCTCCCCGCTCCTCTTCCGGTCGGCCCGGCCCCCGCCCCGCCCCGCTCCGACCCTGCCAGATCCCTGCCTCCGCCCCCGCCTGACTTTCGACGCGAGCGCAGCCGCGGCCGCCGACGCCGCCGTCACCGTCGCCGACGCGCACGGTTTTGAAATGCAGATTCAGGTCGGAAGTTAGCGGGCGTGAGCTGTGCAGAAAAGCGTGTTTTCCTTTTTCCCTCGCAGCGGTCGCGAGATAAAAAGCGATGTTGAACTGGCGGCGAAGGTCGGTTTGGAAAGGAAAAGTGGTTAGCAGAAGCGCGCAGGAAGAATGTGAAGGAGCAAAACAGAAAACTCTTTCTAGTTGTTGTTCACAGGGACGAGGAGACAGACCCGACAATAACAAGGAGTGAATATTGAACCTTGAATATGCATCTTCTAACTATTAGAGTACACTAAGAGATTTAACGCTGGCATTTGAAGTTATGACTTTGTCACAGTAGCTGAAAAACATTTTGTCTCACATTTACTATTTACGGACATCTTACGAACTTTATATAATTAGTTTTATAATATTTATAGAACCTTTATAGAATATGTATCATTAAATCTCAGTTACAGTAGTTGGTTTGTCATTAACGGAATTTCAGTTAATTTACCCATTGCTATTTTCTTTAACAATAATCTTTTTCTAATTTTAGATTAAAATATCTCACTGCGTGTACAAAAAAATGTTATTGCTTGGAGTGACTGATCATAAAAGTAGTTACTCATTTATGTTAAACATTACCTTCGTAATTCCGTAGCCAACATTTAACCGAATATAAAAACATGAACACCTCGTTATTTCTCTTTTTATCAGCACTAATGAAATGGAAACTTTTGTTTCTTAATGGGCTGCTAAAAAATCACACCTGAATAATATATTATTCATCAGATTTGCTATCGAAGAACACGATTCAATACTCCAGTCTAACTTTGGGTCGCTATGGTATGACTAATTATTACGAGCTGTAAGTATAATACATTATCTTAATTTCCTACGGCAGGTGTTGCGAACATGTGAAGTTTGATAAGAATATGAAAGAAATGTACACAATAGTCTACATCTAAGCATATTAATATCATATGTTATTGTGAACGGTGCAATCTCTCACTACGTGCATAATACAATCTGTTATTAGTAAGAATAATTCAAAACAAACCCGTCATTCATCGTGAAAGCATATGGCGTTACATTTTACCTTAATTATACTTCCCTGCTTAGTATAACCGTTGAAGAAGAAAACTACAAAATACTTTAGCCAATCATTACCTGCACTTAATTACACAAGCTAATTGGAATTTCACTGTAAAAAATGCCATAAATTGGCTTATTCATGGAAAAAGTAAAGAAAATTTTGGGATGGAGATTATCATGAAACCTCTCATACGTTTATTCGAGAAGTATTAGGGATATAGTCAATAATTTTACAATGTAAATTGCCTAAAAAGGCCATTAATGTTATCACACAATCACATTTTGAGATGAATTATTCTTTCAATACAGAACATGCAAAGTGCCACTTAAACTCAGCATGCGTGCCAACTTGCGGGCGCTGTGGGATCCCCTTACCTCCTCCTTGAAGATCATGGTGGGCATCTGCAGGTCCAGAGCGGGCGAGGGACAAACAGAAAAGTGCTGTTAGTCCACTCAATCGGGCCACGGTGCGTCAAGGGGGTAAGAGTACTTAGGAGTAGATTTACGGGGCAAGGGGAAGAGTAGAGATTTACAGAGCGGGGTGGTCGCATTGTGGTCGACGTGATGAGCTTTATTAAGACAGGTACACAAGAACGAAAAATTAAAAAGAATAGGCCATTATGTCTCCCCTGCTTCTGGGCAAGCGCGTATTTTCTCAACCCGGCGTTAATGTCACCAAACGAAGAGGGACTGTAAATTGAAATACTTTTTAGAGAAGCTGAGGGGAGCCAGGGAGCATCTCTTATCTGAGAAAAAAGTTTGATTTATCTCCAAAGTTTTAACAAAGGTGTGGGAAGTCAAGAGTTAGAATTAAGAGAGGAACTGGAATTGCATGAAATAAAGTACTTACTTTGTTTTGTTCCCTTATCACTAAAATCATATTTTGCATTAATTTTCTTCGGAAGTGTACACGATCTAGCCTGCGCGCGTCTACTTTGAATCTGGTGTATTCATGAGAGGTCGCCAAGAGAAAAGTACTTTTAGTTAGTACTTTGAATTGGAAGAAATAAATGCCTATTTCGGGGGAGAATTTGCACAAAACGGCAATAGGTCGCGAGAAAGTCACCGAGAAACCTCTTTTCCCGCTGATCGCAAAGGTGGACTTGCAAAGAGATTCGGTCTTCTCGAGCAGTGTGTGCGTGGTTGAAAGAGCGGTTTAATGAAGATTTGTCATTCCGCCTGAAGCCCGGCCAATTTATTTCAGAACCGCGTGGGCTAAGTAAATTGGCTTCAGATTAAAAAAGCGCGCTTTTAATGCCCCGGGCGAAGGGCGCCCCCACATTAATTTCGACTGTGTCGTCCTCGGAAATTTAAATTCGTGTCCTGGGCCGGACGAGCGGGAGGAGATCATGACAGAAGTCTCGACGCTAGTAATTAGAGACGACGCAGGGACCGCTACGGCGGGGAGCCGGCAATGGCCCCGTGAGTACAGCGCCCCGGGTGGAGACTCGTAGAAGTTCCGAGCATAAGTGAAATGGAGTTTTACCTGTACTGTGAAAGAAACGGAAGCCCATTTTCTAGACAGAGTTGCACTTAATGTTCTTGCATGTAATCAGCGTGAAATAATTAAAGGGATGAAATCGTGCATTTCAGAATGTTATTATATTTTTAATTTACTTCGCTAAGTTATTTTTTTTTTCAAAAAATAAACAACAGTTTTGTCTTTCATAATGTATCACTAAAACATAATGATTTTAAATAACACGGTAGTGTAAATAGTTTTAACAAAGCTCATCATGGTGACCTCAATGGAAACGAAATGATATTACATTAATCAGAAAATATCTATTTCCATCTTCCTCAACGTTTCAAACTTAAATAGATGGTAAATGTAATGGCGTAATAGTTATTCAAATACTTGACATCAATTATTTAATTTTAAAAGATAGTCTGAGTTGTGATTAAAACAATTTCGTGCAATTTTCACACAAAATATAATGCATTTCAAAATAAAATTTTTCAAACATGGAAGTTATTAACCATAGAATGGAAACATGCTATTAGGAGGTAAATATCAACAAACCATTTGGAAATAAAATCGGGAGTAGGATTTTTAGAGTTATATCTATAATCTATATCCAATAATAAAAAATAGGAATAACAAACGTACACAGCAAGATGCAATTGCACTCTCATGTGCAATGAAAATCAAAAATACTCGTGAGTTAATAAAAAAATAATTTACACAGTGCATATCGAAGTGTTTCAATGAGTAAATGTTTGACAATTCTTTGTAGAAGAGAAAACAATATTCACATTCACACAAATGCTAAGATCATGTGCTTGAGATTTGAAAGTGAAAGGAAACATACAGATTTCGTATCTCCGCAATGTTAAATCCTGAAATTACGAATGAAACAATTCAAATATTTTATCATTTCAAACGTACACCATATGGATTAATAGAGTAATATAATTTTATTTTTAATAGAATTCAATAATCACTTAACTGACAACAGGAAACGTTTATTGCAGGTATATATTAGAAAGCCTATAGTAAATATTTACAAAGTAAATCAAATTTCTTGGAAAACAAAACAAAAGCACTGAACTGATTAGCGATGTATTTTATTCCTACACAATCCATTTACAGAAAAATAATACCAATCTCAAGCATGTGTTCTTAGCAACTCTTGAATAGAAAACCTTCCTGGGATAAAATAACATTTTTCATCACACAACGGAATTTTCCATTAAAAAAATTACTAATTGTAATGAAACAGATATATCATACATTCCTTACTTATCAGTAGTTTTTATCTCTCTCTCATGATACTTCATACGTAATATACAGAAAGTAATGAAATGCTGCAGAGAAAGACGATGAATTTCGGCAGAAAAAATCATATTGTAAGATCGTGAACCACGAAAGTGAATAAATCTTGTCTATACATGTAGTAAATTACTTCCTCTAACACATGCAATCAGAATTCACGTTTTTTGTGTCCTTGATACCGGAACATTGGTTTCCAGCAAAATATATGTATGTGTGTCTGTTTTTCGATGAAACCGGCTGTACCGTTATTGCACTAAAATTGGAATTCGGTCTGTCTTATGTAGCTGTACTTTGAATTCTAAACGGATATTTTTATTTTTGAGGGTTATTTACGTTAAATGTCAAGGACACTGTTAAATTTTCTCAAAACCGGTTCCCATTTTTAAATTGTTTTTTTATCGGGTAGAAGAAACTGTGAAAACAAGAATTTCTCAGGAACGGCTGCAAATGTTTTCTTTAATATCTTTGTACGGATCGTGCTAATGTACTGAATAACAAGACATATGGCTTGTTGATGTAGTTTTGTGTTTCAAAAATTACCCCAAAGCATTTTTTTATATACGAGTATTTACCACGTCGTTAATATTTACGTTACGACCATTTTTAAATGTTATTGCATTTGTGAATGCAACTATTTAAATTAATTACTATGAAGTTTCTTGAAAACTCGAAAGTTTGTAAAGTCATATCTGAATAGTCATATCATTTGATCAAATGATAAATAACTTTTTAATGGAAAATTCAGTATCATATGTACACAATTGTATCAAAATTGTACAGTATATCACAAGAAATATGCAATGTTTTTTACAATTCCAATTGACCAAATGTATGAGGTGCCGGAACTCGATTTGCCCAGTGAAAACCAAGGAAGTAAGAGTGGATACTTACGTGGGACTTGCTGCTGTGCCGAAAGTAGGTCTCCGAGTCCAATTCAATCTTGTCGTAGGGGGTAGTGCCGTTGTACCACGTGACGTTGGCAGCAGGCAGCGCGTTCTTGACCTCGCAGCGCAAGGTCACCAGGCTGCCCTGCACCGTGTGTTGTTCCACACCGGTCAACGTCAGTGACAGGGGGCGCACTGCAACAAATGAGACACATTCGGTCATTACACATGAACGCACCCACAAATGTCAACTAATTCTCAAAACAATTGAGTTTGCTAATGGGATTTGTGTTCATAGTTTCAAAGAGATTCCATTATAATCAAGGCCTTTGATGGCCTATGACAGCAAAGGGAAGTAATTTAATAAGGGTCACGTAGATTTATCATAATTTTGAAGTTATCCAAATTAACCTTTCATACCATATTAACCGGGGAAAGTGGTTCTTTTTTGAAAATAAATTATTCATAGACTTCGAGAAAATAGGAGTACCTACAAACTAATATGTAAATGTTTATGAACTTGTCTTGCACGTAGATTACTAAATATCACGTTCTTTAATTGGAATGAAACAATTATTAGATATATATTACTTTATCGCCAGAAATCTCATTTAACAACTACCCAATTAATCACAAAAACACATTTGATATTTAATACTATCTAACACAACATAGCAACATGAACAAATTTTCTGATATTTACGTATCAACAGCTAAAATGTTACGCATGATGATATGTAAAAATTACAAAAGCACCCCTAATTAAAGCAAGTTTCTAATTTCTATTGCACATATTTTATTTAATTTCAGATGATTTACTGAATATGTTAATAATGAGACAGGGCTTCAGAAATTAATCAATTATGAAAGTGATTAAAAACACACGATAATTTTTAAAGATACTCGTATTTCTAATTATACGTAATTTTTTTCATGTAAGCTGAATCATAATTCCTTCAAGGAGGAATTACATAATATTTTGAAGTGACAGCAAACGTCTTCACGTGCTTTTAATTACTTGCAGAATTGATTAATACTTGTGCATCTGCCTCACTAGTTGTTTTAATGGCCAGAATTCTGTATTCACACGCCACTAATCTTCCAGCTGCCAATTTCAACTTCAGAGTGGGAATTATTTTTTTATTTCTTATAAATTCAACTTGCATATTGAAATCATTAACTTTATCACGCCCTACAGCAAACACAGAGTTGCAACAATATGGTTTCTTGTCTCACCACTGTTTTGCCTAAATTTCATCAACATTAGCGACCATTTGAGATTGGAGCTAAAGAGCATTTACAATTGCGCCCATACCATTTTGGACTCATCATCCGACTATTGGACATTTTAACCAATGTCTTCTTGATGCTATAAGTCTCTTACAAGACAATTTATGACCTAAAATACGTAACTACGATATAAAGTATATTATATTATGTTAGGATACCTTAATGTTAATCAGTTCTCCTACATCTCACAGATAATTACGGATTATAAACGCAAACGTTATTTCACTTTTAATATATTGTAAAATGATTGCAATGAAGTTTTCTATTCATATAAAACGAAAACACAAGAAGGAATAACTAAAGTTGTGTAGATGCGACTCAATGCAAAGAGTTTTACCAGTTAGCGGCCTGATTCCAACGTTTCCTTGTTAGCCTCTCCCTCTACAAATTCCAGGAGAAGCAGTCGGACGCCGAAGAGGGCGCAACAAGCCGCCTTGAAATAGTGCAGGGGAGCCCCTGCGGCGACCGCACATCTCGTCAGAAAGCCCTAACGCGGCCTCCCGCAGACTCCAGGAGTTGGCGCGCGGGCCCATACATAACTCGCAAGATGCGCGGCGCGGCACAGGGTCTCGGTCTGGAGGCCGGCGTCGGTGTCGGGGGCCGCAGCCAGCGCTGCGCCGGCGCTGGCAGGTACTAATTAAGTCTGCCGTCGTGTGGGATTGGGAGTCGGCAGCCCCCGCCGACGGTATTACGCCTCTAATTGCACAGAACGAAGCCGCCGCAAACGCAGGCTCCTCCTCCTCCGACGCCGACGCCACCGACGCCGGTGTGGCGTCGAGACGCTACACCGTCTAACAATGCGGTCAAGTCGCTCCTCGCCGTGCCGCGCCCCGCTCCGCCCCCCCTCACCCGCGCTGTCTCTCCGCCACCGCCGCTTCGCGAATATTGCGTTGGGCTGCTCCGCGGGTTGTTTGCACGGAGTTTGATGCTCGGATAAACGCGCTGAGCGCCGGCGGGAAGCGCGGGGCGGGAATCAACGCCGTCGACAGATTCCAGGCGCTGCGACGCGCGCACACAGACGAACCCGCCGCGCCCACAAGCTGTTCGGCAAAGCGACGCCGCTGCGCTCTGGGCCGCGGGCGGTCTCGCGTCTGTGTGCGTTTGCTCGAGTTTCTCGGACGGTGACGGCCTGGACCTGTGCTTCGGTTGCTTCAGCGATAATAGACATTTGTGAAGTTGCGTGGGGGGACAGAAACGTCTCGATCTCGTGAAACGTCCACAACTCGAGACGTTTTCCTAACGTGTGTGTTCCCTGAAGAGATGTAGTAGACATTGCCCAAATATGGCATGAAATTCAGCTGACTATCCGAACACTGACCAAACAAATCATTCATGAGATCACAAGAGTAGTTTGTACAATGTGTATTTTGGGATATTTAGGGTAACAATTGAAGAGACATGTGAAGAACATTTTAACTAATACTTTATTAGTTTTGAGAAAAATAGCTAGGAAAGTTCGGTTATTATAGGCGATGAAATGTAATTACATTTGAAATACGGATATAAACCGATTCATACCAAGATAGAATCAATAAAATCCTTCAGTTAACACACTTACGACTAAAATATCGCGAAAACCTGTTAATTTGGATAATTTATGAATTAACATGTTCTTGCCTGGTACCATTCGGTGTTAAACCGAAAATATGCATCAACATTTATTGAACGGAAAAATAAAAATAGTGGTGTTTCAATCGCACTTACACTCTCGTATTATTTGTAACATACGTAATAATATAATATTACAGATTATATCCTATTTATACTTCAGCTGTCTCATAAAATACTCTCTTTAGCAAATGAGACATGAGAGATGCTAATTTGCAATTTGCGAAGATTCGCAACTTCCGAAATTTCAAATGTTTTAATGAAACTATGGGTATATACAGATTGCCCGGACAGGAAACGTCTAAAATTCGAAAATAAGCTCTTAAGACAATACTAAAATTATTTTCTCTCATAAACTTCTTGGATATTCTGAATGGCTGCACCACAATAAGCACTCAAAAGTTAGTTTGAAAAAATGTATTCTTGTCCAAAATTTTCATTGCACAAGCATAGAAACACTCCAAAAACATGTAATTTATAATTTACAAAAGAAATGAATTATTTTGTTCAGAAAGAATAATTTATCCCCAAATAATTACCGAAATAATTAAGAAAAATACACCCAATTTACACAATTCGGCTGTCACTTTATTTCTCCGTTAATTTTTCTTTTTTCGTGTTCGCAACCCTGATAGATGTAGTTCATACGTTGGCATTATGTCTAAGTAAAGAGAGTGAGATCCAAGGAAACGCCTCATAACCTAAACGCGTGTTATAAATGTACTCATAAAAATAATTCTAATTCTTCTAATTCTTTTATGTTTTTCAATGACAATTTATTTCAATCATGCTTTGTCGCAGCATTTTACGTTTTAAATGCATACTACTCGTATATTTTAATATCACCATTCCTTAACAATCGTTGTAGCATTGCTGTGTGGAATAAATATATTTTGAATGTTTTTAAATTTAATTCAATTTTCATAATTTCGGACGAAAATTAATAACCTTGCGGCTCTAAAAACTGTATTAGTTTCACGTCTGTGCAATGCGATTCTTAACTGTCCGCTTTGCTCATAAAGCAATACTCCATTCTCATTAAATGATTCGAGAAAGTGCTCTTCTTTCGCAATGTTCATCTTGTATGTAATAAATATCCACCACGACGTCATAACCGATGTCGATTCCGGCTCTCTCTTGGGTTGTTTCGCCCCACGCTTAGACCGGCGAGGCCGAAGGCTACCCAATCCCCCCAGCGACCGCGGAACCTAATCGCGCCATAACTTGGGCGCCGCCCCATCACATTAGAACGTCCACTCGGAGGGCGCCCGGCGGGGGCCATCCACTTAAGGCTCCTTCCCCCCCCCCCCCCGGAGCTCGACCGAGAGGCTGCGGCTTCTCCAAGGTGCTCTCCGGCGCCGCGCAAGAACCCTCTCTCATTTATAAACAAGGGGGGCGCGTGGTCGAAGCAATGACCTCGCAGGATTAGGGGAACCGGCGCCAACTTCGGTGCGGGAAAGGAAGGGAAGCGAAACCCCGGCCGCAAAGACGGGCGGGGGGAGGGGCGGCGAGGCGGGGGAGTTCGAAACGAGGTGTGAACCGGCGACGGGACTGGGAGGTCGAAATGTGGAGATAGAACATACGAATAGTGATATAATAGGGTTGTTAGTGAGGCGTGTGTTAAGAAAAAATTACATCATCTTCAGGTGTAACTGAATGTTAGGAAGTAACATAATAGAAGAGTTGGACATTCGGTTGAAGCGTCAGGGGACGATTTTTTGAGTGAAAGTCAAAAACTGAAACTAGGAGAATGGTGACCATTATCACGTGGCAGAAGAGTGGCAGAGAAGAAATGGTAAGGTTCGAAGGATAGGAAATGGCAATACTAGTTGAGGCATAGCGTATCGGATGAGATTCATATTGTTCAGCAGGGTACGATAAACTAGCAAGTTTGGATGTTATGATAACGAAAATAAAATTAATGCATTGCGTGTAAAATGACGAAGAATGATTGATTGGGAATCCACAACTAGAACCAATGTAATAGCACTAAACTAATATCTACATTCATATACTGTGGTATGCTCGGAGAATGGTCACAGGCGAAGGTTGGTAGAGTGAAATCGGAGGCGAGAAATAGGTGGAAAGGGCAAGCGAGTCGTATAGAAGGGGAGCCGAGCCACCTAAGAGTTACAACTTATCAATTTCTCTCTAACCACTTATCGTGCGCAGGCGGCGGGTCCGCGGGAGGGGCGGTGTGGAGAGGGACGGGGGCGGGGCGGGCCGAAAAGTAGGTGGAGCGGGGTGGAGAGGGGCGTGGCGGGGCAGGGTGGAGGCTCGCCACCGCCCGGCTAACGGACCAACTTCGCCTAATGCGCGGCTGCTGCTGCTGCTGCTGCTGTCGCCGCCCCCGCCGCCTCCGACACCGCCGCCACGGCCGCACCAAGATGCTAAATGGCGCCCATTAGACCATGATTTACTCGCCGCCCTCGCCGCTGACACTAATGCCGTAATCCGGCTCGAACCTCGGACCGCATGGTAATCACACATTTTAATAGTTCATAAGCCAGCTTCGCGGCGCACCCGATTTGCCGACTTCTTGTCGCTCCGCTTCCCGCGGCGGCGGGCTTCTGGTTTGGGCTACGCAGATGCAATGATTCGTTGCGACCACTGTGCATGAATAAATTCGTTATCTATCTTATCGACCTTCACTCTTTATCTTTTTACTACCTTTAAACCCATTTATTCTTTATCATTTGCATACCTCCACCACAAACCGTAATGTTTTGAATACAATAATGTGTGGTGTATATAATATAGTAAATTTAAACTATATATGAACAGATCTCAGTACGAAAACAGAAGTTACAAATAATATACAAAGAAATATTACGTAAAACACACGATATTAATAAAAAATACTTTGAAAATTAGCGTCATTTACTTGAACTTCAAGGTTGCTAGAGACTCATGAACTTTACGCCAATGTTACGGCGCGAGCAAAATATTTTGAAATCAAAACATCAACTCCTTAACATCAGTAAAGAAGCCCATGATTCTCTTTAGGAAAATCTGTTTTCTACCCGACAAGAAAATTCTGAACGGGTTTTTTTGGCACATCAGGCATCTCCATCTGAGCTCACCCATTAACCTTTGAGAGGAACGCAATGGAAGCGCCAGTACCGAGAGACACGTCTTCCTCCGAGTAACGATAGCTTTGACTCCCAAGGGCCTCAGAGAGGAAGGTGCTCTTTATAAAGGCCATCGGGACGCAAACACGAAGAAAGCGCGGGCGGCGGGGCTTGAAAGAAAATATTCAACCTGTGAGGACGAAAACCACAAAGATCACCGATCCCGAAAAATCCCCTCGAACGCCACGGGAGCCCGAGGCCCTGACGCAAAGTATGCCATTATTATAATTAATTACATTTTATAGAAGGAATCGGTGAAAAAGAGTCGGAGGTAAGGGGGCGGCCTGCTGGAGATAAGGGGAGAAGAACGAGGAGGTGACAGCGGTCATTGGACTGATAAAGAAGAGAGAAGCCGAGGAACGGAGCACGCGGCTGTTGTACAGAATAGATGAGGAATGGGAGGTGACGTGGGGGTGGGACCGTGTTGAAAAGCGGGAGGGTCTATAATTAAAATGCGATTCCGAATAACGGGCGTAATTAGAAATATTCATTAACCCGCGCGCGGAAGTTAATCAGGCAGGAAGCGCGGGCGACGCACGAGGTGCGGCGCTGGCGATCGTATCAGGCGAAGTGCCATGAGGCGGGCAGGGGGGGGGGGCGGACGAGAGCGACGGCGACGGCAAGGACGGTGGCGGCGGACCGTGTGCGGCGTCGCGTCCTTAAATACGCTACGCCCGAGCCTCTCTTTCATCAGCTCCTACCTTTGATCTGCCGCTGTCGCCTTGGGCGGAGCCGGCACGCTGTGTCGCCTGCGCCTCTCGCTCGCCTTACTTTATCTCTCCTCTTCAGTGTTTTGTATTCTGTTCTTAGCAAATTTTTTACTTCTTATACGCTCAATTTACGTCGAACTTCCCTGCATAATAAGAGCTTTATTTTTTCTGTCTATACTCTACACACCTTCCTTTAACGTAAGAGAGGTCAAAGGAAGATTTTATTCTGCATTTCGCATAAATACTTCAAATAGAAAAATCTGCGACTATAGCTTTGAAAATACGTATTTGTTGTGATCAAAAAAGTAGAAAAAGTAACAAATTTTATTAGTGAAACAATATGAAAGAAATTCATGAAAATATCTATTATTAAATCTAATGTAATTAATATCCATTTATTACATCAGACATATCACTAGACATTTCTGTCAAATTATTTCTGCTACATTAATTTCAAATTCGCAATGCTGCATGTCTCGGAGTTACAACTATTACGATGTAAAATTGTTAACTTTTCAATCACTTTGTTGTACTATAAAACAAGTTTAAATTCCTTACAAATAAAATCTCTCTCTCTCTCTTCATTTTGCCAACTTTCACAATACACTCAAATGCTTGCTTTTGCCAGTCGACGAAAGAATGATTACTTTCGATACATCGATTGCAACTTGCTCCTCAAAATGAAGCAAGATCAATTATTGTAGTTGCTATTGAACGAAGTAATGAACAAACGGCAGCAGGTATGCATATTCTTAACTTAATTTTAACATATTATTAATATTTTGTTCTTGCTATATAAAATCCGATCATAAAAGCAAAAACATTAGAACCCACTATCTTTTATTTTAAAAAATCGGGAAATTGGGTTGAGTAGAATGGTCAAAATACAGTCCGTAGTGTATTAAAAGCTTGGTTATCAATCTATACCTATACATGTAATACAAAATTGCTTGCATCACATTTTATCTCAATAGTTATTAATGTATTAAGGGCGAAAAAATAATGATTTTGGATAACGTGTCTACCAACTGATGCGGCGCGCAGCGAGGCCAACATTCGAAAATTACCGAGTCTGAAATCATTTATTTTCTGCCCGGGGTTCAGACTCGTACAACTAGTTTTCGAATACTCACCTCCCAATTTTAAGTTTAAAGTTTTAGAGAGAACTCTTTTAAACTATCCGGTTTAGATGCATAAATACAGATTTTTTTGTAATATCGTATCGGAAGTTGTGAGAACAAATGCTCGAACGGTGAGATCACAAAAGACGTTCAAGTTCCAAGAATAATATTTAAAAACCTAACTTTGAATAAATAAGTTCATATGTTATAATAAAAATGTTAATGAGCGAAGAGTTAAATACGTTCTCTATTCTAAGAATACTAAATATTATTTGTAAATGTTCGAAATTGATTTGTTTCCATTGGCTTGAATTACGTTATGTTGAGCATTGACAGCCAAATTATTTTTTCGGCCTTGGCCACGAAATCTGAGCTTTCCAGCCAATAAATGCTCCGCAAAGTGCGGCTTTAGAGGTGTATTATACGAAGAAAACAAATTAACAACCTTTCAAAGGGCCGTGTCAGCGGACCTCCACAGACGCCACATAAAGCACCGAGTGAATAAGCCTTTCACCCGTGAGTTACTTTATATTTCAATCAACGAGGCCACTCTCGCAACCAACAATAAAAGATCTCAAAAGTAAGAGGTATTATTATGTAACACCTGCTGGATGAAATTTTCGGACCAATATTTGTTTTAAACCGACTCAGGTGCTACAGTTTGATGTAGCGTGTAATATCTCGGCGTCTAACTGAGACTTGTGTTTCAGAGCGATATCATCACTAATGGGAGAAAGTTCTTTTGTGTTTCTTTAGAAGACAGAAGAGAAAACATCACATATTTATCAGCATATAACATTTAATACCATGTAAAAGCTAAAAATCTTAAGTGTATTTGGTTCTGGACATGACTGAGATTTATTAAAATATATTATTATTCAATGGCGGGCTTAGAGGCTTTACAAGTGATGATTTCAGAATCACATAAACATATCTTTCGTGGGCTGCAATAAAAACACAACTAAAAAAGTCAGATGTTGACATAAATGAGTTTGAAGTTTTCACCTTGTATAGAAATGCATCATTCTTGCATTCCCACTTCTGCTATTTGTTGGTGAGATATTGTTTCGGTGTGCTGCAGTTGCTGATGAAAGGTATGCAATCCGCAATGCTGGAGAATGCATTAATTTCGTTTTCGTATTGTTTGAGTTGTGCTACTATTGCAGCCCACGAGTGATATAATACATTTACAGATATTTGAGGTTAACTAAATTGGGCTTCTGCAATGTCTGTATCTGTTAAATGCAGTCATTATTTGGTTGAAGGTGGTGAAGTAAGTTTGCAGCGGAGAGGAAGTATTATTTTATGACATCGTACGAATATAGTTTCTTAATTCCTGGAAGAAGTGACACTTTTCTAGTGGAATGGAAGTTACATTTACGACAGAAGGAAGTCATATTATACTTCAAGATACTTCACTGCGGTATGGGAGGGTGACAGGGAATAGTTTAAGAGCGTGAGAGACATTGATAATGTGAATATGTCAGCAGAATCTTTAGGAGTATTCGTATTTTGTGTCATATTATAAGTTGGCGACTGCGTTGTCCATATCATAGATGGATGTGAAGAGGAGAAAGTCGTCGGCAAATAGAGATATTTAAGAAGAGAGGTGTAGAGGTGTGACATATGTACTGTGCAGAAATGGACATATAGTGCCCTACATTGTGGCATTCCTTCTTTGATGGGTGAAGGTAGGAAGTCAAGTTATTTTTCTGAACTGAAAGGGTTTTGCTATAAAAAACTGTCTACTGTGTACAAACATTGTGGAATAACTGAATGAATAATTTATTCAGGAATCGTGGATTGCAACCACAGTAAACAAAGGTGCGAGCTAGATTAAGGAATACCGTTACAATGTGTTGGTGTTGTTGAAAGGAGGATGCGATGTTTCTTCATTTCAGAGCAAGGGATGATATGGTGAGGGTGTGTTGGTGATCCCAAATTGAAATGCGAGAATTTCATTGCTGATTACAAGAAACTTTAGTAGTGGGGAATTAATTATTTTTGGCGGCTTATAAGAGTTGGCAGATGAAATATTAGCGATAGTTTCCAGGTCAAGAACAAGTTTTATTAAGTTTAAGACTTGCACATTTTTGTTGAAAATATATAAATTTGATGATCACTTCGAGAAAGAGTCCTTCCTAAACACGGAAGATAATAAACACCTTCAGTTAATCTCAACAATATGTGTTTATGTACAACACACGCTATTGTAATAATACTTAAGATATTTCAGCAAGCAACATAGAATACTGAAAAATTACGTACAGGACAATAATACTAATTTAACACACAACATAAAAAAACAACTTTTTTAAAATGTAAGAGTGAAAGTAATTACGAATTTCAACCCCAGCACTACATCAATCAGTGCGCGAAAAGGATTTTTAAATAGTGAAGAAAAATTCCTCTATACTGCATTATGTAAACTACGGCTTGTTTAAGAACAAAACTTTAAATAAGCATGTGCGACGACGACGATACATACGTGGCTAAATTTGTCGTTCAGCAAGTATAAAATTTGTAAATACTATTTACTGTTTAAATTTCACAATTCCCAGTGCTCTACTACCACTTAATTGAATATCGCTTCAATTTATTCACTGAACTACAATTGTCAAGAAAAAGTTGACGTGAGTGCAAACGATTACATTTCGCAAATAAACATTTTGTAAATATTGAAATGTCAAAAGCTGACACATAAATTGAAGCTATAGACAATGACAATTCCATATTGAATTCACTCAAACTCAATACAACGACAGAGCATGTTGTAGATTTTCCCCATGGATGCAATTTTTCCAATTTAGGGACGGCCCATACCATCTCCTTCATGTTCCTGTAATTAGCACCAACCGCCACGGATTGAAGTGAAGATGGCCGTAATGCAGCGGAAAAAGCTCTATGCTTCATTAAAGAACTATGGTGAGACTATGTTTCAGATTTCCATTGATGAGAATGTAATATATATCCAACAGCTCTTCCTACTATATTCTTCATATCTTGTCATCTTTAGTTTCTATGACAAAAACAATTTTGAAAAAAGCGGGGCTGCTCCTCAATTTCTATGCAACATTCAGATTGCCACAAATGTTCATCACTGTCACCTTTCAACACATTTTAAATTGTTATAATTATATTAAAATTCATATATTTAACAAGAAAGAAGTATTTAATTGTTTAGAATCAAAATGATTAGCATCTCTATGATTAGATATCAAAGAGAAAACAACCTGAACGCTATTTTTTACATCTTCAGTTGCCGTGTACTTGCGACGTAGACTGTAGAGACGGTTCATTGTGACTTTCAGAGTGGCCTTTAAAGTTTGTCCATTCTTAGTATATGATTCCGAAAGTCAGGAATATTCGTTTATTTAATGTTAAGACCCATTGTTTGCCAGATAATGAAACGTGGGGAAGTGTTTAACATAGTAACATTTATTCGAAATTGTTCACTAATAACCAATATTTTGACAGAAATATTGACAGCAATGATGTGTCCAACTAAATACTAGATTTTTCAGAAGGCAAATCATAAATCTAGGAGTACAAATCATAGGGAAATATATATATATATATATATATATATATATATATATATATATATATATATATATATATATGCTATATTAACCTACATTAAAAATCCAAAATCGCCGGAAGAACGTAATAATATGAACAAAATTAGCTGAAACCTGACGATGCTCCTTTGTTTCCCTTTTCCAAACTTAACGATGGTGGGTTCATACACATGGAAAAGTCTCCAAAAAGCACCAAACTTGTGCACGACAGCTATGGGTGCATACTTATTGTAAATAATAGGCATAAAAACTGCAGGCAACGTAAGGAAAAGATGTGTGTGTTGTAGAATCCGATCCAATAACACATTCATCGTGGGAGCGAGAAGCCACCTCCCCACGCAGGCAGGCCACGGCGCAGCGAGAGGCACGGCCCAGTGCGGCAAGGGCGCGGCCGCAGAGAGGCCGTGGCTCGGAGCCAGCGCGCGTCCAGGGCGCGGCGCGGGCGGGGGACGGGGCGGGGGGGGGGGTGCGGGCCGGCCGTAGACCGACACGTGAAAGGGGTCGGCCGGCCCTCTGAAAGGGCCCGGCCCTCAATGTCCCGTCCTTATCGCCCTATCGCCCCCGCAGGCGCCTGCAGGAGTGGGCTTCGGCGCGGCCCCAGCGCCCCATCCCACCCCGCTCCCCCTTATTACACGTGGGGGGCTCGTCCGCCCTTCCCACGCCCCCACCCGTGAGGAAACCGGCAAGTGCAGCTGTGAGGAAGCACGCCAAGCAGACCAAAGGCTCAAAGTGACGGAGGAGTCAGCGGTGGGGAGAGGGAGGGAAATGATGATATCATCACTGAGAACGAGATCCAGATGCTGATAATGAAGCTGTCGATTGAGAGTTGTGTGTCTGTTCATTGAGTGGGGGAAGATACATATGGTACAGGAGATATATAATGATACGAGTACCTGTGTCAAGAGCTAGGGGAGTGGTGAATATGTCACAGTGCATAGAGACCGTGAGCAAGAGAAAGGGCCAGATCGAGGGCGAGGGAAAGGGCAAGGGCGAAGGTGAGATCCAAGGCGAGGGAAGGGGCAAAGACGAAAGTGGTGGCAAGGACGAAGGTGAGGGCAAGGGCAAAGGTAACGGCGACCACAATAGTGAGATGGACGACGAATGCTAGTGTAAGAGCGAGGGGGAGTGTGAGTGCGAGTTTGAGGGATACGAGTAGAGCAAGGGCGAGAACGGAAGCGAGGGAGGAGAACAGACATGGCGATGACGGGGCGAGCGGGGGCGAGCGGGGCGGCAGCGAGGGCAAGGAAGAGGATCCCTGGGGTATACGGGGTTTGGTCGGCGGCGCGGCCTGAGCGACGTCTCCCTCGGGGCCCGCGCGAGATGGCCAACTTGCTTTAAACCCGAATCCAAATAAGTGGAAAATGTACTTAATTACAGTTGGCTGATTACCAAAACAAGGAAATTGGTTTTTCGGCTGGGCCGCCGGGAATTATACAAAGTATTTTCGCACTCGACGTAGAATCCGCGCCGCCCGCAGCGATGGCGTCGGCCGCGAGGGGTGGGCGGTCGGAGATTAGCTTAAGCTGCGTGGCCGATGCCGATATTTGGCGGCGGGAGCGCGCCCCTGCGGCCGAAGCCACAACAGTGTCGCTGCTAAAACCGCTGACTACGTGGGAGCAGTGATACTTGCGGTGAATGTACCCCTTCTGCGGAAATTATTGCAAACAGAGAACGGAGGTAAATTTATTTCACTAGTTGTATTTTATTTCATAAAAGTAGCTTATATTTATTTTAAAACAATGCAAGACTTTTCATAGGTTAGGAGAATTTAGTTACATACGACGGACTAGTTTTTTTAATACTCATTCCGAACAATTACTGAAATGTTCAACATAGACATATTCAATAACAAGAGTAATTGGTACACTCCAAAACGAAAGCATTCAGAACACGTTTTATTCTATTTAATTATTTTTGCAGTGAGTCTTAATGTGAAAGTTACGGAAGGCTCAGAATGCCCACGTAATTTTATTGAACAAGTTTGAATAATGAGGGAACGAGATATGAATTGCGTATTTAAAGGTAACCCTTGCGCCACATAATGGATACATAAGTATCGTTAAATGACGATACTTAGGTTATATATATATATATATATATATATATATATATATATATATATATATATTTATTTATTTATTTTGACTGTGTATTCGTTTTGCATAAAGCACTGACGTTGTTAGCATCTATTAAAAGGTCCCGCATTTCTTCTAATATTTCTAACTTTACAAATCTTGTTACTGTTAATAGCAGACCATTGATAATTGAGAGTTCAACGGCATTTATTTCGACATAATTCTTATTATAGCACTAATTTCGTTTTCATCATGTGTGACTTAACACAATTGCAGTGAATAATTATTTATGACTTGAGCGATAAAAATCATTTTTACCTCGGGGTGTCATATACTATTTTTTAGACAGCCTTACTGGCTTTTATTTTAATTGAAGTTTACAAATCACTTTTGTTGCATTCAGTTTTATCCGACATTCGAGCATCGTCTCACTTTAGCACTAGAGCTACAAATTGAACTTTTAGCACGCTGTGCACCCCCTAATAGTAACTGCTTCTACTAGTCCCAATCCAAAAATCCAACTATTTTATCCAACCGCAAGAACGTCCCTCGAAATTTAGCCTTGATCCCAATTCATGTCTCATCTCCTGTCTGTTTGTGAAGGAGCGCGCTGGCACTTGTTCGGCCGAAAGTCGGAAGAAGGCGTAAAACGCATGAGGGGTGGGGAAGAGAATGAGCTCCTTGACGTGGCGGAGCGCCGCACGTTACGGCTAAACTCAGCCAACCGCCTTATCTCGTGGCCGCGGCGCAAGGAGACGACGCGAGAGAGGGCGCGGGCGCGGGGTGGGGGCGGGCCGCGACGGCAAGGCAATAATGTGGAGACGAGTTCATCGTTTTAACTCAAAACATTGAGCGGAATTTAAAGCCCCGCCCGAGGGCGAGATACGGCGGGGAAGGCGCTAACGAGAGCCAACAGGGCGCGGGGCGCGGCGGGGTCGGGAGAGGAGCGGGCGGCGGAGCGGCATTAAACGCTCCTGACGCGGCCCGTGCGCGCGCGTCCGCCCGCCCAGACGTCTTCGCCGTGTCTGCGGTGGGTGACATGTGCCAGCGAAATGCCCCGCTTTGCGGCGGCAGCCGCGACATCGGCGAGCGCACAGCGGAGGCGGCGGAAGGTTTTAGTGATGGGGGAAATAGCAACGGAGGAGGCGGGAAAGACACGCCGAGGAAGAGGGAGTATTCAAAAGAAGCGTTTCCAGCCGCGGTTTGTACTGGTAAGACGATAGCAAGGTTTGGATGACGTGAAAATCTTAGCGGAGAGAAAGAGAATAAATACTTCGGTGACATTACATAAAGTCCGGGGGAGGGACTTAAGCCTTTCTTGATTATTTTATTATACATAGCAATAGTTAATACGTTGTTAATCAAATTTATTTATTTATTATTACGACATCAAATATTGCGATAATAAATAAACTAAAAGAAATAACTTATATTTA
Organism: Gryllus longicercus; assembly: GCA_038098605.1. Taxonomy (NCBI): domain Eukaryota; kingdom Metazoa; phylum Arthropoda; class Insecta; order Orthoptera; family Gryllidae; genus Gryllus; species Gryllus longicercus. The sequence continues at coordinate 255,291 of JAZDUA010000410.1, read as the reverse complement.
TTAGACTGAAAGGTTATAGAGACAAGTTAATTATGAACTAGCCTATATTTAGTTGACACAAAGTTAAAACACATCGAAGTACAAAGAAATACGCTTAATGAAATGCTAAAATAACCGTTCCGTTTTACCCTCATTCAACACTTTCCCAACTGAAAACTGAGTAATGCGTTAGACACAGGACAGAAACAGCTGGGGCCCAACAAGAGGAAAGATTCGCAGAAGCGACGCGTCGCGCACGACGCAAGCGCAAGACGCAAGACGCAAGTCGCGAGAGAGGGAGGCGAGGAGGCCTCGTCGTCTTCACGCGACGAAGCGTCGGTCGGCGAGCGGAGATCCGCATCTCGGAAATAAGGCGGGCCCGCTTTTTTAATCTGGCGAGGCCGGCTCGTGCAATGACGCATGGGCGCCTCGCCGCCGCCGCAGATAGCCGCGTCAGATTAACCGCGCCGGGTCCGGGCCTCAGATACCGCCCGCCGCCGACGCCACAAAAGGCACCGTCGCCTGCGCGTCCCGCCCCGCAAGGCCAGCCCTGGCGCCGCCCGCATAGCGCCGCTCTCACGAGATTACGAACGTAAAAACGCGCGCTCCGCGAGAGAAGGCAAGCGCTTGTCGAGGCGCGAGGGCATGCATTTTACGGCACGCGATTCTACGCGAAGGTTCGAGTGATGGACCCACCGTTAAAACTACTTCTAGTTGAAATGCTAACATTCAACGTTGCCGTACTTTTTAATGAGGAAATAATATGTCTATCTTAGCCTGATTTATTGGACACTTGGGAGAACTTAATATCGGAGATGAGATGGGATGTGATACTTTTCTTACACAACTTGGAGATTGAAATAGAAAACCTAATTAAAACGTAAGTCGAATGTGTGTGTTCTGCATTTATGGGCCAGATTAATCAGATTTTTCCCACTAGGTGTGTTCCCAGATCTGGCCCTGTTTTATGTACTATACACAAGAGGGGGTACGGAAGTAACGTGGCAAGCATGACGTATTCCCTTCCCCGCATCTAGCACACTTGGTGTAACTAAGCTTTTATTTCGTCACTCAGCAGTAGAAACCGAGTCAATACATGTTAAAAGCATGAGCTTTATGTTTGCTCCCACCGGGAATTAAATACGGGATCTCACCACGGAAAGCTAGCTCACTGTCTGTGAGCCACGCGAGGGGCATAGATCCAAAATAGTAAAGATTTATTAGCACAGCTATTATTTTCCGCTGTGACGAACGGTCAATAGTTCAAACTTTGTTCAGTGTTCTTTTTAGAAACGAGAAATAATTACAAAAAATGAACGATTAATATAATTTTGAAGAATTTTTAATAACTGATCAACTATCAGAAAAATTGCCAGAGGAAGACGAGACATTGCCGACATTTCCTTAGTTGCCCAAACACATTTCATGTTGACATTTCACGTCAATTATTCACCCGTTGTACAGTCGTCTGACGATAGTGCTAATTGGATTATGTCCCTCGCATTTTAAAAGTGTGGATTTCCATTCCTGTATTATCATTTTCCTTGGTCCTTATTATTACAAACTGTTTTTTCAATGTTTATGTTTTAATTGCTATTATTTAGAAAAATAATTAAATATTAGATTAATTGTTATTTATTTAAGGTAAAACTGTCTAATAGGTCCTGCAAAAATTAAAAAAGAATCCAAGTCAATTACATCCATGAGAGAATATTTTAAACATTATTGAAAATAGCAGATATCATGAAAAGTAAATTGTTTCAGATATGAAATAGCATGAAACATTATGGAAGAGCCCATCAACACGGATATCTTGTAAAAATTCATACAAGCCTAGTCAAACATTAGCAAGAGACCAGCCCTGTCTCGAATGTCAAGAAAAATCCATTTTCTTGTCAAGTACTTGAGGATTACTTAAGAGGATCTGCTGAGATCAAAACAAACTGCATAGGCGTACAAAATGTATTTACATACAAGCTCGAACTGCAGTAAATCTTAACCGAGGAAGAACAGCTCAAACATAAACAAAGCAACCTCAAGGCAGACATGGAACAAGGAAGTCTGAAGGGGACCGGTTAGGCAATTTGAAGTACATCAGCGTGGAGCGGTTCGCCGCATCAAAATATTCAGGGGCTCACCCAGAAAATGACATAATGTCAATAAATATCTAATATTATTTTTTTAAATTCTATTGAATGTATTTTATAAAACCTAGTTAAAGAAATAAAAATCTCTATGAAGTAGAAGCAAAACAGTTGAGCGAATGGTCTGCAAATTGACTGCGAGTGTACTGTAGGCGTGTACTTGATGTTATTTTCATTAGTGTTTACATCATCCCAAAGACGAAAATACAAAATTAAAGAAATGTTTTATACTGTATATGAAACGCCTTGAAAGAGAAATGAAGGTATTTGAAACATATTATATTCTAAAATATTTCACTGCTACTGGTGCAAAAACAGTGTCATCTGATGACTTGTATATGGTTTATGAATGTGGAAAATCAAGACAACTCAAACAATTTCCTTGAAAAAAAATTAAAACTAGAGCACTCACTTCCAAGTCAGAACTATTTTTGAGTTTAGAAAACATACATTTAGTCCCTCATAAAAGAATGACATCACAGAAGCATCGAAAGATAGGAGAACGACATGTGCGAGGAAGAAAAAAATATCGGTTTCAAAGTCGTTCGCAAGTGTGATACTTTAAACGGTTAGGTAGAAAGTCGCACGTCCATTTCAAAATGTTTTTGGAGTCTGTCTGTAAAGGGCGCTTGCTACGCCAAGCAGACGATTCCTTCGACGGATGTAGCTCCGTCAGCTTTCCCAGCCCCGGGCGCCGCGTGTCGTCAGTGGCGCCAGGCGCGTCTTCTGGCGGAGCCTCAAAGCGCCAACGAGCCGCCCGTAAAATCGCAGGCGTCGGCGCGCGCGGCGTCAAATCAGGCCCCGTTTCACCCCGCAGTCCGTCGCGTCGCGTTGCGCTTCGGAAACGAGCGTCGGCGCCGCTGGATGTGGCGTCCCACGCGACCACTCCGAGGTGGTTTGCTCTAAGCGTCGCCGCTTCAGAAATTGCGTTTCTTGGAGGGCGCCGTTTGACGGCGACGTGTCCGGCGGTGCTCGATATCGCGCGCGCCGCGCTGGCGCCGGCGCCGTCGCGTTGTTGACCCGGGCGTCGCGACGCCGCTCACAAATAAGCCTATCAGATGCTCACCACCGACGAGGCCCCGAGGTTTGTCGCGAAGAAACCGCGTCAGCGACGGCACAACACGTCGGTCCGAAGAGACGCCAGCGGGACGCGAGCCCTTATCGAAATCACAAAGTCAATATCGCCGCGCGCGGGGCTCCTATTGCCGAACCTACGGAGTCAGGAAGGGGCCGGGTCGCCGGGGTCGGTGTCGGCGCCATATTGCAGCGGTCAAGGCGGCGAATCGGACGGATGGGGGTCGAGGGGAGGGGACCCGCTCGGTGGGACGGCAGTAACGCGATAAAACGTGGGCGGGGACGCCGCTGGAAGGAGGGCGGTGCGTGGGGTGGACGGCGGCGTCACGAGGGGAGCGATGGCCGGCCGGAATGAGGTTCGAGGCAGGCGCTCGAGCGTGGAAGGCCGCTATGGGGTCAGCAGGGTCGGCCGAGGTCAAAAGGACGAGGGTGTACCAGCGACGGGTTATGTGGTGAAGGTAGCTGACGTGAATATAACAAAGACAAGACGCAACAGAGGAAGGATAATGGAAAAGAGATGTGTATACACGAAATGAATACCATTAAATGGGAGAGAATAAATGAAAGATGGAAGAAAATTAATATGTACACAAGGAAACTTGACAATGTAATCAGATAAAGGCATTATATTAATATATCAAAAAGAATAACATAAACTGAGTTAATGTACTGGCAGTAACAATAGAGTATTAAGCAAAGAGTTACTAGTTGTTAACAATACTAATAACGAGATTTTTCTATGCTTTAAAAAATTGAAGTACTAGAAGAACATAAAAGCTAGAAGATTGCTGACCAGGAGGGAAGAAAGAAAAAACACGAAGAGAGCGGGCCTTAGAGAGCAGCGCGTAGGCACCGGCCAAGACAAAAGAAACGAAGGAAAGGATAATGCACGTCCTCCCAAGCGGCGCGGTGAAGCGGGGCGCGCATAAGCGGCGGCGAGGTCAAGCCCAAAGAAAGGGTGGCGAGGGCAAGGCATGGAGAGCCGCAGCGGGGGTGGGGCGGGGCTAAGGGCGTGACGACGGCGAGGGTCTCACGATTACCGTGGAGCGGGGCGCGGGCTGAGGGGAGGAGAGTGGAGGTGGGGGGGGGCGGGGTCGTGGGGCGGGGTCGTGGGGCGCGGGGCGGTGCGTGGGCGGCGCGGCGTAGCGCGTCTTCCGGCCGAGGCCATGCATATGCATGAGAGCCCGGCACCTCTTATTACGCGCCGGGGCCACCGGGGGCCAAAGGGGGCCACGGGGGGCGCGCGCCTGTTTGCGCCCAATCACAGGGCGCGAGCGTAATCAGCATCGGCGCGCGTAATCACACCCGCCCCCTCCCTCCCGCTCGATTTACTCCGCCCACCTCCCCCACCCCGCGCCTCCGCGACGCCACGGCGCCCCCGACCGCTCGCGCGCCCGCCGCGGAATTAAAAAGAGAAGCTCGCAATTATTTCCATAAATGCTTTTTCCCGCGCGCTTCCTTGCGCCGTTATTAACGAAGCACGCCGCCGGCATGAATACTTAGTTACTGTGCGGAGGCTGCGCGCGCGGGGGCAAAGGCATGGAAGGAGGAGTCGGGGGCGGAGGCGCGAGCGACGGCGGGCTGCAGATAGGGGCGTTCATTCGGTCACCGTTTGGAAAGTGGGGTGGACACGAAGCTCGCACGAAAGAACGAGGTTAACGGGGAAAGCGACGATTGGGGTTTGAAGGGTGAGCTAGTTTTACGGTCATTAATTAAAGCTGAGCGACAAGGTTCATCGATGTATTCATGAGGGAAGAAGTCAATGGATTGGACAATGTATTCTAGAAGATCAATAAAATTAAGCGGTGATGTAAAGAGTGACGCAGGTTATATCGGATACGGGACATTATTATAAAGTGCAATGTTGAAAATTAAAAACATAGGTAAGAATAGAAAAAGATGCATGAAAAAAAATACTGAAAGAGTTTAAGAAAATTAGAGAAAATAATTATTAAATAATGCTTAGAAATTGATAATGCCAGGTGAAAAACGCAGTTCAAAAGAAGTGATGTAATGTAACTGTAGGAGTGTATCTGCAAGTTAATAACCATCGAACAATAACACCTTTGACGATATGCGTCACAAACCCTGGCAACCAAAGCCAGAGAGCCACGTAACTGCTAAAGGAAAGCGCACACAGCGCGGAAGACCAAACGGACGCCGCAGCGTTCGCCGAAGGGGGGAGGCGAATTTATAATTCGGTTGCGTCGAACTCAGGCTCTGGCGCGGGCGCGGTCCTGGGCGGGCGCTTAATCAGTGTTTTTGGAGCGGCGGATTGATGCCCGATGAAGTACCGCACGCCAGCGATGGCCAGCGGCCGTAAAGTCATTCCACATTCACAGCGGCCGCGAGCGGCTGATAACACGCGGCGGCCGGCTGCAGCAGCCGCGCAGCCCAACCGGCCGCCCGCCTGCCCGCCCGCGGCCGCGTAACGAACGCGCGTTATCGAGTTAAAAGTGCGCGTCCTCGTAATGATCCGCCGCGCGCCGCCGTCGGCGGGGGGGGGGGGGGCGGGCGGCCGCCCGTCCCTGCCGCCCCCACCCACCCCCGCCCCTCGCACGGGATTTCCTTTATTTATGACCCGCCGAAAAACCTGCACCCGCGCTTCCAATTTCGGAGCTGCGGGAGGAATATATTTGAGTCGATCCGCGCGCCAGAAGGGAGATCGGTGCGTGCGCGCGGCTCTTACGTTGCGCCGCGTCCGACAAGTACCGCACGCGTGTTGTGTGTTCGGAATGAAACCGATGAGAATTTACATGAGCAGCGAATGTGTAGCTTAAATGTCGTTCTCCACCTGAATTGCAATAACTGTATTTTCGTAAAGGAATTTACTGATTTTAAACGTAATTTTCATATGCGATTTAAGGAAAATTCGATTTGCAATTCAAACTACAAGTGAGACTTTTTATCAACTTTAAGACGTGAATTGTTTGTGCTTGGTTGAAGGCAATACTGCCAATTAATATTCGCTTCATTATTAGGTCACATTAAATTAAATCAAGTGTATTTCACATCTTCACATGAAACGCAGAATATTTTATAAAGACACGTTAACGTCATTTCCGCAACTGCGATACGATATTACAATTTTCATTTAAAACTGCGCACGAAATGTCAAGGTTCATCGGCCGTGTACACGTGCGATCCCTGTGTCCGCACAGACTGCGCCCCCGGCGGCGCTTGCGCGCGGGGGGCACTCGGGGCCAACGAGCTGACACGGCGCAGACACCGCCGCGGGCACCGCCACTACAATCGCCGCCGATTCAGTCCCCGGCGCAGCCCCGCTCTGCGCAGGAGACGCCCACCGCTGCGCCCCTCTGCTCCCCCCCTCGCTTCCGCATCGCCCGCGCTCACACTCACGCCCGCGTTTCCATCGCATCTATAGTCTCTCTCCCTCCCACAGCGGGATTTCCCGCTCCCCCGCCACTCACGCCCGCGCTCAACGCAGTTAGCAGCGTTTCACCCGTTCGAATATCCCGCAATCGTATTTATTAGTTGACATATGTCGGCGGCGCTCCGATGGGGCTCTATTTCAAAAGGGAGAGGGGGCGTGGCCTGCGATGCGAGGGGGTGCCGAGGGCGCCGGCGGGAGAGAAGGGGTCGGACGCCCCCGAAACATCGCCCACCGACGCGTCGGTTTTTATTTCAATTGCACAATTCGGAAATTATCGTAAACAAACAGTCGGTGGGCGAGCGGGGTGCGCCGGCGCCGGCAGGGACGGCGGCCTGGGGCAGCGGGGCAGGGCCGGGGAGGGGGCGGCGCCGTCTGATTGAGGCATGTCGTCACGCTCCGTTCGCTCCGCGGGGGCCGTTTTTCACGGGCCGTTGTCGGCGGGAGCGGATGCAGGAGCGGGGGTGGCGCGCGGGGGAGGGGGGCGACGCGGCCCATCGATTGGGCGGTGGCGGCGGCCGGGGGGCGGCGGAGGCCGGCCGCGTGCCCGGGAGCGCTCGCCCGCCACCCGCCGCCCGCTGACCCCTTGTGCCCGTGGCCCCGCGCCCTCTGGCAAGCGCCGCAGCCGCCGCCACTCGCGCAATTGGCGAGGGTGGTCGGGGCCCCGGGCCCGGAGTGTTTCCCAGAAACTGTCAAAGTCGATGGAAAAATGAAATGCCCCGCAGGACACCACACAGACCTCTCGTTTATTAAATTTAGGAAACATTTGATTTTTTTCAAAAACTGCTTTGGTCGGTTTTCGAAAGAGTGGTATGCGTTTGGTGAAATATCGTGGACTTATCAAAGAAAGCCTCGCCTATTATGAGAAAAGATACGCCGGGATACTGATCGCAAGTTCGCGATTTCAAACCCGGTCAAAGTCAGAGGATTTTTGAGGGAATCAAAAATCGACGGCATGCATGCGGACGTCGTCGGCATGCAAAACAGATCCCGGGAAAGACATTTGACTGACCCTAGAAAAATTAAATCCACTTGCAATTTAACACCAATAAGAGTTTCGATTTGAATTTCAAGATAAGATTGCGTACATTGTATCTTGGCCTGCGCTATCTGATATTCGAATCAAACGTCAAAACATTCGCGTCTAGGGAAAGCAATGGAAAAACTACCCTAGCTCACTTTTTCAGGATGACTCACAAGAAAGTGCTAAGGGCTTCTGGAGACTAGCCGATGTACTAGTCACTATATGGTATTCAAAAAGATACAAATTTCTGATACCACACGAAATATACACCAATCTCAATTGTGGTGCAAATACTAAGCATGTACAACGCGCGAGTGCCTGACATGGAGTTTCGCGGAACTGGAGACAGAACACAGGAGTTTCTACTTTCCCCCATGCGAAAAGAAATTAAAAGAACTACGCAGCGTCCGGATATGTGAGAGGGGTCTGTGGATTTATGAGAGCCACAAGAACTCGAGGAAAATACAAAAATATAGTAGTTTCGATTTGAACTGAATGTGCAAATTTATGATTGGGTTATTCCACCTATTCTCAAATTGCGAGCACATACTAAATACTCAATGCGTCACTGCTTCTATCGCCGCTGACGTCATACGGTAGCAAGGGTGGCAGTTAAATATTCCACGTTAAATTCACGCTAAATATTTGTTACTCACGTGTTAGGCAGCAACGTTTTTTGATATTCTTTGTATATATATGAATTGTAATACTGTGTATCCGTAGATTCTATACTATGTTATTGCAGTATTTGTAAAGACATTTTTTGTGGAAATATTTAATTACAGTGTTATACGAGAGTAATTTGTTTGTTGTTCCTGAGCAGGCGTGCGTGCTACTTTTTAGAAAACCATTTATACGGTCTTGTTTAGCAGCATTTTTGCAGCTGCAGGCCACTAGTTGGGGCTAATCGCGGCGCCGTGTCATCCTCCTGGGTCGCTCGTCGCTCTTCTTGCGCGGGGGTTGGGGCGGAGACGGGTGGGGAGCGTGGGGCGCCTCCTCATTTGGGCGGCGTATCACGACGCTTTTATCGTATCGATGTCGGGGAAGGCAGCGCAGGCTCCCAGCAACCCCGAGGGGCGGTGTGTGTTTGGTGGGGGGAGGGGAGTGAGGAAGAGGAGGCGGCGGGGCGGTCGGGGAGGGCTCGCTTCCGTGGCCGGCCGAAAGTTTTGGCGAAGAGTCTCTGGCAGCGCAGGGTGGGTGGGTGGGGGGACGTGGGAGGGGGCCGGTGGCGAAAAAGTACGGTTGGCAGCGGCGGCCGCATCAGCGTGATTCGCCCCGGTGGGAGGGTGGGGCTGGGCGCAAGAAGCGGCCCGCAGGCGGGGGCGGGAGTCGCGAGGGGCGGGAGGCCAGTCGGCCGGACGTGTTTCTTGCTGCTTTGCCACCACCGCCCGCCCGCTCCGCCGCCGCGGCCACCCACGCCGGGAACGCAGCGCGCCCTCGCCACAATCGACTTAACATGGCGAATTAAGTTGAGTCGCTATCGACCCGGAACCAATTACCGTCGTCTGCGTATATCGCCACTAAAAACCAACTGTTATGCGCGGGGCGGGGTGGGGCGAGGCGAGCGCGCAACGGCCCGGCGAGGGGGCGCGACCACGCGCGGAGAACAGCGCTCCAACGGCTCGTCCGCGGTTATTCCGAATTAATCCGCACCTCTGCCGAATTCATTATCATCGGCGCGAAGGAGCGCGTCCTCCGGGAAGGCCGAGATTACAGGCCTCACCGCCAGCGATAACGTTCGGATACGACAGGTTTTATTAAAACCAATTCCGTGTAGGACTAGTAGTAGTAATGGCGCGAGAGGGGGTGGTAGGCGGCGACCACCGAAGAAGAGATAATGCTAGTCGCGAGAGGGGGGGAGTGTTCATTACGGCGGCGGGGCGCCGGGCGAGTGCCTAGCAAATTGCTGTGAAATGACGATTCCGCCGCGGTAAACCGCTTATTGTCAACCGTGACATTAATATCATTAAGGGAACGTATTGTAGAGCGCGGTCGCAGGGCGGTCCCGTCTCTGCGTAGGCGAACAATCCCCCGCCGCGAGGTCTGTAATCGAACAGGAAAAACAAAGAGTGCGACGAGGGCAAGGCACTGTTATATAAATCATTAGTGTGCTAGGTCTTTATTATTTTTTTCTTCTTCAGGGAATATGAGGGTTTTGTTGTACACAGTACGAACGCTTCTTGTCAGGGCAATAAGGGGTATACATGGGGAGTAAATCATAAAAAACAATTTTCATGATCCAACTCCCACGACACCGAAAAAAGGAACCGTTGAAGTATACCAGATCCATGACACTGTAACAAGGGAACTTGTTACAGTATCATGAATCTGGTATACTCCAACGGTTCTGTTATATTATTAACACACAAATAAGCACATTAATATTTTGTGGGAAAACAGTAGTTTATTCTGCCTAAAGTAAATAGTATTTACGGACATTGAAATATTTTCTGATAATTCGTACATTCCAAAATTCACGCATAAACTTTTATAGAGAGTAGTTGAGTTTAATTCATTTAAAGAGAGATATGAATTTTTAAACCCTGGACAATTCAGTAGAAAACTCACCAAAAGCTTTATTTGGCCATGCACAAATTATTTTAAAAAGCTTTTTTCGGAAGTATTTGCAAACAGATAAGGTCAGGAGGAATTTATTAAATCGTATTTATGGAAGTTTGAACAGTGTAGTTTGTGAAATGGATAGTTTCGCCCGCAGAAACGTACGACACAAATAAAAAAATATTCATAAAATGAAATAAAGTAAGCAATACATAAAATAAGGCAAAAATTCACTCGGGGCACTTAAATTAGGCTTTTCCAGCGTTGGACATACAGACGAGTAAATAAGCATTAATATCACTCCACTTCGAATCATTGATAATCTGACACAAATCTGCGTTATCCGAGAGAAAATCTTAATATAGTTTAACTGGAACCCTGGATCCACGACATGGGAATAAAATTGCTGATTTTTGTACTACGACTCTCCCCAAGCCTTCCTTATTATTCTTCCTATTGGCGATTTTCGATAACATCCTATAATGTATTTTTGTCGTTAAAATGTGCAAAGATTTAAATTAATTTAGTTTTATCCTGTATATTTTCAACTTTTCGTTCAATACATGCAGTGTTTTGTTACCCAGAGCGATGCCCCTGCCTCATGTCTACTCTTCGCATGTCCAATCAAGTGGGGCTTGAGTAGCGGAGCACTACATTTCAATCTCTGGGTAGCGGCGATGATACCCAGGTAGACAGACAAAACGGGTTCGCGGCAGATTTTCATGCGTTCTTCACATTCCCCAGTCCCTCCCTTCATCATTGGCTTCATTATTAACAGCACCATTATAATTATCTTCCCATCAATACACCCCACCAAATTAGGTACTCTGTCAGGTTCAAGAACTGGAATCATTCTATTGGACCATAATAAAGAATTCACCCTCAGCACAAGCGACGTTCGTTGTTGCAGCGGTTAAATTACCTGTGATTGTAAAACCAGACACACGACACAAACCCAACTCACCAGTAAGACAGTGGCTGAGGTGGCTCAGGGCATCAATTGATGTCACTGCATTGCCTCTTACTAGGAGGTCCTAGGGGTCGAGACCCGGCGATGGCAGGTTTTTTCGACACCAGCTACGTGGATTGAATTGAATGGCTAGGCAGAATTCAGCCTCTGTCTAGAGGAGAAATTTAGCGGCTGGCTGCTCTGATCGGTAGTTTCCAACACCAAGCGAATGTTGGAGCAAATCTCTAACAAACGAGCCACGGTCTGCGCGCGATCTGTCCTTACTCTTCCCTATTTTATCCTCATCTTTACTGTCATACACACATACACACGCACTACACTACACTACCCTACATATCGTGAGACCATTCGGGGTATTAGAGCTTGTCCTGGCTGGGGTGGTGATCCGCTTTTGGGAGTTGAGATGCCCATGGAAAACCCCAGCAAGCTGACGTGTAGGTCGGCGTTGGTTCTCACCATGTAGAGGGTGATGATCACTGGCATATCCCGTGATAAAAACACGTAAGTCAACTTAATACTTAAGTTACTTAAGTTAATACTACACTTAAGAACTAATGTCCGTTTCAGGTGACCAGAAACACGAAATAATCAATCAATCAATCGTTTCGGAGCGGTTAAACGACAATGATTGGGAGACCGAAACACATTCGGAAACACAACTCACCAGCAAAACATTTGCCCCACACACGTTCGTCGCCCCATTTCAGTCCGCCTCCCCCTCCACACGGCCAACCGACCTGCGGTGGAGTGGCCCCAGACAAGCGGCACCCAGCCTCTGAACACCTCCTCGGCAGCGTAAGCGCCGGCCTCTCGGGAACTTGCGCAAACGCGCCTCATAAAAGCTCACGAGCGGCGCGGCGGGTCTTCGGATCGGGGGGGGGGGGAGCTCAATGACTGCCCAAAGTCATAATAAAGATTTACAGCGCTTGTTCTCGCGAATTTATGGCAGGTAATAAAAAAGGGAGATGAGATTTTTAGGCGCACAGATTGTTTTGGGCTGAAAGCGCAATAACGTCCGTGCGAGGAAAAGTGCGGAGGGGGGGGGGAGTTCAAGGGAGAGGGGGGAAGGCGCATCGCGGGTCAGACGGGCTCGAGAGCGAAAGAAGAGGGGTGCGAATGAAGGAGGATTGGGAAGGCGGATGCGATGATTAGGCCTAAACAGGAGGGCTGGTGAGATGTTTCGACGGAGTTTTCCTTCTGTCAAGCGTAATTCGAAATAATGTCATTTCTAAGCAGGAAAAGAGCACTGATCTCTATAACAATTATATAAAACCTTTACATTTCAAATGTAATTTCATTATATAACATGGAGCCGATCCGGGGGCCGATATCGCTAAGGCAGTAGTGCCGTAGCGAACTCGGACGGAAGGATCGCGGGTTCGAGTCCCGCCTCGGGCATGGTTGTATTGTGTTCATCCTTTCACCCCCTATCATCATCATATCGCATCATCCTCACAATTACTATACCGTTAAAAGCAATAGTGGTCGCTAATGACCTAGACGTTGATGCGACCTTAAATAACAAAAAAAAAAATGTCATGGACATTACTTTTCCAAATATGCATCAGTTCGTGTCCATGGAACAATATTCTAAATTTTCAAAAAACATCGGAATATATTAAAACTACCCTAGCATGTGGCCTCCGGTGAATATATTCGTGTTTAAGTTTATTGTGAATACAAGTTCAGAATAAAAATAAATTTTAAATTTAGAATGGCAAGGCTCATCCATTTTCCGGCATAGAAAGTTACATGAAAGGTAGATTACAATACATGTTTAAATTTTTAATTTCATTACAAAATTAGGTTCCATAATTTCAATCACATTTATCCAATTATTTCAATCAGATTCATTAAGTAATAATTTTCAAAAAATATCGGAAGTAGAGGGAATAGTAATTCGCAGCGTTTCACCGATGTACTGAAAGTTGTATTGAAACCTTATATCATAAATATCTATTATATTTATCTCGCAGACAATGCTGCTTCAACTTCCTTTTGGTATCGATGAATAATATTTTATTACTATCAGTATAATACAACATATTATTTATTGTAATTACTGAAATAATAAATTATATACTGTCATTAAAAATTATTCCCTTTATATATCAAAAAAACTTCCTTTTACTTATTAGTCTTCCCTGACAACATTTTATACGATTCAATGAAAACAAGCCACTCACACAATAAATACTTCATACTACAATACCATAAAAATACCTCTTTTCTAAAATTATTTCAGAATATCCCAGGGGAAGTAGGATACGAAATGTACCAATCGATTTGTCACATAGAGAGGAAACAAATAACCTATCGATTGCACTTGTAAGTTTGTACGTCATCCGAAACCCGTTTTAGTACGTTAAAGAAGCCAAGGACTAATGTTTTAGATGTATTGCTTAAAATCTTCTGGTTGGGACAGAAAAAATGATCAGTTCCTCACCAGGAGACCAAGACGCGCGAATGGCCTCTCATTTGTCTCGGTTGATACACCGAAAGTGGTCTACACATGGGTAACGGACGGACAGACGCAGGTTACTCGATTAAGAATTAAACCTGAAATAAGGAATTGAACGAGTGAAAAACCGTGTCGGCAAATTTATTCCGAAAACGAACATTTGTTTTCCCAAGGAGAGTGTTAAGAGTGTCTTTCTATGAAGAGAAACAATCCAATGTGTAAGATCGTAAACAAACGTATTTCAACCATATCCCGGTGAATGGTCGTCCAACGCAGTCCATCTCCACGCGGCCCGTTCCCGGCCACCCGCGTGCTCGAGGTGGCGAATGAATCACGAGAGCCGCGCGCGGCGGGGGGTCGTCTTCGCAGGGCGGCCGCATGCGCTGGAGATTGGACGCGGATAACGCGCCTCGGGGCCGGGGCCGGGGCCGCAGCCGCCCGGGTCGACGCCGGTGCCGACGCCGGCGGCGCTGCGACGCATCCATCCGCGGGGCGCCGAGATGAGGCGTCGGCGCCGGTGACGCGGCGCGACGCGTGACGTATGGCGCTTCACAACGCAGGGGGGCGGGGCCGGGCAGGCCAAAGGGGGGCCGAGCGAGGCAGAACGGAGCGGAATGGGGCCTAACGGATTGGGGAGGGCCAGAGCCCTAGTGAGCGGGAAGAAACACAACGGAGAAGGCCGGGGAAGAGTGGAGAGAGGCGGGGCAGAACGGAGTGAGAAGGCGTTGATCGGAGCAAGGTGGAGCAGAATGGAGTGTGACATGGAAGAACGGAGAGCGGCGGGAAACATCGGGGCAAGGAGTAACGTGGCTGAACGCAGCGGGGCGAGGGGCACTCAAGTAAACAGTTCGGAAAACGTAGAACGGACGGAAGCGGGAAGAGGAGATGCAGGGAAGATGGAGGTGGAGGTCGGGCGAGCCGGCCGGAGATGACGCGGAGGTGGGAGACCACTGGAGCGGAGCGGGGTGAAGGGATGTGGGGAATGTGGTGGCAGGGGCGGGGTGAGCCAGCCGGAGATGACGCTGAGGCGGGAGACAACTGGAGCGGAGCGGGGTGAAGGGATGTGGGGAATGTGGAGGCGGGGGCGGGGTGAGGCGGCCGGAGATGACGCTGAGGCGGAGCGAGCTGGCAGGCGGTGGCGCAGGAGCGGGAGACGATTGGAACGGACGCTGCGGAGCAGGGGCGGAGCGCGGGCTGCGGCCGCCCGTCGCGACGCCTAGGCGATCGGCCCCGCGGAGGGCGTCGGCGTCGGGGCCGGCGACGGCTGAGCGCACACCGGAGATATACGGCCGGCGGTGAGATTACTTCGGATACAATGCCACAGCCTCTCATTGCCGGCAAACGACTGCTACATTTCTTAGTCAGGCTCCCGTGGAGCCGTCTGATTGAAACTCCCAGCGCGGCGCCGTGGCGGCTTAGGAGAGGGGAGGGGCCCCGCGGGGAAAGGGTACCAAAGGGGAACGACACAGCATGCGGATAGTAGTATTGAGGGGATGAGAGAGTAGTGTTGCAATAAGGAGAAGAGCGGGGAAATCTATAAGCAAACATGTATACGGTTATTGGTGAATATTTAGGGGGACAGGAAAAGAGAGTTTTCGATTAAATATTTTTTTCGAGGTAGGACAGAAAGCATAATCGTGTTATGATTTACGATGGACGACGTGATGAACGAGCCGAGGTGTTTTAAAGTCAGATAAACTGCCTGTATGGAAGAGATCAGAGCAGTGCTGAAAGAACCGGGATGCCAGGTTGGCCCGTAGTGTAGGTTGTCGTGAAGAAGGGCCGAGGTCGTCACGACAGGAGGATAATGCGCGGTACGGGTCAGATGAACACACTGTAACAGTATCGGGATTGGGCGAGAAAACAAGTACAGAATGTTCTAACAGGACATTAAAGCCACAGAAAGTATAATGAATAGGACAGTAATTGCGAAGCCGGGAATTGTTGGGACTTCCAGCACCTCGAGTGAAAAAAGCTTTTTTTGTCGGAGATGGAAATTGCAGATAGCGAAAGAGAAAAGTGATTCACACTCTCATGAGAAGTTCGTTCGAATCGTGTAGGTAGACAATAAAACGTAGTTTGCACAGCGCATCATTAAATAATCTGATGAATATTAGATGAAACCACGCGACATGTTTTGTTTGAGAGGTGAAGAGGCTTTTTGCATAATGTTTCGTTCTGACGGCAGTGGGTAGTGACGTTCATTTCCATAACACCTCTTTTGATTTGCAATTTTTCAAAGTGAGTTTCTCACCAACATAATGTTATAACTTGGGAAAACAGACGTAACAGCAGACGCTGCCACTACAGATGGGAACAAATTTCATTTATCGCGACCACTTAACTCGGACTTCTTCACAATATGAAACACGTTATTACACATGACAATGTTGGTGGAGTATCGTTTTTCGATATAACTCAATCGTGCCGTTCGAATTTTCACAGGCGCAGGCACAAAAGTTCTGCCGCTTGATGGTCTTGTGAAATAGCGAGTGGTTGAACCATGAGCGCTTTCTTCGAATATAATAATAGCCAACAAAACATGGGCGAATCAAACAGACTTCTCTGACATGATTGACGTTTCTCCTATCGATTCACTGATATGATACAAGGATGAAAAACAGTTATTTTCAATAAAATATCAACCTTCGATTAAAATGCATTTGCATATTAAACGTATTATCTGGTGAACGAGACGCTTTCTGATACCGCAAAAACATTCTTCGCGCTCCACAAGGAAAAGCGAGAGCCGATGATTCGCATTTCAACTTTTAACTTCACATAATCGTGATGTAATTTCAAATTAAAAACAAACAAAATCTTCATAAAATTTTCCAAGAATTTCCTTCTACATTGTTGTATTAACATTATAAATGACCGCTCCCTCTCTTTCATTCCGGCGGATTTCAGAAATCCCGCCAACACTCGCTATTTTTCCTCCCGGCGCCTTCGCGGAATAGACAAAGCGGCGGCAGTCGCTCTAACAAGTGGCGTTCGCGGGCCGCGTCCGCCTCAGCCCTGCGCGCCGCCCTTTTCCGAGAAGGCCCGCTGCAGCGCCGCGCCGCCCGCAAACAGCGCAGCGACGCCGGCGCCGCCTCTTGTTTACAGCGCGGGGCCGCAGACAGATTACCGCCGCCCGCGTAGAGCCGCGCTGGGCCGAGCACAGCCACCCTGCGGAGGAGGGGCCGGCGGGGGCGCCGGGGGTGACGGAGAAATCGTGGGAAGCGAGGGTATTGGGGAGGGCGGGAACGTCAGGGGTAGGGGCGTCAGTGGAGGCGGGTTTTGGGGGGTGAAGGAGGCGTCGCGGGTGACGGGAGAGTCGGGGGAGGCGGGATTTTTCGGGGTGGCGAGGGCGGGGGCGTTGTGGGTGGCGTGAGCGTCGTGGGTTGCGGAGGAGACGGGGCTGGCGAGACCGTTGGGAAGGGTGGCGGCGTGAGAGGATGGCGCGGGAAGCGGGTGGCGAGAGTTGGAGATGGCGGAGGCGTCGGAGGGGTCGGGGATGGCGGAGACGTTGCGAGTAGCTGGAATGGCGGGGCTGTCTGAAGTGGCGGGAGACCAAGGAGGCAGGGACGTCGGAAATAGTGAGGGCGGCAGGTGTGGTAGGCGCGTCGGGGATGATGAGAGCGTTAGGATGGCGCGCGTTGGAGAGGCGGGAAGTCGAAGGTGGCAGAGGCGTCGGGGCAGGCGAGTGCATTGGGGTAAGGAGGGCGTGGGAAATGGCAAGGGTTTGCTGAGGAGAGCGCCGGGGGTGGTGAGAGCGGTGAGAACGTCCTGGAACGGGGCGGGCGACGGCAATGAGGAAAACGTTGGGAGATCCTCGCAGCCGAGAGAGAAAGCTGGTCTGCGGCAAGGAGGGAGATATCTCTGGAAGGATTGGACTGATAAACAGGTTACGTCGGACGCGAGGAAATAAGAGAAAACAAAATTGCGACGGCGAGGGAGAAAAGGAGGCTGGAATGCGGACGGTAAAGCGGAGTGTGTGAAGAAGCGACGCGTGACGAAGGCGGTGAACACGAAACAATGGGGTGTTGCGAAGAGGAGTTGACAATTGAAGAAAGGCAGAGGTCAACATCTGAGTGACATGGTTGTAGAAAGAGAAAGAGCCTCTATAGAAAAACCCAAAGAAGCACACAAAAACATCGTATCATGCAATAAATAGAAGAACTTAAATAGGGTCTTTCTTAAGAGCTGAGACTCTAGCTTGTTGTGCTACTTAGTTGACTTCATTTAACATCTCTTATTTAAAGGAAAGCCCATCAAAACGATCGAATCATTTACATTATGAATTATGTTATAAAAGCGTCAATATTATTCATCGATTTATTTATTTGTAAAAGCACAAAGCTGGTAATATAATATTTCTTATTGATATTACTTTGATGACAGTGCAATAATTTGAAAATGTAGAAATTGAATAACATTAACAGCAATGATTGAGAATAACACATCTGATTATGTGGTTATCATGCATTCTGCATGATATGCACGAATTTTATAAAACGTTTAAAAAATCTTCCCGATTTCACCTGTATGTATTCTATTTCCCATACAAATGTATCTTGTTTAACATTCATATACATATACTACGTCATATTTTATATTTTGCTTGTGGACTGTTACTTGTGGATTTGCAATTCGACAATCGAAAATATTGTATGTCATATTTGTCAACTTTTCATCCCCTTGAGTAATATCATTTATCGCTAGAAAATGAACTAAACGTTAATTCAACGCTTTTAGTGATCTACTGAACCTCTCACAAGAGAGGAAGGAAAATTTCCCCTAGCTTTCGCGAGAAGAATGAATAAGCAGTGCATCCAGCGTGTGTGCACAAATGAACAATTCTACCACTGCCTACCCCACTGCTCTCTTTACATACCAACGCTCACTGCGTCGTATTTTTCTGCCCCGAAAGCCACCACGTGACCTGGCATGCAAACGCCGAGAGAGTCTTCCGCAATTTTATCAAGCCCTCCATTTACAAGATTACAGAAAAATGTCGAGGAATCTAATTAGGAGACTGTATACGTATGCTCGACATTCATTACTCATTTTGTGCACCATCAACTACAGAATCCTACTTCCGCCAGCACTGCTCCAGGCAATTCCAAAACGATAATCTTTCTTTATTTTGCTCTCAGTCCCTACTGGTACATAAAGGTCACGGAGAGTCGCCACAATTTAGTCGCGTTTATTAAGTCTTTTGTATTTCCACGAGAATACTTCATTTTACACAATTCCAAAAATTTACGTTAGCATATATTCGCAAAACAGTGAGTGGTGTATTTACTAAAAATGTTTTCTTTGTACATCATTCGCTGTAAATGAATGTAATTTACCATACTAAGCACATTTTTAGAATAACTCTGTATCTTTGGTATTTCAGATAAACAGCATACGATGAAAATTGTATAAATACTACGTCTATATTTTGTTCACTATGTATAATATGCTATAAGAAAATTGTCTATACAAGAAAATTCGGGTATAATATTATTATTTCTTACTTTATAGAAACTCAAGTTTATTGGAAATATATTGTTCGATAAATTCTCAAATTACAATATCACTCAGTAAATTAATGAAAATTTATTTCCTAAAATGAAACAAAATCAAAACAAGAAGCTTGAAAATACACGTTCTCAGTTGTCGTAGCAGCTGGCCTTCTCTCTTCAACCTTGTTCCTTGTGTAACGCGAACCATCAATAAACAGCCATTCGACATTCAGTCGACCTACGGAGTCGTTGGAGAGAGCTCTCCGGCCGTCTAACAACGACGAGTACTATTCCATAGCGTTCTTCCGGCGCCGCGCCCGAGATCGTTAATTAACGAAAAACATGCGCGGAATGACCCTGCGTAATTCCCGCGATATTGGCCGACCGGCGCGGCGCGGCTCGGCGGACGCTACTTACTGGGCCCTAGACAGTTCCAGCGCACTCGAAATGAAAGGGTTGGCAGTGGCTCTGCAGCAAAAGAGAGAGAGAGAGAGGGAGAGAGAGAGAGAACGAGAGGAATTACAATGCAAGAGAGAGAGAGAGAGAGAGAGAGGAATTACAGTGCGAGAGAGATAGGAAGTACAGTGAGAGAGAGAGGGAGAATTGCAGTGAGAGAGAGAGAGGGAAAGTAAGAGTAAAGGGGTGTGAGAATGCTAGAAAGGGACAGTAAGAGCGTGAGTAAACTTGTGTGTGTGCGAGCACGAGAGAGAGGGAAAGAGGTGGGAGGGATCGATCGGTTGCCAAGACGGATCGACGGATCTCGCTCCCCTCTGCGCGAAGTTGGCGGCTGGGTCCCTGGGACTGCAGCTGACGAGGGCCGGCCGGAGTGGAGATGGGCACGGGACGGGTCACGTGGCCGGTGAGGTCTGTTAAGATGCTGAGGTAGCGGTGATGAGGAGGGCGAATGGAAATGGCCTTCTCCAGATGGGCCGAATGATTTGAGACGCAGAGTGAAGGGGCGAATGACGCAAATATACATCAAAAGAAGACGCTAGCAGCTTCTTGATTTAAAGCATTAAAAACAAAATGTTCTTTAAAATAAATTTTATAATTAGTTTTCCATTTTTTGAAAAATAAATAAATAAAGAAAGAAAGAAAGGAGATACATTTCAAATACTATGTGAGGAGATAATATAAGAAGAGATGAGAGAAAAAGGAAGTGAATGAGACAAGATGGGAAAAGTGTTAGTATAAAAATGGGACTATGGGAAAAATAAAGAAAGGAAAAATAATTTGAGTACAATGAAAATTCAACTGATCGGGGGAAAATACAACGGTAACCAATAAATGCGCGAAAACAAGAGAACACAGTATGCCAGAAAATTGGGAACCTACAAGTGCATAGTGACAAAAATTCACGTAGATAGCAACTAAAAATACAGAAACACGACCGCGAATTTGAAGATAAAAACAAGAGAAGGATTGTCGTGGAGATGAAGTTGCACGAGGGCGGCCGTGCACGAAGAACGGGGAAAAGCTTCTGGGAGCCCAGGGAACTAATAAGGGTGGCGTGGGCGAAGGAAGCTGCGGCTCAGCGTGGGCGAGGGGTGGGGGGGTGGGGGGTGGGGGCTGCGGTGCGAAGGAGAGAAGACAAACACTGGCGGTAAAGCTTTCAGCGAGCTCGCACTGCATCACCGGAGCAAACACGCTAAGAGCTATTGATCGCCTGCGATCTGCATGCCAATCACAAATCACCTCGCTTCCTCAACTTTCTAACGCGAACCCAGGAGCTCGCGGTCGGCCTCTCCGCGCGCGCTCTCCGACAGACGGAGACACTTTCAGGCCCCCTCCCCCGCCCACCCACCCACTCCTTCAGCACAAACGGAGCGCGGAAGGACCTCCCTTGCAATCGCGAGCTTTGAAAGCGAAACAAAGGAATTAATAAAATGGAATGCAAATGTTTGTTCAGAAACAAGGTAGAATGGGGACTTGGAGAGGGACAAAGAGACATCTACACGAAACATCTCGTAAAATTTTATCGCGAACATTAAGGCATCCCGAGCAAAAACTTCGCAGCGTTATGACTTATTGAGCCAGACGGCAGGACAACAGTTGGGAAGCATCATTCCGATATTAGTTTGCTAATGCCGGGCGACGCAATTTTGCATTCGGCGGCGGCACATGAAAGGGACGCGGTCCGTGCAGTTGGCAGTGCTGGCGGAGGGAAGGAAGGAACGGCACGGGAAGTGAAGGGGGAGGAAAAGTGAAGCGGAGAACAGCAGTCGCTTTCGTGACGACTCTTCAAATACTGAAATGCCAGAAATTTGAGGTGGAGTAGAGAAGGGAAAGGGCCTGATTACGGCACTGAAGGTCGCTCAATGAGCCAGCGTAGTAAAAACTACGAGTTCATTATCACAGACTTTTGTAGTTCAGTCAAAAGCGTTGCCCAGTCGTAATTTCAACACGTATATCATTGATGCCGGTATTTAATTGCTTGCTGCAAATACAACTCTCGTTATATTTTTAGATATACTAATAAACAGATGTTCAGTTTCGACCTTTCAAATATTACAAGATTTTTTATGAGTTATGGTGACGAATAACCTCAACAAAATAATTGCATTAAGGTTTGGTCTTTTGAAATTTACGAAACCAATCTGAAATTAGTTATAACGAAAATAAAGTTAATGGCAAAATAAAATGTACATGACATTATGTATCAATTTTCCAACGCAGAATACCTACACAACACAGTAATGATTATTGTGATATGATGAAATATACCATTGGGTACTTACGTTTTATTAACAAATAGAAACAATACACTTGAATTAATTTTAAAAGCAAAATGAAGTTACTACTCTACTCTTATATGACGAATTATACTATTATATATTTATTATATTAATATTAATTTATTATATTACTATATTACATTAATTTATCTATACATTTATATGTATAGTTATTATTTTGACCTACATTTTTCAAAGAAATTCAATAATATTTTTTATATGTCCCGAATATCAGATTTTTATTGGCAGCTATTAAAAAATGAAAGGCAAATAAAAAGAAATTAGCATTATTTTTTATTTCATCACGACTGATTCATATTAAATGCGAACAATTGGAATTTTTCAATAATACACAACAATCAAAATTAAGGTCATGTTCTGAATTTTCCTTCTAAGATGAAATGAAGTACTTGGAGCACAAAGGATATAAGTGCAGACATTTGTGGTATTGAGAATGTTGAGTTCAAAGTTGAATGACTATAGAAAATACTACAGAAGGCATTTTCTTTCCACAGCTAGAAAGTACTAACAGTTTGAGCAATTAGAATTCTAAATGTACACGAAATAAAAGAGAGTTTTAACATCACACTCGTACTCTTAACTCAAAGTTTGCCACAAATGCACTTACACGTTTTGTGCTCCGGACTCCTCAAATGTTTATGTTTTGTTTTAAAGCGCCACGTTTGTCTTCCGTGGAGTGAGCGTCTAATCCGCGCGACAGGCGTTTGGGTGTGGCTCCTGAGGGGTAGGGGTGGGAAGGGGGTGGGGGGCCGCGAGGGGCCGGCGCGCGAGGTGCGTTCACGCGCTGCCGAGCGCGACGCAGCAGATGACAAGCGGCGGTTCCGCCCCGCGGAGCGCCCGACGGATGCGAGATTTGGGCGGGCGGGCAGGGGGCGAACCCAAGGGGCGTGGGGGTGGGGAGGAGCGGAGGCCCCTAGGTAATTGCGCTCGCGTGGTTACGCCCGGGGGAAGGGGCTCTCGAGGGGACCCGGCGCGGGGAGCTGGCACCCCAGGGCAGAGGAGGCGGACGATGGTACTGTGGCATGGACGTGGGAGAAGAGATGTGGGAGAGAAGGAAGGCAAGGCACAAGTGAGGCAACGACTAGTGATTTCAAGTGGAATGGTAATGAGGCAAAGATTAACACACTGAA
Organism: Gryllus longicercus; assembly: GCA_038098605.1. Taxonomy (NCBI): domain Eukaryota; kingdom Metazoa; phylum Arthropoda; class Insecta; order Orthoptera; family Gryllidae; genus Gryllus; species Gryllus longicercus. The sequence goes on along the minus strand of JAZDUA010000410.1, from coordinate 232,308 downwards.
TGGCAGAAATGGACACGGAGAAAGAAAGGACCTACAAAATAAGAAGCGAGTGAATTCACAGAGATGAATGGAGGAGAGTTGTAAAAAACGATGGTCAAAAAGTCGTATAGAAGGGAATCTCAGAAAGTGGACGTGGAAAATACTCCTCCCTTAAAATCTAAAATTAAACCCCTTTTCGCCTTCATTATGAATAATAAGTGAGCACTAAAACCCTGATGACGCATCATACCTCTTCTATTAATACTTTATTCTTAAAAGGAGCATTCTTCAAACTAAAAGTAAGCTAATAAAACATGAAGAAATACTTTCAATACATACAGAAGTTGCTTTATTGGCGGGACAAAGTTCTGCTATTTTTGTACATCTTCCGAGATAAATCGAGGCGTAACTCTCCTGTGCAAAATTCACAAAATTCCACTCTGAAACAGTCAAAATATCGGCAAACTTTTCAAGACGTGGCGTCATCAGGACTGCGTCGCAAATAACGACACCAACCGCGGAGCGTCCGTAAACCATAAAAGAAACACAACTCGCAGCGTGTCGCGGAGACTTAACTTAAGGTAATTCCCTACAGGTGTTTCCACCGCTCCGCTCGGTGTCTGCCGCTCTGAAAGCGCGGAGTTCCATCTCGAGCGAGTCGAAAGTCGCGGTGCGGAAGCCCTTCAATCCTGCAGGACCGCTCTCTCGCGCACGGCTGCAGCAGCCGCGTCGGCGGCGGCGGCGACCTCGTCTTCGAAACACCTGCGGCGTCGCCCCGCCCCCACGGGCGCGGGGGCGGACGAGCGCGCGCGATTTAAGCAGCGCCGCCTCGCGAAGAATTACGTCTTACTTCCACAGTTAATTCCGAGTAACGATAACTGTAATTTGAAGTTCCCGAGGAAGGTGAAACGATCCCTGGGGGGGGGGGGGGGGTAGCCGCCCCGCCTGACTTGTAAAGTTAGTCAGAAAACCTGCCCTCGAAACCTCTGAGAGGATCGATTTATGGTTACGATCCCTCGACTTGCACGGGAATACCGGCGGGACATTAAGGTGAAAAGTTCACGGCGTTACTGCCGCGGGGGGCCAGAGGGTCGGCGAGACGAAAAAGGCGAAGGCCGGGGAAGAACTGGTGGGCGACTGCAGGTGGCGTCCGTGGCGTCGCCGGAAGGGTGGACTCCAGGCGGCGAATCGCTTCTTCGCTTCGCGCAACTGGGCGGAGGGAGGAACTCGGAACTCGCAGCTCTCGACGCAAACTTTCGGACGAGCAGTGCTCAAGCGCACTTGTTTTCATTTGCTTATCGAAATATTCTTCCAGTAGACACTGTCACTATGAAGACATTTTTTTTTAAGAAACAAACTAAGAACCCTAGACTAGTGAACTTGGAAGTACAATATATACAATCGACTGACCTGATTCTCAAATTTATATTCTTTTAAGAAAAGTCGAGATGTGTACTGTGCTTCGAAACTTATAACTACGCACTCGCAAATTCTTTTATATGGAATGCAAATCAATTCTTAAATTACAGAGTTTGTGTGTCCCTATATTGTAGAATAGGGAGGAAAAGTATTGAAATCACCCCAAAAATAGGATTTCACATTTTCGATCGCAAATTACATGCTTACGGTCCTACCTGTAATGTTGCATTGTAACGTTCTAGGTTGAGGGATTGTAAGGCTTTGGCCCTTACGTCGCACACATGTCAGAATTACGGTGTATTACTGCTATGTCGTAGATGCTTAAGACTGGTAGGGGGAGAGGATGCATTTCTGTACCCATTTTTGTACCCACCCAATTTTGAAATATGAAAATTCGATTTATATATATGGATGGGCGTACGCTGGCATGTAGTACGTGCCACGCTTAATATTGTTAGATTAGACGCTTTTGAGATGAAACTTACGTCAAAATGTAAATAAGTCAGGAGTAAGAATTAGTTGTACCATTCCGGAGATCGACATTAAAACCAATGAAATTCTAAAAATTGCAAAATCTCGGATTTATTTCAGAAGTAGCCCCACACTTTCAATATTAAAGTCACATATTCGATATTAATTATTTAATTTGTAGTCAGTGAGAGATTAAGGAGATTAAAACTTGAAATATATTTTGATTAAATCAGAAATAATTTATTTGAAGGTATTCAGGCTGCGCATTTGGTCCACAAACTATGACAGAATCTATCGTGAATATTTTTTGTTCAGGGCGTATTTAAGATTCAGGGCGACATAAGCTCCAAATATAGACGTAGAGCCCTGGGCAGGAAGCTCGCCCAAGCCCCAAGGAGGTTGAAGGCGCAGGCCGGGGGAAAGGTGTGGGGGCGGCGGGGCGATGGCCTGGGCGCGAGAGGGTGGGGGGTGAGGATAGGGGAGAGGGGTGCGGGCCCTGCCTGCAGGACACCCGGCCCGTAAAGCGGTGCGCGCAGCTGCGGCCTCAATATCGGGACGCGCTTGATTCAATTTGTCGCCAGTGAGCCTCCAGCGGCAGCGGCGAGGGCAGGGTGGGGACGGGGACGGCTACGCTGCGAGCGGGAGTGGGAGCGAAAGGGGTGAGGCCAGAAAAGGGGCTGCGAACGGCATGATGTCGACAAAATAGGGCACTGGAACGAGGTAGTCCACAGTATGCCATATTTTCATCTTATGGTTTCTCGGTAAAGCGATACAGCGTACGGATGCGTTTCTTCAACTTCCCAGAGGGGGAGGCATTTCAATACGGAATCAGTGGAGAGAACATGTTGTCTTGATGATCTGATGAAATTAAGAAAAACCAATGAGACCACTGTTATGGTTTAGAAATATTAACTTAATAAATTAGTTTTATATATTCAGAAAGTTCGTGACACCCATTGGTAAGCCCTCTCACTCTCTCAAACATAATTCACACAATTACTCACAAGCACACTATCACCAGTTTTTGATGTAAAATAAATCTAAAGTTAAATTAAACATTGAGAAAAATATGCATAGTATTTTACTTTTATATTTAATTAGCACAACATATTTCTACAGAACAGCTAATAAATCACAGAAAGGAAAGGAATAAAAGGGAAAAAAATCAACCAATGTGATAAAAAGGGAGAAAAATCAACGATGGATGTCTAAAGAATCGCGCCGATTTACAGCTGGCAGAAAGCGCCAACTCCGTTAGACTCCGCGGCAAATGAAATAGCGTGAGAACCCGCCAGCAGTCACGCCGCACATAAATGAATCACCCAGATTTCGTATGGGAGATTAATAATATATAAATAAAAACCAATACAGTGCGCGGAATGTGGAATGGAATTTTTATGAGCTGTCATCAGCCCTTCAGGCAGGGGTGGAGAGAGGGCGTGGCCTGGTCGCTGGATGCACCGAACGACAGCAAGCCTGAGTACCCTGTCATACTACGAACTACACAGGCGCGACCAGTAGTATGCATTCACTTAAGACCAACGGGCCCCGGTGATAGCTCCGGTTGTATATACGAATTATTGAGAACATGTGAGGGTTTTCATTCTAGAAGTAATTACTTTTTTTCATCAAAACTTCTCGCATTACTGCAAAGCTCCACAATGGCCACTCATCTGATGAAATGCTTAGCTTCACAATTAGATTTTAACGTAACATAAAACACATGTCATCCTGAAAACACGTATGACGTTTTAAGCTCGAACGCAATTTAAAATGTTGGAAGACTACGGTACTATTCTAACAATTAGTCACGAAATATTTGGAGTAAAAACATATATCGAAAGGAATTTGCTATCAACTTTTAACTCGATATTACAAAATGATATTGTTGCAGCATATTCTCGAGAGTATTTTAACAGCAATAAAATGTAAATAAGTACAGTAGATGAAAAATGTATATCACAAATATAATTGTGATATGCCATTTACATTACGTAAAGTATACATACAGTACGTTTACAATAGGTTATTTATGATTTTGCGTTAGCTTCATCCAAAACGTTAGAGCATAATTGACAACTACAAAACGCTGTATTTGTAAAAATGTAGATTTTTTTCCAAATACGACTTCAGTTGTTTCCATAATGTTCTGAATTTGAAAACATTAACAGCGAGAATCAATGTAAATATATCGCTGGGCGAGAGAACCTGCGTGAAGCACAAAAGCCAGACACAGAGCCGGGCTGGGCACACCGCTGCGGCCGCATGACGTACGACAACCTTTTTCATTTATTTGCACCCCGCCGCGCCCGTTACGGCGGTCATCCGTTCGACGCTCGGCCGGCGACATAACACACGCCCGCCGCGGGCATCCATTCTGCGGCCGGTTTACTTTCGCCCGCAACGGCAAATCACGCAAGAGACATAACCGCCCGGCGCAAAGTAAAAAAAAAAAAAAAAACACAACAAAAAACAAGGCATCAGAATCGGCGCCCGTCCCCGCCGAGGCAATTCCACCCCCCTCCGCAACACGGCCAAGCACGGGCCACGCGCGTCTGATCCGGCCGTTGCGCCCGGACACGCGCGTAAAACTGAGCACCGCGCTCAAACACAATATCAAACTTAATTAAATCTCCACCGGGCGGACAACGGCTCGCGACTACCGCGCCGCAAGTACGCCAAATCCGAACGCGTTACGCACGTATCAGCCAGCCCGTCAATTAAAAGGTCGCAAACGGATTTGAATCATCGTCTCACCACCCACCGAACACAACGGCCCGTTGCAAGACGTAAATAACCCACCAACGTGTCAATTATTCGGGCCTGCGCCAAATATTGCGAGGCTGCTAATTGAAAAACATTGAAAAGGAGGGGGGCGGAGGGAAATAGAAAAATATACGATTCAATTATGAGATTCTATGTCCGGCAATTCTAATTTTCATTCGATTTCATTCCAATATGCAAAGCTTCATTTGCGAATTATTGGACTGTTGGCGGCGCCGGGCGACGCGCGCGAGCCGTGATGCGTGCGGTGCGCTCTCGATAACGCGTCCGCGGCTCTCGATTCGCGCGTTCGTATTTTGTTTTAATTCCGCGCGCGCACCGCGCCGCGCCGTGGACGGTTACCGGCTCGGCAATGTGTGGGCGCCGGGCAGTGTGTGGGCGGCCAGGGCGCTCGCGCAAATGCTTCACTGCTGTCTGCTTAGAGCGAGTGGGCGAGGATTAATTGTGCGCGTGCGTCAACTATTGAGGGCATTACTTTTGCGAGTGTATTTCATTTTACATTCCGGAAGGGGGCATTAGCTGAACTGGCCCAGGGCATCACGTGATGTTACTACAGTCTGTCCGGGAGGTACAAGGGTTTGAGTCCCGACTGTGGCAGGATTTTTTCGACACTAGTCTCTCAGCTAGGTCGAATTCAGCCTTTGCCTGGAACAAAAGTCTAGCTCCCGGCTGCTCTAATCGGTGGTTTTCCGTGGTTTCTCTGATCAACATCAGGTGAATGGCGGAGCAGTACCCCAACAAACCGGTCACGGACCGCGCGCGATCTGTCCTTCCTCTTTCTTGTCTTATCTTCTCATCTTACACTTTCACATGCACTACTACACAAGATGGGAGACTAGTTCGGAGCTTAGAGTTTGTTCCGGCTGGGGCAGTGCTCCGTTGGAGTGAGGTACCTGGATGGGGAAACCCCATAAACCGACGACCAAGCCGGCGCCGGATCTCGTCCTTCAACGGGGAAAGAATACTGCAGTCTCATGTGATAAAAACATACTACACTTACGGGACTAATGACTAACGCTTATAAAGAAAACAATCAGTCAATAAATCGATCGGGAGCTGGACATGTTCTTTCCCTGCATGACATCCGGCACCGACCAATACGTCAGCTAGCGGGAATTTCGCCCTCCAGCTCCTATCTTTCTCAGCTCTCAGCTCGTCTAGTGCAATATGTGATTGTGTAGCTCGTATGTGCTAGTGTGTATAAGGAGATAGGAGGGAACTAGGATGAGGAAGGATATATGAGGTGGCGCTCGTACCCCGTTTGTGTAAGTAGCGCACCGGCCATCGCCGGGTGGGGTTCGAAGAAACCATGGAAACAACTGCTCCGAGCAGCCGGACGCTATACTTCTCTTCTAGACGTGCTTCTCGAATGAAACCGTAGACACGAGGACACACACATATCGCTCATTAAAAGGTTTTTTTAGAAAATGCGATTCGGAAAAAAAGACTTTCTCTCGTTCCAATATGAAATAATTTAAAATTGTCGCCGCAAATATTCTGATATTTCTCACATCTGATAATGTTGCATTTAATAACGAATTTTATCTAATGGCACCAGCAAAATATTACGACTTTTTAGTTTAGACATAATATGATCTAATCTTTCACCTGAAGACAGACACTGAGGCAATACTGTGTACACAATATAGACTTAACATAGAAATGTAATAAAAAGTCACAACAAAGTGAGAAAATGGAATATGATTGCGGTAGAACGACTATGATTCTCACCCACACCTCATAATCACCCGCATGTTTCCCATGCCACACACTACGTTGTACTCAAATCGTTTAAATACACATGAAAGCTTAAAGCTTGAGAAAGTTCACGTTGTCTTACGTTTTTGTTCAAATTTACATTCAATATTCTGAATGGTTCCATTGTGTACAACGGCAGCAAATTTTACATTCACAATTTTTCCGTTCACTTTAGGTCTGATTTTACGTTCTATTACGAACAAAATTGTGCTGTGTGCAAGTGCAGCATTTAGAATATTGGTAGTTACTAAGCATGGTTTAGTGGTTTGGGGTACATTTTTATGTTTAGAATTTGGACTCAAGAACTTTTTCGTACTCCATGAGAGAGGTTAATAATTCATGAATCTTCATCACTCAAAACAACCTTCCAAGAAAAATAATAAATTTAATACCTATATTATAGAACATCCATTGTGAAAGGACAGGTACTAGAAATGTGCTTTTAAATAGTTACATTTTAGCATTATTTTTCGATAAAAAAACTTCTACAAATGAGGGTTTTAATGATCAAGGTGAATCAAAAAATCTTGCGTAGTAAAATAAACTTTCCAGGCAATGGGAATACATACACTAATATACACCATACACTAATATCAATCGCTATTGAAGAATCAGAATACACAAAACAAAAACATGTTTGGTAACATGGAATATGTTCGCATGAAAGTTTAAATGCAGGCCAGACGAGATTAATAAATTCAGCCCGTAGCGTAAAAGGGGTTTATTACTATTTTTATGTCAGACTACAATAGGTCAGAGACGACGTACAGCAATAGTGATCAAATATAGTGACCGCTTTCAAAACGTAGACGTTGTCTCTTGCGGACGGTTCCAATGTTACTCCAACTTCGCGGCAAGCGCATCCTCCAGTCGGGGTGAAGGCCGCAAAACCTTGTCCAAAAATAAGTTGGAACCAATTTCTAAAACACGTCCCCCGGATGGCCAAAGTTACACATCTCAACTTCCTACTTCCCTTCGCGATACAGTCGGAAACGAAAGTGGTAAAGCGCGTCCAGAGCCTTCCGTTGGGCCGTATCGTTCTGAAGCAGTCAGTTTTAATTTCGGGAGGACATTGCCATACGGCCCTGGACGTTACCCGGCCGCCGGCGCCATCGTCGCGTCGGTGACGGCAACCGGCTTTCAGATTTGTGAAAATTAATTATAACATTCGCATTGAATTTCATGCAGTGCTCGTGAATTCATTTTACGATGTCATGTTGAATCCCGCGTCCTGCATCGAGAACTTAATGCGAAATGTCAACACCGCTTTACCAATGCTAATTTTTGGGTGCGGTTTTGAATACATTGCTTGCGAACGTGCGGCTCCCAACGAGCTAGTAGTGTGTCCAACATGGCGGTGGATGCGAAGGACGCACACTCTGCCTGGCATCTGTCGAAGACACTACCGTTGTGTCGGTTAACCGCAGGGTTGAGAGCATAGGCTCAACAACCGCAGAGATGTTGGAAAGTCCCGCAATACATCGCAGTACAAATAAAATCCGTGGAGTCTCACGAACGTAATTCTTTTAATTGATTACAGAGTATTTTGACCTGCTACTTGATTTCGATACTATCGACTGATAATGGAACTGGCATTATTGTAATTCTATATATTAAACATTCACATAATTTTCAAAAGTGAAAGCGGCAAATTAATGCAGTGCATGAAATGACCTTCAGTTCAAATTTGATTCTCACTGAATTTCTATTTGTGTCCTAACGACTGGCTATTAACAGTTTAAAATTATCATTCCTAAATTATCTCTACACTTAGTACAGATCATTATTTACAAGTGAATTAACCATAGTTGAAATTTCATGTCTCAATGTACACACGAATATTATTTATAACCTGTAAATGACAGCACACAATAGAATCTAAAATTAACGTCAATAACAAAACTTTCGTTATTATCAATTGCACATTTTTATCTAAACGCTTTATCAATGTAGACTACGTGACATGTTTGATGAACACACGCATCTAACAAATGTTATTTGTTTAAAAATATTTTCAATTAGAAAAAGCTGCAAACTATTCATTTATCATTAACACTCATTTATTGAAAGTGATTCAATTAAAAAACTTGAATTACTATTTCAAAGCACCATTATTTCGACGTTTAATCACTACCTACGTTATTTCTATATATATTTTATGTAAATTTTTCATACTTTCACGTCACATATCTATTTTAAAGAATTCGTATACAATAATATGTAGTCCACATTAAACAAAATACGAAACGAATTATTGAATTAATATCAGCACTCAATTGTTCAAACTATATTACACAAATTAAAATTATTATGACCAGACTTTTTTTATTTCAACATTTCATCATAAAAATAATGATTTCAAGAAACGTGTTGGTCTAAGGATTTGTCTTTGAACGCCCCCTTACGTCCGCACGGAGAGGCGATAGTCCCCGAATTTACATCCAAGTCGCTATTTGAGATAACGGGAGGGGGGGCCGGTTGAATCCTTTAAGTAATATCAACTTATTATACGAAAAAATAAAAGAATTATTTTTATTTGCATACGAGAACTTATTCGCCATCTTTAGATGCACTTCATATGTATCGATTTTTCTTAACCAACAGCGATTTGTTAAATTCCATAACGGGCGACTTTTAGTTCTGTATTTAGCGGCATTTTGTCGATATAGTAAAAGTACAGTATTACAAAATAATATTCTGAGTGCTCATTTATTGAAACCTATTATCTTACAAGATTTAAATTATTTTTTCAAGAATAATTCGAAAGGATATCCTGAAGTATACCATATGTGTTTGAATGAATATATTTGTGTAGAAAGCAATGATACTTCTTTCAAAGAAATTAAATAGTATATCAAACGAGTATTCGATGATTCTATTATTTTAACCCTCAGAGAAAATTTCGATTTTATTTACTCAAGTACTATAAATTAGTATTTATTTCTGTATTATTAATATATTGTAACATCATGGTGTTATCTTTAAAATAACCTTGTAAACACTTGTGAATTTTGATTTTTTAAATGTTTTAAAAATGTGACACATGAGCAAAGATAAAAGAACAATACACAGAATGCAATGATATATGAACAATTTTGTTGGCGGTTCCCATCATACAACAATTGCAGTGTGTGCAATCTGAATCTTTTCAAAATTCTCAACGAAAGAAATATTTCGTTATAATGCTCTAGTATGTTTTTTTCACTATAAATTAAAGGAAACTAAAAAAGTACACAGGTGTTTTCTGAAATTCATCTGTGTGTTAAGAGGATTAAGTGATGTTAACAGTTAATTGTTCGCCACCACCAGCACGTTACGAAAGCCAACTGCTTTGTTAAGGGTTAACTTCACTCGAGTGTTCCACGTGGCCATTTATCGAGAGCGAGGGCGCTCCCAGAGGCCGCAGAAAGAAGCCGCCCACGTCAGCCTCGCCAAGTGGCGCCGCGCCGGGCGGGGACACGCAGCGTTCGCGTGCAGCTGGTGCCGGCGGCCGGCGCGGGGCTCTCGGCGGGCTCTTTGGCCGGAAGGTGCAAGACGCGACCCGGGAGGGGGGGGGGGGCGACGCGCTCGCGTGCTGCCGGACGAAGGGCTGCCCCTGCGCTTCGGGACCTCGCTTCCTGAGGACGGGGCGAGGCGAAGCGAGGACGCCGCTGGCGCGAGAACAGCGGCGGTGCTCCCTACCCCCTTCTCTGGCTGCCACATCGCTCGAGGAAGGTACGACAAGTGGCGAAGGCAGCCGGGCGGATGGAGGCAGTGGGTCGGTGGAGAGCAAGGGACAAACATGACGGGCGGAGGTGGTGAAGGTCACAACAAAAGGGAGAATTGTGAGAGAAAACGAAGGAGCGGATACAGGTGAGGCACGTCGACTAGGTAGGTTTGGGCGGAAATGGTACAGTGATTGGTTCCGAGCGGGGAGAGCAGATGAAGGCGAAGCCAAGGTAGTGAAACCGGCGATGGCGATGATGGGAAGGGCGGAGAGGGAAACGAGATCGTCGAGGGTGAAGTCTGTAAGAACAACAATGACGGTGATCACAAGGACCGACGAGGTCGGTGAAGGGAGCAAATGCAACGGGAACTTCCAGGGTAAGGGACGGTAAGAGCGGCAACAGTGGTGACCATGGCCAGCGGCGCTAAGAACGGCAAGGAGCACGGGGGCGACGGGAAAGAGTGTGGCAACGGCGGCGCTGGTGGCGAAAACAAGGCGGGCGGCGCGGGCGGCGCGGGCGGCGCGGGCGGAGAAGGCGGCGCGGGCGGTGGCAGTGCTACCTCGCGGCGACTCACGATTTATGTGCGGCGGCTGGCGCGAGGCCCTTCGTCTTCGACGCCGGACGCGGCCGCAAATCCATCAGCGGCGGCGCTGGGAGCGGCCGGGCGGGGCGGGCCAGGCCATGGCGAAGAGGAGAGGGGAGGGGCGGGGCCAAGGCGGCGCGCGAGGAGGTGGCGGCGGCAGGCGTCGGGCTGATGGAGGGCAAGACGGCGCGGAGCGGCGCGGTGCGGCGGCGGGCTTAGGGCCGGCCACGTCGCCCGCCGTGATGAAGGAGAAGGAGCGGGAGACAACCCCGTTAGCCGAGGTGCCAGCGTCGGCGATATGGTCGCGCGGTGAGAACGCGGCTTGTCGGAGACTCACAAGGATACCGCAAAGCGAAGCGCGGGCACCCGCAGCGTTGCACGTGTTAGAATCGTGGTGGCGAAGTATGTGAAGTCGAAACAAGCTCATGTACAAAGTGTGGCAACGACAGCCAATGGGGTCTCGGTGACAGCGATAATGAATGAAAACGCGATGAATGTACGAGAGGCACAAGAGTTTGGCAAGGGTTGCCGCGTTTATCCATCGCTGCTGCCGAGAAGAGAACTCGCAGAACGCGAGAGCAGCTTCAGTGACTGGGCGAATATGGGCGTGGGCGACGACGTGGGGAAAAGTGGGCCAGCGGTGCGGAAACAGCGTCCGCCGAAGGCTGCGGCGAGGCGAGGCGAAGCGGGGACATTAAAGAGGGGCGGGATAAACTGAAGAGGGGTGTAGCGAGGTGGGAGCACAGGAGGGCGGGGCGGGACGAGGTGGTGCGGAGCAGAGCAGAAAGGGGCGGGGCGGGGTGAAATGTGAGACACGGCGGGACGGGGCGTGGAGAGGGACGGGGTCGGGAGGGACGGGACAGAGCGGGGCGAGACGGGTCAGGGCAGGGCGGGGCGGGACGGGGCAGGGCAGTGCGGGACGGCGCAGGGCGGGGCGGGGCGGGGCGGGGCAGGGCAGGATGGGGCGGAGCGAAGGGGCGGGGCGGGGCGGGGCGGGACCGCGAAGGCTGCGCAGGGAAGAGTCGTGCTGTGACGAGGCGAGCGGGGGGGGGGACCAGAGTGGGAAGGGGTGAAGAAACTGGGAGAAGGGGAAAAGCTGGCGGCCGGTGACAGCGCGGCCGTCAGCCTTGCTCTGTACACACGCCGCGCTGCCCAGATCCGCGCTAACAAGACACGGACGGCCTGTCGGCCGCGAACACGGGCGAGCGCGGAGGTAGACGAGGAGGAGGCCGCTGGACTCGGCCAGTTTCTGCGCTACTGCGGTTTGGCTGTGACTATCTCTGCACCTGCCTTGGAATACCTGGAGCCCAAATTTCGCTTGTTGTGTTAAAACCTTCTTTGAAACATGGTTCTAATATAATAACAATTATTTATCGTTAACTCTGTTGTATAGAATAGTTTCGGATTGTTTTAATGAATATAATAACAATAATAATAATGCAAGTAAACACAATTAAAATGTTATCAACAGTTTACTCAAAATAAAGAAACATTTTCGATGAGAACATAAATGGTATTAGATCTCTTAAAAATGACTGTCCTAACAGACTTGGTTATTCGTGGGTCACCTTTATCTTTGTACATTGGTTTCATCTTCGAGGATGTTGCACTGGTGTAACACGAGTCTTTTGTTAGCTATGCTTCATAAATTTTATTAGCACATAAAATGAATGAAATGTCTTGAAAATTCGCATTTTATGTTAGGAAAGTAACTGTTCGGAATACATCATTTTCCTAGACTAGAACGATTCATGAGAATGAATACAGAAAAAAAAACTGAAAAAGTGGAATACCCTAAATAAATTGCACATACTACATGTAATTCATTCCATACAGCGTAGCGTATTACCAACCGCAAACTTTACTCCAAACACAAATCTGTTCACTGGAAATAACTCCATTTACAACAGCTCCTCCATTACACGGAAAGCGAAATGTTCCAATCTTTCGCCTGATAAAAATATCAAGCTTTAATCGGCCGCGAAGAGGCAAAAAATAAAAAAAATAAAAAACCTATTTCGAATGAAACCACCATTGAACCGTCCGCACGACAGCTTTCCGGCCTGCCCCGCCCCCGCCTGCCGGCCGCTATTTTCATAACGAAGGTCGTTGGGAGCGGCGGGCGCGCGCAAATCAGGTCGGGACGCACGCGCGCTGTTAGCCGCGTCCGGGCGATTGCGTCGGGTCGCGTCGCCCCCTGCGGCGCTGTAATTCGCTGATCTGCGCCGATCCCTTTTCATTCTTTGTTGTCAAATTATGTCGACTGCCCTCCCTCCTCCGTTCTGCGCCGCCCGCCTGTCACGCCGCAGGAAAGAAAAGGAAATTTCTAGAGCTGAGTCCTAACTTGCAGATATTTTAAATGTGTCATCCCTGCCCTCAGTTTCAATGGAATAAAATAATGTTCGGGGTATGAGAGATGTATATCTCGATAACAACTAGAAAATGGCTACTAGAAACTACATTTAAGTGAAAAAAACTATTGTAGATATTTGTTTTGAAAATCTAAGCAGAGAGATTCGCATTTCTTTTGTACTATTGTTAATGACCAAAATCATTAAGAATTTGAAAGAACGAAATATATTTTTATTGGAATTTCATTTCATTTCCAAATTAGATTAAATATGAATTAGAAATTGCTTTTCTTCTACTTGTAAAAATACTTTATGTGTATCTTCCATTTTATTTAGACACACGTTCAGTGATGGATAACATTTAAAATTTCGTCAAAAGTAAAGAGCAATTTACAAAAGAGAAAGTATAGGAATATTTTATGAGCAATATGAAAATGTTAACAACAAAAAACTGACAAAGTTAGCTACTTCCAAAAATTAATCATTTGCTGTAAAATGTAAATTATATACAAAGACGAAAGATGAAAGTGTAGAAAATTTCACAATACGCATGTGAATGAAGTAGATGACGGACAAAATGGTGAAGTGAAGACGAAAAAATGTTAAAAGATGTAATTAATAAAAATATACCAATAACTTAACGAGAAGGAGGAAATAAACTAACAAAGATCATAAAAGAGAAATAGGAAGAGAAAATAAAGATGGGAGAAGAGAATACAACAAGGAGGGAAATCAAATAAAGGAGAATAAAAAGAGAAAAACTAAATATTAAAGGGAAGATAAAAAGGAAAGAAGAGGTACACAAATTGTCACGGGAAGCGATGAAAGAGTATGAGAGAGAATTGCTTACCCTGAAAGTTATCATAGAAGAAGAACCGCGACATGAGGCAAGGGGATCGCGCCGGGGGTCGAAGGCGGGTCCTTCCGAAGACGATCCGCCTTCCGCGGAAGGAGTTGCGGTTCGAAATAACGCTCTATGCTCATGAACAAATAATTGATGAGCCCACTTTCCTTTGAGAAAGAGCGAGGCAAAAAGCCTTCGAGCTGCGCCGTAAATCTAAAATCCCCGTTTTTTTATTTCTTCTTACTGCGGCAGTATCAGGAACGCCGCAGGCCACAGGGGCGTGGCGACGGCGGCGAGGGCGCGCGAAAGAGACCGAAAGAGAAACGAGCGAAACGGCGGACGGAGGAGCGAGAAGAAAAGGACGCGAGGGGGGGGTGTCGGTGAGGGAGGATAGAAGCGGAGAAGCTGGATGCCTCGAGAGTTCCACAAAGTAAACACACTACTCCAGAGTTCATGCGCTGGGCATGAAAGCCACTCGGATATTAATGAATCCCGGCGAGTTTTCTTGTCGCGCGATCCGGCGCAATTACTTACAGGCCCGGCACCTCGCCACGCGCTCTTCTTCCTCTCCCCGCCCTCGCCCTCGCCCTCGCCCTCGCCCGGCGCCGGCCCGGGCCCCGCCCTCCCGCCGAGGAGGCGAGGCCGCTGCGCTATTCACCCACTGTCATCGGATGCCAGCGCGCGGCCTCTAAACTCCCGCTGATGAGAACCTCGTTACAATGAGGGATAAAATCGTTCTTGTGGACTATTACATTGTATATATGTAGGGAAAACAGTGCTCTGAACGATGGTTTTCTATTTGAGGAATGAAGAATATAAGTTCCCGTCCACTTCTCCCTCTTATCTGCAAAATTCTATTCTTAAATATTAAAGATCACTTTACCTATTCATTTTCTCAGAGGACAAAATCCTCATCGCAATGGATTAATAAGAAAGTTACCAAGATAATTTTTCGACCCCCATGGACAATAACTGATGAGTCTTTTCTCATTATAAAGTACGAGATATATAACCACTATATTATATTATGTCTAAACTAGAATTGAGTATATAATGATTACTGTATATATCTCGTATCAATGCATTTGTCTTATCCGGCTGCAGAGGGCCAATGACCAACCTTAAATAAATTTAAAAAAAGACTATAAGGTTGTACTAAGTCACAAGTTGCATCAGTGTCATCCAATGACAAGGCATGGCCTCTGAACTCCCGCTGATGACAGCCTCGTTACAATGATGGATAAAATCGTTCTTGTGAACTATAACATTGCTCATATCAATGATAAACAGTGCTCTGGACAATTGTTTTCTATGAAAGAGTACTTAAGCTTCTACTGAGTCAAGTACAACCAGTGCCATAAAGTGTTCATACTTGCCCCCTTCCTTTTTTCAATTTATTTCATCCTGTTCGACTTTTATTGTCTTCCAGCTGGATGAATATATTACATACGTCATAAGGATTTGGGGCATCAAATTTCATATGATGATGATGATGATGATGAAGATAAATAAGATTTAAAATAAATTTAGACAGTGATGTAAGGAAGAAAATTTATTATTTGTCTTTGAAAAATGAACAATGAGTAGAAGATCAACATAAAAATATTTCTCTAAGTTAAGTAGGATTGAATATTTCTTTGCGGTATTTAGATTTATTTCTGGTTGACGTTATTGCATTTTTTCCTAGATGGCCTCTTTCGGTGAACAGAGCCTCTTAGACAAAAAAGGTAAAAACCTTATTCTCGTAAATTATTCATGAATTTGTGATCTCTGATCGATACTTTTCTGTTTGAGGAATAAAGAATGTAAGAGTCAAGTAGACGAAGTATTTTACAAGAAAAAAGAGTATTTGGAATACTAAATTTTTAAAAGCACTTTCTGCAATTTTTCTATTTTCAGAAATTGAGAAAGGATTACGTCTAATTACAACAGATCTTGTTTAGCGTGAGTTAAGCTTAGTCAACCAGGAGTAAAACCGTAACTTATGATAGGAGACATGACTGCTTAGGTTCTCACTAAAAAATGATATCAGTTTATAGAATTTAAAGAAAAGTTAAAAAATAAACTAAATAAATATGTGTATAATCGTTACCCTGAATAACCACATCTGATAAGGCAGGAAGGTCCTATATGAACCAGTATAATATTAGTACATTATCGATTTAATTTAGATATTTTTCGTAGAGAAAATTTGTGACCGATTTGTTGAGGGAAAGAAGTTTGATCTGATTAACTGTGTCTCGCATGCACACATTTAGGTTATATTAACAGCAGTTTTAAGATGAAAAGTTTAGGAAAATAAACTATGTGGAATAAGAGCGCCTCCTTCTGAGGTTGGTAAGGCTTAGCCAGCCTAAACAGTCCTCATGACGAGATGCGGAATGCATCGAATACGAGAGAGAACCGCGCCATACGCCTGCGTAGCTACTGCGGCCCATTCCTGTCGCCGGGCGAGGTTGGGAGAATGGTGGGGTGTCTGAAACGTGGGCTGGAGTGAGGCGTGCAGGTGAGGGTGGGAGTGGGAACGGGTGAGTACTGGCACTTCTCGCGGCCACGCCGCACGCGCGCCAGCGGCGTCACAGGCGTCGTTACGCGCGCCATTCCGGGCGGCCGTTAGGGGCGCGCCATCGGCGTCGGCGTTGGCGTCAGCGTCGCCACCAGGGGGATGGGCGGGGACGGGGCCAGCGAGACCCACCGCATCGCCCGCCGCGACACGCCATCTTGGCCGCGCCGAACACTTGTCACGCGGCGCGGCCGCGGCCGTCTGCGGTCGCCCCGAACACGTCGGGCGGCGGGTCCGCTCCGCTCGCCCCGCCCCTCCTCGTGTTACCCCGCCCCGCCGCCGGGCCCCGCCCCGCCCCGCCTGGTCACCGCTCCCGCGCCGCGCCGCCGGGAGCGATGCTGAGCTGCGCTGCGCGCGATGCAGCGGACGCGTCATAAATCCCACGGCCTAGCAGCGGTGGGCGGGGCGGTGAGGGTGGCGGGGACGCGGTCGGCTAGGCGAGGCTGGGGCCGCACGCTAGAACCGCCGTCGCACAGGTCAGTGGTTGCGCCAGAGCTGGGTATGCTTACAAGACAGGTGGCTCAACAGAGAGTAGATAGGACGTAGCGATAAGAACTACGTTGGAGATGGAAGCGACGGTTTGGATGCTTGGTGCTTGGCATTGCTCTCTGGATACTAAGAGCGAGAGACATACACAACTCCAAAGGGAATGCGGAGGAAGAGATATGTTGGCTGAATAGACAGAGAGATGTAATGGAATGGAATTGATTGCGTATAGAGCGAGAAAAGAACTGAACAGTAATGTATGAAGTAATGAGATGAAATTTATGTAAGAAAGCTGAGTTTATGAAGGGTCATTGAGATAGGTGCAGGAACAGAGTCAAAGGGCAAACGAGGGAGTACATGAGAACACCTTGGTAGAGATCTTCTAGGTAGAGTAAATAGGGCTTTAATACATAGTTCTTACGACCCACAAACCCGCGTTGAAAATTCATTGACCAGAAGGATAGCGCACGGTAGAGACACTTCTGCCTCTACAATGGTCGCGTTATGAGAAAAAAGGAAGGGAAGGCGTTGGCGCGACGACGAAAGCCAGCGTGAGAGTGCCCACAGTTTCAGACTTCAGGACAAGACGTGGCCACGATAGGCAAATGCAGGTCGACAAGTAGGAGGGCGGTCCGTGCGTGGCGGAGACTACTGCCGGAGGCTGCGGTAGTGGGTCGAACTTGCGGTTTCAGCATTGGAAGGGGGCCCCTGCCATTACGCTAATGGCACAAGAGGCGCCATGCGTGATAATGGTAGTGCAAGGAATTGAAGAGAATTTGACGATGCTTATGACCGATGAGACGCTATAGAAGAGAACAATCTCCTGTGATAGATAAGCAAGGTCAAGTCTTGTAGCAAGGGAGATTGATGACTCGGTCGCTAATTAATAAATTACGGTGAAGCAAAATGAGGCACTAATTGGTATTAGACCGTTGAGAGAAGAGGAGAGTGTAGTGGCGTTTAGAGACGCCAAGAGCGTTTGGGATATTAATAACAGTCCCATGTCACTAACTTGTCGACGAGGTGATGTAGCGGGAGTTGATGGGAGACAAGAGACGAGAAATACGAAGCAACATAGTGCGTCGGATTGGCATGGAAGAACAGATAACAAGCAGGAAAAAGATATAAGAATATCTTTCTAGTGCTATATCCTCAACAGGATATTGACGTCCATTCAGAGAAACAGTATTTAGATTTCTTGAGCAATTATTAAATGACGATTGATGATTCATAAGGTGAAGCATGAGAATTAGTGGTTACTGGCCCTTGCCCAACACTACCACAGAGAAAACATTTACAGCTTATGCGGAATTCAAACCAATCATTCCAGCGCAGAGCAATTGTAGCTCTGTCCTTGCTATTTAAGTAGACAGGGTGAGAAATGAAGGAAAAGAGAGGAAGTAAGGGAAAGTAAGAGAGAGAAAAAGGATATAGTGTGTATGTGTATCTGTGTGTGTGTGTGAAGAGAGAGAGGAGAGAGAGGAGAGAGAGGAGAGAGAGGAGAGAGAGAGTGAGTCAGAGAGTGGGAACGAGGAGAGGCAGGAGACGAGAACGGGTGTAGCAATGCGAGGCCGTGCGGTGTCTGCGCGTACTACAGGCGCCGTTA
The DNA here is from genome assembly GCA_038098605.1 of Gryllus longicercus. Taxonomy (NCBI): domain Eukaryota; kingdom Metazoa; phylum Arthropoda; class Insecta; order Orthoptera; family Gryllidae; genus Gryllus; species Gryllus longicercus. The sequence continues at coordinate 213,757 of JAZDUA010000410.1, read as the reverse complement.
TTGACGCCATACATAACGTGCATTTTCATAAGAATGTGCAGCCATAAATTACGAGCGAGGCGCACGCCGCGGGCCCGGGCCCGGGCGCGAGTGCGGGTGCGGGTGCGGGGCGTCGGACTCGTCGGGCTGCTGGTGGGCGTATTAATAATACATTACTGCGCGTCGAAAGGCAGTATAAATAATCAGGCTGGCCGCGTGCCCATCCGCGCTGCCTGACCTACTGTCGCCACCCCTGCTACCTGTGGCGACACAGCGATTGTTCGGGGACCACACTCACTGGTTTGTAGTACGAGAGCAGTTGACATCGATATTCTTCTAGAAGCAACTTCATTATGTGTCTTGCAATCATCAATACGTAATCGTCGTTAATAAGGGTAATGATCAAAACCTTTTTATTTTTTTTATTTTCGGTGCTTTCGTAAGAATTATATTGTTGAGAGTTTTTTTTTAATTTCAAGAACTTATTTAAAAAAGAACGCAGTAATGGAAGCGTTGGGTTGTGTAGTGAAATAATAAAATTAGGTTGACTTTTCAACATGCAAGTGACTTATAAAATGGCAGCAAAATGGGGCAAGTTTTAAGTTTGCAATTTTATAATTTTGCCTTTCCGGCGTAAAAGCCACTTCTGTTGCTACCTAAAAGGAACATCTCGCCACATCCTCGTATTTCCCTTTCACTCTCGGAACCTCAAAGAAGAAAGAACTAGCACAGCATTATCCTTTCCGAGAAGGTTGCGTGACTTACGAGACAAATTATCACCCTTTAAAATTTCCTGGGAAATGCTACTAATGTTTCTGAAAAGCGACACGCCATCCATACAAGTATCTCCACAGTGGAGGAACATAATACAAAACATACAATGCCACATCTTTACAAAAGGTGGATACTACTGACAGTTATCGGCATCAAAAACGGCAGAAGAGAAATATGAGAATTTATCGCGAGCTCCATTCGCCGTGAAAAATGAACATTTCCATCTGCGTCATTGAAACGTCAAGCGTTGAAGAGAGGTCTGGCCCAGAAAATATACAACGAACCTTATCAATGTATAGTTCCAGGCAATGATTATTGGCCCAATCAATGATGTAGCAATTCGCATTCGAGCACATCAAATTTCTATATACCAACGGAATGAAACTTTTTATTTGCGGCCATCTGAAACCGATGAGTTATTGCATTCAGTAAAGTAGAATTTTTGAAAAATTATTTTAATTATTTTCCAAAGACCTGGAGGCTCCCAATTTGAGAATAAAAGAACGAATATGGATAGGTGCAGAAAAATTCAGTTTTAGTTCTACAAGTGGCAATAATATTATATTGTAGAATATTTATGGTTATAGGCTATTGATTATTTTTTATCAAGCTATAAAAATATGTCGTGATTGGATGTCAACTGAATAAAAGATTGTGAACAACAATATTCATCTCTTTACTGATGTAAACAAAAAAAGGAGAGGGAGATATTTTTTTTCTCTCCTCTCCCATCTCAATGTTACCCAACCTGCTGTAATCCTCGAGGTAAATCGTTAAAACCATTACTGCAGATACGCAAGTTCGCGATACCACGTCGCATAAATTTCGCGAACTAATTAAAAATCCATTTTCCAAACCGCGCGCCGCCGTCACCCGGGGACCGGGCGCGCAGCACGAGGGGCGCCAGCGAAAGAGGACGAACCCCGTGGGGGCGAGGCACACACGGCGGACGGCCGCCCGGAGGGTGATCGTGGGTCGAGGACGAAGGGGAAGTAACAGTGCTCGCAGGGCAGCGAAGAGGGGGCGTGACCTCGCCGGTCGGTAATTGCGCGCACACATGAATAATTGAACAGTTGATAGCACGTTAGCAGCCAGCGACACTTCCGCAAATTTGCATCGCATTACTGATATTACGATATGATTTTTAATTAATGAGCGGGATATTAATCTTCCTAGCGCTCCGGGGTGACAAAAACCACTTTCAACTCGCCACGTCACCTCGCTTTGAAGCTGAGATCCCCGTCGTCGTTACCTTGTCTGAACAGAGACGCGGAGTGCTCGCCCTCTCTCTTCCTGCCCCCCTCTCTCCCTCCCCTCTCTCTCTCTCTCTCTGTCACCCCACGTCTACGACATCCACATTTCTTTAGAGCTGCTGTTTATTCCAACATTCCAACATTTCTTTCCTCAGCTTGCCTTCGCTCCTCTTTTCGGTGCAATTTTATCTCTCTCATCTTTGTTCATGATGGTTTCCTGTCTTAATAGGAATAGGTTGGCATATTATTTGCAATAACTATATAGCGGCTGACTTACCTCAGAGCCCGTATTGTTGCTGTTTCTACAGTGACTCTGATACCTGGGTTGAAGTCCCGACGGTGGCAAATTTTCGACACTATCTATAGCTACGAGGAGAACTCTAAAGACGGTAGTTTTCCTCTCCCATGCAAAGCCTACTCGGTAGTTTTCCGTGGTTTCTCCGAGAAATAACAGCCTAATGCCGAAGTAGTATCTTAAAAATGGGCCACGGATCACGCGCGATCATTCCTTCCTCATCCTTGTCGCTTCCGCTCCCATGCAAAGACGTGGCCGGATATATCAATCATTCAAATATATGTGCCTGTCTTTGGTCTGGAAGAATGAGTACCATAGAAGGTAATGTTTACAAATTTGGGAATTACTTTTCAGATTCTACTATAGCTAGGCTTCTAAAAATGAAAAAGAATATGTAATTTGTTTATTTTTCTGTGAATGACCACATTGACATTAAGATTTGCTATTACTTCTTTCCAGAATTTTATTACTCTCCTCAAAATAAGTATAAACAACTCGGAATTTTTGCAGAGAAATGTCTGAATTATATAACTCTCAGTCCAGTTTGAAACGGTAACAAGTCCAGATCAGCAAGAAACCATTGGGCCAAGACTAACAATAAACGGAAAGAACGAAAAAAAGCACTACGGACGAAATAAGAGAAGCAAAATGCTTTCGCAGCCATTCGACTAAAATGAGATGTTCTGCGACTACTAGAGCAAAGGGTGTAGATCTACGCAAGGGACGGGTGACGAGGGGGGGGGGGGCGGAGCCACGCCGCCCTGGTTCGCGCTGATAATGCCACGCACCAGCCCAGAGGTCTTGCAAGGAACGAGCTATCTTGTAAAACGCTGGCGCTCTCGTTACGCTTTCCGCAGCTTTTTATTGCACCTCCTTCGTCTCGCTTTCGCTCGAGATTCGAGCAGCGTTGCTCCTCTTTCCTCTCTCCGTCTCTTTCTCCCATCACCGCGGAAACCTCTTCGAGCTTCTGCTGCTCTTCTTTTAACTCTCAACTTTATTCCTTATTTAAATCTCCGTAACTTGGAGTTTCTTAATTAATCCATTTGTTACGAAGGCCGTTCCCGTGCTGCCAGTCGTGCTCGTTGGTCGCGGCGACGAGTGTCCCAGGCCAGGCTGCCAAGGGAGTCGATCGCAGCGCATGTTATTCAGGCGAGATGGCAAGGCATAAAGAATTGTTGGGAAGTAAATAACAATGATATGTTCCTGTAGGAAAGATCGCGACTTATTGGGTCTTATTGTGATTTTTGCATTAAATATATAAAACTAACGATCAGAAACAGGATTAAGGAAACCGAACTATTTTGAAGATAGGAATAATTATTATTTGGTACACCATGATTCCTTAAAACGATGCACCAGCAAAGGAACATTAAATAAACATTAAATTTTCTTTTTTAGCATTGTATAAAGAATTGCAAACATTTTTTCAGGTTTGGATTCGTCACAAATAATAATTATAAATCTTTTTTTCTTCCAAATAAAATAAAATGTTTAAAATGCATGTTGATATTAATATGTAATGTTAGGTAAGCTGTTTTATCCAAAACAGTACAATATGTATCGACTGCAAACCATGCGAAAGCAAACAAGAGTTAAGTTGGCGTGTCAATATCTACGGTATTGCTGAGCACTTAGATTGCGTAAGGTCACGTGTATCGACTTGGCTGCCTGCGCGTGTACTGTAAACGCGCCAGTGGTCAAACAAGGACGCGACACAACGATTCACCGCAAACCTCCGCGTGCGCACACAGCCAAGCGTCTGACACGTGTGTTTCCTGCAGCGTCCCCAATACGCCCGCGGTCACAGCCTCCGTCACGGAACGAAGCCTCCTCCTCCCCCTCCCCGCTCGCACCCCGCCCTCCCGTCCTGCCGCGTCCCGCAGCGCCCACCCGCTTCTTTGGAGAGCTCCCCATTGATCTGCGCGCGCCCCCGGGGCCGCCCTAACGAGCGGGAAGGGCAAGCGGCCGGGCGGGGGCGAGGGCGAGCGGGGCGGTGAGGAGAGGTGGGCGGGTGAAGAGGTGAGCGGGAGTCCGCTCCGGGGGGGTGAGGGAGGGGAGAGGTAGAGCCGCGGTGAGGCCGGGTAGGGATGCGGCCGCCCCCGGGGCTCATCAATGTCGGCGTTCCCCAGGGCGCGCCGGCATGTCTCCGTAAGCACCCGCCGGGGATCGAACCTGATGTACGACAGAGCGCAACAGCCCTGCCTGCACGCCTCCTTCCCGCTTGCCTGTCTGTCTGCCTGGCTGGCTGGCGTCGCGCTTGTGTGCACGCGCGCTCTGTTGCGTTTCCCCTCGCGGCTGCGGTTTCGTCCGCCGCCGCCGCCGCCCCCGCGAGCAGCCGAGCCTTGATCCCGTTGAGTTACTCGGCGGCGAGAGCCCCACAGACGACCTGTTACCCGAATTACGTGCGACGACGCGCCTTGGAGTGCCGCTCTTTATTGCAGACGTCTCTCCCGCGGCCACGTGGGCTGGCCTTACACGTGCGCTGCCGCCACGCTGCGCTCGCGCCTTCCACTCCGTTTGTTATTCCCCGCATCGTATTCGGCCTTGTACATTTCCTTATCCACTTTAAGAATTTCTATATGCTTTTTTTCCTGAGCCCTCATATGAAAAATTGAAAAGACCACACATCTAATGTTTGAGAAAGTGAACAAAGTTTACTATTTGATTCAGTATATATACTTTTAGATTTGTACATGTAAACGTCCACATACTCGCTCTTCTTTGATATAATCTAAGACGATGTGATATTATATTTGGTAAGAATAAGCCACGTCTGAAGAAAAAAACATGTGCGCGATCAACAGCTGATAGAGATGCATCCGTTTCAAAATAATAAATTCAATTGTGGTAGAGTTACGGATCATGCCATATACACACAGGTGAAAATATCTCGTTTCAAAACTCTGTATTTAAATCTAACGCTTACGAAATAACAAATATATCGATTAATACAATTCCAAACAATTTAAGAATTTCTAAATACCTACAATGAATGTGAGCATTCTTTTAACTATTAGAAAATACCAAGAAAATGGACACGAAATTGTTCAATATTGACAGTTCTGAATTTGAACTTTTGGTTGAAAAATATATAAAATAACCCGTTGCCATCCATGGATTCAAGTGAGCAATTTCTAGAACCGAACGACGCGAGTTACTGAGGTCTTTCCCAACTTTGAAAGATCAACAACTATTCTTATTCATGAAATATCAGTGTGTTTCTGAACAGTACCACCACTTAACATAATACTACGTTCAATCACAACGGTACCAATGGTGTGCTAAATTATTTTTCAGATCGTTGTTCAGAAAAAAAACATATTTTGAAGTGAAATAACTTCCGCGTTTTTCTTTTTCGTCCCAACCTGACTTTCCCACAATCAGTACGTTCTGCGACACTGAGTGAGAACTCCTACGCCTCGGAAGTTGCAGGCGCTCTTCTTAACCGCTCCCACGCAAGTGTCGCGGTGACAGCGGCGCAGCTAGCGGCTGAACGGAACGGAGAACAATCCGGCGCGAAAGTGAGCCGTAACCGCTAACGGCATCCCCGGCGCCGACGGCGGCGGCGGCGGCGGCGGCGGCGTCGAACCATACCGCCGAAATTACCGCCTTCTTAATTATCCTCTAACTGTGACGATCCGAGAGTCGTTAAGGCCTCCATACGACTTAATTTCCCTTCCGGCGGAGACAGAGGCGCGGGAGTGCGGTGCGCCAAACGTGACGCAAATGGGGATGGGGATGGGGATGGGGATGGGGATGGGAAGAGGCTTGGATGACGCTGACAGGGTGGAAGGGACGGGAAACACGCGGAGAGAAGCGGACGGTTTAAAAGGACTCGAACGAGCGAGGTATGGGACGGAGTAAGAGAGAGCTAAAAAATACGATAGTATGAGAAGCAAAGTCGACTTTGTTCTGTAGAAGTAGTAGAATGCAAGAAGGGGGGTGACGAAAATAATGTAGGCTCTACATATGATGTGTTTTGGGGGTTGAGGTAAAATCGGGGAACAGCCAGTGAGGGACTTACCGGCGACGTACGGAAGCCAGGGGCGTGAGCGGGGTAGACGCGAGGTGAATTGGACTGGTGAACGAGGTGAGAAATAATGGCCGGATGTACTACTCAAAATATCTTCCGGGCTGGATAGCCGTTGTGTATCGCACATTCTGTGCCCAAATTTTCGTCTGCGATTGCGACAGACATCTTCAGTGGCTAATGGGTACACCAGTGTCCTTTCGGCTCACTGGTGACTGGCAAATATTTGATCTTTGTTTAACGCTCTGAGGCAGTGGTGGTAGTCGGCTCGGGCGCTAGTGTCGGCTGTTGGCATAGGAACGGTTTAGGCTTCTCCCAACGGAGTGCTGGTATCGTAGCGCGTGGACATTTATCCTTTCCTATGATAATTAACAAGATGTGTACGAATCTCAAAGGCCTCACGGTGTAAATGGGGATGGCAGTGTTCTATACGGGATAAAACATCAACATCTTCAAATCTGATATAGTGTTCACAGCCGGAAAAAGCGCACTGCAGACTTCTCAGTTTGTCCAAAACGACAGATTCTTTTGGTTTGGAGAAACGGGCGTTAATGCTCCGTTGAGCGGTCCCGATGTATACATCGCCGCAAGGACAGGGAATTAGTTATAGACTCCTGGCGATAGTGGGTCTCTTTTATCCTTAGCCGATCTAAACAAGTTGCGCAAAGGCGAGAAATAGCTCACAAATAAAAGAATTGGGACTGAAAAATCGGTCAACGCGGCGAGTGAGACGGGGACGTGCCACGGTCAACGCGGCGAGACGACGCAAGGCCACAAGGAAAGAGGTGGGCGTGGCAAAGGAAGTTGCAGGGGGTGGCGCGAGGGGGAGGAAGAGGAGGGGAATAGTGGGTGGGAGCGGGCGGGGGGGGGGTGCCGCGCGTCTCCTTAGCGGTCGCTTTGTAGCGGCGGCGACGACACAATATCCGAAGCGGCGCCGCCCTGGTCAAAGCGCGACGCAGCATTGTTCCGCGCGCTGAGAATGCTGCTGCCGCGGACGACGCCAGAGAGCGGGGCGAAGGGCGGGGGCGGGGGCGGCGCAGTCGGCGCCACTGACCCCCGGAAACCGAACAAGGACTGGGCTGGACACGGCGTGGGCAGACAAACTAATTCTAGGTAGCGTAGCGTGCCAGAAATATCATTTCATAACCTAGTGTTGTAGTAAACGCAACTATTAAACAATAACTTATTTGTTAATTTACTATTATGAGGTTCTGTATTATTTGCCAGAAAATTTACCGAATATATAACATTTTACTACAAACGATATTACAAAAATTACCTACGAATGTAGAAATATGGAAATTTACATTCGTATACTTTTGTAAAAGAATATCTACTTCACAACACAAATATGCAAAATCCATTAGATTAGACTTTACTGCCACCACAATAATATTACTATAAAGTATTATCTTGCTTCTGTCGACGATGCTCCCCGTAAATTCAAATTGACATGCGATCCCTGGCTGGCCTTTGCGGAAAGAAGACGAAAAATAGGAAATAGAAGGGTCAGAATGAAGACGAAATGTTCGAAAAAGAGAAATAGAAAACAAAAAAAAATGAATTAAACCCACACGTTTTCCCTAAGCAGCCTAAACAGGAAGGAAGAGGGAAAAGATTTGTCAGGATGTACAATTATTGGAAATAAAAGAATAGAGAACATCACTGAAGGATGAATCCAAACCCGCACGTGATCCCCAGCTGGCCTTAACGGGAAGAAGAAACAGAGAAAGAAGGCATGTGTGAGGAGGACTCACCGTTGACGAGCACGTTGACGGCGCTGACCATGGGCGCGTTGAGGGCGGCGTTGTGGGCGCGGCACTCGTAGCGCGCGCCCAGGTCCCCGCGCCCCAGCGTCACGCGCACGCGGTTGCGGCCCTTGCCCACGCTGTTCGCCTCGCTCTCCGCCTCGTAGTTGCCTGCAACGCACAAAGCAAATAAAGAGCTCTCGTGAAACATATGTCAACAAAATAACATTACAAGAAAACTGCAATTACACACACACTCTCACACACACCGGCTAAGGTGGTTCAGAGCATCAACTGACGTCACTGCTGTACCTCTGTCCGGGGGGTCCTGGGATTAGTGTTTCGACGTTGGCAGTATTTTCGACACCAGATTCTCAGCTAGGTAGAATTCAGGCGCTGAGAATTCTAGCGACCAGCTGCTCTGATCGGGATTTTTCCAAGGTGTCTCCATTCAACACCAGGCGAATGCTGCAGCAGACCCCATTTCCTCACGCCTTCCTTATACACACACTTACATGCACTACATTACCACACATACCGGGAGACCAGACGGGGGCTTAAGAGCTTGTTCTGACGGGGACGGATCTCCACTGGAGGAAGATATCTGGTTAAGAAAGGCAGTCGTCATATAGGTCGGCGTCGGATCTCACCATACAGAGGTGGAAGATCACAACCATCCCCCGTGGTACGAGCATGCGCTACACTAACGGAGCTAATTACCCTAACAGTTGACGCGCCGACACACGAAATAATCAATGTGTGTGTGTGCATTTAAAATACATCAGTTATTTCCATACCAAGAATATTAAAATGTTGCATGTAACACGTGACTAGCAAATATTTCATGCCTGAAGGCATCTTCCTTGGAGCCTTGCTGTTTCATGGCGTCAGCAATGTTGTAAGTTCTTAATATGAGAAAAGCTGGAATAACACAATCAATATTTGCATTTTCTTTCAAAATCGAACCATTTCATTGTTTTTGGATTTTTTCCGAGTTCCTGTGTAGCGAACGAAAAGACACCTATCATAGACACTTTTCTCTATTTTTTTTTTCAATTTATGCACGCTTTGAAAATACGTAATATAGATAATAATTGTAATAACAACGTTATCGAGAGACTACCAGAAGATCTTCGATACCAGATATCGCTTTTATTAGTCGGCTTCATTATCGTGAAATATCAGTAATATTTTTTACAAGGAGGAGCTAAAATTGTATGTTAGGATTGAAGCGACTCTCTTTAAATGCTGTACGTGCTAAATGGATTCAGCAATAATATCTGCTTGAAATTTGACAAATGTGCGAAATTCAACTTAAAGTGAGGCTGTGTATTCAAGTTTACACACTAATCCAAGCACTTGAGCCAGCCCAAAAGACAATTATCCAGTTATAATGTGTAATACAATAAGGACCGCACGATGGAGTATTACAGAAGAGAGAAACGTGTTCCGCAGTACGCTGTGAATTCGAGGAATCAAATTTTTATGAAGTTTATTGTTTCTATTGTATTACGTAGTTTGACAGTGACTAAAGCCGAGTACAACTTTGGACTGGTAAACTGGGCAAGAAATTCGAGCCATGGGCCGAAAACGGCTTACAATGCATCTTCAAAAGATTCTAGTGCATTAATTGGAGACGGTTCACGAAATATCTAAATTCTTAGTCACAAAGTTTGCTCATGAATAATGTTAACCTGAATAGTTCTTTACTACCGTACCCGTGCGAGAACTCTCGCAAGTGAATCCACAACCTTTCCCTATCCTTTCCATTAAGAAGAAAATATGTTAATGAAACGGGTTTACTTGTTAAAAAAATATATATATGTAACTTTGTACTTAGAGAATAACAAACAAAAATACAAACAATGCAATCGATGTTGGAAACATTTTTAATAAAGGTTTATACAGTATTATCGAGAGATTTCTTGGAACAATTCACAAGAATTCCTTAAAAATAATTGAATTGAAGTAATTATTCAATATTCTTTGACAACTTTTCGCTTTTCGTGATAGTCACAAATTATGAAAAAAGCTTTTCACTCTTGAGAAAAATACATGACTGAACTTTCACCGAATCACTGTTGATAACGGAAATACTATAATAGGTAAAACCCTTACCAAACCTAACAAGACACATCTTCAGTCTTCATTGTACACCCACATCCCTCCACAATTAGGTAAACAGCACTTGTAGACCTTGGAAAATCGTTAAATGAATGTTTTCACTACACGCATCAGAAACAATCTTCATCGGTTCAAGCAACTATTTCTAGTACTTCTATTACGAGTACTTCTAGTTGTTGCTGCAAGAGCGAATCTTGAATTAATAATTATGCACATAAACCTCGCCAGTCAGCGAAAATCACAATGTACAGAGAAAGAGTACATATAATAAGATAGAGGAATCGGAGCCTTCCCAGCGAGGCGTGACAAATATGGCCACCATCACAAAAAATATAGGTGGCGTTGATAGTATCGATAAGTACCAAAGCACGAAAAATTCAATAGAATGTCCAAAAATATCTCATCCTGTAGATTATGGCATGAGAAACGTTTCTTTGAGGCCTATGGCTTAAAAATGTTCGTTTTTGAGGACATAGAACGCTTCGTTTAGGAGTTATTTGACGATAACTGAAAGACTGCTGCGGGTTGCATTTGACATGAATATTTAGATTCGTTTATTAAACAAATCCTTCACATTTTTAAAGTCAAAGTGCAGTTCGTTACGCCTCTGTAAAAATCTCTTTCTCTGTAAATACCTCATTTGTAAATATCGGTTTCATGTGAGAGCTGCAAAAAGTATGTATACTAATGAAATAATATAGGAGACGATACCAGTAACGAATAGATATAACAATTAACATTTTAGTTACATAACAACAATATTTCTAGCTTTATTTTATACACTTCCGTTTCTTCCAAATGTGTTAGTTGTGCTAATAGTATGAGCTATTCAATACATCGGCAAACACCTCCCAAACGAATTTTTACGGTAGAGCCGCAGCACAGCTTGTATTACCAGTGTAAACATATGGCACATATAAATCAAAGAACGAATTATAAAGCTGGTATAAACTCCATGAACTATTACAACAGTAATTAAATAAAAGTGGCAACTGCAGGGACACACGTGCACACAATTTCACATTCAATCGAAACAATCCACTGCAATGAAAAGACAATGCAATATGCTGCAGAATCATTTTGTCCTGCCTTTTGTATAATACCGTATGCCAGAATGAAGTAATATCTAAAAGCGAAAACCTGTTACAGAAATAAGAGAAAGATCAAAGCAACGAAGAACTCAATTTTATTATAATCGAAAGAGATAAAAACTACATATAACTCAAAAGTCTATCAAAAAGTGCTAAAGACTTTCCTTATTTGATACTCCTATTGTACCTTTGTTATCTGTGAATGGTCTCAATGACAACTCTCTCAATGATAACATTTTATAATAACGTGATGAGTAACATATTAATGTATATTTTGAGTATGCTACTTTCTTTAGATTCGATATCTGTGGATGTATCGAGTAATTTAATTTTGTTCTTTATGCCAAAATACAAAGGGTTTGAAGAAAATTACAAACAAAAACATATTAGAAAAGGCGATAATTGATATAATTGTTGGAAATCGTTCAGTAACGACAAATGCATTTGGCACATTTACATGGCGGCCTTGCCAAATGCCAGCTGATTTTCTCGCATTTTGTCGTCATTTGGGCAACTGCCACGTTAGATTCTTTCTCTGCGGCGGAGTCAACTACCTTTGCACGATTCTGCGCTCTGCCCTCTCTTTCCCTCTCTTTAAAAGCTTTATCCTCGCAGGCGGAGTGGCCTTGCTATTGCCGCTTCCAACGAAGCCAATCTGAACCTCGTCGTATTTCCGCTGTACTTTGAAGAAAGGGCGCGCTATTCGAGTAACCTTAAATCTCACGAACAAGTTCAATGTTCAGCGGAAATAAGTATTTCGAGAGGCAGTAAAAAGGATGACTATATAAGGGGCGAGACAAAAAAGGCTCGCGCGACAGTAAAAGAAAGGTATAGTCTCAGCATTCACTCGGCTGGATCTCAGGTGAAATGACGACCACTCTAGTTGACAACATGACACGGATCTGAGCCTCTCTCTCTCACACTCCTCCCCTCTCTCTCTGTCTGTCTGTCTCTCTGTCTCTCTCTCTATCTCTCGAAGAGAAATGTACTCTTTTTGGAACTCATCTTAAAGAAACACCAACTTTTTCCAGCGTGTTTTACGAAGAAGTGTCGTTAATGAACGCGGGGTGTTCTAATGAAGAAGGTCTCGTAAAGCAAGAAAAGTAAACACGTTGGCTTGCAAAGATATACAGGTATATTCCAAGTAAACAGAATGTCATGTTTATTGTAATCGCTTTGTCTTTTTTGGAGCTGAAACTGTTTATTTAGAAGGGTTTTATTGTGATGTTGATTCGGCTTAAATCGCTGGTTTATACACGTAATATGGCTTATGTGCACAACAATTGATGCAACTCGTCGACAGGGCATAGGCATTACAGTGGAAAACATTCTTGAATATCGTGTGTATCACCTCTGGAGTTCTACATGCACCTCCTAGCAATACAAAGGGATCACTGATCTGGGGCTACAATTAATATTAAACAGAATGTTGGGAGAGAACGAATATGTCATAACTAATAGGACGAGGATTATGTATAAGTTCTTATCATGTTGTGAGAGTAATTTGTATCGAAATTGTCTATTCTGCGTATTTTATTAAGTAATGCCTGTAAATATCTATTTATCTTACTTGCTACTAAACAATTTTTACGTTAACTTATGTAGTAAAGAGAAAGTATTTTAATGCTGCAGCGCAAAGTGACAATTTTCGGTACGTATCATGGGTCCCTGACGTCGAGAAAATGGACAATTCTTGCTTCTAAACACACGAAGTAATTTTTTTCTAATACGTTGAGTGGTCAGAATCCACGTTGTGAGTCCTTGATACTTAAAACATTTTTTACGGCAAAACATGTCCGACTCTCCGTCTATGGAAAATTCTAGCATTCTAAACTGTTTATAGGATTTTCCCCTAAATTGATATTTCTTGATCGATCTGGCTCAACGTAAAAATTCGGTAAATTTAAAAAGTACGATTTTGACCCATTTTGATGATATTTTCGACATTTTTTAATAATTATTACAATATTTTTGCTCGCCTAGATAAAATTACAATAACATAAATTCTGCATGTTTATGGTACAATTGTTAAACAATGTATGTAATATTTTCGTCTACTTAGCCTATCTCATTTACTGGTAAATAACGTTATGCGCAAATCTCTCAATAAAATTGTACAGTAACAAATTTACATTCTCTAATATATCAATAAAACGAATTCATTAAAATATAAGATAAAAGGGTTATCTTTAAAATAACCACGATATTTTTAAATATAAATTGATTTCTAAAACTTTAACATCTCGAGATGCATATCCTAAGTAAAGACTTTTTGTTTACAATGTTTTTCATTATAAATTTAAAATTAGGTTTCACTAGAATTCCAGTGGCATAAATAAATTAATGTAATTCGACATGGCGTCCCAATAAAAAATTATAGATCACAGTAGGACAGTGGGAGGTTTTTCGATATGTAATAATCACCTCAATCGCAAAAATGTTCATTATGCCTTAACACACGTACCTAAAACATATTAAAATACAATTTCAGTTGGCATGAATGGCCTTAGGAGCTACAGCGTTTTTCTATTCGATGCTGGTCTGTGTAGAGCCGTAGGTTCGTATCTCACTTTAGATGTTTGTATGTCATATTTTGCGTTTCCCGTGTTGTGTCACGGAGGGCCAATCGATCAGTGAACACTGAGATCCGAAAAACCCACGAGTCTGTCGATACCAATTGCAGAGCAATTCAGTCGACGGAGGTACAGAGGCAACTGGTTTGAGATGGTAAAACGTTTCAATGAAAACCAATGGTGTAATTTCTACTGTACGAAAAAAAATTTGGACAAATCATCCAAAATGGTGTTTTACCATATTCATTTGCATTTGAGTTTGCACAAGGCTATTCATCAGCGACTAACTTGTTCAATTTCACATTTCTAAAGAGAGAATATCGTATGATCGCAACCACATAGTAGGGCGGACGTTTCATCGCTAATACGCATCACTGCATAACGCACGATGGAAAGGCGGTCGAAAACCGAGATAGGACGAGAGCTTCACGGACAGCTCTCATTTCCCGTGGCCGCTAATGATTTGAAATTATTTCCCGGCAGGAAGCAAACATGGGTGGGGCCGGCGGAACGGCCGGTGGGCACGCGAAGTTCCCTCCTGCACCACCTCCCCTCCTCTTCCCCGCCCCGCTCCCTCCACTCCCACCACCCGGCGCGCCGCTTCGGGGCGCACGCAGCGTCTAACGAAATCATCAGAACTTGAACCGAGGAGCGGGCGGAGAATGCTCCGGTGATGAATTTGTAAATAGGAAGCGCGTGCTGCGGCGGCGTCAGGATTTATGGGGGTAAATCTCTGCCCCTTTCCCTCCCTTCCTCTGTTTTACAACTTTCCTTTCAAACACACGACTGGTTCCGGTCCGTCTCGGCTCGGCGGGGCGGGGACGCCGCTTGCAGTAGTGTCGGGGCGACGGCGGTGGTGAGGAGGAGGGTAGTGGCGGGCTGATCGGAGAGGAACAGACGGTGGAAACCGCTTCGCTGGTTGCAGCGGCGAGTGGTGTAAGGAGTCGGCGGTGGGGGAGGATGCGCAAGGGATGGAGAAGGGACGGGGAGAGCGCGGGCAGCGTCTGAAAGTGGAGAAGACGGTCCTCTCATTCCCTCCCCGAAGGAGTCTCCCGCTCCTTGTACCTGCTTCATACATTTTCAGAGTCGGCAGTTTAATTTACGAGCGCTGAAGAGGCGGCGGTGGCGTGGGCGGAGGAAGGGGGCCGCGAGAGCCGGAGCACAGGAAGCGCGTGAGCGGGGGCGGGGGTGGAGGACCGGAAGGCGGCGGCCGCGGGCGTAGGCGTGGGCGTGGGCGTGGGGTGGGGGGATGGGTGGAGGGGGCGGGGCGTTGCCGAAGTGCGATGGGCGCGCGGTCCGCACTGTCTCGCGGTGTCGCGACGACTGCAACCTCGCACAGTCTTGGCACGGCCGGGCGATATTTCTCGGCGCCCCGTTCCGGCCGTCCTCGGCCGGCTCCTTAGTCCTCCAACCCCACCGTCGCCCACGCACTCCTGGCACGGCGGCGCCGGATCCTACCGCCTCGTTCCCACCTCGCGCGAGAAACCAAACGGTAATTGGGATTCTAAATTAAAGAATCCTGACAGGCGATGGTTCGGCGGGTGCGGCGCGACCTGCGTCCCGCATCTCTTCACCCGACCCGACGCCGGAGGGGAGAGGTTGAAGGGGCGAAGGCGCGGGTTGGGGAGGGGATGTGAGGGAGCCCCGGCCGGAGACGGGAGAGGAAGGAAGCAGGGGATGCAAAAAACTTCGCCGCGGAAAATGGAACAGATTTGTTAAGAGTGAAAAATGTTAGTGGCGGCGCGATTGCTCATAGCTCACGCCACAAAGCCACTACCGCCCCGCGTGTCAATAGGGCCCATTACCGGGTGCCAAGAAGGTGGAGACGCCGCCGGAGATTGCAGGAGAAGGAAATAGGAGATGCCACGGAAGAAAGCTCAGGTCTCCTAATGTAAGGAATGAATCAACCATAAACAAAAGAATGACGTGTTAACGTGATTTGACATGAAAATATTTTCTGTGTCGAAACTAAAGACGATTTTTCAATTCGATATTTTGTGAAACATTTTTTTTTTCTTACTTCCAAATAAAGTTTGAAAATATTACACTATACAAAATTACATTTTATCTTAAGAACTACTAGCACCCACGCTAAAATCAAAAATACTGATGAATACATTAACGCCTACTTGCAAACTGATTTTTTTAACATCAGAGGGATGTGTAGTATACACCTCAGCTTAAAATTATTTATAAGTTTCGAGTCGTTTTCTCACCGTCTTCTTTCAGAATATCTCCATGCCAAGGTACGGTGATGTAAGTTGGACGACTTTAGAGAAAATAAAATGATTACACTCTAATGTATAAAGTACGAAATTTATTAAAATACAAAATATGACTAACTAAAAACATTTTCATTTCTGCAACGCTCCGTAGCAAAGTCATTTCTAAAACCGTATAAGCCCCCATTATTGTTATAACTTATAATCGGTCAGGAGAAGAGGCAATGCTTTTACATTTCCCTTCCTGGCTTGCTTTCTCTTCCCGCACGATGCCAACTCCCATGCTTTACGAGGACCAAAGCGGAGTCTTCCCATCGTTGCGCCATTTACGAGCCGTGGGCCCCTAAGATGCTGTGGGTGCCGAATCCCAAATCTCCGTCCGTTCCTCCCCGGCTGCATCCTCCATAAATCTCATCCCTTTGCCTTTGCGGAGCGTCGAACCGGAGACCGCAGCGCCAGCGGCGGAGGGGCGCCAAATCCAACCCTGCTCCCTTTTCAGATTCCGCGCCAAAGACGAAGGAATGTGCCTTTTTTTTTTTACAGACAACTCCACCCTTTTTCCCTTCCCCCCTCAGGGCAGGGACGGGGGAAGAGGAGAGGGGGAATCCGCTGTATCCCTCCACAGCGTTTACGATGCGTCCCTGTAAATTACACGAGCGTTTTAAAGCCCGGCCGGCGGCGGGGGCGGTGCGACCGGGCGGCAATAGCGATGATAACTGCAATTGGAATGTTCGGCTGTCGCTTCAGGCGAATGGGAGGGAGGGGGGAGGTAACGCTTCAGGGGCAGTAAAAGCTGCAAGCGCAGCCTGCGCAGTAAAACGCGCGCAGACTCTGTCCAAATGACCTGGCGCTTGGCGCTCGTGTACACTCCGCGAGCGCCGCACACGCAGGCACGCCGGAGGCGGTGGCGACGCGTAGTGACCCGACCCGACCCGACCCGACGCGACGCGACGCGACGCGACGCGACGCGACGCGACACACAGCCCGCGCAGTAGTGGAACAGGGCGTCGCGTCGCTGCATCTAATGCAAGTGCTTGCTTTGCTTTATGTCAAAGATCACTGAGTCTTTGTTTTCTTCGGTCGCTTCTAGTCTCTTTTTCACGGGTGTTCTCATTCTAATTATTTTTTCTGCAACTACGTGACCAACGAGGAGGATTAATAATTTATTACATTTCATTTTTAGTCATACAGAAAATGTTACGTACAGTCTCAAAAGAGCCCCTGCAAACGTGTAAATCTTGTTTAATAGTTCATGTACAATATTACGTCTCGTCCAGTTCCATACAACTAAACGAAATTGAGTAATATGTTCCTAGAAATAATCTGGTAAACCTCTTTTCTCCAAACATTCTTTATTTATATTTTTCAAATTTATTACTAATTTTAAGTCTTGATGAATGTGTTTATTTATTGTGTTATGACTATGTTCCTCTTTACAATGAAAATCATAAAGTTATAAACATGTAAAGCTCTTTTGAAACGATGTAGTTTTTGATTATCTCTGCTAAGGCCATAACAGGCGAGGAGCGCTGAATATTATTTCAGGTGATAATAATCGGTGATATCTGTGAATTCGAATATGTGGTGCTTACGACAGGCTACGTATCAATTAGATATTTGTTATCAGAATAACTTTATAACAATTATTAGAGTAACATCTGCAAGTAGGAAGTTTTCCTTCCTACCCGAAAAATTATAAAATTCCAATGGTACTTCTAACAGGTTAACGTGCGTGTCTAATACTGAATAAAGTGATTAGATTGAATAGTATCACTCAGTTTATTGCAGCGTGTTCACGTTATAAAGCAAACAATAGTTTATTATACAGACCATATCACAATCGAAGGACCACTATTACCACTTCTCCCTCAATTATCCAAGAACTTCATTTTGCTTCCAATAAAGACTATGACACGTAAAATTCTAACTGTCGATATTCGCAACGACACATGCCAAATGCTAATCCTAGAGCAGAATATAACAAGGGAAATTTACTGCCCTATGATTAAAAAAGAACGTAGAAATGCATTTGAGAGGATATATTGCACGCGTACGCAATTTAGAAGCACACAACACAGGTCTGCGAGTTTTGTGTGTTCAATGCGCCGTGATCGTCGACTCGCCGGGCGACACGTAGTAACGCAATTCTATCGCGATCGGAAATCTCTCCCGCTCACTTTGAAGATGCGCGATTCGCCGCATACGTTTACACCCGGCCAGGGACGAGCTGCGTAACTGCCGCGATTTAACGAGCAAGAATTCCAGAAACGAGTCATCTGAGCGACCGTTCGCCCCTCCGACTATGCCGCGTTAAATATAAAAACGTCGCTTTATTTCGCGCAGTAAATTTTGATATATGACGGATCACGTCCAAATTGCCCGTTTTACGAGGCGCAATCTCTCAAGGGGCTTTATAGTGTCAGGCGTAATGGGAAAATTGTGTTGGCTCATCGGTGCGTTCACGGGACGCGTGCATAATTAGCCGGGCGACGGCACTGGCCGCTGGCGGGTCGCGTCGCCACCGGACCCCAGCGCTGACCGATGACAATAGGATCCAGCGTGGTTCACTCTCTGATCCTGGGAAACAGAGGCATCTACGTGGTTTTGAATCGCGCTCTTTGAAAAAAAAAGAAGTCTCTTGCTTTTTTATTATTTTGATTGTGTTTTTTTAAAAACAATTTTCAATATATGGTCCCGTTACTTTTGACAATCATGAAAGAGTAAAACAACGATTTAAAATGTATTGATATTTCCCCCCAAGTAGTTTTAGTAGCAAGATTTCGAGAACTTATTTTATTCCCATTATCTGGTTCCAATAATTTCATTTAAAATACTTAAAGGCATTACGTTTCAATCAGCTGTAAGTTTACAAAACTACAAGGTCGAAGATCACCTTATTTTGCTGTGTACACTTTGATAAAATATAAAACGCTATACACATACATTTTTCTATATACATAGTTGGAATAAAATATTGAAAATAGAAGTCTTAATGCTTCCTTTGATTGCACAGAGTTTTTTAAATAGCTACAACAGGAATTATTATAATACAAAACGAACCCTCTACACTCAGAATAATGATCCAAAAGCAATGCAGCTTAATTTTACGCTTTTGTTTGCTATACTTTCCACAGTTTCAATTTTTATTCACAAGGTTTCATTTAGTATAGTGTTTTACATAAAGATTCAAACATGAATGCTTAGAGTTTATTATTGTTATTATTATTATTATTATTTTTATTATCATCGTTATTATTGCTATTAGTGTTATCTCATGTTCTATACAACCTCATTTGGCAAATATACATAATTCTAGTTATGAAATAAAAGGAACCACACTTTAGCTGAAAATATTGGTGAGTGCACGTGCTTCATCTCGAGGCGATTCTGCCGTCTCCACGTCGCGAGCAAGCTCTTTCACCGGGCGGGGAAGAGGCCGGCGGCGATGCCAAGGAAGACGGACTGCGGCGCCGATCCGCGACAAGGCCGACGCCTTTCGACACCGCCGCCTGGGAATCTCAGCTGGGGAGGACGGGGGGGGGGGGGGGCTCGCGGGAGGCGATAATGCGAAGTTTACAGCGCGCTCGCGAGATGATCGGGGATGCAGCGCTTCCGATCCGAAACCGCCACCGCCCCGCCACCATCTCGCCGCCGCTCCCCTCCGCCGCCCACTCCCCGTCCGAGGGGCTGCAGACGGAGCACCGCCGCGGATAATGTTCGAACTTTACGGGTCTCGCCCGTCCCCCTTCCCTCTCGAAGGAAGTCGCGGGGGAGGCACGTGAAGCCGGCCACGACGGTGAGGGTGGTGAAGGCGGCGGCGCGCGGCGCTGGCGGTGGCGTCTCGAAATCTTTAAAGACGCATTTGCTCGCGTTCTCATCGGGAGAAGGATTTGCTGGCGGCGGAGCGCCGGGGGCAAAGTCTGCCAAAGAGAGCTGCAGTGATAGGGATGGGGCAGATAGACCGGGTATCCAGCTACGTCTTGCTAGTGGTGATGTTCAACTAGTTTCAACATGCTGGTTCTGGCTCTGTTGAATTTGCATGAACATACTGTGGATGGCGTTACAGGAATTTGTAAAGTTAAACTAAAATCTGTGAAAACATTTTAGAGATATCCTGTTAACAAATATCCACAAGTTAAAATTCAGATAAATAAATTCATAGATAAACAAAATCGTGAAAATTCTTTGGAATTAACTTGAAAATGTATAGAAATGAATATTTAAACAAAAAAGCATACCATACGTATTTTTGGATTTTGTATTTAGTTAGTGTCTTTTTTCATTTCAAACACAGAATTGCGTTTAAACTAAAAACTGATTTAAAAACATTCAAACTTTTGTAGTGTTAACGCTACAAGTTACAATATTAAGGGATTTATCATTAAATTATACATCCTAAAGGTCAAATAGAGTTAATCCTCTACACGAATTTTTGGACATGATGTCGTAGCATCGCGTATTGTTCGCGAAAAAGCCCTAATACTGCTGACGATGAGGCGTACAGGAATAAATGAAGACTGTGAAGATGTCGAAAGTGAACGGGCCAAGAATGGCTAGGGAAATAAATCAACATTGAAAATAAGAGTTGGGAATGAGAAGATGAAGTCCACGCAGAAGGGAAATGAGATAAAGAAGAGGGTAAAGACAAAGAACGAGCAGGGTGCCGTAGAGAAGGTGTCTGCGAAGCCGGTACGCGAAGGTTGCGGAAGAGGGCGCTGGTGGGCTCGAGTGTGAAGGCGAAGGGTATTTGGGCGGGGGCGGGGGCCGGGGCGAGGCAGGATTTGTGGGCAGCGATTAGGCGCGCGAAACGGGCCTCTGCCGCAGCAGCAGCGGCGGCGGCGGCGGGGCCAACGCAGAGATTAGCCTGGCGCTGCGGGACCCTCGAGCCTTCGTAATCGCCTATATTCTTAAATCGTCTCCGCCAGCCTCGAGTCCGCCCTTCGGATGTAATTTTCGAATCTCACTTTTAAATTAAAGCGAATAGAGCCGTCTTTCGCTGGGCTCGATATTGCCGGTTCGATTCGTCGCCTCGTGTTGGCTCCAGTCGCCGGTCGCCAGGCCAACGGCAGCGGCTGTGACTACGACGAGAACGAGAGACCCTCTCCTGCTTACGCCCGTCTTTCTTTATGGGAACGAAGAAATAAAGTCTCTCCGGTCCCAATGCTCGTTAACATAATGGCGTGCGAACTTTTCCGAGCGGAACCCCGGGTCGAAAAATATTAGAGCTCTTAATTTACGTCACGCTGAATACCCTTTAAATTTTCTCCCTTTTCCACGCGTCTCCAGGTAGGACGTTCAGCGACCTCAATGAGAATAAAATCAGAATTGTTTTCGCCTTATTGGGATGCTGGCAGCGCGTTTCATATTACGCGGCGTGCTGAAGCGTGCGCGATTCAAATAACTCAGAGGGATCTGTGTGATTTAAACCGAAGAACGTGTAAGAGCGGCCGAGAATATATCTCGCGAGATGCATAGTTTTAGAGTAAGCGTATCTTGGTTCTTTTCTGGCAATAATGAGGAAGGAAACAGTGTAAAAGAGGTTTTTCGGTTGCCAAGACTCGTGTCTAAAGCATTTTCTTTATCCTTCAGTAAGAGATAATAAACAGAAGAATTTCTTCAGCTAGCAAATAAAGCAATAAAAGCTAAAAAATAAAGTTTCTAAATATTTATCGAGCTGTTAATTTGATTAATTGATTATTAATTTGGTAAAATATACTACGAAATATTACTATATAAAACGGTAAAATATAAGTACGAAGCAGATATCATTTTAGGATTTAAAACCAGTTTAATCTAATTGTTTTTTGAAGTTTTCGGATTTCGAAGCACTAAATAAAATATGGATGCTTTTGTGAATTCATTTACGCCAATAACAAACTTCTCATGATGAGTCACAAACAAAACATTAACTTTAATATGCATAATTGCGAAGATAGAAGAATTCTTGAGAAGGATAGCGACTGGTAGGATAGCAATCGGGACAAATTACTCAGGGGGACGAATTATCGAGACGACTGCGTAACACAAAAGTCACATTGTCAACTAAAATATAACTGTGTGAAATAAAGTATTTTAATACATTTATGGACCGACGGTGTTATAAAAGTTCCAATGATCGAGCGGCGAAAAAATGTTCGAGACCTTTGGTTCGTTAATTACTTATTTACTAACTAATGGTAACTTGACTCGATTTGTAATATCTTGATTTTCATTTGTCTTTGCATATTTCCTTTCCATAATTCGCCTCAGAAGAGCACACAAAGCGACATTCTAATATTTTCATATTTCTTTTGTAACCACGATCCTCTCCATCGAGGCAAGTAAAGCAGCGTTATGGAGCTCTGCATTGAAGAAAATATCAAGCAATTACATCTCAGACAAAATATAAAAATTTAATTGTCAAAATAACACAATATGCAATTATACAAATGATACAATTTTATTGCCGTAGGTGCAAGCAAAACCGTTTGCACCTTCTCTTAAACCACTCACACGCCTTAAAGGCGCCTGGGTGTTCTCAGCGCCGAGGGAGTGCGCGCGGTCGTGCCTGCGGGAGAGAGGGCTGTTGACTCTAGGCGCCACGTGCGAGGGGGCGAGCGCCGAGGTGCTAGGCCCGTGCTTCTCGCACCGACGGTGGCGGCGGCGGAGGCCCCGTGAGTGAGACGTGCCGCGGGCAGCGCAGCCAGCCGAGGGCCCCGCCCCGTCGGGCGGCGAAGCGAGGCGAGGCGAGGCGAGGCGAGGCGAGGCGAAGCGAGGCAAGGCGCGGGCGGGGCTGCGCCTGCCCTCCACGTTAATGAAATTTCTTGAGGCGCCGGGGGCGCGAGCAGGAATGCGCCGGCTCCGGGGCGCAAGGGCCCGGGCGAGAGCGCTCGCTCGCGCCCGCCCACGCCCGCCCGCGCCCGCCCGCGCCCCCATTCCCACCCGCGCCCGCTAGTTGGGCGTGGCGGGGACGGCGGAGGCGCGTGCGGGCGTGGTGAGGCGGGCGGGGCGCAAATTACACTTCGCCGCTGCCGCCGCGCTCCTCCTCTCGTCGCACACCCGAGGTGCCCCGAGATGCCGGGCGGAAGGCAACGGCAAGAACGGCCGGCGCACACAGCCAAGAGTAGTGTGAAGGTGATGGCACGAGAGTGAAGGGCAAGGGGAACCTTAAAGTGTCATGCGAACGGAAGAGAGAAAGAGAGGTAGGTCTCTGCGTGGTAGGGCAGTGCATGGAGAGGAGGAGCAGGATGGAACAGGGCGGAGTGAGATCGGGTGGGACGGACAGTTCAGGACGAGGTTGTGTTAACAGACATTTTTCGCATTAACACATAGCGAAATGGGAGTAATTGATACTCTCACTCTGTATATATACGAGAGAGAGAGAGAGAGAGAGAGGGAGAGAGAGAGAAAGAAAGAAAGAGAGTAAAAGGCGTATGTGTGTGTGGGAGTGAGTGAGAAACTGGGTTGAAAGAGACAGGAGTAGAACAAAGCTGGAAGTGGAGGTGGCGGGGATGAAGAATCTTTATAACCTATAGGATACTAACGTACATGAGGTAATAGAAAAGGAATAAGAGCCCAGGTTGAAAATAATTCGAAATGTTCGGTTAACAAAAGATTCGAGAATTACTTTCAGGAGGTTCAACAATCACCGATAGACGAGAGTAAATGGGGGACGACGTGAGAAGAAGTGTGGGCGACGTTCAGTGACACTACGAGGCAATGTGAGTCGAAGAAATACCTTGCGATTGAAAAGGAGGATACGAGGGAGAGAGACAGACAGACTAGAGTGAAGATGGGTGGCGGAAACAGGAAGCCGACCTATGGGTTGAGGTGGGCAAGCAAGAAATGCAGAGGTGAGGGGAGATCTGCGAAAAGTCAGCAAAATGAACGGAGAACGGGGGTGAGATCGTGAGCATTCGAGGGCAGTAGAGGATCGGGGGAAGACCGCAGACAGAATCAGGGGGAGTGGCATTCGCGGAAGGCGAAGGAGAGCCTAGAGTAATACGAGGAAGGCGTCGGGGGGCGGCGGCGCGTCGGACGCGAGAGTTGCCGGGAAGCGACGGGCAGCGAACAGCCAGAGGACGGGGCGGCCGAGACTTTGAGGAGCCGAGAGGCGTCTGCGGTGTTTCGCTGGAGACAGCCGGGCGGGGGCAAGCGAAGCGCCGACCTCCGCCCCGGACCCCGCCTCCGCCTCCTACCGCCGCCTCGCCGCTTTAATCGCCCTGCCCTTGGCAGACGTGGCTCTTGACCCGAGGCGGCGACGGCGGCGCAAAGGCGGCGTACTCGGCTTGGAGCGCGCTCGGCCGGCGCGGGGTGGGAAGAGTGAGGTTGAGCGGGAGGGGGAGGGCCGGGCGGGGAGAGGTGAGACGGGATGGGGTGAGGCGGAAAGGTGTGGGGAGGAGTGAGGTTGATTCGGAAGAGATGAGGTGTAGCGGGTTGGGAGGGATCGGGGAGGGGTGGAGCAAGGCGAGGCGGGCAGAGGCGGAACCGGGCGAAACGGGGAGAAACGGGGCGAGGCGGGGAGAGACGGGGCGGAGCGGAGCATGGCGGGACGGGGCGGGGCTGAGCGGTGGGAATCGCGACGGGTCTGATGAGCGGCGCAACGAGCAGAGGGAGCGCCACGGCAACCGTGCGACGACCCGCGCGTGCGACGGACCCGTCTCTTCGCCGATGCCGCCGCGATGCGACTGCGTCGTGAATGGCGAGGGAGGTCACCGGGGCGCGACCGGACGCGGAATGAATGGCACGGCGCTAGGGAGGAATCGTGCGGACCGAGAGGCGAAGCAGCCGAGAAGGAGAGACGGAGAGAGAGAGGGAGGGAGAGAGAGGGAGAGGGAGAGAGAGAGAGGGAGAGAGAGGGAGAGACAGAGGGAGAGAGGGAGAGAGAGAGGGAGAGAGAGGGAGAGAGAGGGAGGGAGAGGGAGAGAGAGGGGGAGAGGGAGGGAGAGAGGGAGGGAGAGAGAGGGAGGGAGAGAGAGGGAGGGAGAGAGAGGGAGGGAGAGAGAGGGAGGGAGAGAGAGGGAGAGAGAGGGAGAGAGAGGGAGGGAGAGGGAGGGAGAGAGAGGGAGGGAGAGAGGGAGAGAGAGGTAGAGAGAGGGAGGGAGAGAGAGGGAGGGAGAGGGAGGGAGGGAGAGAGAGGGAGGGAGAGAGAGGGAGGGAGAGAGAGGGAGGGAGAGAGAGGGAGCTAGGGAGAGAGTGGGAGGGAGAGAGAGGGAGGGAGAGAGAGGGAGGGAGAGAGAGTGAGTGAGTGAAAGACGGAGAGAGAGAGGGGGGAGGGAGAGAGACTGGGTGACCGGGGAGAAAGGCGCTGCGTGATTCCCGCGCACACCGACGCGAAGCAAGAAAACAGCACGACGTCGGCCGAGAAGGGCGGGGCCGGTCAGGCGGGGAGCCCGAGCGTCCGGGAGACAGGGTGGGCGGGGTCGCTGATGAGACTAGTTGGCAGCCGCGCAGCGAGATTACAGATTAAGAGGAAGCGGTCCGGGAACGTCTCTGCGGGGCGCGGCTGTGGAGGCACCGAGAGAATACCAAGGCGGACGACGGCTGCGAATCGCAGCGGGGCAAAACGGACTACGCGTTTTCGCTCAAGCCGTAATGACGAGCCCGAGCGAGAGGCAGCTCCTGCGACGCTGCGCGCCGGGGCGGCTATCTGCGCACGCAGCGCGGGCTGCTGCTGTTTGGTGTGGCGCAGGTCGGGATTTACGCGCTAAGTGCTTTTGCATATAAATGCTCCTTTCCTGGAAGCGACAGTTTCGAGTGTTTGAACGTGCCTGCGCAGCTTTTATCTTTCTCTGAAATAATTTTAATGATGTACGACTGGCATGTCAAACCGCGCCCGCGCGAGCTACTTGGTCACCTGGGAAGCGCGGCGTTCCAGCGAGAACGAGCAACTGGCCCTCACTCCGCGCTCATCGTCCCTCCAACTGAAGAGAAAGCGGCGCGAGGCGGGGATTAGTGACTTTACACGAAAATATTACAAATCTCGCAAGAACGAAACTGGCAAACATATGTTTATATTCTATACCATTCATAACTATTTCAGTTTTACTTTCATTTAAAATTCTGGCTTATGCGAATAATTTTACGATAGAATGGAAATAATGTGTTTGAATGAGAATTTATTACCTAATTTTTGTTTTGTGTTATGTTGTATTAAATCTGTCAGTTATTTCTAGTATATAGTAATAATGTGAAATAACGAGGATATATAAATTAACAGTTCTAGCATATGCGGGAAAATAATCTTTGTTCGTAAAAACGCTTAACTAGAACGTAGACAGTTAAAGCAACCATTTCCCTCTTAAATAAACAGATTACGAAATCAAGATTGCTTTCACTTCAAACTGTTTAATTTTATTCTCATTTGACAATTTGAAAACTGATATATTGTTTCCTTTTAATGGATCATTTCTTTGCTTTAGTAGAGGAAATTGGAATTAATAAAGCTACATTTGGGGCAATAACTGTCAATAACTTTGGGGCAATAACTTTTTCAAAAGTCTGTCAAGGGCCAGGGATTCAGTCACTTCGGTGATTTGAAGTACCCTTACTTTTAAATCCCGCCCCTGCTGCTCTGGCAGTACCCGCGAACTCTAGTAAGCTCTTTAGTAACTAGTTACCTTGCGCGCGACCTTCATATGCTTGATTAACTGTGTACGAAATGTTCTTCAACAGAAATGTTAGTTATGAAACCTTTTTAAATTTTAGAGGTAACGTTTCAGTTATGTCGAGTAAATTTTCATTTCTCTATCATTTCACTAACCAATTTGGTCATGTATGTCACTGACCCTCTTCTGATCAAGATTATCACTGTGGATACAATAGAGGCGATATAACTCTTGCAAATAATTGTGAATTCGAGTCTCTTGGATATGTGTGTTAGTGCCGTATCTCCCAATTCATCATAAAGTTTCCCGAACACATTTCACCTGAGAAAAAATAGGTATGATTTGTATGTAAGGTCTAGTTAACGTACGTCCTCACATCATATGGTCTAAAAACATCACCGAAATCAACAAACAGCATCCTGAAGATGTCTACAAGCAACGGAACAGCCATTCACACCCACTACCAGCGCGAGGGGGCGTTGATGCGAAGGAGAATCAATCGGCAGAAGGCGATCG
Source organism: Gryllus longicercus (assembly GCA_038098605.1). Lineage (NCBI taxonomy): Eukaryota > Metazoa > Arthropoda > Insecta > Orthoptera > Gryllidae > Gryllus > Gryllus longicercus. The sequence goes on along the minus strand of JAZDUA010000410.1, from coordinate 186,566 downwards.
AAGGTTCCGACCTGTAAAACTCCCTCCTTGATCCGCAGGCCTTCGCTCCCCCTCTCGGTCATCACATCGACTTTGATTAAATCGTACGAGTTGCGAAACTTTTCACCAATTGCAGCCAATCACGGACGGCGCAGTCTTGAAATGACTTCGGGCGAAATTTTCGAAGAAATCAAGAATTTGCGACGTGAAGATATACGTTCGTTTCATCTCGAAGGCCAAGTTGAGATCGGTTCTCGGATCTGGCGTCAAATTACGAAAGGCTTAACTAAAATAAATGAAGTAATTTATACCGCGAACTGTGTTAGAGGAAAGAGAGAAAGAAATGGACGCTCAAATTTGTGACTCGAAACCGTGGAAAGTTACGCCATCTTGTAAAACGGAACTTTGTAACAGTACCACGAGTGAAAAGTTTTGATACATTATTTTTTCCATAAAATTACAATTTATAAACCAGGTTTTGCCATTAAGATTTCTACTTCTGAATGCAGTAATGAATATGCAATAATGTAATACTATTTGATAAGCAACGTATTTCATTTTGTCTAAATATAAATGAGCACTGAAAAGTTCTCTGAAGGAATAGACATTTTTATAATATACACTAAGGAAATTAAAAATTAAGAATATCTTTTCTTCCATTTGAACCAAATGAGTAATGGAAATATTATATCTTCTACATAAGTTTCTACCCTTTTCCTCTCTCAGATTTTTGATGTATGTCAGTTGGCCCGATAAAAACACATAATGAAACTATTTCTGCAAGACACATTATGAAATGGGGGATGTAGCAGTTTAGAAGATGACTGAACTTCAGTATCTTTTAAAACAGACGGAGCATACCATATTACAATAAGAATATTGCAAATACTTCTTGAACGTTCTTTTCATTTTACATTAACATCATAGCTCTGGTTTTGCAAGGCAACTTTGCTTACCTTACCCAGTCTGCCTTTTCTGCCTTCAACAGAAATCCTCACGCCACTCATTCAGAACTCCGCGAGTGTTTCATCAGATGTATACAAAGCGCTGCAAACGGTCTTTTCATCTCACAACCGACATCGCATCTAGTCTGCACCAATCAAGCCGAAAACGAGTCTCCAGCACGAGAGAACCCTTGTATTTGTATCGCGGCCACTGTCGGCGGCAACTGCGGCGGAGGGAGCGTCGTAGCGGCTGTTTGATGTGTGCGGCGGCCTGCAGCGCAAGCGAAGAGGCAGCGGCGGAGGCCCCCGAACCGCCGCCCCGTCATTCGCCTCGCATTGTGCGTGGACGGGCCGACCGGACGGGCGCCTCGCGAGCCGAAGAGGACGAGGACCTCAGAAGCTGCGGCGGCAGTGGTGGCGGTGGCCAAGTAGACGGCAGCAGAGACCGAAGCAGCGGCAGAAGTGTGGGCGGGGGAGGGGAGGGCAGTGGTGGAGAGAGAGAGAGAGAGATGGCGCAGACGAAGGCGGTGGTAGCGGTGGCGGTGGTAGCGGTGGGGATGGCGGTGGCGGTGGCGGGGTCGGGGGCGTGGACGGTGGCAAAGTAGACGGCAGCAGAGACCGAAGCAGCGGCAGAAGTGGTGGCATGGGAGGGGAGGGACAGCGGCGGAGGCAGAGATCGCGCAGACGAAGGCGGTAGCGGCAGTGGCAGTGGCGGTGGCGGAGGAGGTGGAGGTGGCGACGACGGTGGCGGCCAAGTAGACAGTAGCGGAGAAAGAGGCGGCGGCGGCGGCAGAGGTGGACGCGGGGGAGGAGTCGGCGGTGGGCGAGGTGGCTGCGGCGGCCGCCGCGAAGGATCTTTCCGGAGGCCGCTCAATAGCGTCGAAAGGCGATTACAGCCGGGGGCGGAGGGAAGTCGGGCGGAGCGGCGCGATGCGACGCTGCTCGAAGCGCGTGCTGGCGGCCCTTGTGGCCCTCCCGCCTGCGCCTCCGCCTCCGACGGGCTTCACGCAGCAGACAATTTGGCCGCCATTGAGAGCGGCGGCCACTCCACTCGCCGCCAACGCGGCCTACGCCGCCGCCCTGCCCGTGGTCGGCGCGGCGGCGCCGACGGAGACGCCGCCGCCGAAAGGCGACGCGAAGAGAGGAACACACGGAACAACGTACGACGAAACGACGCGCGGAGTGAAAAAGAGTTGGAAAAGGAATATGGTAAGGATCGTGATAAGGAAACACAAGAGCAAGATGTGAGAAATAATACATACTCGTATGAGGGGGTGAAGGGATTATTATTATTATTATTATTATTATTATTATTATTATTATTATTATTATTATTATTATTATTATTATCATCATTATTATTTCCGGAAGTGGCCCAATATTTGAAAATTTTTGTGTGTTGAAACAATGGGAACTAACTGGTTTACGTGCGGAGAGAAATATCACTTGGTTTGGAATTTGACTGGGATGTGTTGGAAAATATGGGTGGATGCCGGAAAGCTGAGACAATCGTTGAGTGGTGCGAATGAGCGAAGTGGGTCCAAGACAGAGATTTTGCTAGCGCTGTATATGGAGCTCGTCTAAACTAGTCGACAGAGAAAAGCCTGACAAGACAGCCACAACGCCAGCGAGGCGATGTGAAGCCTCGAGTTTAAAAATTACCGTCGTATTGCCACATGCGCGTGTCAGGCAGTTAGACACCCATTACTGCCACTTTCGCTTTTCAATTCGCCTTCTCCACCGCTCCACGCGCTGCCGCCACCGCGATCGAAAAAGTGGCCGACGGCGGAGAGAAGTCGGTTTTGCAATGGCAGCACGATCCATTGGGCGAGGGACCACCGCATCCGGCTTCCTCTCTGCGCAGCGCCAACTCATCTACTGGCTCTCGGCGGGTTTTCCTGGCCGAATTCGCGCTCCGACGGTCGAGTCACTCGAACTGTTTTCATGCGTTCGTTTGCGATCGTAGAAAGCTTGTGCTGATGCAGATATCAAACGTCATTTCTAATAGGTCCTAACCATATTTTAGAGATAATGAAGGGACCATTCAATGAGATCTCGTTTCCGTTTTAAAACGATACACGCAATTAAAATATATATAAATTGTTTGAAGTATTTAGTACTAACAAAATTTTCAATATATTATAAATAATTGTAATTAATTTTCTTATTTTTGTGTTTGACACAAAATTCTATTTTTATGTTCTAATTCTTTATTAACCGTAGAAAACAACGACTGTCTTCGTTATAGGCGTGTTAGCCCCAGAGAATCTTATTCAACGCTGGTATATGCGTGACATTGCAATTAAATAATTTGTATTAATGTACTCTTCTGTTATTATTAACATCTGCCCATTGAAATTCTTTTCTCATATGCCATAATTCAAAATATTATACGGTGCGACATGATGAATTACTTATACTCATTTATAGTTTATTATATTTTACAACAATTTTGTTCGAAAAAGTGAATGTAATTTTGTTGAAAATGTAAAGTGTAAGTACGAGTACATGCTAATTTTCAACTTTTAGAACATGCTTTAAAAAAATTGGTAATAAAAATTAATTTTTCTTGTTTATATTATACTTCAACAGCATTTAATTAGGTCTCTCTCAAATTATTTCGAAAGTCACGGATCTGATAAAAACTTCACAACTTCAATGCTTCCGAGAAGACGCATTATATCGGAGCAGCAAGTTCTATGAAGTCCCTTTTACGAAGTCTTAAACGGGAGGGTACATTCTCGCTTTACGCGCTAAAGGAAACTTTCTCCAACACGCCCTTATCTGTCTTGGCGGTCTCCTTCAATACGTCGAGGACTACGAAGCCGTTCTCGCAATCAAGTCCAAGTCGAGATTCTAGTAGAGGCGACCGTGTAATAATTCACGGCCGCCTTTGTCCGAAGGCATGGAAGTCCGCTATGAATCTTTAATGGGGGGTAAGTTATTGGGCTTTGAAATCCTCGAAGCGTTAGCAACAGCCTTTTAAGGAGCAATCGTTCTTCTTCTGTCCCGCCCTGTCGCTACTTCCAGCGCCCGAGGGGATACGGATCGCCCTTTACGGGGTCATTACGCGGCATCAATTTAACGAAGGGACAGAGGAGCCTCTGAAGGCGGCGAACGGGGCGGAGACGCGAAAGGGGGTTGGAAAGGGCGGTGCAAAGACGGGGAAAGGGACCCGGCCCTTTAACCGGTTCTTTCCCTAAGCCCCTTCATACCGCATGCGCAATTACTTCTCTCGCGAGCAGCATTGTCGGTAAGACTATTTCCGGAAGTCGGGAAATGGCCAAAATCATCGTCATATAATTCACGACAGTTACTCGTATTAAAGCTGTTTATTGGCAAACAATGGCTTAAATTGTAAGGCAGTGTAAGGAAATCATTGGCCTCTTCTGCCTCCTTTATTAATGTATATTGTTGGTATTTGCAAAACAGTAATTTGAGAACTGAATGAAAGCCGATGTGAAAGATATCAAGTATTTAAAAATTACGTATGCTACAAAATTGTAAAAAGCTGTTTATTGGCGTTATTGGCAATATTTTTATCATTTATTATATTTTAAAGTTTTTGTTCCTTTTTTCCTCAAAATTCGAATATGCAATTTATTATTAGGTACATTTATGCCTTTCCTGATGACATTAGAACTATTTCATTATCATATTCTAAGACATTCTTCAAAGTTGATAGAACAATTTATTCTAAATTACTTTGGATAAATTGAAAAACCACAGACCACTTTCGACAGGGTCGTAGAATTCCGAAGTGTACTGCTGTCAAACTACACACTAGCTGCAATCGCTCAACGGCAATATCATTACATTTGACATCCTGGTGTTTGAGTCCCGACGATTGCAGATTCTTGACACTAGTTAGACAGCTAACTCGAATACTTTCTGGAGGAGAATTCCGGCGACCGTCTGGTAGGGTCGGCAATTTTCCGAGGGATCAAATCAATAGCAAGCGTATGCCGAATCAGTACCCTAAGAAATGGGCCAAGAACCACGTGCCATCTTTCTTTCTTCATTCACAACCTCTCCTCTCCCCTTACACACACACACACACACACATACGAACTATACTATCACTCATGGCGGGAGTTCAGGCAGAAACTATGAGGTTGTCCCGGCTGGGGCTTCGCTGGGGCAGATATCTGGAGGGGGAAATCCCCTCAAGCCGACGTGTAGGTCAGCGCCAAATCTTACATTCCAGCGAGAGGGAAAACCAGCAGCGCCCTATATATAACATCAACTGTACTTACGGGATGGTCGACTTCAGTCCTTGACGCGTCCGAAATAAATATCATGTCACTCACTCACTAGAACTAGGGAAGGCGCTACTACTCACCTTGCATCTTGTGCGTGCCGTTCCACCAGTAGACGCTGGGGATGGGCTTGCCGCCGCCCGACACGCACTCCAGCGTGAGCTCGTCACCTTCGTCGAAGGGCCCGATGGTGCTGTCGTGCGCCACCTCGCTGCCGTCGCCGCGCGTCACCTTCACGTACTCGGGCTTGACTGCAACACAAGACCACACCACGCTCAGCACTAGGCGCTCGCTAGTAATAAATCAAATGATTTCACAGTTTAATAATACACAAGCTATTTGGAAAAGCTTTACACACTACATTTACAAAACCGATTTCGCTCTGTTTCTTCATTATGTACTTAATTTTGTTTTCGTTAGGGCAATTTGTCTTGGTAATGGATCATAAAAACAAGTATCTGGAATTGTCATGTTACGGAATAAAGTTCCGGAAAACGGAAGAAAGTTTTCCACCAGTTTACACTTATCAATATATAGGAATACATACTTGCCATCTAAATTGAATCAGAATGGAATGAGTGGCAATGTAAATGGCTGGGAGAGAGGCGGATGAGCAAGTGAGTGGGATGTTTGATGAGGGTGAAGAAAGCCAGGTTGGAAAGCCAGATTGGAAGGATGTCAAGTCCATATGATAATAAGCTTGAATCGTGGCGAGTCAGCAAAATGCCAAGTAGGTATCAAGTGTACTGACGCGGCAGGGTGACGTGAATTGAACTCATCTGCCGTTAGTTCGATATTCTTGTTGTTAGCGAATTGTTATCATACAAAACAAGAGCGAGAATGGAGATTGCGTTGCGGTGTGATATGCATCAACCGTAATGCAGTAATTAAAAAAAAATCAATTTACAACGGTGTGAGGCGGAAAGTAAGTGCGATGGCCCGGCGGGAAGGGAGGAGGTCATGCAGAGTGGCTGGAGATCGCCGGAAGGCGCGACGGCTGGGCGAGGCGGCGAAGATGCTCGGTGGCAGGGGTGCCGTTTGGGTGCGGGTGCTCCTTACCGGCCACCTCGTTAAGCCAGGTTCGCCGCCGCCGGCACCACCCCTTTCTCCTCCTCGGCCGCCGATTTATCCAGCTCGGCGGCGGCGGCGGCCGCATGAAACTTTTAATTGAGATCCTGCGGCCGCCCGCTGCGCGTCGGGGCGGGGCGGAGTAGGGAGGGGAGGGGAGAGGAGGGGCGGGGCGGGGCGCCGGGGCGCGCGCCCGGGTGCGGCCGGGCACTTAAGGTGCGTCGGCGGCCGGCGCCGCCGGTGATCGATCACGCTCCTCCTCCCCCCTCTCCCTCCCACCCCCCTCTCCCTACTCGCCCGGACTCGCCACCGCGCTCATCTGGCGCGTAAGTGGAGCAGTAAAATACGGCTGACGGCTGTGCATTATCGTAATACTATCTATGTATGACGGACCGCATCGCGGTAACAGCAGTACCTCACATGTTTTCGAAGCTTTTTTTGTCATGCAAGTTCGCAGTTTACAATTGAATAACCGCGCAATGCAGATCATTTTAAATACACAGTTAAATTAAATATATAAACTCCATACCTGAATTTTAGTAATTATATTTTAATAATAAATCACAGAATTAATTTGTTTCTACGATTTCTGACGTACATATTATTGCCACAAGATCTCGAGAAACAAGTTTCTTTGAACTTTTTTTTTAGTGTGTTTAAAAAGCGTATTATACGAGTGCATATACTGATTATATTTAATTGCAATCGCACATCTTAATTCCATTAAGATCCTCACATGACAGAAATTTCATTCATGATCCTATGCTGGGAGTAGCTCTGTAGTATTGCCTGTGATATTAATAGTCAAATGTACATGTAGCTTATTGTCATGTATCAATCTGACGCAACTTTGGAATGAAAGTATTAATTTAGGAAGTGCGATACTTTCCCGACCAGTCTGCAGTTCTCAAATTGATCAAGGCCGGAACTGGGCTGTAGCGCCATTCGAAACAAAGGAAATAACATTTTAATTTTTATTCTTAATATGTCGCTCTATAGATTAGCAGCTACCGATCACTAGTTTTCTCTCAATGCCGACCAATAGTTGAATACGATTTTTGAAATGCCTATTTGAAAAGCTATTAATGAAATTGAAATCTTAAGGCTTCCAAGAATATTGAATCTCAAGTGTTCCAAGAACCTAAGAACCGAGTTATAAGTAAAGAAGAGTAGAATATAGTCGAATTGTACTTGAGAGAATGTAAACAACAAAAAAACTGTCTCGTTATTACTCCAGCGTATTGTCTCACAGACACAGCTGAAAATGATAAATCGCAGACGCGGCCAAGAACGTTACAATAACCCCGCCGTAATTTTCTGATTATATCGTATCGTCTCTGTAAAGATTTCTACGATCGTAAAGGGACAAACTTCCTTCTAAAGTGCAACGAGGGCAAAAATCAGATTTTGAAACTTGGTAACTCGTGACTATCTCCAGAAGAAAACATTACTCGCGCGAGGCAACCGGCAGCGGGGGTCGCGGGCTCTCTTCCCGGGAGGACGCGGTCTGCTTCTCGCGGTCGCCGGACGGGAAGAAGAGCGCGGAGGCGGGTGGGCGGGGGAGGACGGAGAGGCGAGGAATGTCCGGGAGGAAATGAGTTCCCGCGCGCGGCTGAGGGCGGGGACTGAAGTGGACCGGCGTCTCTATAAAAATAATGGGGCCTTCACGCCGGGCGGGCGGCGGCCACGGTCACGAGGCGGGCAACAGGCCGGGAGATCGAAGCGGGGAGCTGAGGGGGCGAGAGTAAGTTGAAATCCGAGGAGGAGGTGGGGGTGAAAAAGTGATGATGTCATAAGGAAGGGATGGTACGGGCACATCACACCAGGGCCTATGTAGTCTCACAGCAAATTGAGGACTAGCGGGAAGAGCAGAGAAATCTGTAGTTTGAAGGCGCGGTAAAAATAAATAAGAACGCCGAAAGAAGGCTAACAGTGGACGATGAAGAAAGGCACACTGTACGAATACAAGGGGACGGAAGGAAGGAGGGAGACAGAACAAATAATGAACAAAAGAAATGATGAGAATAATGCGACAAAATTTGCTGTGGCAGAAAGAAAAGGCCGAGAACACAAGGGTAAGAGGGTGAAAATAAAGTACAGAAGAGATAGGAGAAAACATGGATTATGAAGTCCGAGTATCATTAGAAAAGAGAGTGACGTAATGGATCGGCGGTATTTTGGTGCATAAGAAAAGAACGCGTCGAGGCCGGCGGCGGAGACGGACATGGGGCCGCTCCTAAGGACACGGAAGAGAGAGAGAGAGGGGCGAGGGGCGGTGCGGGCGTATCATGTGGCGGGGACAGCTGAGGTCCATGGGCGGCGGGCCGGCCGTGGCCGCGGCCCGAACCCCATTAAAAGTTTCGCGGGCGGGTTGTGTCTCCAGGAGGCGCGCCCGGCCCCCGTGGGCCACGCGGAGGTGACTTCTTCGCCGCCCCCTTCCTCCTTGCCCCGCCCCCGCGCGCCCTGTTCCGGTCGCCCTCAGCGGCCGCCGCAATCCGAAGCGGAGTCCCGGACGGTGGCGTATCCTCCTTCTTCGCGGCGGCTCCCATGCGACACTTCTATTGCTGGGAGTTGCAGAAACAACTGGCGTTAGTTGATACGGGGAAGCCCTAAGTCCTTTGAGAATGAAATTTTAGAATTATTTTCATAGTTTTATTTCTTTATTTTTAGTTTCCTATTTATGTTTAGTAAACTATTTATTTTTAGTAAACTATTTATTTATGTTTAGTAAACTATTTATTATAGTTCTATGTCATAGTTTTATAATTTAGACATGAACTAATGATATTTTTGTGGCTTTGAGCCTTTGAAAATATAATGTCTTTTTCTTTCAATATGTAGTAAAAATATGGTTTAATATTAAAACGTTTAAATAGTTTTGGAGTTGCACCAGAGATATATACAGAAGGTGTCCTAATTACATTTTTAATGTTCATTAACAGTATACATTTCAGTACTCTGTAAACTTTAATGGAGTTGCGATTGTATCACTCTTGATGTATTTTATTTATTTTGAAATGAAATGCACTGATTTACTTCCCTGAAAATACTGTTTTTGAGCATTCACTTCATTCAAGTTCTAAGAACGAACTAAACTTATTTCAAAACACGATGTAATTGGTATGAATGAACCCACTTGTGACAAATTTGACGTTTCCTAATCAATCGTCAGCGCTTCCCCTCCTCCCAGCATGTCCGCCCTTGCGGTCGCCGCCTTCTCCGCCAACCCCATCACTCTGTCGTCACGCGCCCTCTTCCCCTCCGGGCGCGACCGCAATCCCGTCGCTCGGGCGCGCTCGCGCTGTCCGGCAACGCCCGCCCCTCCCCTCCCCTCCCCTCCCCTCTTCCCGCCCACCCGCCGCGCTCCGTGCATCATTCAGGGCCAGGGCCGGGGCGGGGCGAGGCGGGGCGGGCGCCCGCGCAAGTGATTATAAAGTTTTAATGCCCGCGAAATAGTAAACATTAGCCGCGCCGTCGCGCAGAACGCCCTCTTCGCCTCCCTTCTCGCCCTCGCCCTGCCGGCTTCCGCTGCCCTCAGAGGTCAGTGGCGCGGCGGCAGCAAACAGCTTCCCCGGAATCCGCCCCCGCCCTCCGCCGGCGCTCCTGGCCCCTGCGCGCGCCGCCCTGTTACTACCTCCGCTGATGGTTTAACTCCCCCGCCCCATTCCCGCCCCGCCCACGCCCCCAGATTCGCAGGGCCCCCCTCGCAGCCGCCGCCCTTCGTACTTCCGCCCTTTTGCCTTCTAATCCTTCTTGGAACCTACGTGTTACGTCATCAACAACATTATTCCAAGTTCGCACTATCCAACTCGCCTAAGAGGCTCGAATTCTACAATCACAAATAACAATTACTTGTTAATATGGCTTATCTCAACATAAAGATACGAAGAACTTAATTCTTCAATATATTACCTGACAATTGTTGTGCATAACAAAATCAATTTCTACCAAGTTCTTTCTCGAGGAGAGTCTTCAAAACACGCAAATGGAGTTCAGAATTTCATTTGTGAATTATTCTATCAACCCTCATCAATTTGGGGTGCAAAATATCGACATTTAATTTTGAAATTCAAAATAACACAATTCGATACTTCTAATTACGTTCTACAAGTTAATCATTTAATAATTGCTGTAAAGAATGACAGTCAATCCAGCTCAACGAAATTGAAATCAACCATTAAAATCATATATATTATTTTATTCATAAGTTTGATGACGCTTCTTAACAGTCAGTAATATGCTGTTACATTACCTCCTCCTCATCTACAAGTAAAGAAAATGTTTAACATTCGCCTGCCAATGCCATTCTGGTACCTGGAGGACATTAATGGAGAGGGTCAACGGCGGTTCCCAGATAAAACTGCAATATTGATGGACATTTATGTACGTTTAAGAACAAATGATACATGCATTTAACAATATATTACAATCAATTTCTGTACGTGTATGTTTAATTTTTTTCTGTTCTTAAGGTATGGCGAGAGCATGCACATTTTGTACATTTTCTGTACCTGTGATTTTTTTCCGCAGGGACAGAGATTGCGGTGTCCTTTCGTTTGCAAAAGTAGTTTAATATTCACTGTGTTGCTCCAATTACACATTTTTTCTCTACATCGTCGGACACTTCAATACGATTTTAACGTGATAAAGGGCTGGTCAGGCTGCAAGAGATCGCTACAGTTTGCGCGAAGCGATTACGCACGGCGTCGTTTTCGATGTTTTAAAATAAAAATCAGATGAACTTTGAAAGCCGAAAATATCACCACGGGTTCAGACGGGTTCACTCTTACCTAATCAACGATATAAAAATACACCTACGTTATGGACCGTTGTTGATTCGCCTCTCTGTTGGTATGCGACTGTTAATCTACTCTCCTGCCCGCTCCCGGCAGCGGCGCATGTGCTCTTTGTGGCAGCGCAGCAAACGACGAATATTTGCCCAAACGTAAACTAACCTGTTTTTTATTCTGAGCCGTACTAAAAATTGGGATAAAATAAAATATTACACTCAACGTAAAAGGAACTTTAATTAAAAAAAGACCTCAGAAGCTCCTATCGTAGTTCGTGATGAAAGACCTCTGCCAATTGCAATAATTCGGATTTTTTTCTTTGCTGCTATGAATTTTAACATAGCGTTGAAATAAATGTAGTACTTTGATTCTCAAATGAATAGTTATATGCTGCCCCGAAAATGGATCCAAACATGAAATTGAAAAATCTATAATTATGTATACATGTCAACCTTATCCGACTGTTCCATAAAAAATTGACCGTTAATCGATGTAACCGCTTAACAGAGGTGTCCGATTCGACACGTCGCACTGCACCACTCATCCAATGTAACGAGAATCGAAGCTTGCACTTCCAAACAAATTTATTACTTGAATTAAATTACTTGTATTATTACTTGAATTAAATTGAAATTCATAAGAACTTGTATCAATGTAACTGCAGATTCGCCTTCATTCCACGTAATTAATTGACAAGTGTAATGAACGCAGCTTTCTTAAGCCCGTGGCATCTCCTCGTAATCCGAGACCACAACCGCCCACACGGGCCTGTCCTCCCTCGCGCAGCCCCCGCCCTCCCTCGCTTCACAGCCCGAGGCGGGCTCTCGCCGCTCGCAAAGCACGCCGCCCTTCGTTCAAGTTTGTGGAAACAGCAATAAAATAATTTATGGTTTCACTCTCGGTTTTCTGGAATCTATTTATAACGTCCTCACGCTACTTGTCGTGCGCCATGCCTTATTCATAAAGCGGGGAAGGACGACCGGCCCTTTACAACGCGTCGCTGAGCAGCGGTTGAAGGGAGGCGCGGACGCCGAAGGGGAAGCAGGAGTCTTACCAGCCGACCTACGCCCCCGCAACAGAGTATTTTATTCCTCCCGCACTTGTATACGAAGGCCAATAAAATTATCGGATTACGGGGTTTACACTTCCCTTTACTACCTGAAAGGGATTTATCCCTGACCCTATATTTATAACGGGTAACATTTCATTCAATATTAATTTACCATTTCCTTCCGACTTGAAGACTTACAGAATATCACATTATTCCGGCGGTGTGATGAGATATCTAAAGGAGAAATATCACTTTCAGCGAAGAAATATGTGAGAGCAGATCAGATCCACATCTGTTGATGTACAATTTTTTAAAAGAATAAATCAACATTGGAATAAAGCAGAGATGGAATGCTGTCATTGACAGACAGGTGTGTGAATAGAAAGAATAAATATACCTCGGACATTTATTCATTTATTGAACGTCAAAAAATAGTTAAAAACAGCGTATGACGTACTATGGGGAGATTTTTTTCTGTGCACATTGCACGCGTTGAACAAGCATAGGATAAGAAAATAAAACAGGTGAGCACGCAGGCGCGTCGTTGCAGAACGCGGGAACCTAGACTTGTTGCATAGAAGGGAGGACACAGTTTTGTCTGGGTTAGCCGCAGCGCTGGGTCGGAGAACCGTGAGGACGGAGGGCCGTGCCGTGGGAACCGTGAGGTGGGGGGCAGTGCCCTGCAGGTGGGCCAGTGGAAGCTGGAAGATACGCAGGAGAGAGGAAGAGGGCAAGAGCAGATGAGGGCGCAGGGGGGCGATGACCCGCTGCTGGGCGGGCCGGGGCGGTCCACGCTGTGCACCTAGCGGGCTGATTTATCGCGGGCGCGAGACACAGCAACAACGCGGCCGCTGGTTTAATTAAAACAGTTGCCGCCCGCCGATGCAAGCGGGGCAGGAGGGTGACAGCAAAGGCAGACGCGCACTGTGAATGGCGGCCGGGCGGGGATGAGGGATGGAGTATGGGGGAGCGCAGCCAAGGTAAGCGCTGGACTGTAAATAAGCACCTACCGAAAGTTTTCATTGAAGCAAATAAATTGGTTAAATTAATGAATAGATGAAGTGAAGAGCGAGGATTAAAGGAATGAATGGAAACATAATTTTTGAATGTACAGGAAGGATTTTTTTATCAAAAAATGTATCAACAATAATAATTTCAGTTGAGCGCAGAAATTGAAAGAAAACTACGTAGCCTCCTTCTTGGTTTAATGGTGAGTTAATTTTGTTTTTTTCGGTACACCAACTCAGAAAAATGAGATATCTGTAGTATTGTAGATCAGTATATTCTATACTCTGTTATTGCAGTACTCGAAAAGATTGATTTTGTTAAAATATTTACATTATAGGTGTGTTAGAGGAGAGTATAGTGTTGTGATCTCAATCAGCATGGGCGGTAGTTTTGGGCAAATCATTTTGTTCTGCTCAGCGGCATTTTTGTAGCTGCAGGCCACTAGTTAAAATATTATTTACAAAAGTTGTATGCCATACATTTAGAGTCATACATTTTCCAAGTTACCAAAAAAAAGCTTTGATTCTCATTACACAATTAGATTATTATCTAGATATTTTTTTATTAATAAGAATCTAAAAACGAATGCTTTACAGCTTTAGATTTAAGAAATTACTTTTTTGAGATATGAAAAAGTGTAATCGTTTCGAGTATATTTAAGTAATACAAAATACAAGAATCTGAATTATTTTCGGTAAAGAAACCTCGTTGCAACAAAAGTTAAATCGGGAATGATTTATATGAATCCAAAAGAAATACAAAATAGTTTTAATAAAGTAAAATGCAGATCAGAGATGCTGCGTTCACCAACCCCGCGATGGCATCACTGCTATGATTTTGCGCGTGAATTTCCAACGCAACAGGAAACTAACCCGACGCCAAGAGTGAAGTTGGGCTCGTAAACTTTCGTTGGGTGCGCGGAACGGAACAGGGAAAGGTCCGAGGCGAAGGATCAAAGAGGCAGCCGGAGGAGCAGGGCAAACTACTGACGACGCCTGGAGGCTGAAAGTGAAGGAGTGGACGCGGGTGCGAGCGAGGCCAAGAATAGAGGTTGGGTCGTGGGTGGCGAAGGGGTGCTGGCGTAGGCGAAGGCAGTGGTGGGGGCTCAAGGACGCGGGAGCGATTCTCGTATTTCAAACTGCTGTGGCGCAGCGTTGCCATTCGCGTATTGTGACCCAATAAAAACTCAGCCACTGGCATAGTTACTACTAATAGAAAACTACCAATTGGCATTTTTTCAAAAACAGATTTAATTCAGGAAAATATACATCTTTAATACTGCTTTATCCGAGGTAAATATTATACAAACATTTAAGGCCAGTTTGGAGAAATTTTTTAAAATTTTAAGGCTCCGTGTAAAGTACGCTCAAACATTAAATATCCTTTTCAAATTGGCACAGCATCGTGTTCAGCCAGATCGATGGGCGAATGTTAATTTTGGAGAAAATCGTCTTAAAGGTTTATGCGTTAGTATTGACCACAGACAGATGGACGGACAGATATCCCATCTCAACAGAGTATACACCAATATCAGCATTATAAATGCTTGTTCCGAAATGGTAACCTCGCTGCTGTTTATTCTATCACATCAAGGACAAAGTTGTGACACACTTCAATTTGTAGGAGAACATTAATCTATACTGTGAGGTACTCATTAAAAATGTTTAAGTTGAAAGTATTTCGATCCACAGATTCGACACAAGAAGAGTGGGACACCCGGGGAAGGCACAGAGAAAGTACTAAATGCAAAATTTTCCTGTCAAATACTGGGCTTGCGTTAAAGAGCGCCATTGGCATCAACCTCAACGTGATATTGCCCACATGATTTCGCCCCGCTGAATATGTTAATGCGTTGCACAGCGGTCCGAAAGAGCGAGTAAAAGCATGCAGCTCCTCTTTCAGTTTCTTCCGTCTCTCTCACTCTCTCCCCTCAAAAATGTAAATATATTTTAATTAATTCAATAGGGCCGCGAACTCCGGTGGGTGGCTTCGTACATAACAGAAAATGCTTATTCACACACATCCATTTCCTGCTAAAGCTCACATTATGCTTATAAACAAGGCGGTGGTAATTTGAGCAATTTTTGTGACGAGTCTTGAATGTATAATGTTTAAAATATTCACAAAATTTTGTATTATTAATTTTTTTTGCAAGAGAATGTCAAAGTTTAACAGTTTTTTAGAAGCGCCAGATGGTTTTATACGAACTTAATAGAGACAATAAATAAATTTAAATTAAGCAGATGAGAAAGTAATTACCAAAGTCATGATTTTCTGCATACGACTCCTTTGTTTGGGCAACTATTAGTAGTAATAAAAATATTAACAGCCATATTATAGAGATATATGCAGATCTTCGGTAAAAAACATACACTTTCATTCATACGACTTTCACATCTATTTACAATTCTCGGACTTAGTGTTTATCAGTCATGAGTCATCATCTCTACATATAACACATACACAACACTAGCTATGAATGAATTGTGAATTCTGTTGAATGCCGGATTTACATCTCATGCTTCACAAGAGAAAGCTTTGCCTTGTATGGCTCGTTACAAAGTGATGATAATTTTAATAGTTCAGCAAGGGTAAGCTGCAAGGGTTTGCACTGTCGCATCAATGGGTTCATTATTAGCTAAGTAAGTAAACTTCGGGAGAAGTAAGATAAATATAATTCTAAATATACTTTTTCTGAGAGTTACGAACCACAATTCACATAGGAGTGGGCAGAGGTTAATCCATAATCTAGGTTGATCATAAATACTTTTGATAACCACCAGCAGAAATTTTAAAAAACGCGTGGACTGCCTCACGACAGTCAGATGTGTGCGTACAAGTTATCACAGATGTATTTTTCTCAAATTCGAATGTTTTGTTATTACAAGGATATTTGGAAGAAAATCTCTATTTCTTCTTAGAACTGGTTATCCTGCTTAGAACTGGTTAAACTGCTACCATGCAGATCGTGATCAACTAAGATTGTTTTAATATGTTTTATATGTGACTACAGAGTATTGGAACATTTTATCATTTCGAAAGGGGTTGCGCATAGCACCAGAAACGTAGTGAATATAACTATAATGAAATAAAAGATATTCACCACGCAATAGATCGTTCTTGACCTCACAAACACTTTCAGATACTACATCAAAATGAATAATTGACATCAAGGGACATTTCTTCACAGCAGAACTCGCGCTGAACTTCAGCGGGGAAAACCGCGCTTTGTCCCTGCGAAGGCAGCGAGTTGGAAAAAAGATAATCGCCCGACGAAGAAACGGAGACGCAAGTTCCGTCGATGCTTCGACGCAACGAGAGGGCGGACAGAATCTGCTCCGGGCTGCGGCGTTTCGCGACGGCGCCTTTTCCGCCCATCCCGCCCCGCCCCGCCCCCTCAGGGCGAACGGCCGGATCATTAAGCCTGGATTTACGGCCGTGTTTAATTAAAATCTTTAGGCGAGCGTTCTCGAGTCGGACTCGGCATTAATACGGCGCGGGCCTAGGGGGCACGTACGCCGGCGCTACCTGCCGCCCCGCCCCCCAACTCCGGCCGTTCCTCCCACGCGGAGGATTCGGCGCGCGCCGCCACGCCCTCCGCCCCCGCGCACCTCGCCCACGATGCGCCGCCCGCTCGCTCGCAGCATACGTAATGAGCGCCGATATTACTTTAAATAACATTAAACTAATTGCAATTACGCGGGGATCCGCCGGCGGGATGGCCGGCCCCGAACCGAACCGTGTAATGCCGCGCGCCGCCACCGCTACGCTCGAAGTTTTATTAAAACTCGAGCGAGCGTGCTGTGAACGCTCGCGTGGCGCTGTGAAAATGTAATGATCTTTGGGCATCCTGTAATGCCGGGACGCGGTCGCCGGCTCTCGCCGTGCGCGAAGCGTTTAGCGCTCGGAAGTAATCGCGAATTTGCGTTGGGGCCGCAGGGCGCGTTTTTACGCGCGTGCGAGCAGGGGGGCCGCGGGCGGAGGGGGCAGGGGGGCAAGCAGGGGGGCTGTCCCGGGGCAGCCAAGCAATTCCGGGGCCACGCGAGTGAGCCGCGGGTCCCGCGCGCCGTAGCGGGTGCTTTGGCGAACGGTAATTTTCGTTGGCGGTTTCTCGGGGGAGGGATGGGTGGAATGTTTTTTCTTATATTTCCTTATCTTGAATGTAATTACCAAAAAAATATATTTGGTTTAATTCTTGAGGAAACACGTAGGCTACATTTTTTCTAGCTGAAAGCTACGAAAAACGTAGTACTTTGATCGAATTTTAAACAACGCTCTCTTATAAGCGATGGAACGGATTTATTCGTCCTGAGGAGGAACTGCCAGTCCATCCTTCTCTCGCATGTTAATAGTCCGTATCCCACAGAGCTTCTGCGGCCCAAAAAAAAAAAAAATTAATGGAACTATACACCACAAAGGAGAATGTCCCACTCTATTGCGTTGCTAACAACAAGCGTCCCTTTTAATTACATTAACACTTCTTGAACTTGGTTGATGCAAGAGCAAGAAACAGGTTAGGACGCGTCCAGACGTGGCCAGAGGAACTAGCTAGTGCACGATTTCATTTCACAAGAGGGGCCATCGGAAGCTTCTGTGAACGGGCAAACCGAGCCTATAGATCTTACTTTATTACACAATCAGAAGTCGGCGCATGTAATCTAATTTATTGTATGCTACATGTGAAGTTGTTTTTGGAATTTACATTTCAGTTTATCCTCTTCTGAATAAAAAGTGAATAAGATGATACAGGTAATTTGGAAGGTAAATATGAGCGAATTCAAGTTTGCTACGAGAATTGTTTGCCAGATTGAATTCACCACGCTATACACCCCGGTATTTTCAATATCGCCTTCCACATTTTTTATTCAGGTAGGATTCATGCGGACCTCCTTCCATGTAAGACGTTTCAGATGCCTATTGAGGTGTTGTTAGTTAAAACTGTATATGTTTCAAGTGACGAAAGATAAAGATATGTAATGCAAAAACTAATATATTTTTCTGAATCGTTATTAACGAAGTAGATATTTATTTGTTCCCAAACATTGGCAGTGTCGTGGTAAGGGATGTATTTTTAAAATACAACCGAAAAAAAGTCTTCGAGGGTTTAAGAATAAATTTAAAGCACATCTTATTTAGGTGGGAGGACGGAGAAGCAATGCTCTTTGGAAAAGATATAGCTAAAAACAAAAAACAACAACTAAAGAAAGCTTTTTGAGATAATGTCCCATCTTTCTAATGAATAAAAACACAAATGTATTTCAGAGAGATGGTTTCTGAGAAACTTTGTGGAATTTCTGGCGCCTTATTCATTCCGATTAACTCTTCAATGTATTTTACGTGACTGCTATATACGTTTTTTCTACGAATGCGGATTTTGTGCGAATTATTCTAATCACTCTCAAGAATTTGCACTTGTGATTACGAATTCCAATCTCGTGCAACCTCGAGAAAAAGAGTGAGGATGTTTATTCTTGCAGTGACGGGACTCCACAGAGAATGCGCACTTAACGCAACAGATTAAAGAACAAGCAATTAGAAAATACTATTGTAGCTCTCATTGCTTTGCCGTTTTGCACTGTACAAATCAACAAGTACAAGCAGGAAGAAATAAATCCAATTTGTAAAATAAAAAAGATAGTGCGCACGGATCTTAAAACTTAAAATGGCAATTACGTAGGATTTGTTTATGTTTGTAGAATTTTGAGCATAACCAAGGATTTTCGATTTGGAGTTAAAAATTCGGTACCCTAAGCTCTAGAATTTGCTAACCACAAAAATAGGGTAAAAACAAACATTTGTAAATTGACACCTGCAATAACAGTAAAAGTTTTACATATTCCGTCAGGCCCTAGCGTATGGCAGCCACGTGGCGCAAAACTATTGCGAAGATCTCAAGAATGAACGGGCAGGCATCTGCTCACATTTTCTCACAAATTAAACCAAAATACACTATCTAGTGCTGTTCTGCATTTTCACATAGATACTAAATTCATATTTAACGAATTCTCAAACAGACGAGTACCAATTTAGTATACAAATGTTGAAAAATAATATAGTGATGCTCAAAATTCTTCGCATATGAATAAATCTTCGCAAATGCCATTTAAAATCTCAACTCTCTGTTGGCATATGTTATTATTTTCCAAATTAATTTTTTTGTTTCTTTTTCGCTTTTTGAAGAAATTTAATGAATATTTTGGATGAATTAAGCAATTTTTAAAACCATTACTGACTGTTATTATTCGCGGCTAACTACCCACCATTTGCTCTTCGGTCGCATTCGCGGATAATCTACTGGCACTTGAGTGCTAGCTGGTGCACGCGTTGAGAGGGCCTGAATTAGATCGTTTGCCTTTTCCGAGGGCACGCGCACTCGGGCGACGTCGAGACAGAATAGCGGGTGCGATTATTTATCGGCACCAATAAAGCGTGACAGTTAAGAGCGCGCCGGCGACGACGGAGACAAAAAACGGGCCTTGACGGAGGCGAGGCGCTGGCGGCGGTTCGACTGACACATTTTATCGCCTCCGACTGACCGGAAAGCGACGCTCTCGGAAACAAGGCTCAGCGGGACAGACGGGGCTGCTGTTTTGAATTTCCAAGCGCGCGCTCGAGCAGGCCAATAACTTGGGCGGCGGCGAGCCAAGCCGCCAAGCAGGGGCAGTAGGAGGGGGTAGCGTGGGGCGCCGCGCTCGAAGACGGAGATGGCGGAGGAAAAGAAAGGGGTAGGAGCCGGCGTCCGCGCATAAAAGATGATTACGGAGAAGCTCGGCCTGAGTTAGCGTTATGGGCTGTTACTGGATGCCGGAACGTTCTCGGTTATGGGCCGGCGGAGTACTTGACATTTGCAGCCTCGACGGCCGGCGCGGTGACATACTTACGACCAGCGGACCCGCGGTCTGCTGGTCACAGTCTGGCGACCACATGCCCACACACTCACTCCGCTACCCCTCGTCGGTACAGTTTACTAGCTTTAATAAAATGCTCTGCCATTTTCCTTTGTATTATTCCTCATATTTTGTTCCTCCTCGAAGTGTACATTCACGTTGGGAATTCTCTTTGATTTTTCACCCTCATTTTGCACTACAGCGAAAATGCTGTTTAGGCACGAATATTTTCATTTATTTTTCTCCATTCATTTTCTAAACTCTTGTTTGTCATCAATACTAATGTTACCTGCTTGTATCTGACCTACTATTGTTTGGATTCGTATTTATTGAATACCATTCAATGAATATTAAATTATATTTCTTCTCAAAACTCGATCAGAGGCAAATCCTTATTCAAAAGAATACCTTACTTTTTTATCTTCAACATTTATTCGTTAATCCATGAGATACAGAAAATATATCAGCTTTTGAAATGGAAAAGCAAATGCATGGTATATCATTTCGTTGTCCTATTTTTTCAAAATAAACTACCATATTTAACAATAATTATTTAATTTCCTATTTGAGAGTGTGAGAGTGAGTGAGTGAGAGAGTGAGTGAGTGTGAGTGAGTGATAGAGTGTGAGAGTGAGTGGGTGTGAGAGTGAGTGGGTGTCAGTGTGAGAGTGTGAGTGTGTGTGTGTGTGTGAGAGAGAGAGAGAGAGAGAGAGAGAGAGAGAGAGAGAGAGAGAAATCGCAAATGTATTGATATTTCTGCAAGTTTTCAATTATTCTTTAGCGAATGCTTCTGTTGCTAGACTATCAAAATCTTTCCGAGGAGCCGAAGGAAATAGCAGTCTTTACGAGACTTGAACGAGAAAAATAAATGGACACTAACTTCCCTATAATAAATCTACTGGGATTAAAATAATAAAACTTTGCAGCGAAACGTGAAATTAAATTCCAACTCGATTTCTTGATGGCAGACGGCAGGGTAGGGAGAGAAAACCAGTAATAGGCAACAGAGCTGGAGATCTAAACACGTCGAAAACAACGAAGATAGACTACAGTAATTTGAGACACATATTAAGCTATAATACCATGAAGATGAACTGAAATGATGGCCGAGATTAAGAACGACGATTCAATCACGGTTGGAAGTGGTGATACAAATAATGAAGAAGCTTAAATGTGCAACATAAAAACATTAGAGGCGGACACGGCGAAGCGGCTACACAATTAGTAAACAAGAAAGTGGAAAAGGTATCTAAAGTTTATGATAAAAACTCTACAATTAATAAAAATAATTAAACGAGAAACTAAGAAAATACTGAGAATAATGAACAATGAAACGCTGAAACGCCGTCAGGATCCGTTCGATAAGGTACTGCTCCGGTATTTCCATGGAACACGCAGAGAAAACTACCGGTGAGAGCAGACGGCCACAAGAAATTTCCTCTAGGCTATAGTTCAATTGAGCACATGTGTGCAGCAAGTGTCGACAAACCGTCACCGTCAGGAATCAAAACCTAGGACTTCCCGGTGCGCTCAAGATTCCAAAGAGCAGGCATGCCTAGGTCGCGCTACCTCACTAGAGTTCCCGAGCACTGCATCAAGAGCAACGCGCGCGAGATTTAAAAGCAAGGGTTTTGTACACTCCGGAGTAGCGGTATGTCACTGGATACATGGCCCATGACAGCCTTCTGAAGAAGTCAGTTGACAGCTATTGCCCCAAATTTAGTTAATACAGATATGAAATTGTCGATTGAGAGTAAAATTAAACATTTTTAATCAAAAGTATCTTTATTTTGTAATCGTGTTCATTTAAAAGTGCAAAAATTGTATTAAAGTTTTAATTAAGACTGGTTTAACGAAGAAGGATTCTGGTCTATTAAAAGAGCTGTCGCTTTTAAGTAAGAATTGTTAACATACAGAATTTTTTTAAAATTATTTCACATTATTGCTATACTCACAACTCATAACTAATACAATGATTGAATAAAACTACACAAAACGAAAACAAATAAATAATTAGCCATTTAAACACATTCCTGCTCCTTGGTAAAAATGTTAATAAAATGTTTATTTAAAAAGTAAATAAAAATAAAAAATAGTAATAAATAATAAAGAAAATAATCGTAATTCAAATATTGGCTATTTTTCAGAAAAATTCAGTAAACATAATTTCTTGTGAAGACACTGTTCCCCGCCTCGCGCCGCTTCGACTTGCCCATGTTCACCCCCTTCTGGATGTGGAGGGGAAGTGCGAGCAGAGCGAGGGGAAGTTGCTCGAGCACCCACGAGCGCCGGGCCAGTACCTCGTGCGTAGGCCTGCTACGGCGTGCAGAGCAAAGGGTTCGACGTCCATGGCCGGTCTGCGCTCCGCGGTCCCGCCCCTCCGCGCCGCCCGGAGCCGGCTGGGGCGATCCGGAGGTGCACCGCTAACGGGCCGCCGCTTCTGCCGCCGCCATGGCCGTTTTCCAATTGCGAGCGGAACCGCTTATGCGGTCGGCGATGACCTCGTAATTGCGGCGCCGGCCACCGCGGACCCGGCGCCAGCCGCCCTGCCCGCGAGTGCCCCGTCGGTCCATGACCTCACTCCTGCCTCGGGGCCCACTAGCCTCAACCGCTTCCCTTCTGCTGTTCAGTTTCCGCGCAGGTGTGAATGCGGCCCGTGAAATATACTGCACGTAACTGAGGCATATTTGATTTTAAAAAATCGAAATATCATTATTGTCACTGGGTATTTCTATCTCAATCTTATATCATAAGTCTGCATTCTTTACTGCGCATTGCTTTCTTCTTCAGTATATTATATTCTCCTTCTTCTTCCTGAATGTTGCCTAATACATGTACTCATTTTCTTCCCTTGTTAATATTACTAGATAATCTTCGCAATGTTAGCGTATCAGCCTACGGCGTCATGGCGTCCGGAAAGCCTAGAACAATTTATATTTCTGATCATGAAAACTTACATCACTTACTGATATTCAGTTTGAAAATATTCTTTGAACCACATTTCTATTAAAACAGTAAATATTAGCTTTTAACTAAATTTTCAACCAAGTTTCTCGGTTGAACTTTCAGATTACACTAACGAAACAAGGTAAATATTACAATAATTTACAATTTTAATAATTTATCGTACGAAAAACATATTTAAATTAGACTACTCTTTTGCTCACCACCCTAAGCAAAGCGTGCATCCCCGCAAGCGTAGAGGACAAGGGAATTTTAAATTATTTCATACGTCGCTCGGGAACAGCGCATAATTCCACCAGGAAAAGAACAGGAAAACAGTGTTTTATTAAAACTTCAGACGTGGCTGAAAGGTTACATCCAGACCGTTACCGGCGCAAACGGATATACAAAGGAAATTCCGCGGAACGAGCCAAGTGATGCGGCGACGGCGCGACCCGCGAGCACGATCAAAAATTAAAATTAAACCTGTCGGCATCCCGACCGGCGCGGCGCGGCGGGGGCTGGGAGGGGGCGGGGCAAGGAGGAGGCCATTAGTCACAGTCTGCGGCGCACGAGATAAGGGAGGGTTCGCGTGACACGTCCACGAGGGTAAACGCTGTGGCAGAAACATAATTTCCATAATCGTCTTTCGCGGTTCGCGGCCAGGTGGTGCCGCACGGCCCGCGCCGGGCGCATTGCTCGACGTGGCCTCGTGGGATAGCGCGCAGCGCCGGGTCGAGGAGCGCGGGGGGTGTGGCGGGACTCGTGTAAGTGCTTTTGCTGAACTTAGGGAGGTATATGATGTAAAGGCGCATGTTTCGTGGGGGTGCAGGGGAATGGAATGTACTTAGTGATGTCATGGGTTGTGGGGAGTTGGAACAAAGTTGAGTATTTGTGTATGTGAAGTTCGGCATAGTGGGGTACACTGTGATGGCGATGATAATGATGAGAAACATACAGAAAAGGAGCAGGATGTCTTCATTTGAAATAGCTTAAAATGTAAAATCATCTTTGGATGTGCTGGGCGTGTGCCTGGCGACTGCCGGGCATGTGCCTAGCGAGAGCGGGGTGAGTGTCAAGCGAGTTCCGGATGAATACTGGGTGAATGTCGCGTAGGTGCCGAACAAGGCCATGTAAGTGCTGAGCCAGCACTAAGGGCTCCGAGTCCGTAGTGGCACTCAGTTGATGCTTCCGCAAAGCGACGCGCGCACGTGTGCGCAGCAGGTCAGCACAAATAAAAAACAAAAAACGTGCCGTGCGCCTCCGCTCTCCCGGCCAGCGCTGCAGACGACCCCTGCGCTCGCTGGTCTAGGTGGCAACGCGCGAGGGCGTGCGACACCCTCCGCTGATGGGCCGTCGCCAGATTCCAGCTCTCGCATTCAACCGTGACAGCAACTATGCCCAGCGGGTCCGGCCTCCGTCGCGCCGGGCCTCCTCGTCCTCTGACCTGGACCGCTCGCCACCCCGTCCACGAGCTCCCAACCCCCTGCAGTTAGCGCGCTGGCGCTGACGGCATCACAAAAGCGGTCGGGGTCGCGACCGTGGTAGAGGTGGGCGTGAGGATGGTAATGGCAGTAGTGCGACGTGGCAGCTTGTGACGAGAACGGCAACGCGGAGCTGGCTACGGCGCGAAGGGACAGAGCGGCGAGGACGGCGGAGGTGGCGTGGGCGGCGAGGGCGCAGAGAGCGGCGCGGGGACGGCGTGAGCGACGAGGGGGCGGGGAGGGGGCGGCGAAGGCCGCTGCGGCCGCCGAGGGGTGGCGAGAGAGGCGAGGGCGATGAGGGTGGCGAAGGGGATGGCAGACGAGGCGGCGAGGAGGGGGGGGCAGAGCCGCAGAGGGAGGAACGGGACCGGAACGGACAAAGGTGGCGGCTGCCGAGTCAGAAACGGCCAGTGCAATGGTGGCATATGCGAGAGTGGTAAGGGTGGTCTTGGTAGCAATGGTGGGACACAGGACAGCTTTGACCCCGGTAGAGGTGTCGAAGGCTGCAGCAACGACAGTTTTATTAGAATTGTTGACTTTGGCGCTGTGGGCGGTGGTGATGCTGGTTCAGGCGGCGCAGTGTTGGTAGCGGCGTCCTCTGTGCTGGATCTCTATCCTCCTCTCCATCCCACCTCCTTCCAGTCCCCAGTGTATCTGCGTCACACATGTCACCCAGGCTCACTGCAGAACTCGCGCTGCACGCAGTGCTGACTGGGGCACTGGGAGACTTTCTGGCAATGGATGCTCGCGCGACTATAATGATGTGCTGATAAGGTTTCGCTCTTTCACACAGTCTGCCACACCAAAGAAACTCTGGCTCATTACTCAAATTATATCTTTGCCGACGTTCTTATGAAAACTTGTGATATTTTTAAACGATATAAACATGTGAACAATGACTATTTTCATTTCCTTTTTTACTTTACTAAAGTAAAACTGTACTGCTTCTGTAAAGAAAAAAAAATTAAAACTCTCGATGAACTATCATATTAAATTACAGTTTAGCGAGTAGATAATACTATCATCAATAACAGCTTAATTGTAGTATTCTGGTATTAAATGACTATCGATTCCGGAAAAATGTTTGTTCATGCAATCTAACATTATCAATAAACTAATTTTCGAACCCATAGATCAACGCAGTTTTCTGCATACATCCTCATTCGGTGTTTCATAATTTTAAATGAAGTTTCCAAGAATCATTCTCACAATTATCTAATTACTTTAACTCATTTTAAAGTCATAAATGTAATGCATATTTAATTTCAAGCCTAAATGTATTACACCATCCTCAATTTACTACAGGATACGAATATGCTTTGCACAATACCTACTGTGTAGAGCAATCTAACCCGTAGTACAGTATTTAATGAAGATTTTCTACGTTATTCATGGAGAAAATATATTTTACGATATTCTCATAACGCTAATGGACAATTACTCACGCGTAACTGCATTATTGCGACTTTGTGGTGAATATTAACCATCCTCATTAACAACAAATTATTTAACCGATACAATTTCTCGAGCAGTAATGAGATAACTGCACTTTAGGTCTATTAATGCAAGGATACAATACTTATTGACATACTGTTCCAAATTGAATTAAGCAAGTGATTCTTTAAAATTAGTATTCTTTATATTAATGCACATTATCCGAAAAACATATTGTTTGTATAATGAAACCTAGTTCCGTTGTGTTTTTTTTAAATCATTCTCAAAGACGTATATTTTTACACAAATGTAAATTCAGACGAATCATAAAAACGATCGAGTGAATTATCCCTTACGCTGTACGCATTGTCCATATAAACATTCTGGACAATACTGCCGCACGTTTATGTAAATGTAATGTATAAAGGGTGTCAGTTAAGAAGTCAAGAGCACGATATTGCAGATGGAACAGCAAAACAATGAGTGTCGTGAAGCCAACGCAAAGCGCAGTTTCTCGATGGGCATCAACCACTCATTCTTGTGATTTCCCCAGAGGTATCGCTTTGTTACAGGAAAGATTTATCTTTGAAGTGCCAAACTGGCGGCATCTGATAGTATTTGTCAAACTTTCGTCACTACGGGGTTCGTCCTTTTTCTTCACTGTTGGGAATGCGGTTTCAAGTTCCAAAGAAAAGAATATCACCCAGGACCTATAGCGTGATGAAGATGAGTTTCAAAGATCTAAATACAAATTTAATCATCTGTGTATTGTCGATATTTTAATCACCTGTATTTTGTACGATCTGGTTGAAAATATTTCGGTAGATAACACTCGCGTTGGCGGCTTCGACGTCTCCCTGCTCCGGCGACGGCTGCGGGCGCGCTCCGTAGACACACCAGCGGTCCGGCCGGTGCGATGCCGCCACCTCCGCATAATCCATGAATTTACGCGAGTTGAGCAAACAATATCATCCGGCGCGCACCAGCCGCCCACGCATAATACGGTCCGCAACGCGGTTCTCGAGGCATGGCAGAGGCTGGGAGGATAACATTATGATGGTCACATGACACGATGGTGAAGGCGGTGTTGCCGAATGTATTTAGTCCCAGCAATAATATAGATGGGAAAGGTGGTTGGGGGAACACAAGCGCTCTTTAACGGACGTTAAAATGCGTCCGTCGTAGAGATGACAGTTACGAATAGGGTACGGTACGCGTGCTACTCGACTTTCGTTGGAGGCAACGGACGTCACCTAGAGGTCGACGGACGTCAAACGTCTCACAACAACGGACGTTGTAACTTCTTTGATTCTCAAGTCTCCTGGACATACGATCTTTTTTTCTTGCATTGTAACGGACGTCAATGAATTGTTTATAGCGAATAATTTGATTTTTTTACTTTTTTAATACATTTTCAAAATGGATCAAGTAGATAGAATAATTGATAGTGTAATGGAGAAACGGCTGATTTTGTGAAAATTGCAGTAATGAATATAAAAATATGAACAAGAAGAACGAGGCCTGGGTGTTAGCATTCAGTACTTTAGATGAATATTGTGTGTCTTAAAACTCCATGTAAAAGATAACAGAAAGTAAGATCCGAATTACTCAAAAAGTACATAAAATGCTCCTTGCAGGAAATGCTGCATTTTTTGTAGGATAGAACAACCATATCATTTTCCTTGTCTACGCAATTTGGGAAACTAGGTACGCAATAATGATGGAGGTAGTAACAATTGTGGAACTGAGAGAGATATTGGTGGCAATAGTATTGATACGAATTGAAGTAGTGGATGAGACATGATAGCTTTTGCGTTTTGGTATCAAGTGTTTGTTACTTAAGGAAAATTCGGGTATATTAAAGAGCTGCAGTGAAGCGTATAACATATAGATGAGACACCAATGACAATGCAGAAATCTGTCGTAGTGTTGAGTAAGTAATAAGCTGATATGTATAACGTAATGATATGCTGAAGACACGGTGTAGGGCGTCACAACAGTTAGATACTCCAGTTACCGTAAATTAGCAGTTTGTGTCAATATTTGTGAAATATTTATATATTTTAAACAGAAATAACAAAGGCATAAATAACACAGTGCTTGAAAATAGGAACGATGGTTACCCAAGAGAAAAACTATAGACAACAAATGTAATACTACTCATTAGTTAGATAAACGGTTATGAAACCCGGGATCAGTGTCAGCTAAAGAAGAGAACAACAGCCGAATCAACGAGAATTACGATGACGAATTATCTAGCTGAAGGATTATATATCAGGTCGCCGACCAAATCGACCGGGAAGCCGGCTGCCACTCCCAATGCGGCACGTAAAGTGATCCAACCGCAACGGGCCTTGCAACGTAAAATGGGCGACGCGGATGCCGGCGCAGGTGAGCGCGTGGTGGCGACGTCTGCGGGACGCCACGTGTGGGCCGGGCAGGGCAGGGCGGGGGCGGGGTGGGGTGGGGGCGAGAGGTGGCGGTGTGCGGGCGGCCCTGCGGTCGCGGCGGAGCGGGGCGGGGGCGGACGTTAACACGCACGAATAAATCGCGGGGCGTCGGCGCGGCTTAGGCGGCGGCAATCTGGCCAGCGGACCGCGTTAATTAAGTCGAAGGTAGCCGCTGCTGCGGTGGCGCTGGCGGCTGCATTCGCCTGGAAGGGGGGTGGATGGCGGAGGATGGGGAAGAAGGGAACGGGAGGAATGGAGAGGGTGGGGACACCGGGAGGGTGGCTGCGAGAAATGGCTCGATCATACCTCGCACAGAGTGGGAAGACAATGGACTAAAAATATAGCTGCAGAGAGATATAGAGAGGAACCCACAAAAATATAGATAAAATTATAAAGTAAAACTTACAAAATCAGTACATGTAAAATATGGCAAATACCAATCGATGCAGTAAAATCGCATAATGTACCTTCAATGAATTTCAAAACGAAAATTTTGAAATTACAAAATACAACAAGCATTTATGAGGATCCCTACACATGTACCAATTTCTCGAGACCTCCGCTAAACCTATCCCACAAATAGTATTGGGTAGAGGTAAGTTGTCCAACATTAATTTTTGTCAGATAATTAGTTGGTTCCGTCCGCATGTCCTACATACCGTTCGTCGAATTGAGAAATTAGTAGTAGTGTTTCGGCCAATCAACAGTGATTTTAGACTTCAGAATGCTGACATAAATGTGAAAAAACTGTTTAATTGGAAAGTTCTTTGGTAAATAACGGTTTTAGATATCGCTAATCGAAATCATGAACCTGAAAATTTAAAACATGGAATTCCAAATGTAGTAAGATAAACAAAAATAAATTACGTCACATTGTGCAAATTTCTTCTCAAAATTGGAAATTGAAGTGGATTTTGACAATAATTATCAAAATGAATGCAACAATTAAAAACGTAATTAATTTCATTTATAAATGATAGCAATTACGTACCAAAGAAAAATCAGTCGTTATTAAACAGCATTAAAAACTCCTTTATTCCCACATCGCCCGGCAGTTGTAGAGATACGCAGCAAGTTATGTAATTTTAAAACAAAACAGGTACTAACCTATACTAAATACAAATTGACAGCAGAATTGTATATTTTCTACTCGTGGTTTTACAAAATTGCAATTATTTTTCATTAATAATTTTCACTTTCATTATTAATAAATATTCAGTATTTTCTTAAATCTTGTATTTTATTACGTGCTGTGCACATAACCTTCGCCAAAAATTTAATAACCTGATCATTCTTACTCTCACTGCCGGAATAGAACGCTGGTGCATTCACTTTTGAACTGGGCTATGATGATGAGTAGAAAAGATGAGTCCCTTACCTGCATTCTAACATTATGACTACAAGGGGAAACTACTGTGAACATAAAAAAACCTAGAGGAACATTTTTCCATTTTGGTCACATTTTTGAGATCTGAAATAACTGCGCAACAAAATGCCGACAGCGCTTCGCATCAGTTTTCTCAGATTCCTGCAATGCTCAGATGTTGCCTTGCTCAAATTCTGAACACTACTGAAAAATCGGGTAGTTAGTCGGACAGTGTAGCCAAGCGCCGATATTGGTTGCTCCAACGCGTCTCGACGGTCCATCCGACAAATTGAGCCGAGTGTTATAAAAAAGATAAGAGTAAAGAAAGTAAGAAAGTTAAGTAAAGTTAGAATTAAAAGTAAAAAGGGTAAAATTAAGAAAAATATCGCACGTCCTGATTCCCACCTGCATATTCAGAAAACTTTCCCGGACAAAAAAAGGATCGCCGGTGAAGTTGAGGAACAGTTCGTATTTAAAGAATTCTGGGAGTCCTTTTGGTTAGTATCTTTTCCAATAGTAAAATCTTCAATATTGAGAATTTTGTGCTGCAATATCAAAACCAGTTCCACATTAACATTTTATCAAACCATAAATTAATTAATTGCAATTCTCTCATTGAAAATTTCACAGGTATATTTCATTTCGTCGTCAGTTCATCTTAATAGTGAAAATGTTTCCATCGCATCAGTTAACACGATAGAAATAGGAAAAGAATCTTCTCTCGAAACAAATTCAGAAAGAAGACGTGAATTCAAGGACTGCTTTTCGAATGGAAGCCCCTTGCGAAGTCCACGAAAAGGAGACTGACGCAGGATGACCGGATGTTGCCCTTATCGCCGCTGCCTTCGCCAGCTGTCGCCAGCACCTCCGTCGCCAGCAGACGCCAGTCGGAGATACTCGCAACGCAGCCGACCGGAAACGAGAAAACTCCCAAATACGAAGAATTTCTGGGCTTTCTGACGGTTGCCGTTTGTCCCCGTTAGCCTTATACTTTTTTGTCAACACCGCCGTAGGGTTTTATTATTATTCTGAATAATTTCTTAGGAAAAATTATTAATTCGTTCAAGCAAATAGAACAGACTGGTAATTCCTAAGACTTGACACACCGTATTACGTTGACACACCTTATTATTCTTGACACCACAAAGGGCTCAAAAGTGTGAGATGTATGCGAGAGAGTGCATGCAGAAAACCATAAATTGGACGTATGCAAATATATGTTGAAATGTGTGGTTCTATGAGTTTTAAAGTGCTAATGGATCTCCATCACAACAATTTTGACTGCTGTACATTTATCACTGGCTAAAACTCTACTCAAACTATCAATATTATATAATTAATAATCATAACTCATCTGTCTGCATTATGATAATTAAAAATGACCATAGAATACATCACACTAGCACTATCATTGAGAGCTGCATTTTTACAGTAATGGCACGAATCATTTCAATAGATGAATAGTAATCACCTAATTTGGCATGAAATATTAGTGAATTAAATATTGAAATTGAGATGCTTTATGTACATTTATATTTAGAAATAAATGCGGAATAGTAATACTCTCAGAATATTAAGAAAAACTTTATCATAAAATACTTTAGACTGCAAATATAATAAAACAATTTAATGCGTTATTAGTGCAATTCCAATCACATTCATAAATACGGTTAAACTAGCTCTCACAAATAATTTTTATCACAAACAAATAATCTGTGAAGCAGTTTTGTTTCTATTAATTGTTAACAAAGTTAAATAAATAAACCTTTTAAACATCGACTGTACATGTGCTCATTCTTACGTTACTGCCTTTGAGTTGTAGCGTATAAAAACACAACTATTTGTTGTGTTGAAGCGACCTTTATCACTGCCTTTTAGAAACGTAGAAATACGGCGATCAAAAAGCAGATACATCGTTCACCTATAATACTTCATAATACTGATGGCGTGAACTAGAAATTCAATTATCATGAGAGACCACACACACGTGCATGCAAGCGCTATGAGAGGCGCTTAAAAATGTAGTAAATGTCATTAATCAACAATGCTTAATTCCATGAATAAAAACCATCACATTAAACGAGGCTGCGGATACAAATACATCAACTTCCTACCTTCGAACAGCAACCAGGGAGCATGTACCAAGAGGGAAAAGGGGAACGGCATTACTCGCATGTATGTGTTTCGCATGGAATCCTCCGAAAACAAAAAGGTCGGTCGACTCGTCGCGAACTCCCTGGAGGCTTGCGGCAGAAGTGGAGTAATTGTGGAACTGTGGCTTCTCCTTACGACCCCGGATTTCAGCAACGCTTCAAATTTTAATTGCGGCCCGGCGGGACCCACCCCCTGTCCCACCCCGTTCCACGACTGCCGCCGACGCAGTATTCATGGCAACGCTCTGCCTCTCATTAATAAACAAAATCTCAATTTTGTGGGGGGGGGAGGGGTCCGAATGGCAACTTGACGTTAACAACCGGTGGATTCGTTTGGGAGACAGGCAGCTCCGACAGGACAGGGCTACCCCACTCCACTCCCCCGAGCAACTCGGAGCACGTCGCGCTGTTCCGTTGTCGCGGCCCGAGATGCGCCCGCAACAACCAACGTGCTTGTACACCAAAGTTCGCTTCGGAAGGCAACGGGCTGCCACTTATAAGTACGACTCCGCAACCGCCGCAGACATTTCCACGGATGTATGGCGACTCGTTCTCACGAGAACGTGCACAGATCTAACCTTCAAAGAGGTTCTTTGGAGAGAAATGAGCTTGGAAAGTTCTGCTAGACTCTTCTAACGTTATAATTACGTATTCTTTAGACATTCTTTATGATGATTTCCTTACTACAAGAAATATATTAACTCAAAAATTAAGCACTTTCCTTGCGTGTATTTCAAGAAGCGTTTGCAATTTTCTAAAAGAAAGCTTAAAATGAAATAATAAAAACAGTAATATTATTTTAATCATTCTTGAAAATAAAATTAAATCAACACTTGTTACAGCACAATGATTATACGTTAAATCTTGTTAACATTATAGGTACGGAATATAGAAATATCAGAAGAAAACCCCAAACTGGAACTAACTAATTTGACGGGGCGTCACCCGGACAGCCAAGATCACGCACATGATTCTGGCCGCGGAAACCTACGACTTTATTGAACTAATTTGACGATTACAATAATGTTATGATCTACATTGAAAAATGATTAGAACCACAGTTATGATTTATTCTGATTTCAATTAATTTTGATCATATACTTTGTAATGTCAATACAAAATGTATTGCTTACAAGCCAGATATATCTGAAGAGATTTAAGCCTAACAGCTTATTAAACTATAATTTTTCTGAAACAATATTGGAATACATTATTCATTGTTGAACCCCCCTCAAAGTTTCCCCCAAAATTAAAATATCGATTTCAAATTCAAGGGAGCGCGTCATCAGCCAGATCGATCGGGGAATATCAATTTGGGAGGAAATTGACTGAACGGTTTAGCCGCTAGCGTTCTTCACAGACGGACAGACAAACGAACAAACGGTTTGCCGTCCATCGATTTTCGGCTCTCAAGGATCCGCAAAACATGGATTCTGGCTACACCACGAGTTAGAGGATTCTTTTCTAAATTTATCAACTGAATCTATCTAATTTTTCGTTACCAGGGCCCGGCAATAAGAGTTTTTCGGTCGAAAATTCACCGTTTTTTCGCGCAGCATTACGTAACTTTCTCTCTACTTCGTAGCGAGAAAATAAAAATTAGAAGCAACAAAATAAAACCTCCAAAATCAATGTGAATATTAAGCTAATTGGTCTCGTGTGATGAGGGATTTAGTCTGCTATAACTCTTCGATTCGAAAAGTCAGTTTGCGTTTATAGACGTTCCAATGCTTGCTACGTTGTAGCTACTATTAACGGCATTGAGACCAATTCATTGATTATTTCATGTTTCCGGACGCTTATAAGTTAATCCCGTAAGTCTGATGCATGCTTTTATCAAGGGAGGTGGAGGTAAGATCCGGCGACGAACTACGTCTGCTTGCTTTTTTTATTTGTTTTGTTTTTCTTTCTCTTTTTGCTAATCAAGCATTTTACACCTGCAGAGCACCGCCCCAGTCAGAACAAACACTAAGCTCCCAACCAGTCTCCTGGCATGAGTGGTAGTGTAGGGTAGTGTGTGTGTGTGTGTGTGTGTGTGTGTGTGTGTGTGTAAGGATGAGGACAGGAGAAGAAAGAGGAAAGAAAGATCGCGCGCATTCCGTGGTCCTGGTGGGAGAAACCAAGGAAAACTACCACTTAGAGCAGCCGGCCGCAAGAATTCCTCCCGACAGCGGCTAAGCTAATGTGATCCCGATCGAGCTAGTGCGAAAACTCCGAACGAGTCGGATCTCGAAACATAGGATCACCTGGTCAGAAGCACTTCAGTGACATCCATCAACGCCCTAAGTAATATAAGCCGGCCAATAAGCCGCAAAAAGCGAATAACGAACGCAATTACATTTCTAAATCGAGGCGAAGCTCAGGTTTATAGTCAACCGAGTCAGCTATTAAGGATATCGGCCTGAATAGTTCAATACTTTCAATAATACAACCTGGATACCAGAGAATATCATAGAACCCCCTTTTTGGAAGAGTGTGTGAAAATACGCTATCTTTTCCCACAAATAATTTGTTTCGATTGCTCTTAACAGCCAGATGTATGTTAAAATGCATAAAAGACGCACGCACTTAAGAGTAACGTTGCGTCCACCTGCTTAGTTGCGCTATGTTCATGTAACAGAACAGCATTAAGAAAGTATACTAATTAATTCGGGAACGCCGTTCAAGACACAAAATGCGCACTCCGGGGCGCAAACGTTTCGTACGTGCGACGCAGCAAGATCCTTCGGCGGCCGCGGCGGCGTCTGGCACGCAGATCGATGGCGTCCTGAAGGAAGCTCTGGAAATAAAACCATATCTCTCTATCTTTGCGGATATTGCAAGGGGGAAGGAAAGAGCTGCGACGAGCAGCGGAAGTGGCGGCGGAGGAGGAGGAGGAGCACGCGGAGGCGTGAGGCGGTGGATGAGGAAGGGGTGGAAGAGAGAGAGAGAGGGGGGGGGGCGAAGGTTGCGAAGGCGGAAAAACAACACCAACGTCTCAGCGATGCGGAAAGAGACCAAATACTCGCAAACAGCAGGGAACCACCTGTGGTCAGCGTCGGACGGGAAGGAAGCCGTTGAGATGACTCGAGGGAGGAGAGATGCGGTGGAAGCAACGGCATTCGGAGTGAAATATTTGACAAGAAGAGGAAAAAAATGGAACAAAAGATACTGAAGCAAAACAACAGCAGTAAATGATATTTCGACAACAGCTCGTGTGTTTAGAGTATTGTCATGAGACATGGGTGTGACATTTCCAAGACTTTCAATTTTTCAACAGTCGAAATATGAGATACGATCCATCTGAAAAGAGGATACTTGCAAACATGTTCCAGAAATTTAAAACACAGGCTATAATTTAATGAATGAAAAAAATGAATGGGAATATTTCGCTTCCCAAACACGAGAACTTGTTGCTTTAAGTTTACTAGAAAAAAATATTTCTCGGTCGCTAACATTTTCAAGGGAGTACGTTAATATTTCATAAAAATGGACGTATAAAATAAATCACCTTTGCGTACTCAATATTTAATACTAAAATACTGATAGTTCTTTTCCGGAGAAGAAAGGTTTCATTCATATAATCCACTAAATGCAGACACTGCACGACAGATATAAGTGGTTGTCGACTCCACTGGTTCCAACGATTGCTCGAATGCAGATTAAAGCGCAGCATCGACCATCTGAACCCGTCACGTGCACGTCCTATAACCGCGCTCTTCAATGTTTGAATTGCAGCACCGTGAATGCGACGAACGTAATATAGCTACGAGGATACAGTTTGCTGTCTGCGAGGCATTCCGAAGCATGTATCGCGTCTAGAGCGCTCCGCGATGCATCCGTACATCCACCGTCGTGAACAGAGCATCAACCCACTCCAGCCGAGGAACGAGGTATCGAACATCAGCCATCTCGAATGCGACACGTATACGTCGTCAAGATTACTGCACCTCGGATGTTAAAGGCTCAATTTCGCATCGAAGGGTATGTCCGGCCGAGGTGGATTAGCTCGGAGAGGGGGACGTGAAGATGGGGAAGGGATGGGGGCGACCGGTAGGGGCACCCAGGGAGTACTGCGAGCGGACGCGTTGCGTCGGAGCGGCGGGCAGGCAGATGGAACGCGAACCGGCGGAGAGTCTGGAAGGGGGGAGGCGGGAGCTTTATGACGGCAGGCTATGACGTACAGCTGACAGAAGCCGAGGTGGAGGCGATCCCCGGCTTCCTCTCGGCCGATGACTCGCCCCGGCGCGTTTCTGCTGACCCCCCACCCCCACCACACTCCACCTCCGCCCACGACCACCGCTACTGCTTTATGGTGCGCGCTCGAGGTCATATTTATCGACGTGACCCCGCTCCGGCCCGCGCGGCGGCCGGCGGCCACGGCCAGCCGCCAGCCGGCCGGCCGGTCCACCGAACCGGCGTTGAGTATATCACGACGCTGTCGCGGTAAGGGAGTGCACCCGCGTGAAGGCACCTCTCCTCCTCTCTCCTCCCGCCTCCGGCCCCACTCCCACCCGCACCGCCAACGCAGTTTCTTCCACCCCCCCGCTTTCCTTTATATCGACCTCAAATTGTTGATACCCAGCCATTACGTCGAATCATAAACTGGCGGTTTACGACTAGTATAAAAAATAAAAAAAAAAGAGAAAAAGAGACGGGGCCTCGGCTCACGGAATATAAAAAGTACACACGTTCTCGAGTCCGCTGATGTGCGTCGTACCCTCGCGTTGGATGACATGAGGGACCTTGTGCTCGCAGGCTGGTAGTGCTCCGTAGGCAGAATAGCGCAGTGCTCTGCACAGCTGCTTATTCTGCTACATCTTGAGAGGTTAGATGAAAAACGTAGGACGTTTGGTTCTACACTAATAGAATACTAATACAAATACTTTATTATAACATTATTACAACGTTTAGATATACGCGTAAATATGATGGCAAAAATATCCTTTACCATAGGTTAATTTGGTGAAATACCATAAGATTCTTTGATTTCAAGTTTTCAAACGTTCTAATATCATGAAATTGGAATATTATTTTCGAAAAGTTAATAAATGACAAATTAAAAATAGATGAAGTAATGAACATGTAATTGCTGAATTGAAAAAAGATTAATATAATCGAGTTTAATTAACGCGTTGGTTGAATTCTATAATGAACATATCTTTGGAACAAAAGCAAGGACTTGTGTATCAAATGAACCTCTTTTTACTAGAGTGTTTATTTATCTTCGAACCTAAATCTCTTCATTGTATTGTTGAAACATTTTGTTAGATACTGACATTATGTTGTGACAAA
This sequence comes from Gryllus longicercus, assembly GCA_038098605.1. NCBI lineage: Eukaryota > Metazoa > Arthropoda > Insecta > Orthoptera > Gryllidae > Gryllus > Gryllus longicercus. The sequence goes on along the minus strand of JAZDUA010000410.1, from coordinate 149,477 downwards.
ATGAAACAGTTATTGTTTAGCAACTTAGTTTATGACAAAAGTTTGGATGTGTGTATACTATTAACGTAAATACTGTGTTACAAAAACACACACTATTTAGAAACTGTCCTTTATAATGAATTTAATGGGTATTATCGCAAACATGTTCGTATAGTTAATTTGAAACACATCGTTTGTGCGAGTAGCATTGTATAAACACTTCTTAGAATTGTAGGATTGTATTGTTAATGTTAGTATAACAATCATTGTTTATTTATATTAAACAGGTATTTCATTAAAATATATATTAGTAATTAGTAAGTAATTAGATATCATCAAAAGATATATTATTACTAATTATTGAAACAACAACTGTAATTCCAAAATAATTGCCCAATTGCACATATTATTCTAGCAAAAGTTTCTTGGCATAGAGAAAAAGCTTTGCATATATTACACATTTTATTTGGCAACTTTTAGACAGCAATCCGAAATACGCATTCCTGAACAAAATACCCGAAATTGTGAAACATTTATTTAAATAAAAAGCGTGTCGGAAGAGCAGTTCAGAATCTCTTTTATGTCTTCTAACTTTTATCATTTATTGGTAAAAATCCTCAAGTGATGTGTTCTTCGTGATGAACTCATCCCATCGCTGCTCTGGCCGCCTCATGCACCTAAGCATATGCGGCTGCCACACCTCGCCTAACCCCGGCCCGGCCCACCCCGCCATGCCATGCCATGCCCCGCCCAGCCCCACTCCACCCCGCTCCGCCACGACCCACCGCCCCGCTTCCTGGCCCCCACGCCCCGGCCACGCAGCGCATTGCACTGGGAACGGCGGGAAGCTCCCGCAGGGCGCGAAGCACCGGGAAGGGGAGGGTTGGGAAGCAGCTAGGGGAGGGAAGGGAAGGGGATTTTCCGCGACGGTAATTCCCAAACCTTTCGGAATGATATTATGAAAGTTTGGAGACGCCTGCTCCTTGCTCCGTGCCTTGCGTCGCCGCGTTCCACCAGTGCACTCCCGCCCCCACTCCCCACTCCGCCGCAGCGCATTCCCCCTACGCTTCCTGCCTTCTCCCACTCGCAACGCCCGCGTCTCGCTTTCTCTCCCTCCGGCTCACGCTTTCCACTCCCGGCGCGTCGCTGTAGACTGGGAGGCGATATCCGATTTCACAGGCTCGCGAGCTAAAACTCATTTCGCAGCGCTGTGCAAGGGGCGAGCATAATGGAAAGGGAAACCGCCAATCCACGCCAAGTGTACCGACGTTTTATTAAATAAAAATAGCGACCTCCTAAGCGGCCTGCGCGCCCTGCGACCTGGCTCCCGGCAGCGCGAGCTTCTTTTCTGCTTCCTTCAGCGCCGAGCGCTTCTTGATGAAGTCACCCGCTGCTCCTTTGCCCGGCCGACTCGTCGACAGAGGCCAGAGTAGCTTTTTGCTCGGCCCTCCAGTGCCCGACATCGCAGCGCATAGTGATCATGCAGAAAAGAGGATGGAAGTTGCTTTGACGAGCATCACTCTTAAAAGTTTCCTTAAACGTGAAAGTTAGTATTTTCTCGTCTCGAATTATTCGGCGCTGTTGCAGTTAGTGTTCCTTAGCCAAATATAATACTATTTGAGCTTTCAATGAATTCTCTCTCTAACAACTGTTATTAAAAAACTTTTTTATTTCCTAATGAAAGTCTTATTCGACATGCAGCGTTTCCGAGGATATATCATATCATTTGCGGAAGCAAGGCAAACTGAATCAAACAAAAAAATATCACAAGACGAATGTACTGTACTGTACTAATGAAAATGTTCTGTACTCTTGACACGAATACCCTAACATGTGCAAATAAAACAATAGAGACATAACCTTTGAGAAAATTTTCTTCTTTATTTGAGTTAAAGTGTTGTTCCCATTGTGTGTAAGGTAAAGAGAACAATGTACATAATTTCATTCTTTGTCTGTTCTTTATTGCTTACGTTACTCCTTTTTCGTCCCACCTACGTCCCAAAACACGTGATGGAAATTGAAAATGCTAAATAACATTTAGCTATTGGGTAGTAGTTCAACTGAATACAATCTCGATATTGCAAACGTCTCAAAAACGTCGCCAATCAAATACTTTCGAAGACAAAGTCCTAATGAAGTATAGTGTCAACTGCTGTGGTAATTAGACCCTTGGAGTGTAATGCACGTTATAACCCGGGAAAGGACGATGTTTCCGTCATGATGGAATGCCAGATCGGGCACTGATCTACACGTCGGGTTGCGGGAACATCCCCTCTCTAGGTACCTCACATACCCCTCGACAGAATAAGCTCTAAGCTTCTGGACTGCTCTTCCGACACGCATGGGAGTATACTGCATGCAAGTGAGTGTGTGGTGTGTTTAAAGGAGGGAGGAGGGAAAAGGATAGGCAAGGGAATCTCGCGTGCGGTTCATGGCTCGTGTATACGTGTTCTGCTTCGTCATTTGCCTGGTATTGATAGTAGTAACCACATAACACTACCGACAAGAGCAGCTAGCATTCTCCAACAGAGGTTAAATTCTACCTAGCTACCAAGTTAGTATGGAAAATCCGTCAGGCCTCGAACCCTAGGGCCTCTCGACCGGCGACGGTGCAGAGATAACAAATGTTACCGTGCCATCGCGCCCCGTGCTCTAATGGACGCACGTGCGGGCGTAAGCATGCGCTCGCTTATCTAGGTTGCGCGGAATCCCAGCTGGGGCCCCGGGGCGCCACGCGCTGTCGCGCGGCTGCGGCGTGACGAAGAGTGGCAAAGCGGCGCTCTGCTCTGTGCTGCGCTGGGGGCGCAGGCGCGGGGGGGGGGGCGGGGGCGGGGGCCAGGCGTCTGGGTGCGGTGCCGGCGCCGGCGGAACGCGCGGGCGCGCGCGGAGCAAACAGGGCGGCAGGCGCGGCCTACTCGGACAACAGCGCAAATCCCCGGCGGCGGCGGCGAGGGGGCGGTGGCGGGGGAGCGGGGAAAGGCTCGAGGAGGGGAGGGGTGGGTTGGGAAGGGAGGAGGGGGATTGGAGGGCGGGGGCGCGGGCGGAGCACGGCCACCGGCACGTTCTGCAAACACGCGGCCCAGTGCTCCGCCGCGGCTCGCCCCGACCGTCTCCCCACCCCCCGCCCCGCTCCAGGCCTCGAGCGCCGACCTATACATTACCACCCTTTCGCCGCCCTCCTGCTTTCTACGACCTCTGCCAGGCTTTTTGCCCATCCTTCCTTCACAAGTTCACGCTAACCTCCTGCAGACGTTTGCCTAATTCGTCAACCTGATCCCACCTGCGTCACTTAACCAGTCCACTTCCAGAGACCGCTCTCTCCCGGTGGAATTACCTACCTATTACTCTCTACGCTTCGATCATTCGATAACATTCCATCCCCTCCACCAACGCGCCTGCTCACATCTCCTTCACTCTGACGACACCTTGCCGCCTCTGACTGCCAGAGCCTCAACCCGCCCACATCCCACTCCACCTCCTCATCGACCCCCTGGGTGGAGAGGGGGCGTCTCGCGCGGCACCTGCCGCAGCTGTCGCCCCGGCCGATTTGTTTGCGCGAAACGCTCCCTGTCGTCCCAACTCACGCCTTCCTCCGCCCCCGCGCGCCCGACCGCCAGCGCCGCCGCCGCCCGCGCCTCCCCCTTGAGGTTCCGGGGTAATATTTCCCCGGAGGCAGCCCCCCAGACGAGGAGGACGCAGAAATATTCCGCCAAACACGCGCTTTTGTAATGCTAAAATGTGGTGGCCGCCCGCGCCCGCCTCCGCTGGGGCTTCCCACGCCACCTCGCTGCCCCGCCCACCAGAGCGAAGAGCCCGTCCGGCCCCGCGCCCCGAAGGCTTTGTCGCAAGAGGCCCCGACGGGGCGGGCGGCCGCAGTTTGTTTTGAATTTCGATCTATTGTACGGCTTGATGAGCCGACGTGCGGCCGCAATTTCCGCCCTTCTTTACGCTCGCAAAATTCTGTCTTCCAATTGCGCACGTTTGTTCGTCCCCAGACGTCTCCAGGGCGCTGACATACGGCAGCGGCAGGTAGGAGCGTGTTCTTTACAGCGGTCGCGGGACACAATTTCATTAGGTGCTAGCAAACCGCGGATTGCTTCTTTCGTGATGAATTGCTGTGTGTTGTTGCGTAACTGATTCTACTTCGCATCCTGTTTCACGGACTTTCGTATCAGGGAAGAATAAATTTCTATTTTCGACTCCCTTTATTACTTATTTCCTGCGCTCTTCGAGGCAGAGCGAAACAGCATTTAATGCTGCATAATCCAAATTACCCATTGTAGTGTGTGTAATTTATTACGGCAGTGTAGAACGACCGCGCGCCGGCAGTCGCTGCTTTGTATGCAAATTATATTGTAATAGGAGATGAATCTTCGTTGAACTCATCCTCTTTAAAGCCAGCTTCGATAAAGTACGGACAGCTGTTTGCTTTGAAAATAATATATTAAATTCCAGGATTAAAAACTGGCTTAATAAAGAGGACTTCATTTTCAGGTACAAGAGAACAGTCGGCTATTTGACGACTGAATATATCAAGGAAACGGGCAAAAAGGAACGACGTTCACAAGCGACGTCCGAGAGAGTAGCGCAAGAGTTTCAATTGTGGGCGGGGTCGCGGAGCGACACGGGGTAGAGCGCTGTGTGGCAAGATAGGGCTCGGGGGAGGGTTCAGGGAAATGGAGAGCGAAGCAAGGGATGAAAGAGGCGATCGGGTACCAGGGGGAGGCGCCGTCCCGACGGCAGATCGCGGCGAAGTGACAAAGAAGGGGAGCAGAAAGAGAGCGCGACAGAGGACGTGCAACCGGAGCACGAAGAACGGATGAGGAGGTGGCACTGCGAGCGGGGTGGTCCACGGCGGGCGCGAGGGGGGCGCGGGCGGGGAGGTGGGCGGGGAGGTGGGCGGGGAGGTGGGCGGGGAGGTGGGCGGGGTCATGGGCGGAGCCGATCGCCGCACCGCAACGCCGGCAATCACTGGGGCGGCCTGGCTGCGAGTGTCGAACTCTGCGGGAATATTGAAAAGTGGCTCAAAGCGAGGCAGTCAATGGCGCTCCAATTAACGGAACATGTGCCTTGCGTATTCTTGTTGCCGTAATTATCGGAAATGCCTTTCTATCAATATAGCCTCCAAAAATTTCAATATACCTCAGAATAAACGTTTGCCGAGCGCAGGGTAAGGGGGACGGGGCGCTGTACGTGAGGCGCCGTACGAGAGCAAACCGAGCGGCGGCGCAGCCGAGAGAGACGGAAACACGGAATCTGCGGTTATCGCTTCTTTACTTCGATAATCGATTTAAACAAGTCCAGAAGCATAAACTCGAGGCGACACGATGAGATGAAGTGTATCAGCAAACGCCACTGTCATTAAAAATTCTTAAAAATATCCTCTGAAATAATCAGTGTGAGCCAACATACTTTGTGTATGTTATACAACAAGGAGACGAAAGTAGATGCATAATACCATGATTAGGAAAACATAAATGAACAATAAAGGTCACCTTTCGCGACAAACATTTGAATGTCAGAATTATATTTATTACGATAGGGTGTAAAAATTATGTGGTGTACCCTTTAAAGGAAAAAATATGAATTAGGTGAACTATTTATTTCAATAAAATTCCGATTATCAATTTACATATCAACACGTTGAAAATGAAGGTAATTTTCTTTGAAAATTTCTAATTACTCATGATATTCAATTAACAATCATTGACCATTAATTCGTTTTCTGTTGAATAGACATAATCGCAAAATCATCAAAGTTCTGTATTTACCCGGGTTTGTGAGTTCCCGTCATGCTCGTAATCACAGCAACGGCAAACATAGCAGTCAATGAAAGTAGTATCAATATTATGGCAGGTAAATGTGTTGTTTCTGATCTTTCATTAATCCGTAATCATATGTAAATACGATTCACAACACATTCCTGTAAAGTGACAATCAGTAGATCATAGCAGAACCGATTTTATACAGCGAAATAAACTGCATAGTAATCACAATTTGATATTATTTTTATTTCTGTTATTTTGTTATCAAAATATTTACTTATTTTAAACATTCCTTTTTAAGTGCGAAAAGAATTAAAATAAACTCAAAATTTAATAGTCTAGTGATCCAATGGCGTTAAAATGAAGTTCTCTGAAGAAATATTGAATCAGTGAAATAGAACGTACGATTGAGATAAGAAACCGCCTTTTGAAGATCACGAAAGAGAAATATCACGCGATCGCTCTGCCGCTTCCAAACGCCATTCTCTTTGCGGGATTCAAATACGGTAAGCACGCCATCATTACTGTACCTTTGATATCCTTCCGCATTCTTAAAACTCCTTTCCCTTTTCAGGCACATCATTCATATCGTTTCAATGCTTATCAATCCAGGCCCTATTCTCAGAAGGAAGGGCAAGGCTTTAGAATCTATTATGCTTTGGCACTTCACCCGTGCCCGATATTTTTTATCACTATCTCCACCCGCCGAACAACACACTCCGATTTTCTCTTCATATCTTTTCGTCACATCCCCACACACATTGAAGATTGAACAGAGTCTATTATTAGCATCCAAAAGCATTCCTCTAATTCAATCGCTCCCTACGAGGCACAAATCCCAAACCACTCAATATCAGTACCATCGACACTTCGCTCTTGAAAGCTCCCTCTCTCTCTATTCCAGGACGCTCCACGCTCCATCGGCGTTGCCCCCCCCCACCCACCAACCCCTCACCTTCCGTTTTGTCCGCCTCCTCCCCGCAACCTCTCTAACAACGCGAGCTGCACGGTTCCCGCTCCCCCCCCCCACGCAAACGCCTCTCGTGCCGCCTCCTCGGTCTCCGCCCCCGCCCCTGCCCCGCCTGCGGCGTCGACGTGGGCGGCGGCGAGTGACAATGGCGGCTGATGATGATGGATGCAGCGGCGTCATCGCCGCGACGCTGATGGGGCCGGCGGGGTCCCATTGTGCGTCGCTAACAAGAAGCGATTGCTTCTTGCGGGCGCCCCGTTCGCGCCCGCCGCCGTTCCGTCCTACTCCGCGGGAAGGGGGGAGGGCTCCCCCCTCCCCCTTCTCTCGCGCGCCACCGCGCGTCGCACGCTTTGAACGGCGGATGAGCGCTAATAGCGGGATGCGGTATGCGTTGTACGCGCGTTCGCTTGCTTGCCTGCCTGCCTGCCTGCCTGCCTGCCGGCTTGCTCGTTCCTGAGAGGGCGCCACAGCTGCCGCGTGCCCGCACATTCGCGCATAAGCAAATTTTCTTTGCCGCGAATCTGACGACGCGAGCGGCGGCGGCGGCGGAGGCGGCAACGACGACGACGATGAAGAGACGGAGATTCCGGGAAATAGTTGCTGGCGCGGCATCGCCAAGTGGCATACGCGAGGGCGAAAATGGGGAAATGCGGGGGGGGGGGGGCGGCACGGAGAGGGAGGAGGCCGGGGTGAGGGACGCGATTCTCAGCGCTGGCATTCTCCAGATAATTGCGAGCAAGAATTTTAATAGGAGATTCGATCAATGGCGAGACGCCACGCGTACTTGGGCATCTACGCCCAATGTACTCGTCACATTAAAAGTGCAGTGCGAATGAAGAAGAGTATTTCTAAAATATTTTTCATTATTTATAAGTCTTTAAATGATAAATATATCTGTCACAATTCCTTGGAAATATGTTTTCTATGTAAACATGACAATAATGATTTTCACAGTAAGTGTAATACAAAAATATTTTCATAATTACGTAAATGTTTCGCATGTGCCGTTGTTTTATTAACTTTGTGAACAGCTTATCTTTCCTTTATAACATTTTACCTTTCTGATTTTTTCCTCTACCAATTTTATTATATCATAAATATATTCGTCCAAGAACGTTATTATCCTATATATACTATACATTTTAAAATTACAATTGTGACGGCTTAGACGGGAAAGCGTATATTAATCCTGGTTGTGGTTTATTGTGTTATGTATGTAGGGTCCTAATTTTGTCGTCAATATCGCATCAACTTCTCTGTAAATTTAGCGATCTGTAAAATACACAGACGCGTCAACACTGGTTTAATAAGTTCAGAACTATTGATTAGGCTGAAGAGGTTCTCAGTGCCTCTACTGGTAATGGATGTGAAAGTAATCAAACGCCGGATGTATGCAGTCACTATTAATTATATAATATTGAAATGCTAGCTATAAACTCAATGTTCAATGCTTCCTCCATCCACTTTAAGGCACATTCCTTCTCACTATAAACACTTAGTAATTGGTTACATATTATTCACAGTTTTTGATACGACTTTATTATTAGTACATGTACAAGCTAATGAAATAGTCATACGTTTCCTACATATTCCTCTTCGGAAACGGCTTTCATTTGCGTTTCATTTACAAGCGATTAGTAGTCATTTTCCACAAACGATTTCTTGCGGGCGTCTTTCCGTGTACACAATCGATAGACAATATTTCGTTGGAACGTCAGGTTCCAACAACGCTAGAAGAGCAACCTACTGCGGAGACACTAGATGTACAATTGCTGCGGCAGACACACCACGATATCAGTTTCCACAGACTAGTCGTCAGAGAATTTACAATAGTTTAATTTACTCAACAATTATAAATGATATAAATAATCATTAAATGGTACACCTCATTATAATTGGAAATAAATTAGTTAAAGTTTATTTCAAAATGATTCTCCCTGAAAAACAGTTGAGAAGATAATACCATTCAAATATCTTATACATGATTATTAAAACTTATTCACGTACACCTTCCTGTATTATTCCTTTGCCTAACCTAATCATATGTTTACCACTTACATAAACACTTATTACTTTATCTGAACCTTATCCTATTCGTTTTATTTACAATATTTTCAATACTTTTTAACATTACGATTTTTACAACTTCTTTAAAAACCTTTTCCAATAACCCTGTTTCCCTGATGTTATCCTTCACTGTCATTTTCGTCTCTCCTCAATTTATTTAATATATGTTTTACCCCACTCATAATCCCGTAGAACCTGCTTCATTCTCTCTATAATATCTATTCCTTCCACTCTGTTCTCTCACACCTCTATTACACTCGTTCATTACATGCTCCCAGATATCTTCAGCCCCCACACATCCTACATTTCTTCCCCGCCCCCCGTACGTTGAGAGCTTCCTACATTAATCTCAATATCTAATTTAAATTCATCATTATCCCCCTATTTCCCTTTCTTGCTCCATTTACATATTTTGCCCTTTTTGAGACTTATTTCTTTGTACACTATATAAAGAGTTACGGTTTCTCAAACACTCCTGCCTTTGTTACATCCTATCTCTTTCTCTTAAGAATTCATAACTTAGCGTCCCTCTCCAAGCCTTCTTAACTCTTCTGTGACTCTTTCTCTTCAGAAATCTTGTATTTCTTTTTCCCATACAGACCCTTTCTAACCGCGCTCGTTCCACTTCTTCCCAACACCATTTTGCTATGCTTCCTCCCTCTCCATCTCGAACGTCCTAACATCTCATTGCTCTACGATTATTTCCAACCTTATACTCGTATGTATTTCCCTCTGTTTGCTTCTATTCACACCATATAGCTTGGCGTACGTCTTTGCAATCCTAAACAAGAGTACAAATTATCTTGACACCCGTCCACCTTCCTCCTTTCCTTCCATCTTTAAATCTCTTCCCCCTTTATCAAAATGCTTCCAGTCAGACTATCAAGAACCATTATACCTCTGTCCCAGTTTGTATTATATCTCCTAAAAATGAAAGTAAATTATTTTTAACGCTTAACATACTTGTAGGTTGATCTACAAAACGTACCTGGCTGCAGGCCATGAGATAAAATGGCTGAATAAAAGTGGATTTTCACATGTCTTCGGATAATGGGATTTTCGTGGAGATGACCGCTTGTGTACAGTTTTGCATTTGTAAAGTTAACTGTAGTTTGGCCGGAACTTTCCCGCCAGATCACAAAATCAAATACTTCCCAATGAAATTCAGGCGTTTAGTCTATGCAACCCGTTGCGCGTTTGTGTATTGTCGTCACACGGTTGCAGTTCTTTTACCACCTTCCCCTTGAGTGAGTTGCTGTAAATGTGCCGTAAGCCGAAGCCTCTCAGAATTTCAGTTAACACCTTTTGAAATATTTTAAATCTTAACCCGATAATTACTGGATGGGAACTCACGGCCCACCGATTAATTTTTGTTAGTTTTCTTAAGTTAGGTTGCTAGAGCAACATTGCTTAGAAAACTGAAAATCATTAATATTTTGATGTGCTTTTTGCTCAAAATATGATGCAATTTATCGCAAATGTTTGTAATAATTTTCGATTTCAGCGTATTTGGCTGTGTATTAAAAACAGAACAATTCAGTCGAGAAATTGAACATTCATAATTTACAAACTTAATAATTGTGTATTTGATGCTCCTCTCCTTCATGATTCTCTTGTACTGTCTTTATATTCATACTGACAGTCATCACCCTAGTCTAAATAGCAAATAAAAATTAAAATGAATATGCTAGCTACAACTAGAAATATAATGTAAAATTTCCTGTTAAATTAGCGGAGAATATTGCTTTGCAAATAAACTTAATAGAAAAAAGCATGTCTGTCTTAGGAGAAATGTCAAAAGCAAGAACTACATTAAAACCGCATATTTTCACTGTGTATATTTATAATATAATATTTGTACGTTGATAATACAACAAGTCGTAGTTGGCACAGTTTTAATAGTTAATATTAGCCAGCAGCTGTGGACATGTACATGTAAACATATGTTCAGAGCCATAATATATTCAGTGAATTAAATAACATCATATTTTGTGCTTACGCAAATGTCTTTATTTTCTGATTGTGAGACTGATCATAATAACGAAATGTTATTTTCAACCCGTTGCCCCAACTTAAATATGTATTTAAAAAAAACTTAAAATATTTGCTTTCACGTTTCCTGACTTCTTCAAAAGGCCCAATGAAATTTTTAGAATCACTGTCTTACTCTTAAAACTTCTTTCCAACACTGAACGTATATTGTCAGCGCATATTTACTTATTCAAATCAACTAATAAATTAAGCGTAATATACTGTAAAATGAAATACATTTATTCATAGATCTTTCTCATTATTCATTCTGAATTATTATTTTCAATCGACTCAACATAGGAAGAAACATTGACTTTTATTTATAATAAGATATAAATAATATATATATAATATATATAAATAAAATCAAATTGTTATATTACAAATTGAATCAAAATTTCAGCCCTACCACTTACCAAAATTCACATAAAATAATTCACTATGCGTGTTTCATTTTAACCACTGTATGTTTGCATTCTGTTACAGTCGTTTCTCTCTTTTCTGCACTTTCCGAATCCTGATTACATCTACTCGAACAACAGCTTTCTTTGACCCGTTTCAAACTTAGTTCACCGCCCTCCCTCTCCCTCCCTCTCTCTCTCTCTCTCTCTCGGTCACGTCCCCACGTCCTTTTCCTTCGACCTGCTTCGGCTCCCAGGCGGTGGGGCACGGCACGGCACGGCACGGCACGGCACGGTCGGGAAGGGCGCGACACGCCGTCGGGTGCAGCCGCACGCGCCCTGCGCTCATGAATGCATAAGCGGGCGAAACACGCCATTTCAATATGAATTTGGTTCGCTCTGCGGCCGCCTGCCGCTGGTAAATGCCTTATATTCCAGGCTCGCTCTGCACTTGCTTCGCACGGAATTCAAGAAAGGGTTGCGACCAGGATGCTTCCGATGAACTTGAATCGATAAATGGCCTCCAGTAAAAGTGCCCCCTATTCATTACAATGGAATGAAATAAAACATTTGTTGCCTCACTAATTCTTTTAATGTCGATATTCTAATTGCGCATTAAAATGGACAACAGAAGGATTTAAATAATAATTTTGAAAACTCATATTTCGGAAGAGAAGTCTTCTAAGAGGTCACTGTATTTCCCAAAACTTGTAAAATATTTCAGTGAAATTGTATCTCAACTGTAGGAGAAAAATATTAGGAATCTGTTGTTTTCTAAATTAAATGTTTGTGGGTTCTTACACGGCTATAAAGTTGTTTTGTCACCAATAATTTCAGAAGAAGCGGCTAGTAAGTGAATAATTAGAGAAACACTACTGAAAAAACGCTTTTTCATGATTTAATAATTATTTGGTACAAAATGCATCATCATACTCTTACTTAACAAACTGTTTTCTTTTTCAGTGTTCTTTTTATTAGAGAAACATCAATTAATCTGTGCCGTAGTAATCACGCAACTGATGTCACATCAATCGCCGTACGGCATATACTTGTAGAAGCATGAATAGTATCAATTCAGTACACAATATTATATTTAAGCCTGACAATGCTGCAAGTGATAATAACCCGAGTACGTAGTTGGTGTAGGACATCTTTCACAGCGCCACTAAACCAAGTATAATAGCTCAGCGGGGTTTCTTAAAGTATACGTCAGCAGCTAAATACAGATAAAGATAGCTGAGGGGATTGCTCGCTTTTACACTTGGACTTATGTGATTCAACGTAGAGTTTCTCAAGAAGTGAAAAAACTACGATTCGGGATAGAGTGCAGTTTATTTTCTATCCTTCGCTACCGCACATTTATTCCTCCGCTGGTTCTATTCCTTAATTCAATTCCCATAACCAATAACATTTGAATATTTACCTTACGACATGATATCTAAGTACCAACAATGAGATGAATGGTTGAAATTAGATAAAGAATGAAGAGAGTCTTGAACAGCAGATAATGTAGGGCGCTCTCAGATTGAAGGATCATGGGTTCAATATATGAACCCAAAACAATCATCCTAAACCAAAATAGTCAATACGAGGAGTGGAGAAGTTACACCAAACACCAAGAGGTGAATAGCAAGCGGTGTGCCCATAACAAAACAGGTCGTCCCTAATATTGCAATCAACGCAAAACCATAAATCTCTTAATAAACGGCCTGGATATCCGAGGTCGCTAAGGCTGAAGGGCTGTAGCTGACTCGCCTCGAAAGGTCGAGAGTTCGAATCCCGTTTCGGGCATGGATGTTTGTGTGTGCTCGTGTTGTCCTTACGTGTTCTTCCTACAGTTCCCAATCTACAGTTTAAGCCAATCACAGTGGCCGCTACATGACCAACTTGATAAAAAGCTGCTTGAAAAAAACAACTCTTAAAAGCATCAGGATGGCCACCGACCCTCTATAGGGAAGCACGAAGCTGGTGTCGTAAGGCCGAGCCCCGGCGAGGTGCAACCCGTCGCCCGTGCTCTGCCCGCGAGTGCGTGTCCGACCCATCCGCCCGCCCCCGCCGCCAGCCGCGCAGCGGTGCGGGGACCGCCCCCGCCCGCAAACCCCGGTCGCGCTTTTGTCATGCAAAATCAGTGAATGCGATAGGCGCAGCGGGCGTGGTCCAGCTCGGCGCTGATAGTGGGCGGCACGGACAATACGCGATGAAGACCGCAACATCCATTTCGCTGTCCCCCCTGCGATTACAACTGCAACGAGTGGTGAAATTATTGCTATTTTGGTAAGTGTTTGTTTCACAAAGGTGAATGCCGGCGTTGAATAATGAGCGCGGTGGAGATGAATTGCAGGAAAAAAGGAGAGGGGGGAAACGATTGACATAGGCGTGCGATTAATGCCACGTGCTTTGAAAAAAGCGTTTATGTTGATGATCGCAGAAATCAAATTACTGATGAGAGCAACAACAATTCAGACATAATTCTTTACCAATACCCCGTAATACGCTTGTTTATCGTAAAAACAGTGTTTGATGATTGTACAGTAACGACCGAAGATATTCAAACCACATTGGTCACGCCAAGAGACGTAATTAGATGGCTTTACTCGACACACTTTACAACGTTACCTCACAGTAACATTGCATTTATTAACTTTTAAAAATGAATACAAAATTTAAAACAGGACTAAAAATTACCGAAAATCATTTCGTAAAGTTAGTCTAGTAAGATCGTAGTAATCTCAACTTGAGTTTGAACAGAAATACACTTTTACCAAGAAAAATTAAGTAGAGAAATCCACTTTAGTTTAATCACAGCATTACACTCCGAAGAAACCACGCAAGAGAAGCAATTATCAAAGTCACAATGACCGAAAATGGCAGAGCTGTTCAACACTTGAAGGAAATTCGCAAAACATTGAAACGCGCGTAGAACGAACGCCTGCCATAAAACCGGAGGAAGAACGCGGACAGCCCTTTCGCGGCGGGCGAACGCGATACCGCCGGCCCGCACTCGGCTCGAGGAGCGCGTCGAGTTGGCGAACATTCGTCCCGACGCCGCGCAGCGCTCGGAATCTCAAGTGCGGGAAGGCGGCGCGGGGGGGTGCGGGCGGCGGGGGGGGGGGGGGCGGTGGCCGGTTTTTGCGCGGCTGGCGTCGCCGCCGACACGGCCGCGCTTCCGCTGCAAGTGGCGCCGCGGACGGCGGAGAAAGGGAGGGGGTGGGATGAGGAGAGGGGAAGCGAGAGAGGCTCCGGTACCACGACGCTTTCGCTTTCCTCCTAGATACCCCCCCCCCTCACACGTTCGCGTCTTGCCTGTCAGCTCCCTCTCCCTTCCTCCTTCCCCCTCTCTCTCTCTCTCTCACACACACACACAATTTCTTCGTTCTCTCTCTCTCTCTCTGTCTCTCTCTCTCGCACACACGCTAGCTCCTGCACGCTCGCGTCGCCCGCTCCCCACCCCACGCCCCGTTTCCGCCTGGGTGGCGCTCGTGACGAGCTCTTCAGCCTGACGAGGGCCCCGGCCGTGGAGGCGACGGCGACGGCGGCGGCGGTGGTGACGGAGGGATGAGCGCAGACGGGTAAGGGGTAGAAGGGGGCGATGCCGGGGCATCTCCGAGTCAGCGGCGGCGGGTCGCGCGGGGAAGCCAGCCCACAGAACATGACCACTAGCAACGGGCTCGCAGTAACAGTAGTCGCGGTTTAATTGGAGGGATTTCAAACTTTGTAATTCGCGGAGTTTGAGAGGCGTCAACTTACCGGCTTGTTCTACAACATGGGAGCGCGCGTGCGGGGGGCGGGGAGCAAACCGGGCGTCGTGGCGTTGGGAGGGGGGCGGGGCGCGTCGAAGAATTCCGCCTTGCTCCGCGAAACGACGCTGCGGCGGCGTGCCCTTTTGCCTGCGCCGCGGCCCCGCCAGCACTCCCGGGGGAGGGGGGAGGGGGGGAGACCCAATATAAACACGGGGTAACGAGGACCCAGGCGCAGCCCCGCTCAAACGACGGCGAGCGGTGGCGGCGAGCGGCGGCGGCGGCGGCGGCGGCGGCGGCGGCGGCGGCAGCTGCGGGGGCAGCTCCGTATCGCGTGGGTTGAGATGGGGCCGCTCCCGCGCGGTGCGGTACTCCGTCGCGCCGCGCAACGCCACGCCCCGGGCTGCTTCCGTTGGAATGAAGGCCCCCCGCCCTTGTTATCTTTCAATTACGCCGCGTCGAAAACCTGGACTCGGCGCCGCTGCTCTTTCGTTATTAGCCCCGAGTGCAGAGGTAATCGACACATGCGGTTTGTTGCGCCGCGCACGTCGTGCGAACGCTTTATGATTTTGTTACCTCATTGTCTCTCTAAAACGCTGACCGGCTAAGCTGGCTCGGGGCAAAATTGATGACGTTGCAGTGCCGGGAGGTCCTAGGATTTTCGAACCTGGCTAAATAGGTAGGTCGAAGTCAGGCGTTGTCTGAAGGAGAATTCTAGCGGGCAGCTGGAGGAGAATTCTTGCATCGGCAAATTTCCGCAATTCCTCCGAGCAATACCTGGCGAATGCTCGAATAGTACCGTAACAAACAGGCCGCGGATCACACGCGATATTTCTTTCCTCTTCCTGGTCTTATCCTCACATCCTAACTTACACACTCTTTCACTTACATGCACTACTGTGCCACAGATGTTGGGAAGCCAGTCGGGAGCTCACAGCTTGTTCTGACTGAGGACGTGTTCCGCTGGTAGGACACACATGGTTGGGGAAAATCCCGCAAGCTTATGTGTAGGTCAGTGCCGGATCTCACATCCAAAGGAGGAGGAGGAACACTGCCACCTTCCGTGATAAAACAATCATTACACTTACGAAACTAATAGCCATAGCAGTGGACAGGCCAGTAAACGTCACATAATCAATCGTAAAGCGATTCAGGTGTTCTATTGAATTGCTTATCAATTTTGTTTGATGTCACAGCAGGAACGAGACGTCTACTGACACCTATAATTGTTACTTTCAATATCGGTAAAAACGGTTTTAAAACAATTTTTCAATTTTAAACGTTAAAAATAACGGTAAATTTCCACGAGTGAGCGTATTTCTCCATTAAATTTGACACATCAGTATAATTCAAATTAGCTGCTATCCTCATAGTATTGCTGACACAACAACTTTGTAATAATTAGGGTGTGACCCATAGATGCAACAGTTTGAAAAACTTTCTCAGTGGTTTTCTTCAAGCCCGTTGTCAGTTCTTTCCATGAGTTTAGCTTTTATTCAATAGTCGACACATGTTTCCAGTTTCTAAACCTTTACGCTTCCCAGTGAGGGTTCAGAGCCAAACTAAGCAATTTCCGTGTCATTTGAAATCCAACTCTCAAACCCCTCTAATCAGTGTCGTCCTAATCAATCCCAGCTCGTGCCCGGCCCCTTTCCGCCACATCATCCCCGGGAGCGGCGCCGTTATCTTTCAATTACGAGACTATAAAAAATACCGGACCCGACAGCGCGCCCTTTTCATCACGGCCGTTTAGCGCCGCAGCGGTTGGCGACACTTGCAGCCGCGGGCTCTAAACCGCGGTGGCAGCAGGGCGCTCTATCATCTGAGCGTCACGAGAGCCATCATGAGCTATGATACAGCGCGAAACACGCGCCGCGCTCGTTATGTTCACGAACCGCGCGCGCGCGGGTTTTTTTGCGGGGGTGGAGGGGAAGGGGAGGGGAGGGGATAACAGTGAGACGGGGAGAGGGGGCGGTAGAGGTCGCACGCGCTAAAAACACGGAAAGCGTTTTATGCTAATGTCAACATATTGGGCGTGGTGTCGCAACGCGCGCATCGGGGCGTGAATGCAGAGTTAATTTCAGTTAATGACATTAGACCCGCTAAGATACTTAACGAGAGGGATTAGTTCGCGCGAGCGGGGATGCGTGGGTGGGGCGTTGGTGCGAGGAGTGGGAGCGAAGGGGGGGCGAGGAGAGCGCGGGCGGCGCGGATACGAAGCAAAAGCAGCTCGGGGGCGGGGAGGCGGGGGCAAGAGTGTGAAAGCAAAAGAGCACTCTGGTTGTTTTGAGACGAGGCGCAATTCGAGAGATATCGTTCCTCATCCGATTCACAAAGGGAGAGAAAAACGGTTTCAGTGTGATCTGCGTTTGCAGATGCAGAGGCTATGTTGTGTGTTCTTTGCAGTGATTCTACCACACAGAAGTCATCGTATTAAGTAAATGCTGTGACTGTAGCATCACAATAATCTATGACCTCGAGGTTTCTTTAACTGTTCTATTAAATAAAAAACAGCAAGCTAGAATATACATTTTTAAACATGTAAAATATTAGTCAGAATAAAATGTTTCCATTGATATTCAGTTTTCTCGCTCAATTTTCAAAACTTAAATAGTAAGTTTCCTTCTCTAAGGTCTAAGAATTCAAAGCACTTTAGCTGTAAACAGGTACATTCAACATAGTGTCACAAGCGCAATCTGACGGGCATTGCAATAGCGAAAAATCCGATGAAGGCAAACTATAACTTATTATCAGAAATACGAAATTAATTTAATACATTCCTAGCATTCGCTATGAGGACGAATTCAGTTTGCCCTTGAACAATACTTATTTTTAGCAATTATTTTACTTAAGGACATGAATCAAAATAGTATATATTTTCAGATTGCGTGATTTTATCACGCTGGCTAGTCTCGCCGCAGTGTTCACTCTCGCTTCACTTTTCGCTTCTACACACTCACGCGTGCACACACAGCATACACACACACACACACACACAGAGTCTCACAAGGCCCGCGGTAGCGCTTTTGCTCGGAGACACAAGTCATTTGCGCTAAACCAATGATGCATGTGCGGAATTTACCACCAAGGCTCCCTGTCACGACCCACCATAAGAGAAAGAAACAGAGTGACGTATTAGGAGTGTGGGAAGAGCGAGCACACCAGACAAGGGGGGAAAAGCGAGCGAGAGAAAACACGGGCTTAAGAGTGTCGAGAAAGGAATCAGAAGGCAGGGCATAGAAAGCGAAAATCAAGAAGGAGAGACCGAAAGGACCGTCAGAGAGAGGGACAGAACGTTACGCCACCCCAGCCAAGAGAAAAGTCAAAGAAGGGTAGATACGAGTAAACCGAGAGAGAAGATTGAAGAGTGGGCAACGACCAAAGACAGTAAAACACAAGAAGAAATGAAAAAAAGAGAAGAACGCTGCATTGTGAGAAATAGAACTTCATTTATAAGAAATGGTAACAGTAAAAAATATTAAAGAACGGAAAGAGAGGGATGGAAAGAAGAGAGCACGCAGGCCCTAAAAGGAAACCAAAGGCAAGACAAAGAGAAACAAAGAAGAATATGACAAGAGAACGGCGCTGAGACCACGTGCTCGAGTGCAGGGGGGAAAACTTTCACCGTTTCCTCGGCGGCCTTTGTCGCGAGCAGAATGCCTCACATTTATTACGGCCTCGCCGGCAACGGAGCAGCAGAACGGCCTTCGCCTTCGCCGACTTCTGCGTCGACGTTTGAGTGATGAACCCAGACGCCCGAGCGGATCTCAATGGAGAGGTCTCTTTCACGGAAATGTCCCTTCGACAAAACCAGAACGGACGGCCCTCCGCGCACGTGGACGCTCCCATAAATCTGTTCCTCCCAAAGATCCGGCGCGACGGCTTGCAGGCGAGTGATTTAATGTCAGCGCGATATCTCCGGGCGCTTAGAAACGATGTTGCAAATAATGTTAATACAAACATAAATCCTACTCAACTCCTATAGGGGGGGTTGTTTAGTGTGTGAGAAATAGTGGCTACGCGGAAGAGCTGAGACTTACCACTAAGATATTTGTAGCGGGCAGGAAAAAGGAGTTAAAGCTCTCGCCTTCTGATGGCAGGTGTTCCTCCCCTCAAGGTTTTTTTTCTTCAGACGTACCAAATGAACTCTTTTCTGTGGTTTTGGTTCGGTGACAGAGACACGATCTGGACTGACTACGAGTATCAGGATTCGCAAGATTAGGGTAGTTTTTCCTGACACCCTGATCTCCTTCACTTGCGTCAACCTGACAAGGCATATTTCGATTTCAAGGAAGTCGTTGTTTCGAGTTTCGGAAAAGAGTTAACAATGTAGTTAGTTCCAGTTCACGAATAAAGAAAATATAAGTTTTCGCTGCATTTGAAAGAAAACTCCTTTCAGACGTGAACAAGGCACAATTATCAGAACTGCGTACACTATTTAACTAAAACATAATTGTTTTAATTGTACATGTTTTGGGAGAAAATATGATCCCTTTGTCTTGACCTTCCTCCTTAAAGTAGCCCACGATATATTAGAGACCAGTTTCAACAAATTAAGACTATTGGATACAGTTTAATTAAAAAATAACCAGCTTTTCTTACACATCTATCGGAGAAGTCCAACACAATAGTAACACAAAATGAATGTTAAAAGGAGCATTAGTACAAAGGCAATCTTCGAAACTCTGATACCCAAAAGAGCACTTCTTTGAAGCGACGTGGAAACCGAACGGGATGTGGTCGCGTTATGCTTTATGGGGCTTACAAGCTTAGAAAAAGTTAATCGAGTGACGCAACCGGGGTAGGTCCGTGGAATGAAGGTATGTACACTTCTATAACACAAAACAATCTTACAACTTCCGTTATTATATTCTTGAACCGTCTGCTACAATGCTGTTCCTACCCATGTATACAAACACCAAATATTCCAAAATTAAATCCCAATAATAGCCACGAAATCACATTGGTTTGGAAGAAACAACTGTTTCCATTCCGACTTAAACATTCCCTTCATCCAAAACTGCTTACACCATATCGATGACTTCTTTTTTTAAAAGCGAAAGATTCCCGTAACACCCAAAATGCATCCTACAATTTCAAGAATGTCCCACAGAATCCCCTACACCGGGATATAGAAAGAGGTACCCTCTCTACTTCTCTCTCACACGTTTCCTAAAGCATTAAATAAATTGCCGGTGCTTGATTGAGTTCTCCCTATCGATATTAAACAGTTATATTTTTCTTGTCTGTCAGTATTGTGTTAAGTATTTTTGGTTCAACTAACGTCTTAAAGAGCAGAAGTGCTGGACGATGTAAAATCAAACTTTTAATAAAAACGTTTGTATTATAAAAATGCATGTTTTGTCTACTAAACATCAGCACTTGTTAATTTGTGTATTGGCGTCTTTGGAATTGTTATATCACGAACGAAATCTCCATCTCCCTTCCGCCACCTAATCACGAAAGCGCCGCGACCGCTATCGCGTCCCGCAACCTCCCCCACGCGACCAGCGGAGCCGCTCGTTACGTCTCCATCTCCACATTCCCGCCGCTCGGCCCGGACCCCGCGGGGCCCGGGCCGCCGCTAATATTTTAATTGCGCCCTGATATTGATTAATGAGGCAGGTAATGGGCTCCCGGCGCGCCGGCGGGAGCGGCGGCAGCGGTGGTGAAGGCGCCGGGGGAGAAGGGCGTTTGGCGGCGGAGTTCCGGCACGCGGCAGCGGCGGCGGCGGCGGCGGCGGCGGCGGTGGCGGTGGCTCGCCGCCTGCCCGCCGCTGCCATGGAGTCAACACCCTTTCGTTCCCCCGTGGGCACCAATTAACCCCACGGCGGCGGTGGCGGTCGCCGCTTTGATGTCGCCGGGCGACCGCCGAGTCGCGTCGCGTCGCGTCGCGTCGCGCCGCGCGCGTTCCGCGCTGTCAATATGCCGGCTCGTTTGACTTGGCTGCGGGGACGCCGCGCTGCGCTGCGCTGCGCGAGGCGCTGCGGGGAGGGGCGTGGAGGAGTGGGGAGGGGAGGGGAGGGGAGGGGAAGGGGGGAGTGCAACGCGTGCCGGTGTGCGGGTGCCCACGGGACTGCGCAAATAGTCCGCTCGCGCTGCATTTTACTAGCCCAGCGTGGGACGCGGGATTCTGCAGTGCGCAACACACGCACACGCCGACACACACAATCGCCGCTTGCAGCACATTCCGGAAAACAGGACGATTTGAATAAATGCTGGTGGATTTATTTAAGATTAGAACGTCCAGATTTGGAGTATTTCATACGTTTCTCTCAAAAAATTTCATAGCTTTTATATATTTATTTCTTTAATATCAAAATCTCAAGCAACGCAAATAACGGTCCTCAAGGAGTTTTTATCTCAGCATTCGTTCTGATACCGTACGGCAAGGCTATGATACTGATTGAAATTTTCATCAGATTAAAACACTTTTATCCTAGTTATCCGCATATCATAAAAAATCTAAGTTTGCATGTTCATGTTGTTATGTTGATTTTGCTACTTCTGACACTGGTCAAATGCGTGGTGACCAAGGGAGAAGAATTGTCACGTAGGCTCGTTACGTGGGAATTAAATGGTGCAACTAGAAATCACGGCCTACATAAATAAAATGAGCTTCTAAACACCCGAATCTCATGGAATTTGCAACATTCCTTTTTAATTCTTTTCATTTCCTCAAGACAAGACTTTTTAGTTGTTTGAAAATTATTTAGGCTAGTACGGGCTACAGAAAGAATATAACCCATAGAAGCCTAGCATAGCTGTGTTCGCGCGTTGCTGTCGTCTCTAATAATTTAAACAATGTGTGAATATGAAGTGATGTGGTTTAAAAAACCTTCGAGATACAGACTCCGTCCAAAAGCGACGATGACTACAAAAGAGGGTCTCTCGAAGTGGAAAGACTATATGAATGAGTGAAAACAAGAACGGTATAAGTGACATTCTATAAATTCAGAGAAATCTATTTACTTAAGTCAATATTAAGTCGTGATGCTTCGTTTCATCATTAAAACCACGGCATTTCAATTGTGCATTAAAACCACGAAATTACATTACAACTGAAATATAGCCTACAATAAACAGTTTTTTTCTCAGAATTTATAAAATGTTACTCATACCGTTCTGGGTTTTTTTTACCCATTCAAATTTCCTCGAAGGTGCAACTAGAAATCACAGCCTACATAAATAAAATGAGCTTCTAAACACCCGAATCTCATGGAATTTGCAATATTCCTTTTTTAATTATTTTAATTTCCTCAAGACAAGACATTTTAGTTGTTTGAAAATTATCTAAGCTAGTACGGGCTACAGAAAGAATATAACTATAGAAGCCTAGCACTAAACAATAGAGGCTACAAGAAAAAAATGCTAGAGCTGAACAGGAAGACCTCGGCCGACGGGGTGCAGGGAGGGGCACGGAAAGCGAGATTGAGAGAGAGAGGGGGGGGAGGGAGAGGGAGGGAGAGGAAGGGAGGGAGGCGGGGGCGGCCGCCAGCCGCCAAAGCGTCCGCAGGCCCCCCGCTGGGGCCGGCTGCGTGACCTGCATTATCGCGCGGTTCATGCGCGGCGCGCGGCCCGCCGGCTGGATTGTCCCGGGCAGGAAGACCCACCGCCCGGGCCGCCGCCGCCTCACATCGGCCCCTGCAGGATAATCTGTACACGCGCGAGTCGACCGCGGCGCGGCATGGCGCGGTGGTTACGTGTGCAGATAAGACTCCCTTCTCCTTTCTCCTTTCTTCGGTCTTGTCTCTTTATCCCCTCGCACAGCACTCCCGCCCGCGTTCGCTTAAGCCCAGACTTCACTTAAGAATTTTACTGCTCGTAGATGTAAAAGTTTTACGAGGGTGACATTATAATCTATGATGATTCCGCCGAGTGCATGGCTAATTACTTTATTGAATATTATTTCCCGTATGTAATCTACTGAAAATGGTTTCTGTTTGAGAAACACGTTAACGAAGTCTTAGTTGGCAGGTACAAATTAAGTGACAGAGAATTATATTTCTAACTGATATATAATAACAGTACGAAGAGAATTCTGAACACAAAGCTTATACACCTTCATAATAAAACTTCAATGAAAACATATTATACTACATTCTATTTCTTTAAACTTTTGAATAAGTATCTTGAGCTTCAAAAGAGAGACGCAACTCAGTACTTGAAGAAACCTTATCACGCCGTTTATTCATCCCGTCATTTTGTTTCTTTCCAGGGAAATAATTTTCTGAGAAGAGGTAGACAGTTTGAAGGTGTCTCAAGTGACACAATTAGCTTGTAGGTGTAACACGTATTATGTTCTTCTTCACATCACTACCAAAAGAAGAAACACTGTATTTTCCTCATATCGAAGGGACTGAAATGTGGAACAGAATTTGCAAAGTAGCTAAGCAAAACAGAACGTCGTAAGATCTCGAAAATTACGCCCTTCTGTCTCAAGGAGCTCTTCAGAGCCGGCGAGCACCTTATCGCATCGCGTTGCTGCAGCGTCGGGCATTGCAAAACGAAAAGGTGAGGTAGGGAGAACGGAACGAGGCGGGAAAGAGCGGCACAGGCGTGAAGAAAGGGAGTAGGAGAAGGTGGAACAGGCCAGAAAAAGTGAGTCTGGTAGGGAGTGAGTAGAATGGGTAGAGAGAAAAGGTAGAATGGATAAGGTGGAGCGGGGCGAGGCGGGAAAGAGCGGTATGAGGTGAGCTTGGAAGGCAAAGTGTGATACGGTTGGTGTGGGGTAGGCAAAAGATGGATCGGGACTAGCCGGGGCGGCATGGCAGGGTGGAGTGGGGGGGGGGGGGTAGGGCTGAGAGAGGCGGGACGGGTCGGTAGAAAACGGGGCAAAGCTGAGCGACCGGGCCGAGTTGTAGCGGGCCAGAATGGAGAGGGGCGTGGCGGCAGTGTCTTATGCTCAAAGCACGATCTGCACGCCTGATTGCCGGAGCTTCGCAGCATAGGCGCTTTTCAACCCGTTGCTGATAAGCGGCGCGCGGCGCGCTCCGAGGAACTCCTTTCACCCGCGTCAGCGTGCGCCGCGATGCGCCGCGCCCGCGTCAGCCGTTCATTTGGGATTTGTGTATTCCTCAGCTCGTTACGACGCGACGTTGTCAGATCGCGCATCGCTTCTTTACCTGACCCTCTCTAAGAAATATAAATATACATACCAAAATAGGGATGAAATCTGTATTTTCATTCTGACTCCATTTATAAGCGGCTTCGTTGCTTTCCTGAAGATTAAGTTTGGGTCAGGCCGTCAAATTTTTAATGTATGAACTCTTGTTCGAAGCAAAAACCTTGAGGTAGCACTACAGCAGTAGTGATGAAAAATTATAATACATCCTAATGAAATAGACATTGTTCAGCACTTTAAGTTCATTTGTTACATTTTTCCGTGTTTCATTCCGGATAAAAATTCTATAATATGAAGGTTAATTTGCAAGAAGATGTGATATTTTTGTCTTCAGTTCTTCAATGACTCGACTTTCCTTTTATAAAATAGGACTAATCAATGATTTGCGCTCGTGCTAGTTGTTTATCGAAGATATAATCCGCACAACTAGATATCCGCAAAGGTCTCTCAGCTGGCAGTGCCGATAATCGGGATTCGACCCCGATCTCGAGAAAATAGGGTAGTCGAGTCAAATGCCCAAACATCACTACACGCCAAACGCACTTCAATCAACGAGCATGGAGCTCATCATCGGGGGCTGCGCCGACCGCAAAACCACTGAACACTTCCCGCCCCGCCCCTCCTCGCCCCGCCCCGCCCCGTCCGGAACCCTGTTTTGCTCCGCGAGCGCCCGCCACACGCCGTCCGCCCCGGCCCCCGTGCCACGTCCCGGCGAGCGGCCGCATGCTAAAGGATCGATTCGCAGGGCCGCGTCTGTCGCTCCCCGCTCCGCCCCGCCCCGCCGCAACGCGTGGGCGGGCGCGTGTGTGGATGGTGCGGCGTCACGAAGCCCTCTTCATTTCCATGCGCGATCTCGTCAGGAGGCGAGCTCGTTACGTAGAGCGGGGTACCGAGCGGGGCAGAGCGGGACCGGGCGGGGTAGGGTGGAGTGGGGTGGGGTTTGGTGCGGGGCGGGGCGGTGAGCGGAGTTGCTGAACTTGGCGCGGATTACTCGCGGTGAGCCCTTGCGTGGGCGGAGCGCCGAGGACGAAGCCGAGTTGAAGGAGCTTCCCCCCCCCCCCCAAGGTGCTTCCTGCTTCCGTGTCTGCGCCCTGCCCTCCACCTGCTTGCGCTTCGGCGTCACGTGTGCCAGCATGCATGCACCTCCAGCTCTTTAGGCATAAGCTGGCTGGAAGGTTGTGAAGGGTTGGAAGAGGGAGGAGCTGGGGAGGGAATCCGTTGAGGTGAAGGATGCAAGAACCTGAGTAAAGGTGACGGAGCTAGTCTTGAGGAGGAGGGAGGAAAACTGTGATGATAATCAATAACTTAGAAGCGAAAATGGAAGTAATACGACGGATTTGCAACAGAAACGTTGGGAAGGACAGTGAAGATTGGAGGAAGGATCAACGGGTTCGTAGTTAAATAGTCGATAGTTAATAATTATCGTAACCAAATAGGTGTACATAAACTCATCTAATAATGAAATAGTATGATGTGAGTGGCATGGTAGAACGATTCGAGTTCTGTCATTACACTCTCGATCTGTCGTCGAACAAGAAATTTCTGATGAACACAGGCGTAGCCAAATGTTTGCATGGTTTTATCTGATTTTTTCCACCTTTATTTTCTACAGATTCAGTATTATTCAATAATCAGTAGGCCTAGCAATAGTACAAGTTTAAGTAAGGAAGCCATGATCAATACAAAATAATGCGAGAAAGCCACAAAGTAACTAATAACAGGGGAAACGGCTAGAAATGTAAGTTATCACATTACCAAAGTTATAATTGAAATACAAAACAAGGTGACACTTGAGTGAAGAGAAATACTTTATTGCTGTGTTACCGCAAGGGGCGGACGTAAAGGAGGAAGCTGACGAAGGCGCAAGCAGTGGTGAGAGCGGGCGGGCAACGCGAAGCGAGGCCGGGTTGGCTGGCGGGCGGCGTCTCCGGCAGCTGCGACGGAGGCAGAGGCGGCGGCGCCGCGGGCGGCGAAGGCGGTTCGACGCCACCCCGCTGCGCCCGGGGATTGTCCGTTATCCCCGCGAGAACTCCCAGCAGGGGCTCGCCTCGACCCCGGCGTCCTCGCCCTGCCGCGCGGCCCTGCTCTCGTCCCCGTCCCCGTCCCCGTCCTCGTCCCAGACCCGCCCTCCCGCCGACCCTGCAACCCGTCGGGCCGGAGCACGGAAAATTAATCGTGGGTGCGAAAATGTTTCCACAGTGAGAGAAAGGATTCCGGACTTCAGCACATGTGCCGGCTGCGAAGAGTAATGAAACGGCGACAGTAAGAGGTTTCCCTCTTGACGCGGGGGCGGCGGCATCCATCTCCAGGGAGGTGGGAGGGTGGGGCGGAGTGGGGGCGGAGGCGGGGAAGCGGAGCGGAGCCGGCGGTGCGGTGCGCCGCACGCAAAATTCGCAGCGGCGCGCGCGGAAATCATGATATACGTCGCACAAAAATATAGTTCCGTATTAAATGGGGCGTACCGCGCCCATTTTCAACTCCTGCCTCGAAGCTCCCCCGCGCGCCCCACCCCCTCCTCGGCTTCCTCCTCGAGGTGAAAGGGGCCTTTTCCTGCTCCTTGGGCCCATTAAGTCTCAGGTGTGAAACGCACGCGGCCCAAGATTGAGTGTGTACACAACATTCCTATTGCGAGGTAAAAGGATTATGGCGGGCCATGCGTCTAGCTTTTTGCGTCCCTCCGCGCGTGGTAAATCTTTTAAATGACCGACCGATATGTCGACGCCCTCCTCAAATGTCTCTGTTTCCGGCCGGGGTGGGGTGGGGGAGGGATGAGGGGCGCGGGCGACGACGTGCCCTGCCACGTTTCTCGCTGCGGCTTCTCTGAAACATTACAACTATTTGTTCTAGGTGTTTTGGGGAGGGAAAGCAAAGCCCTGCATTCATTGGGGAGGGTGTGCCGAAGAAAGGTAGAAATATTTAAATCTTGATGTATGCTCACGGCATCCGAAAAAAACGTCACAATTGTTCACATTCTTCTCCATTGAACATGTTACAATAACGTAGATATAATATTTTACTTTCCAACTCTTGTGAAGTAGAGCAATATGGTTCTACTATTTAAAAAAAATGTAACCGACGTTTTAGTCAGAAAGTCAATAACTCTCCTTTAAGATTTAAACAATTTTATTTCATAACATTATGATAAATTTGAACAATGGTTTAGCATGGCAATAAGAAGGTTAAACAAACTCAAAGTACTGAAGGCAGGCAGGTATTTTGTAATTATTGTCAACTGAAGAAAATGTAGCAAAATTCAATTTACAGTACTCCTCTAATTTCCAACATTTTGCATGTAATGAATTCATAGAATACCTTATAACATATTGATTCTAGTTGTATCGTTTTATCAAAGTAATAGCAGACGAGCGCTTTCAAAAAATCCAGGGAATTAGAGAATAAAGCGTTAATGCTTTCTAGGTATTCCAATAATTGTGTCGTGTGGCCCCTATATAAGTTATTTGTGCTGAGATTTACAAGTGCATTTAATTACAAAC
Source organism: Gryllus longicercus (assembly GCA_038098605.1). Taxonomy (NCBI): domain Eukaryota; kingdom Metazoa; phylum Arthropoda; class Insecta; order Orthoptera; family Gryllidae; genus Gryllus; species Gryllus longicercus. The sequence goes on along the minus strand of JAZDUA010000410.1, from coordinate 121,909 downwards.
GAAATACCAATTTCCATTATTACCTGTGGTTGACTTTCCATTAAACACTAAGAATCCAATTCACGTCTGTTTTTAATTAATCATGTAATATTAACTAACATTTGAAAATACTTTTATAATTAGTACTTGTCTTTTATTAATCGTTCATATAATTAAAATGGTTTTTCAAAAATATTACTAAAATATAAAATAAACTATTATTTTTTATTTAATAGGTACTTATATATAATTGCATAACGTGATACTATGTGGCCAGGACGAAGGCCTTTAAGCTACTACAACACCTACAACCTTACGCTCTCTACCCTAGAAGAAACCATAAATGATTGTGAAGTGCGTTGCAGCAAAGCAAAATAAGCAAGCAGTTAAGCAAAATAACTGTTGCAAATGTACATGTTACTGCTTAAGAGTAAATCTAGCTAATTTCCGAATTAGCAGCTTAATGTTCACAGTCTGGAAAATGTGGTGGCTAAAAATGGAGAGGCATAGTAATTACTTGGAACAAACTTAAGTCGGATGAAGCGGATGAAAAGAAAGTATCAGAAAAGGTATCAGAAATCAGAAAAGTGATGTACGCCAAAATGTTAATGAATATATTGAGATAAAGAGAGATCAGGAAGTGGGGAGAATTAAGGCTAGGGAGAGAAGTGAGGAAAGTGAGTAGTTTTTTGAGCCACCCTATCAGTTATAAATTTCTCTTTTCACACTACCAACAAACCGAACCTTAAAACTATAAAACACAGATAGATTTCGCTTCGCGTTTTTGATTTGGCGAATTCGATCTTCGCAATTTACGTAAAACAATCTCGAGTCTGTAGAACAGAATTTCCAACGCATTTTTACGCCAAAATACCTTTTACCATAACAAAAAGTGCAAATTGATCCATTGTTTATCATGCATGCAGCTTTATTTACACCATATGGCTTATGTGTAAATTAATCCCTCCTAAAATTATCCATACTTCGAGCTTTAACCTTAAGGAATATACTACCATACATATTATTTTATGACAGTTTTTCGACACTATTCGTATTTGAGTCAAAGAATGTGATGTTTGGAAAACATATACACTTTGCAGATTTTCCTCTAACAAATAATTTCAAAGAGAAAATCTAACAACATATAGTACGTATATCTCTCTGTGCAGGCCGCCTCCCATTCGGATCACCAGCTTGGAAATAATGATAAATCCCGGTCTGAAGAAACAGCAGAGGGGACGAGCTCGCAAGATGAAAAACCAAATGACAGTTTCTCTTCTTATTGATTTCGATGCTCAAATTCTGCCTTCCTAACGTTGTTTGCGATCTAGACGGCGGCGGCGGCGGCGTGACATCTGGCGAAAGGCAAGATGAAAATGCGGCAGAGGGGGAGGGGCAAATGCTCACCCAGGAGGGAGAACTCATCGCGACGCAGCTCAGGCTGGGAGCAGGATAGAGGGAGGGGCCGGGGCCGGGAGGAAGAGGCAGGGATGGAGGCGGGAAGGAGGCATCCAAGTTGTGGCAACAGGGAAGGAAAGGCGAGGGGAAAGGGTTTGGCGGCGTTGGAGCACGACTGGTGTGCGGATATATACAACAGGCCGGAGATAAATGAGCAGGAGGGTGACGTTTTCCTTCGGATGGTCGCTTTTTAATCAAAACCTTAAACGCGAGGAAGTGGCGGATGTGGCGCCGAAGACGCCGAAATGGACGCAACGGCGCGGGAGGGGGCAATGAACGCCGTGCTGAATTCATCCCGCGTGGCGAGCCTCCTTGGCCGATCTCATCACTTCATGGGAACGGGTCACCTGTGCCCAAGGACGAGACGAAGCGCGTGCGACTATTTGCGCTCCAGTTATACAATTTCATCCTCTCCTCCAGCTGTACATTTTCAGACGTCGTATGCTGTCCACATTTTACCAAAGATTATTATAGGACGACGAATGTCTTATATTTACAAGCTAATTTCCCCAGAAATAAGCAAATTTTCTTATTGAAATTCTGAGGAAAGTATATTTCAGTGTAGGTAGCACTTCCTTGAAAAGCAGGCTTCCTTTTGTCCAAGCGATTGATACGTCTAAGTGATTGATAAGCGAAATACAATGGCAAATTATCATCAACATTCTGAAATATGAATGTTAAATCTTGAAGATGTAGAGTAAACCGACGTGAAATATAAAATTGAATTTATCTCCTGCTGGAAAGTGCAATAATGTGCATTTTTACGAACTGCGAACAACAAAAAAGTGTGGTACTTTTTCAAGAGACATAGTGTATTGCAGTTTAAATCAATTACTGACATTATTAGTTAGAAATAATTTGTTTCCTTCAAAACCTTGAAATGGATGGTACGCTAATGTAACATAATACTTTTATTGCATTGTCAATTTATCGGCTGAATTTATCGTAATGTTCGCGATTTGTCTACACAGTTATATTCTGACTTTACACGTGTTTGCATTACGTTACATATCAAATTGTTACAATGTTTCACAATCGTTTATTTATACCATTTCAGAACATGAACTAAGCAATTCTGATATTTTTTGGTAACACACCTTCATTCGCAACCCTCTAAAACAACATGCCACGCAAGTTCGTCCCTCTACGGAAACTCTTAATGCACCAGCGCGTTTAAGTAGATTAAACAGCTAATTCCGCCCTATAAGTACTTCCGGGAGCTACTCTGGGGGCTTTCTCCGTCCGTGGCTGCTCAACAACTTAGTAGGCTTGCGTTAACTCCTTCAGTAGGGCCACGCAGGCCATTTCCATCTCTATTTGAGGAGCTTCAGAAGCAACAGGAATGAACATACCCATTTATTAGACGAGGAATCAACCTCTATTCACTGTTTCTCTAGACGTTCTATGACATTATTAAAAATAATAAAGGATTTTTACATTTTCCAATATTTTGTTTTAATTTTCGGGTTCAGTGGGTTCGGGTGTTACATATTCACGATTACAGAGGCTAAACGAAAATAAATAGATTAGTTGGAAAGGTTTGGTGGGCTTATAATATAACCCCTACAAATGAGTACAAGTTAGGAACATTATTAGGCGAAAAATTCAAAGTGAAATTGTCTCAGACAAGACTAACATTATCATAATCGTTTCACCTTCTCTTCCGAGAAGTCGTACAAGGCGCATTGCCCGCGCAAAAACTATTTCTCGCATGCCGCCTGACTCGGTGTCTTCTCTAGAGCTGGAGTCCCGAGGTTTATTTCTGCTTTCAATTGCCGCAACAGCCCGCCGACTTGTTGAAAGTTGCACGCTCCGCTCGCGGGCCTCATTCACGAAGCCAGTCCTCGGAAACCCTGCGCCAGCGCAGCGGGCCGCGCGCGGCGCGCGTCTTCCCAAAGCGATTGCGCACTGCGACGCGCAGACACAAGCGCGCCCACAAAGGCGCGCTCCAGGTGAAAGACGCAGGAAGATCGAGACGCACCGGCGCGGCGCTCGAGACAGATCCCGTGTGATGTTCCTGCTCGAGACAGACTGAGGATGGAGTTCCTGCTCGAGGCAGATTCCGTGAGGAGTTCCTGCTCGATACAGATTTCGCGTGGAGTTCCTGCTCGAGACTGATTCCGTGTCGAGCTCTGCTCGAGACTGATTCCGTGTCGAGTTCTGCTCGAGACTGATTCCGTGTCGAGTTCTGCTCGAGACTGATTCCGTGTCGAGTTCTGCTCGAGACTGATTCCGTGTCGAGTTCTGCTCGAGACTGATTCCGTGTCGAGTTCTGCTCGAGACTGATTCCGTGTCGAGTTCTGCTCGAGACTGATTCCGTGTCGAGTTCTGCTCGAGACTGATTCCGTGTCGAGTTCTGCTCGAGACTGATTCCGTGTCGAGTTCTGCTCGAGACTGATTCCGTGTCGAGTTCTGCTCGAGACTGATTCCGTGTCGAGTTCTGCTCGAGGCAGATTCCACATGGAGTTCCTCCTCGAGAAAGATTCCGCATGGAGTTCCTGCTCGAAGCAGACTCAGCATGGAGTTCCTACGTTCAGAGAGTAAAGCACGCGCCGCTATTTTCCTTCCTCCCACCGAATAGCCCCATCACTCAGAATTCGGTGGTTGAGGAGTAATGATAACGATTGAAGCAAGGAGAACAAAAACCCGTCATCTTTAGTTTTTGATGAAGAAAATTTGTGTTGGTGAAGGTGAAAGGGAGAACTCAAATACACATTGGAAAGAACATAGTGATGGAGTGTTGTGAGTTTAGGATAACAAGTTACCGAAACGATACGGAGAGTTGGATGATTATTCACCAGAAGGAATGTGAGGTAGCTCTGGAGGTTGCCACTAAAGATGGCAAAATAAGATTAACACAAATAATCTGAAATGAACTGAACTTCAACGGATTAGAAAATGGATCAAATCCCAATAACAGAGAACAAACTATTTTATTCATGATGAACACACAATCAAGAAAAAAGAAGAAAGTTGTAAATATTGCAGACAATAAGCAATACGCATCGAGAAAAGGCCAGTACAAACGAGCTGCGATAAGAAGCAGAAGGCGAGAAATATGAAAGCCGAGAGATCTCGACGGAGTGGCAGCACACCAGCCGCGGCGCTGCAGTATTGTGAGGAGGCGGCAAAACCTGCATAGGCCGCGCCTCTTGTTTCTGAGAACGAAAGCGCCGTCGCGAACGTGTGCGTGAGCGAGAACGCGGACGACGGCACAACGCGAGGCGCCGCCGCCGCCGCCGCCGCCGCTTGTTTACAAGTGCTTCACGCCGTCGTCTGGGGCCCCGGGAGGGCGAAGCGCCGTGTCGCGACGCGACGAGGTCCGTCGCCCGCCATCTCCAGCGACGCGGGAGCGGCGTCGGCGGTGTCGACGTCGGCGGCGTCGGCGTCGCGGCGCTCTGATTTGACGTGAATTCTTTAAGGCGACGCGCTTCCTTCACCTCCCGTCGCGGCGGTCTGCGACGAACGCCTCTCTGCCCGAACCACGCCCCCCTCCCGCGGCCCCGCTCCCCGTGCAGCGCCGCCCTTCGCGCCCCGGAGGGCGCACGCGAAGAATACACGCCGGCGCGGGAGCTCTCCACGGAACAAAGGGCACTCGGCCCGGGCACGCGGGGCCCTCGCGCTGCGGGCCCACACGGGGCAGAATGGGAGGATTGGATGCTTCCTCCACACGCGGGCGAGAACAGTTTTGTTGTCGGAGCGAGGAACTGGGTCACATGCTGGCGCCTCCGGCCTGACGTGCGCTGGCAAGAGAACTACGAATAGTACATCTTTTCCTTGAAACTTACCCAACAAATCAACACTATTTTCTGTGGAACAAATGTATGTTTTTTTTCTCTCTTTAAATTTTGGATTATTCAAATAATATTCAGAATCTTATGAAACCATCGTATGATACGCAGAGGTATTATTCTTTGGTAATTTTGAAAATGTTTATACTACATGTACAGTGCTCAGATTGTATGAGAATTGGGGCAGAGACTCATTGTTCAGGCAGAAATACACATGTAGTAGGATTATAAGACCAACACTTTAGCTTGCAGAGAAGATTTGTTTGCTCGTCTGTTTTTCAAGATGGAATGATATGCAAGTTTGTTTTTAGTAAGTATAGGCGTTAAGTAGTGTTGTACGAAGAAGTTATTTTCCTTCACATTTTTTGCTTAATATTTTTTTTGTTTCTATAACAACTATAACATAACATCATTTTCTTTCTGAACTTATTCCTACATCATTACGAGGAGTGAACACATATACGTAAGGATACTTCCAACTGCTAGTTGATTATCGAAAATGCAAAAGATAAGATCAAGATCATGAGAAAAAACGGGATGACATATTTCAACAACTCTGCCTTAAAAATATATCGCTTTCCAACATTAAATCCGTACTTGCGCGTAAACCCGTTGAGGCCAGAAGTGGCTCGCGAAGGCCACGACGCTGACATGGCTATAACTGTCACCGACCCCAATGATGTCTCTGCGCTGTCGCCGGTGACGGACGAGGTCGGAGCGCGGCTGGCGATCCACATTTAATCGGCGCCCCGGGGGCGATGTTATGCCGTCCGCCGCCTCCAGGAGACACGAGCCCCAAGATAAATGAACCCCTCGGCTCCACCGGCGCGCGGGGGCGGCGGCGGCGACCTAGACGACGATCGGCAGGCGCGCCGCGCGGAGCTGAGAGGGGCGGGGCGGGGCGGCCTCGTGCGGGCGGCCGGCGACGCGACGGGTCCGGAGTAGCAGCCCCTCCAATTTGTCAGGCAGCGGCGGCGCTGGGCCGACGGACCAACGGAGCGACGGCGAGGGCGGGGGCGGCAGGGGAGGGGACACGCCGCATTATCATCGGCAAATGAGGTCTTCCCTGCCCGCCCGGCCGGAACACGGCGCCGGCCCCTCCCCTTCGATGTCGCCACAATAGGCCGGACACGCGGCCCCTGGCCTCGCCCTCCGGCCCCGCGCCGTGCTCCCCCGCCCCGCCCGGGCCCGCCCCGCCCACGACGCAAAAACGCCCGGCGACGCGCGGCTACCCTGCGCCCCGCCCAGCCGCCTAAGAAGGCAGTTCTTTCGGAAAGTCACGTGATCGGAATAGGAAACAAGGAGAGAGAAAGTAACGCAACCAAATTCACGACTCTCCTTACCAGAACAACAGCATCACGTTTTTTTTAACATAATCAAATTTTAGTTTGAGCTAAGAGCGTTTTCAAAGCGGGTCAACGCGAAACGCATGATTATGTACGTATATATTTGGTTGGTAAGGCGGACGAGCATACCATAAAAGTGAAACCCTTCACTACATCCAATTATGTTCTAGAAACACACTGTGATATTGCAAAAATGTTAGGTTTTGGTAACAAAAATACACTTCACACGAACAAATGTCAATACTAGGAGGCGCCTTACAGCGGCATTCTTCATGTATACATTACAAACTTTGAACTAAATAATAATATTTCTATATAAGAATCACTTACAGGGGTGAACAGAATCTTATCACTAGGGATTACTTACACGAACTTTCAGGATAACAATCCCTGCATGAGTAAAGAACTCACTAAGTGAGTAAATAAATAAATTTCCAAAAGAAACACAAAGAACAAAAATAGATTCTTGCTTCTATGCAAGGCTTCACGTTTGGGGTGCAAGAGATCATTATCAGCATCCGCATGCGTGGCGTATTTGAACATCATCTTCCTCTCGACGTAAACGTTCCGTCTCTTCTCTGGCAACGGTAGTCAAAGTAACTACATAAAGAGCAAAAGTAGCTACATCTAACAGGCAACTCGGATTTCCAGGGCGTCGGGCGTGGGGAAGTGGCCGCGTCGACAAAGACGGTTCAAAGCAGCGTGCGTCGCACAGTGGTCCAAAGCCACTCGTTGACACGCGATAAGTAACGCGTGTCGTAGATCAACACTGTATCTTATGCACAAAAACCAAAGCACTCATGTGCCGTTTCACATAAGATACAGTGTTATTCTACAGGTTACTTAACACGCGTCAACCCAACGCTCGTGTGCATGGGTCCTAAAACTGATTTTACATAATTGCGATGATAAATGTATAAATTGTGTCGGTGTGAATTATTAAATAATTATTATGAAAGTATTAATACATCGCATTTGTTTTAAATATTTTTTACATCTGTGTACTTTCACTTATATTTATTTACAGTGGGTCAAGTCAATGAATCAATCGTACAAATGTTAGTAGTAAGCACACATAATTAAGGCATTACAACTGATTTCAATTTTTTGTGTCTCATTTTCATCACCACTCGTGTTGTGCGCATGCTGACCACTGATCATTGTATTTTTCAATCATTTGCAACACTAGCTCCTTCTCGTTAAGACTTCATTGTATCTTATCTTAACGGTTTCGCATTTTGAGGTAACAGTTTAGGCTCTCCAGCTCTTTTCCCAGACGCGCGTTTGGACCCTTTCGGGGCCAGTGTGCGCGGGGCCTTGCGCCGCGACGGAGCGATCACGCGGGCACCTTTACGATCGCGGTGACGGAGGAAAGGAGACGGAGAGAAAGGGCAAGAGGCAGAGAATAGATTTTACGGACTCCTCCCCCTTCCCCTTCCTCCAGTTCCGGAGCACGCTTCCCGATGCTGCGCGCGTTTAAGGCAGTAAAACCTTCCCGGGCACAGACGACGACGGCGGGCTGTCTGCGTCGCCGCCACCGCCAAGACCTTCCCTGCACCCGACGTGGACACAGTGAACACTCTCTCGGGCAGAATTCTTGGTCATGGATAAGCATAAGGGCTGGCATTATTTCGAGAGAAAGTTGTACTGCAGACAGATTATTGCTGGCCTGCGTGTGGACCCTTTATAAAACGTGAGTTCCTTTTTACCATTAGTTTTTAGCACAAAATTAAGTATTTAGGGGGATTTGTTAGAGGTAATATCTTGAGAAGTAGTTTGAGAAACGTTTCTTTATATTTTTATTTCTGAATTAATTAAGCATTGAATCTATTAACGAAAACAATAGTTAAAATTTTAATACTTAGGCCAGAATGTTTTTCAATCGATTATATTTTAATAAATAAAAATAATAGGACTTTAGTTAGTAGTGGGATTTAAAAAACAGACAATTCTCTTATAATTATTTTAAAGACATTCACCTCCGAAGGTATCGTCAACCTTACAAAAAAGACAATTCACATTTTGCACTCTGGCGTTCTATACAACACAAAATATGTTTGCCCAGGAGTGCATACGAACCGTGCAAAGGGGGTCGTAGCTCCGTGAAAATTTTGAACGGTCCCCTTTGACATATCATAAAACATTTTATTTACTAAATATGTTCAATCGCTTGTTTTCCTTTTTTACTGCACAATTTGGGAAATTATATTACGACAGTAGGGGAGGAGGCACTCCAAGTCATCTGGCAACATTGTAAATATTTTAACATAACGTCAATTGTATTTTTTTTAAATTGCCTCACTAAAATAATAATTTTATGTTTGTCATTCAATTGATAATAAAATATGTCTTGGGTGAATACTTTCAAGGGAAAAGCGGGCCCAAAAAACATAAGTCGGACGCCTCTTAGGCTGCGCCCACCTATGCAATTTTGATATTCTGTATGGCGCCGGCCATCCAGAATAGCAATTTCGAGCACTGTGGCCATTCCCCACCTCCGGCTCTAGCACCGCGCCGCCCCGGGCAGTCGCCGCAGCTCAGCCCTAGGACGGAGCGCGCAGCGCTGGCTCCTCCGGGGTAATCCCGGCGCGAGGCGCGGGGCACATATTGTAAAACGGCGGACTGCTCCTAGCTCGACGCTCTCCGCTGCCGTCCTCTGCAGGCGCCGCCCACTGCCCGCCCAGACCGCCTGCCGTCGCCTATCTCTCCTATTACCGGTCGCTGCACTGAGGAAAAGTGTCTGTAACTCCTAACAACGTGAGCACGGTCGGAAGGAATGTGTTTGATAAAAAAGGGAAATATTAGACTGACTTGATTTCCGATTAAGTAAATCGAGTGTGCAGTTGGGTAATAAACTTTAACGTCAGTAAGCTAAATTGAAAACCTGTTTTTCGCTAACTGCCTGCACGCAACATACAGAATTCTGTTGACTGCAAACAAGTATTGTCCTCGGTGTGTACACCTGGCATGTCAGCCCTCACTTCTGCGCACGTCCCTGCATTCACTGTCCGCTGGTCTCTGCCCGCAACTCTCCGTTCGAAACGTACTAGCTACAGCTACCCGCTTGCCGCGCCCCCTTCCTGTGCCCGCTCGTGATCGCATACCATCCACCGACTAAGGAGCAGACTGTGATGTCGATGTTTTCAAAACATGAATGTTTTTATAGAAACGTAGATGTTATAAACATCGATTTCTTAAAGCCCATGTTTTCTAACATCGATCTTGATGTTTTTAAGTTTGCGATGTTTTGTTTGAGAGTGAAAGAAATTTCCATAATCACAATTTTGCAAAAGTTAAAATATGGAAAAGAACCGATGTCAATTCATGTGTTTCAACTTAGCGAACGCTGTACTACTTTCCTCGTATTTCGCATAAGGCGTAGGGTCTGCCTCTTTCGTCTCTCTACAACGAACTGAGGAGTTCTCACCTCTTGCGAGAGAGAGAGAGAGAGAGAGAGAGAGAGAGAGAGAGAGAGAGAGAGAGAGCGACAGGCGGAGAGAGAGACAGGCGGAGAGAGAGAAAGAGAGAGAGAGAGAGCTCCACCTTCAGTCTGAGTTTTGTTAATTATTGTTACAATTTTTACTTGTAGTCAGTTAAAACTTAAATATAAATTAATAAAAACGGTATATGATAAATTAAATTCACCCCCGCTCGATCGCTACAGTTAGACGTTTTTAAACCAGTATTAAAACACATGTGTTGGACGATGTTTTAATTTTGAACATCGATGCTTTAAAATATCAATGCTTTATTATCGAAGTCGTATCTCGACCACTGACGTCTTCCTACTGCCCTCTGTCAGACTCATGGCACCGACTAGCCTGCAGTGACGGTCTTCCATCCTTCTCTAAACAACACTTCCCGCCACGCTGACTCATCGTCTGCCATCCATTTCCCTTCCTTTCTATCAGCCCACCTTCAAACGCAACACTCTACTCTTCTGTTCTCTCCTCGCAGACGCCCACAATCCACTTCTCCAGCCACTCGCCTTTGCCCGTCGCTGGCCGACCTCCGTCTCCACGTTCCTCCCTCTCTGCCGTCCCTTCGCGTGCCGCGCCGTCCCGTCCCGTCCTGTGCCGTCGCACGGCGCCGGCGAACTTCGCGAGCGGAACGGACGGCGGTGCTACGTCTTAGCGGGCGACTCCCGGGGCGCCGGTAACGGCCTGGCCCATCTCTGGCACCTGGTCCCGCTCTAACGGCGGAAACTCCAGATAATAAACTTGAAATAATAAAAAGAATCCGGAGGGTTTACTGACAAGATGGCGGCTGCCGGGCTCGGTTAAAAAGCGAGATACGGCCCGTGGGCGGGAATTTCGCGGTCGACGCCCAGACGCTCGTGCAGGTGAAGCTTCGGAGTCAAATACAGGGGAGGAGAATGAATGAAAGAAATAAGATGACAGGTGGAGGGAAAGACCATAAGAGTTACGGCTATTGTGCGAAGACATTAGGAAAAAACACTGCCGATAATTAACTGGTTTGTTATAACTCTACTTGGAAGTAGCAATAGAACGATATTAATTAACTTAATTAAGAGGGTTTCTTGTATTTCTCAGACTTTCAAATTCAATGACTTTTCCAAGTTTTTCAGTTGTGAAATTTCCTTTTTCCGGGTCATATTAAGTATTTTTAACAGTAAAGGACGAACATGATTATTTTGAAGTTTAATGTAAAAATTGAAGTATAATTAAACTTTATATTTGATTAATTTAGCTCTTTCAATTACACAAAGTTAACTTTAAATATTATAATCTCAAAATGAAATTACTGAAAAAAACAAAAAAAAATTTAACTTTTATGACGACAATAAGGCCAGGAAAATTATTCATGAAAGAGTGCTAAGTGGGCAGTCATTACTCGTATTTGTCATCCAGTTCACAAGTTTTCTCTTTAAATATTCTTACCTCAGTTTCGATTAGAATTAAAAGTAATTTTCTTGTTTTCCATATTTTTTTACAGGAACCATAGTTCATATCTAACTAAAACCGCTAACCTAAAAACTAAACTAGGGTTGCACAAAGCACGCACTTTCTCGCAGTATTTGTAATAATCTGTCAAAATTACGCATAAGTTCACATTAAAAGAACCGTAGGGCGTAATTCAAAGATATACTTTTGAAGAACAGGCGTCATTAAGAGAGAGTCTGTCTTCAATATTGTAGTTGAAGGAAAACGCGGAAAAATTTTAAAATTTTTACAATTTTCGAAAATTCTGAGTTCAACTTATATTATATCTGTGGCTCTATATAAGAGTACTTTGCTCTAACTGATAAAAACTAAGGAAAAATTAGCACCGCTTTTGCGAAAATAATGCTTTAAAATTGTCTTTATTTCACGCAAAAGTATGGGGAAATTATTCATTTTTTGAAAAATGGAATGACCTTAATTCAATATTTAATTTTGAAGAATATATTTCACGAACGAAGGAAATAATATTTATCTTTAATATTGCAGTTGTGGGAAGATGCTGATAAACCTATTTCTGTGTCTGAGTGCCCCAAAATATATATTTTTGACAACGGGATTTATTCTGTTACTTCAAAACACGTATAGGGGAAAGGAAATGCTTATTTGTACTTAGCATTATCTTGTTAATGCTAAGTTTATTTAGTAATTAGTTAATGTTTAGTGTAATTATATGTAATTACACTAAAAGTAGTCTTCTTAAAAGAGTAAATTATGTCCCCACAGCTTAGAAGTACGAAACTGTAGATAGCATGAAGTTCTAATTGAAATACTGGAACATTTTTGGGTGAAAGTTTGAACTGTTTTCTATAACATCTTCAAGGGTGTCACCATGTGCATTTCAAAATTTTAAGTGGAAAAAATATTTTTTTAATCATACAATGATGTAATGATTAAAAACATTATTCTGGCAGAAAAGGGATGTGTATACGGCATATTATGTATAGAGAACGAAGAACATAGAACAAGAAAAATGTCTTTGAGCTCTATTCATTATATTAGGCTCTTTCAATAAAATTTTGATTTTTCATGACATGATTTTGCGTTGAATGAGTATTTATGGAATAAAAAGATCGTACTTTACTTTTCTTGTTTTCAACACAATTTTAAGAAATTACTACGATAATTAAGCAAATTGACTAATTTCACTACAGGGTAACTTTTAATCACTAGATTATAAGAAAATTCACTAGATTCTAGTTTCTATTGTTCATGCGCCATATATTCATTACAGCCCGCGCTGTACTGTTTATAATTTGTCTCACGCTTATTTCAGATCCTTCAGAGTGTACACGGATGACGTACAACAAAAGAAGACAAAGTAATGGGCAACAAAGCAACAGAAATACCCAAAATGAAAAGAAGAAACAAAATCTATGAACTTTGAAACTATTATAAAACTAATAAATATAACGTAAATAAAAGTATTTAAATTTAAAAAATGATGAATAATCTAGTTTCATTCAATATATACATTATTTAATAAGAAGAAACTTTCTCGGTTCCGTCAAATTTCCCGACTTCACCAGCGTTAAAGTTTTCCTTGAAAATTCAAATGTGTATCAGGTTTCCCACGTGCGCACAAACCTTGTAACAACAGAGAGGATATCATCGCACTCATAACCGTATCGTTTATAGCTGAAACGACGAGCACGAAGGTGAAGCACGTTGCAGGTGCATTAATCAAGTCGTAGCGCACATCGGACAGCCACAGTGTAATCGATGCAGGAAATTGTGTAGGCGATTTCTATGTGGTACGACTGCCGATTAAAGTGATTTCTGCAGGTAACTGCGACTTTAATGGGCACGGTCGTTCTGCTGAAAATGGCGCAGACAATGCGAACGTGAGATAAATGTTCTCGATGCCGGGGGCAAGAGGTGAGTAGGGCAGATGCAATAGTTGCAATGATTATGGGAAACGCTCGGGGTTGCGAACACCGGTCTAGCGACGGCGGAAAACGGCGAAGCCCGAGACGACGGCGGGGGCAGGGGGGAGGGGGGAGCGGGACGGGGGTGTAGTGGTGGCTGCGCCGCGTCCAGCGCGGAGGCTTGGGAGCCCGTCCATTGATCTCTGGGCCGGAGACAATTTCACGCCGCGTGGCTCCACGCCGTCGCCGCCCTCGCTGCCGCCGCCGCCTCGCGGCGCCCAGCGCGGGCCTTGATTATGGCTGCGGCTCGCTTTGTCTCCACTCCCACTCACATTCACAAGTCAAATCCCAGCGCATTGTTCTCCTGCTCCGTCACCGCCGCGGCGGTGCCCGCTGCCGCCACCCCCCCCTCCGGCGCCGCTGCCCCCGCCGCCCTCGCCCGCCCCATGGCTGGCGGCACGCGAATCTCCAGTAATTACGGCCGACGCTGGTGGCGGCCTGATTGTCGCATTCTACGCAGGCCGCCCGGCTTCCCGTGCATTTTTCCCTCCATCGCGACATTTTTTTTTGTGCCAGCGATTGTTGGAATATTGTCCCTTTTATAAAAGGGAGGTGTTTAAAGTAAAGCGTGGAATTAATTTTCGAAGGAGCGCGGAGGCGGAAATGTCGAATTGAATGGTCAGCCGTGGAGGAGAGGTAAAGGAGAGAAATGGAGGGAGTGGGAGGAAACAACCGGGAAGGGGGTGGGCAGAGAGGGGTTCTGGCGAAGGCCGTAGAGCCGATAGCCACCGCCGGGGCTTCAATGGGTTTTATTCGAATGGTCCCGAATGGCGCACTGCCGTTTGCTGATCACGTCTGGGGTGGGGGTAATGAGACCCAGCTCAAAGGCATATATAGAGTAATCCTGTCGAAATAAAATTCCGAGACAATCAGTGCGTTTTTTAGTCCACTTTCTTCATTCGAGATTGTTCTCGTCATTATTCGATTTATATTTATTTGAGAAATTACTTCCAAGACTGACTAAAAACCCAATAAACCGCTTCCCGTCTTCAAAGAGATTAAAAAACAACGTATTTGCATATCTTCCTCTTCGGTGTAGCGACGCGCGCGCAATCGCTGACTTAATGCAGGACTCGTTTAGTCTCCCTTTGCGTGATCCACTCTCACTCGAGAAAGAACTCGGAACACAAACATCAAGGCGTATGGCGACAACGTGAAGCGAAGCCACCGCCGCCGTCGAGTTTCATTAGGGCGAACACCGCGAGAAATAATGGAGCGGCTGTTTACTCTGCAATGAGGCCCTAACGAGACAACGGGAAGACAAGGGCGTTGTCCCTTGGAAAACGTCAGGATAATTTAGGCGTTAGACTCCCCATTTAGGTGCGCAATCTCATTACAACAGTATTTACAGTAATGGCGAGGTTTCATTCCGGATGCAGTCAGAACGGCTAGGTGTTTCTTCCCCGACAAAGGTTTTTGGTGCACTTCATTTGAATTTGTCATCTGAATACATTCAAAATTCTAAACACGAGTTGAAGCATTGCTTAAGTTTATTTCAGAAACATTCAAGTACTGAGTGCGTTATATTAAATATCATCAAAACTAAATCATATATTTCTCATTGTGTAATAAATGAGGTATGGTAATTCATTAACTTCGAAAAAAATGTTAAAGATAACAGCAATAGAGACTTACGCTATGATATATTTTAAAAAATTACAGATACGTCACGGATAATATGTTGACAAGAGCTCATGGCATGTTCATGGCACGATGATATGTCGATATCGTAATTGATAACAGCGAATGAGCCGGATAAGATTAATTGCATATTCTTTTCAAGTATTTGACAATTTCTGAAATTAGGAAAAAAGCAGTAAAAATTAAACAGATACAAATGTAAAAATTAACCAGTTTATCAAATTTTTCCACTTCACGTACAAAATTACTTTCTTTCCCCAGATCCAGATTCCGACGTAAAGAGATTGTAGGGGCACTTCAAGAATGAAAATTGTCAGGGATTCCACCCAGGTACAAAATTCCGAAGAGAAGCTGCGGGATCGCTCGAACCGTCTCCACTAGCGCCGCCGCGTCCCCCTCCGCCCCCCCACTCTCATCCCTTCACCAGCCGTGAAACATCCGTGCGCTCGCAATATAATGCAGATGCCCGGAAATCGCGCCTCTCGCTTATTGCCAAGCGGCGGTGTGGGGCTGGGCTGGAGGCGGCAGTGAGGGGAAAAGCGGCGGGCTTCCCGCCACAGACCGCACCCCCTCCACCCCCACCACAGCCTCGCCGATACCACAGCAGCAACCGCCATCTACGCTACGCTTAGCACCAAGTATTTTTCATTTCACAGCTATTCCGGATTCCTTTTATACCGTCCTTCCGGCATCGATTGGGATTTTATGAGGTCTATCATATTTTCTGCTCTCATCTCCCCCCGCCTTCCACGCGCGTCGCGCGGGAACAAGGCGGAACGCGCGGGGATGGGGGTCGGGGGCGGGGGCGGGCTGCAGGTTTCATTAATTCAGGTGAAGCGCCCCGGCGACGCAAGAAGCAACGTTGAACGCGCTCCCCGCGCGAGTTCGATTCCAGAGGAATGTGAACGTTTGCGTTTTATTTATGAAACGCAAACCAACCCACGCGGCGGCGGCGGCGGCGACGGTGCGGATGCCGCCCACCTGAAAGCTGGCGCTGGCAAATCATCTCGTGAATGAGAACCCCACGCGGAGCAGCACGAATGAGGCGGGGCAGAGCGGGTCGGGGCGGAGCGGGACAAAGTGGGGAGGGGGCGGAGCGGGCCGGAGCGAGGCGGGGCGGAGCGGGGTGGGGCGGGGTGAAGCGGGGAGGGGCGTGAGCGCGTTGTTTCAACGGCCGCCCGTCGGTCTGTGATTAAAAGCTCGCGGCGCGCGCCCGCTCTTTGATGTAACCGCTGCTGCGTGGAAGCGGTCGGCAAAGGTACGCACAGCCCCGCTCCCGACGGCCGCGTGGCCTCTACGTGGACGGCATTGTGCTGGCGGGCGCATAGCGAGATACGGCAGACCCACAGTCTTGTCTAATGGCTGGTCGCGAGCACGTTCGGGTTTCGACTGGCTCTAATTACGAAGGTGAATGGCCTCCACGGCTTTAATCGATTTTCGAAGACAGTGAGAAGAGACTTCGGTGTTATCGAACATCGACGTTCAAAACTAAAATATCAATGTGTGTGTGTGTATGTGCGAGCGTACGCAGCGTTAGGGGAACGTTAGCGCAAGTTGGAGATGGCTTGAGGAGGCTATGGCTATGAGCTTTACTTTTTAAGATAGGAAAGGCATTGGGATAATGAAAGTGAGTGTATTTGGGTTTATGTATGGGAGTGTCTCCACATGAGTCTCCTGTGAGCCCAAGGGCATGTATGTACTCATGTGTTAAGCTGGGAGTATTGTCAATACACAAATGTAGTGTGTTAGTGTTGTGTAGTGATTCGTAAGTATGCCAGTCACAAGATACAGTCGTTCAATACTGTCTGAACGAGGTTTCTCCACTCTTATGTACGATCAAATGTTCTTATTTGTTTCACTATCAGTAGTGGTAGTTTCGCGACTCCAGAATTTTATTTCTACAACAGATAGTGTTTTTACGTCTAGAATTTAATAGTCTGATCCATAAGACACTAAATTTCTCACAAGAGTCTGAAAACGTCTTCAATTGGCATGATTGGGAATTATCATTCCAAAGTATTAGCAGCAGAGTCTGAGTTGTTTGATTTTTTAAATCAGATTACTGTGTCAGAATGTATCTCTAAAAGACGTGAATTGAAAGCGACTTTTTTGTTGCAATTCGCATGTTTTGTCCTCCTGGGATTACGTTACCGCCCACTGGGCCCCGCGACGTCGCCGCCGATCGCCGGTGTTGTCCACACAACCGCCCAGTTGCCGGCGGGCGGCGGGACGCGGCGGCGTCCGGGGCGCTGCGAGCCAATATTTGCTTTCCTGTTGGCACCCCTGCAGAGTCGTGATCCCGCGGACCTAGTTCCGGAGGCGGGTACAGCCCTCCCTCTTCCAAACGCCCCCCCCCCCTCTTCACCCGTGTGTTCTCATCCCCGCCCTCGCCTTCCAGCTAGCGGAGTGCGCCAACCGCCGTCACTTCCGCTTCACTTTTAGTCGCGCTCCGCGCAATGTGCGGTCAATTACGGGCACGTTTTGTCAGTGGGCTGGGAATAAACGTCAGAAAAGCACACAGCACGAGACTTTTCACGTACTTTCTCACGTTGGTAAGAATCAACAAAATCTGGGCTCACAAACACATTCGAGATTGTAATTGAAATGGTTGAAATTACCTTGTAAACAAAAATGCAGTTTTTAAGAAAGAGCACAATTCTGCGGTAGATATTTTCACTGTTCTCTGCTTCAGTATTCTCAATATTATAACATTAATTCATGTAAAATATAAGGAATTGTCGGTTGAAAAGTCACAGAATAGGTGCAATAATTTATATTGGCGAATATTTCGTCATTATTGAAGTTTAATAATTGAAAACTTAAGAGAATTGTCTCAACTGCTTCAAACTTATATGGAGAATTGCTATTATAATTATTATCCGAGATGAAATGAAGACATTTAAAAAAAAAATGAGGTTGCGATGGAATGATAAATTTTCACAGAAGCGCTTTTGATAAATCGGAAGCGAAACTAATAACACGATGGAGCGAAAATAGGAGGCATACATATATTTCAAGATGCACCCATTTCCCTTCGCTAGTAGAAACTTTAATCACCACCAAGACGATTCCTGTTTTCAACGCAAACATTTACGACAGCCGGCACTCCAACCAGTAGCGTCAGACTGTCGTCTAGTTCCCAGCCGGCGGCAGCGTTGCTTCGCGGCATTAACCCAAATACGGACCGCAACGCCCTCCGCACGGCCCCTTAAGAGCACGAATTAACACCCACGAAATAATAACGCGCAACTGTCCGCGTGTTACGCGAAAAACACAAACTCTAATCCGCCGCAACTTCATTAGGATCCGGCGGAGTAATTACGGCTGTGAGAGCGAGCTCGGGAGGGAGCGTCTACGCTAAGCCAACGACCTTGCGAGGACGTGCCAAGGGGTGTGGGCGGGGCGACGTCGAGACTACGGCATCTGCTACAGCATGCCGCACAGCACACGCCGTATCATTCGTGCGAAGAGGTGCGCTCTGACGCCGCTTCAAACCACATGGTTCTCTCTGACTACGAGCGTAAGTTTTATTATTATTATTATTATTATTATTATTATTATTATTATTATTATTATTATTATTATTATTATTATTATTATTATTATTATTATTATTATTATTATTTTATGAGAATACGTAGAAACTTACAAAGGATGTCATCCACGGGGAATAAGCGTTGCAATCATAGATTCAAGAAATTATCGACTGAACTGATGCTCACGGTTCTGTTTGTGGGTTCGCAGCTTCGAAATTCCAATCAGATCCCGAGGATAGCTGTCCGGGAAGGATCCGGATCGCTATACAATCAGAGACCGGAGAATATGCTGAAGTAGTTTTCTGAAGTAGCCTCTATTTGAAGACTACTCAGCCAGTATTTTTTTCGCCTGAGCGTTGCGGTTGCTGGAAGTTCGAAGTGTGTATAAAGAGAAGCATGATTAACGCGCGAATGCGAAGTTCTGGGAAGAACTCAAGAAATTAGAAAGATGTGTGTGAACTAGATACATGGAATCAGGAAAATTATTGTTCAAACCAAATCGCAGTAACTGATACAAGGATAGAGACGAACTACCCACATTTTTACCGAAGAATATATTCTAACGTACAACTCTTCATAACTGTTTGAGGTCACGTCCTTTGTTTAATGAAATTATCATTTAGAATTTGATTGATTTGTATTTTATACTTTTTTTACTGATGAATTTCATTAAATATGAGTGATGAAGAATAATTAAAAATAGAAGCAACGAAATATACCACAACACTTGGAAGACAAATTGCCATTTAAGCCTTATTTACTATTGTACAACGTAAAATAAACACTACGGACGTTTTCTAACGCAGAGGACGAGAACAAGTTACCGCAAGCGCGATTGCTGCCCGGCGAAAGAACCACCCGGGGCCACGTCACAACACAGCGCGCGGAGCGGCCGCAAGTGACATGTTCGCGGGGCGGGGAGGGAACGGAAAGGGGCGGGGCCGGGGAAGAGGGCGGGGGCGGAGGTGGGGGGAGCGGATCACATCGCGGGCGAGTGATTTATAGGCCGCGCGATGGAGCGGCGCGTGGCCACCGGTAGCGGTTGCTTCCGCCACCCCTCCGATCGCCCGCCCCCGCCTCCGCCCCCACGCGCGCCCCCCGCCCTCGCCACCGCCAACGCCCCCGCCCGACACCGCCCGTTGCACAGGAGCCGGTCGTCGAACGTGTTCGGGCGATGCCCCTAAATTGCTGTTGTCGAGGTTGTTGGCGTGGAGTGGTGTAGTGGTGGGTGACGTTGCTGTTTATGGAACTACAGCTTTGTACTGGCCCTCAGACTGTCACAGGCACACTGTTATCAGATTATATTCATATTCATCTGATTATGAATTGCTGTTTCACAGTCATCTGTTCCTAAATTACTCCTGTCGAGTAGTGTCGTTGATGGCCGTTGGCAGTGGTTTACATCAGTATTCAAGGGACTAAGCTAACGTCAGATTACCACAAATACCTACTTTTTGGATTATTTTTATTCTCGCAATACTGTATATACATATGAACTTGAATTTACAAAATGTGAAAAGCATTTGATTAAATTATTACGATGACCGCCATAATAAATTACTTTAGTTTATGAAGAAAGAATTTTCAAAGTAACTTAAATACTATTGTGCAATTTAAAATGGGAGTTAGTGCAATTGCGGTACGTTTATTTATTGTAATTGCGAAATTAATGATAACGCTTCCTATTTTAAATGTGTAGAACAAAATATTAGGTAATAGGTTTCTCTAAAAATTAGAGTTTTTAAAGCATTATTTTCGTTTGAATTTCGTAGTATTTTAGTTCTAATAAGAATTGAAATATTTTTCCGCTTTGCAGTTCACAATATCCACAATCGTCATCTCTGAATATTTCTGAAATATATTTGCAACTAGTTCCCGTTAATATCACTATGTTTGTATGATCCCTTTTGACATGAAAGACTGGCCCTTACTATTTCAACGATTTAAAAAAAAAACATGTACGTCGATGGGTGGATAACCACGTACACGCACCTAAAATCAATTGATAAATCTGCTACCGAATGGATATGAAACAAATTACAACGATAATGTTAATATCAGCTTTCTTTGCAATCCATCTACCTGCCCTCGCGTTCTCTCCCTACTTTCTATTACGAGTGACGCCCGATCGCTCTGGTGGCGTTGTAGAACGGCGGAGGGCTTCGAGCTGCAAAGCCGCCAGCGTCGCACGGGAAGTCGCCAGCCGCCGCAAGCCGCCCCCCCCCCCCCCCCGGGACCGTCTTCCGAGGCGCGCACCCGACACGTTTGCGCGTAACGTGGCGCGGAGGCCGTTTCGCGGGGCGGCGCGCCATCCGAAAATAAAATACACGCTTTCAACGACGCTCGCGCCCGCCCCCGCTCCCGCATCCGCAGGCCGTCAAGGCTGCGTCGTTACCGGCTGAATGCAGGAGCTTCCAGGCCGAGAAGGTTGATGCAGCAGGCGCGGAAGACCAGGAAGAGGCGGAGAAGCGAGAAAAATGCACAGAAAGAGGAAAATCACGTGAGACGAAAAGAACGAAGTGGTATGGTATAAGGTAAAAAATATTACAATGAAATAACGGAGAAATGATCAGTTAGAATGATGGATAAGATGATAACGGAGAAAGGCTAAATACACTGCCGCCAATAAAGCAGTACCAAAATACAATACCTGTGCGAATGAATGGAATGGTAGGTGGCATATACTATAATGACCTCGCATTTATAAATATTCTATAATATATTAATTAATATCATGTACGAAGTTAGGAAGCACGCGAAGTGTGTGAGCTAAGAAAATGTTAAGGTAGTCAACGCGAAGTGTATGAGTTAACTAGGACGGGGAGAATTAACTAAAACGAGAAATAAATTCGGTGTTGTTTTTGAGAATATGACAGTGAAGTTCTGTGAAAACTGTAAGACATTATGATAGGTCTTTGTCAAATGGATCATAGGTCCGAAATAGGTCCATGTCAAATGGAAAATTAGGGCAAAGCAACAGAGAATATCTTGAGGAGACAACATAAACCGAAGATGATGAATGACTGGAGTATTTAACTAATGAACAGAACAGAAGAGCTAAGCCAGTCGGAGGGATAAATACAAGAAATCAATGCAGCACTTTTAAGCGTTCGCAAGAGCGAGACGGAGACGGGAGGGGGCGTGGCATACGAAAGCGAAGCCATGTGGGGACGGCGGGATGCGAGGGCAGGAGAAGGGAGAAACGCCACAGGGCGGCAGCGGGCGCCACGGAGGCAGCGGCGGTGGTAGCATCTTTACGAGCGGCGTTAAAGGAAGCCATTTCTTCCGGCAGTTTCAGACGTAAGCCGCTTTTCTGGAGCAACGCGCGTGATACTCTGTTATGGTTATGTCAGCTCGTTTGATTGATTTATCTCGCGAAAAGATGTTGCTGAATCTTGTAAAGGTTAGTTTACAGAAGACTGAATAAAAAAAATTGACTTTCCTTACATGCTTCCCACCTTTATAAATCATAGCGATATTTGGGGAATCTTTGTTAAAAGAGCGCACTGCTATCTCATCCGTTGCTACGAACGCACACGCCAAATGGAACTCGAGTGACGTAAACTGAATACAAATTAATTTACCTACCGAGGTATTTCTAGATTGTTCTTTTCAAAATATACGTGAAATAAATCAGCTATTGAAACAATGAAAGCTTTTCACTTTTGTATTGGATACAAAAGATATATTCATTAGGGAAGTAGAAAATACCTCTGATTTTCATTTCAAAGCTAAAAGTAATAAGCATTTCCAGCTATGAGATAGGTATTATTTCGCGTATCAATAAATATATACCTTATTTTATTGTGAGAATTGTTTCGTGAAAGATTTTTCGTCTTTTTGTTCCATTTAAATACCACAGTTAATTTAATAAACAATATTAACAAATATGGAACAACGAGGTGAAAAAAAATGTGTGGTGAGATGTATAAAATTACAACACGACTGATAAGATTGATCTAAATATCGTAAAAAATAATCATTATACATTGGTACTGAAACTCATTCACTTTTACTGTATGGAAATATTATACTGGAATCAAATGAAATGTTAAATTGCTATTACTTTATTCCTCATTTGATTAAAAAATCCAAAAAAGAGGCCGTAAAAAACTCAGCAATACCTTCCCGCCCTTATTTTGGTTATAACCCCAACACGAATGAATATTCCGCCACAACAGACTCACGAAAAACACAAATTCAAAACGCTACACGATTCAATGACCCAATATCCTACGAGTGTCCGCCCTAATCAGAGCTTAAAAGCGAAATAATGAAATACGGGAAAAAAAGGAAAAAAAAAGAAGAAAAACGACACGAAGCAAAAGAGCGTATAAAGCAGGTCACGTGAGCACTCGAGGCGGTCTCTCAGCGCGCTCGCGCCGCGCCATACATGTTAACTGCACGCCCACGCCGCACCGCCGCCGCCCGCGAGCACGGCTTGGCGGCGGGGAAAACACAGCGAGAGAGAGAAAGAGAGCAAAAAAACATTAAAAAGACCGGGCCGTCCCGGAGGAGCCGCCCAGCCAAGTTCGGCGTTATCGCTCTATCCCCGAGCGGAACTCCGGCGGTGCGTGAGGGCTCACAGAAACGAGGGCTATTCGCGGGGACTTGGCGGTCTGCGAGGGCGGCACGGGGGCGGAGAGACCGCGGCATCGACGGGGAGGTGAGAGACTGGACGCTGGGAGACGTCTGGACGCGTGACGAAATGACCTGATGAAAGCAATTCTCAGGATAATATGTCTAAGATGACTTCATCAGTCGCAGCGCATTTTAATCCACTTTCAGGCGCGAGTAACACGATTATCCAACCTGTTTTGCAGGTCGTTTTAACTCGATGTGCTATATCAGTACATACTACTTTCTCGTATTATTAGTAAAGGTTATTATAATTATTTGCTAAAAATATTTCTTTATAAGAGAGTTATATTATAATATTGGAACTTACATTCTACATCCTCTTAATATTTCTTCCCTCTCGAAAATCTTTCTTCACCGAACTAAGCGTTTGGGATATGATACATTTTTATTATTTTTTCTTTTATATTGATAAAGTAAATTCAAATTAGTGATCAGGTGAGGGTGCAGAAGAGGCGATTGACTAACGGAACTTTTAAAAAATACGTTTATTTCCAATGCGCGTAGAAATTGAAATAAAACAATACACTCCTCGGGAACGCTGGATACGTCCAAAAATAATGAAACTGTTTCCATTTGCCTAAAAATGCAAATATTTGATTGTGTTATTTCACCTCTACTCACATTGCGCGTATCGACTTTACTCACATACTCAGTGCGTTACTATTTTCGTCCTATTTCATTGCACAAAAAGGCTCCAAGGAAAAGGCCGGTCTCTTTTAAATATTTGCTATTCCCGTGTTGCGTTATGTGACAGCAATTCTTTTTTATATTCTTTGTGTAAAGAACTGCTGTTATTGCAATATTGTTGACGTCCTATATTGTTATTTTTTCAGTGTTATGAGAGGATTTTTGGATGCTCTTCTTGAACAGTCGGCATGCTACTATTTTATGTGCTTTTTTAATAACATTTTTGCTACTGCTGCTCACTAGTTTTATTTCATTTTACATTTTTTTCATTTTACAATACAATTTTCCTTGCCCTAAGTTGCGTGGAGCTTTTCAACTGAACTCCCACCGTAATCAGCGGCTGTCATCGGCAATTCTGCGTCCTTTGTTCAACGAGATGTCGCCACACTCTGCACCGGTGACAACTGATGCTCGATCACAATTGCGTCACACCCACGGGGCGCCAAATGTTGACCGTTGTATCGCTCCAAGAAGCCGTTCATGGAGAGATTCTCCCTTCTGGAGGGCCCGGGGAAACCCTTCACCTCGAGAGACAAGTGGCTGTCGCCATTTGTTGTCAGTCGTTATGCAGGACGGATAGCGAACACGAGCCAGGGAAAAATAATATAAACCGATGTAATTATGAAGGTTTTCAATTATATTAATACTGGTTCTGGGTAGATTGTTGGTTACCGACACCCACGATAGATAACTCACAGAATGCTGGCTATAAAATGGCGGAATCGGCGGTGTCAAGGCAAGCGGAAACTTCCTGTATCTGGGAGGTGGGGGAGGCGCGATTCGGCAAGCAGGAGCGCGTCCCGCGGGAGCTGGTCGAGGGGGCCCGGGCGGCACGGGCGGGCGGGCGGGGCGGGGTGGGGCGCGGGAACCGCACGTGCACGTGCAGGCCGAGGTGTCGCCATTAATTACGGCGGCGCCGCACGTGACGGGCCTGTTGCGCTCACCGGGCGGCCGTCAGCCTCGCTCTCTCCCCACTCCACCCCACCCGCGCCACGGCCCTTTCCCCCCAACCGCCCCAAACCACGAGTGTTCGGCGAGCCAGGTGGAGCAGTAACTCCCGTCCCCGCGAAAGCAACGCCTGATCAGACAATAATCAAGATACTCTTCTGACGACACAAACCGAAAGATTGTGCAATGTATAGTGAAAACAACATATTAATTTAAGATGATCATGTACTGCAAACAAATACTGATACTATTTTTGAGATGGAGAGGTGCATGGAAATGTAGTCGCATCCTCGTATTTACAGCTTGTCGTAAGTGAAAGACTAATGCTAACCGTAGTTTGCACATTATGATGTTTTAAATACAATTCAAACTTGTTTTTTTTTTTTTATTAAAATTTAAAGTGCATTGTCGATAGTTTACCTGCACATTCTCAGATACGTGTAAGGGTCATATGAATTCGGTAACATAGTATGTCGAAAAAAACAACAAATTATCTTAACGTGAATATATTAAAGAAATTAAAACTCTGCAACTTGTATTAATTGTACGTGTATTATTCAGTTTTAAAATTAACATAATAATGGTGTAAATCATACTTCTAATTCATTTTTTACGCCACCTCTTTCAATTTGTTTGGAAAGTTCTTGTTAAAGATTTTCTGGACGTATCAGCATCGATAATAGAAGGTAAGTGCTCTTCCACAACTGTCCATTTTTTGTTCTTCTGAAATCATGATGTATCCTTTTCAAAGAACGTGCTATTTTCCTTTGCTACAACACTTTTCTCACAATGCACATAAATAAATGTCTTGATGAAGTAAAACTCTGAAAACGACGCTTTCCTAGAGGTACTTGTGACATCCTTTCACTCCGACAGTCCTGTCTGGGTGAAGTTCGTTTTTCTTCTGTTGGAGGTCCTGTTTTACCGCGTCTGTATTGTCTTCGTCCTGTCTTGTCTGTCACCCGCGAAATCCCACCTGTTTTTTATTAGACAAATTTATGGCCACAGCGGGTTCCTTCCATGTTATGTATTAGCCACAAAAGATAATATTTTTACCTGGTTCCTTCAGCAGAAAATGTGTTTTTTTATCTCAACATAACTCCTCTATTAATATCATAAGAATAAAGAAATAATTTTTTAAGTAAGATGACTTTCAGGAATTTTCTAACTTTCTTTTTATGATAGAGTCTTGGTTTTGAAATTCAATGAAAATGGAAAGGAATTATTAACCCGTATTCAACAATTTTAATAAGCAAACTATCTCAAGAATAATTTCTTCTCGAACACTTTCATTGTTTAACACCAATAGTACGTTTTTTGGAGATTCACCAATTTAACCATTTTCCCAATCACTAAGAAAATTCAAGAATTAAATTTTCCAGAAGTCTGTAAAAAATAGCCACAAATTATTCGAATAATTCATGTATGTTAATATAATGCTGGAAGAAACTAACAATTTTGAAAAAAATACATGTGAAGTACCCTTACGTTCAGGAATTAGAATTACTCTTAGGTTTATTTTACACCACAAGGTATGTTTATGCTTGTTAGTGTAAACCGTTCGCGGGAACGTTCTAAATGATTCTCGAATTGCTCCGGCCTCGAGTCAGCGGGTGCACTCCGCGCATCCTGGCCACCCTCTGTCCTTCGGCGCCCCGGAAAATACGCAGACGCGGTGTTCTCGTCAAATTACTATCGCATTTGCATATTCAGAACGGACGCCGCACTATTCGTGATAAATTTACGAGCTACCGCCCCGTTAACATTTATCCCGGGCCCTATTAGCCTTAAACCAGTCGGCGCGTAAATAAGCGATAACGCGCGATGTTTTCCACAAAATGGCGCCGGGGGCACGGTCGCCGCGGGCGGCGTGGGAATGGGCGTGGGCGTGGTGGCGAGGGGATGCGGGCGTGGTGGCAGAGGACACGGGGTCGTGCCCGTGGTGCGGTGCTGCCTCTGCCACCTCCACCGGGGAGGCGGGGGCGGCGCCGCAAACCCCGGGACGGACACCGCGCTGGCCAGGTGCGAACCGCGGACCCGCGGTCACGCAGCTTCCGGACTCGGACAGCCCGCCAACCACGTCCCGCCGCCCGCCGGCGCCCCGCCCCCATCCAACCCTCCTCTTTCCACTTTTCCCTTCCCCCTTCCCTCTAATAGAATGTAATCATTAGCAGACCCGGCGATAGCGGACGGTAGCCGGCGGCAGAGGCCCGTGCACCATGTTTTATACGATAATGCTATTAAACTCAACATTTACATGAATTCATAGCCGATACCACTCACACTATAATGAGACGCAAAGAATGAATAAATCATTAACACCCATTTGCAAATGCTAATATAAGAGCCAGATAAACGGGATGTGATGTATGCGGCACATCACGGACCAACGAGCGTTCGCCTCGGCGTGTCTCTGCACTAGCGCGCGCATTGCTTTGGCGGCGTGACGCGTAGCGAGAAGGAAGTGAGAAATCGGGAGAAATGGCAAGGAGAACAGACAAGCACAACTGCAGGTTATGAATTCAGTGATTGGCTCCTGCAAACCGTGAAATGTAATTAGCTGCAGTAGTTCTCCGATAGAGCAGCAGCGTTCATTGGAGGCCGACAACAAATGCCTAAATTGTCAATTAATGATTTAATCTGGCACTTTATTTGAATGCCTTATTTGTAATTACCAACACATACCTAACCTTTCGCTGCCTGCCTCTGGCGTTTCTTCTTTTTTTTTCTTTCTACGTAACCGATGAGAGGGACAACATCCGTTGCCGCTGCAACGTCACTTATCAAGACGTTTAGAGTTCGAGTGGCGAATTTTTGCCACTAGCTACACTGTTAGGTCGATTTTAGACCCTGTCTGAAGAAGAATTTTACAGTCCAACTGCTCTGACCGGTAGTTCTCCGTGAGTTATCCAGCTATCTCGTACCAAGTAAATACTGGAGTGAAGTCTTAACGAACGGGGCACTTACCGTGCGCTATCTTTCATTCGTCCTCAGAAACATAAGTGCGTTAACCAACAAGTGCCCTTCCCCGCTGGTGGAGATCCGTGCAGGGAGAAAACACCCAAAAGCCGATGTGTAGGTCACCGCCGGATCTTAATTCCAGCAGAGGAGTTACCGTCCGGGTTAAAAATGTACTACACTTCTGACAACAATAGTTGACACGCACGGAAACATTAAATACCCACTCATTTACCCGATGAGAGTAAATTTTGAAATAGAAGCATGGAATGGATCAATAGGTATTGTAAATGACAACGGATCTACGCTTTGAAACATCCATCAGGGTCAGAATTTTCAACATCAAAGCTTGCATAAATATGTTGCTTCTTTTTACTGTTTGCTACATTCAACTAATGAAGCGTCAAAGAGAACGAAATAACTAAAATATACCACAATCACGCTACAAGGTTTCGTTTCAAGAACTTTGTAAACAAAAACTGTTTTTACACGCTGTTGAATAACTGGAGTTTCGTTTGTGGATCCACTCGGCCTCGTCAGTGACTCCATATGTGTGCAGAACAAAAGTGAATTTGTGAGTAAACCATTGCTGTTGGGGTTACTCATAAAACTGAAAGGAGAATATGTATTTATTTTCATATCGGGATTTTATAATACATCATTCCCCGTACTGAGCAATAAAAAGTATTAAATCCTTGTTTCATTCATAAAAGCGCTAATCACAACTCGATGACATATTTTTTAGAACTTTTACACTTTACTTTAAACAAATGTTTTCTAACAAATACATTTGACACGATATTGCCTACAAAATAGAATTTTTAATATATGCTTAACATCGATTGAAACTTTTTTGTTTGTACAGCATATAATGTTATGATACAAAATATCTAGTCCTTCGTTTCTCCCTAAAACATCGCGCATTTTAGGGGGGAAAAGTAAAAGGTAAAAAAGCAATTCCCCATCAATTTCGTCAGGAAACCTACGGACCGTGCTTCGTCCAGATCAAGCAAAGAAGACACCGAAATCGCACGCGTGCCGAAAAGCTGGCGCCGCGTCTCAAGAAACACTCAAAACAATTTTGCATCTTATCTATTCAGAATTGAGAAGCAAACACGCAGAGGGGCAAAGCGCAGCGTTCCCGGAGCGACGACGCCGGCATTGGGGCGTGCGATTGCCCATCGCTACAACCAAACACGAGTGATCCCTCCGCCAAACAAGGCGCCCTCGCTCGGGGCCGACGACGGCCGAGGAGCCCCGCGGACGAGGGCGGCGGTGGGCGAATCGCGGGGCGAAAGGGGGTTAGAGCGGTCTGGCAGGAGGCGTTGCCAAGAGGAGGCGGGTGTGGACGAGCGGGAGCGTGAGGGCGAGCGAGGGCAGTCGAGGGCGGGCGGGGGAGGGCGAGGGCGAGCGAGGGCAGTCGAGGGCGGGCGGGGGAGGGCGAGGGAGGGCGAGGGAGGGCGAGGGCCGGTGAGGGCGGGCGAGGGCGTGCGAAGGCGTGCGAGGGCGAGCGAGGGCGGGCGAGGACGTGCGAGGGTGTGCGAGGGCGGGCGAGGGCGGGCGAGAGCGGGCGAGGGCGGGCGAGCGCGGGCGAAGGCGGGCGAGGGCGGGCGAGGGCGGGCGAGGGCGGGCGAGGGAGGGCGGGCGAGGGAGGGTGGGCGAGGGAGGGTGGGCGAGGGAGGGCGGGCGAGGGCGGGCGAGGGCGGGCGAGGGCGGGCGAGGGCGGGCGAGCGAGGACGGGCGAGGACGGGCGAGGACGGGCGAGGGCGGGCGAGGGCGGCGGTGGGCGAATCGCGGGGAGAAAGGGGGTTAGAGCGGTCTGGAGGGAGGATTTGCCAAGAGGAGGCGGGTGTGGACGAGCGGGAGCGTGTGAGGGCGAGCGAGGGCGGGCGAGGGCGGGCGGGGGAGGGAGAGGGAGGGCGAGGGCGGGCGAGGGCGGGCGAGGGCGGGCGAGGGTGGGCGAGCGCGGGCGAAGGCGGGCGAGGGCGGGCGAGGGCGGGCGAGAGCGGGAGAGAGCGGGCGAGAGCGGGCAAGGGAGGGCGGGCGAGGGAGGGTGGGCGAGCGCGGGCGAGGGCGGGCGAGGGCGGGCGAGGGCGGGCGAGGGTGGGCGAGGGCGGGCGAGGGCGGGCGAGGGCGGGCGAGGGCGGGCGAGAGCGGGCGAGAGCGGGCGAGAGCGGGCGAGAGCGGGCGAAGGAGGGCGGGCGAGGGAGGGTGGCCGAGGGAGGGCGGGCGAGGGAGGGCGAGGCGGAATGTGGGAGCGATTGCGAGGCAGGGTGATCGCGGACGAGGGAGAGTGAGGGCGCCCCTGGAAAAGAAAGCTGGCACTGAGCGTGCCGACGGAGCAGGCGCGTCGGGATGAAGACACTGCGACGAAAAAGACGAGAAGCGTGAAGACAAGAGGAGATCCCGCGCGGAAGGAAGCCTGAGCTTCCAGAACGCTTACAAATGTACGATTCGTTAGCGCATGAGGCGATGAAAAGAAGATAGTGCTTGATAAGGTATTGAGAGTAAGAAAAGGCAACAAAGGTATTGAAAAGCCGCTTCAAAATTAACGTTTTTCCTTCTTGGCGTTCGTCGTCATGGATAGCTCCGACCGTTTACATTGCCAACCAGTTTTTTCAAGGACAACACATGACACTTTATTATATTAATCAATATCTAGACGAACTTTAACTCCAATGTCTTAAACTGCATTTAGACTGGAAACGTAATTTGTTGAACCGTATAATTTGCAATGCGCGAATGTAATAAAAAACGTGCAAAGATCTCAATAAAAAGTTAATACGAGTATTTAGTTAAAAGGATGATTTAAAAAAGAAAATGGAATTTGGTCAACAATTCGTTGATATTTTACTCCCTTCCCTGATAGTATCAACTCCTTTTCTGTGTTTAGATAAATAATAGGCTAATTTATATTGAGAAGCGTAAGCATAAGAGAAGCGTTAGTTGACCTTAGATAAATAGCCGTGGAAGGTTTGTTTGAAGTGTTGAAATAACATATGTAGATTACTCTGGTTGTTCACCATGAAGGTTTGGATTATAAAAAAATCAGGGAATATTACACCCTAAAATCAGAGCTGTTAAAATTACATTACACTGTTTGCATTAGCTCCAAATGTAAGATCAATATATTCATTTATGTCCTTCTCGCAGACGACAGCAGACTCTTTTTCTGTTTTCAACAATGTTACTGGCAAATTCCTTCTTCTTACTTGCAAATTTCTTCTGAAAACTTTACAAGCACGAAACCTACAATCTCTACTCCTTGCCACACCAGTCCGGACTGCAGGGTGTGTGGGCGCATGCATGCGCACTCTCGAGGAAACTCGCGGAAACAATAGGTATAACCAGATATCATTTCCATATTTTCTCAATTTGGCGAAGGGATATGTAAAACACTGACGGTGGACGCTGGAGACCGTAATAATGGGAAACAACGCCACGCAAAGAGTCGTTGCCAACGCGCCCTGAATCCCGTACGAGTGGCGAGGGTGGCGTGGGCGGCATGGGTGGCGAGGGCGGTGCGGGAAGCGCAAAAGGCGTACCCCAAGGGCCTGCATTTCTGTTACCTTTGCGCGCCGCTCCCTCCTCTTGGGCCAGTGGCGGCCAAGTTCGTGTTTTATTTTTGCATCGTGGATTTTTTTTCCCGCTCCGGTTGCGAAATCGGGAACGCAACGAAGAGTAATTCCCCACTGCTCGTGTGAGACGGCAGGCCGAATTCTCGGAATTTTCCCTATATTTGTTATGCAAGCTTCTAGGAATCACGGGAACCTCCGTGGGTAACAATATTTCGCGCCGTTTCGGCGGTATAACAGCTTTGAAATACATTACACAGAAGAAATTCAAATACTTCGCAAGGTTAGTGGCGCTTGGTTGAATACGTGGCTTCCATTTCTTAGCGGAAGAAAAAAAAGCGATTGAAGAAGTGGAGTGTCTGCGATCGGGAGCTCGGAAAGCTGATGGGTGCGATTTGTATTACGAGAATTTATAAAACCGACCCGAAACACTCCCCGGCCTCGTGGGCGAGGTGGCGAACGCCTCTTTTCGCGCGGGGATCGGAATGAGGTTTCGGGAGGCCCTTTCTTTCGGCGGCGGATGAATGGACCGGGATCGAGTCGCTATCGCGATAGCGCCCGCGAAAGCGAGAAATCTCCGAACGGGGCGGCGGCTTCATCAGGGCCAAAGACGTGCACGGGGCACGCCGGGCGCCGAGCCGCGAGGGTGGAACGGAGCCCAAGGAGCGGGCGGCCGGAGGCGAGGAGGGGGGACAATCAGCGAGAGGCTACCACCTTGTTAAGCGCCCGGCCCCGGAGGCGGCGTCGATAATCCAATTATGTGGCCCGGGGCCTGGCGAAAGTCCGGAACGAGAAGGCGGAGAAGGACGCGGGCGACGGAGGTAGCTGCGGGGGGTGGACGTGGCATCGCCGCCTAGGGCCGGACTGGAGCTAAAATAAAGCGTCCGCGTCGGTCATTAGCTGTGGAAGCCCCGTGCGCGCTCTACTCTTCTTCCTGCCCGCGCCGTCGTCACCGGCGCCGTCGCTGATCCCGTCCTCGGGGCGTCCGCCAATTGGAGCGGGCCGGAGGCAGTGCCGGCGGCGGCGACGGGGGCGAGGGGAAGAGCAAGGGCCTTACCGCCGCCGGCTCTCCGACACCTGCCGCCTCCGAGCGGACGGAGGAGGAGGGGGGCCGCCGCAATTTGGCGGGATCGCCGCGCCGGCGCCACTGCCGCACTTACCGCCGCGCCGCCTCACCTGGCGCCCGCTCTCCGCGCGGCGCGGGGCCGGCGCGCCCGCTAACAACGTTAAGAACCGGGCGTTTAAGTGCAGTGGCGGTGGCGCGCCGGCCCGGCCGCCCGCATCCGGGCGCTCGCCCGCCGCCCACGCGTCGATCCAGCTGCGGCGCCGGCGGCGGCCGCCGCGCCGGGGAAAGCGCGTCGCGGCCCCGCGGGGCCGCAGTCGGTCCCCCTCGCCCCCGCCCGCTCCCAGCGGTGGGCCACCCCGGCCAATTTGGCGGCGGCGCTTTGAGCTGGACGATAACGTTTTATGGCCGCGGCTGAGTTTTATATACAAAGAGGAATTTCTGCGAACTCAACGTTAAACAAACTCATGAATTATGTCAAAACCTCTCTAAACGTTTTAAATGTATTAAAACATATCTCAAATTATTTTTTTAAAGAAAATATATGTTCTATTTTGATTTACAAATTGATTATTGGTGTTTCATGTGCCATTAATAGAGCACAATATTAATGAGAATAGGAACGTTGTGAGACATACACGTCGGTTGAAATTTAATTTATACTCCTGAATATATATACTCTACGTATATCACAACAATATACTTCAAAATAACACCCATATAATGAACAACTGTTTTTGTTTTTTTCTTAATGTTAATATTTTATAATTAGCCTTCCAATCTCGACGTAACGCCGTCTAGCAACGCGAGTTAAGTAAACGCAGTCGCAGAGCACATCTAATGCGACTACTGTTTAAGCTGGTTGACTGACGGAAGAAGTCTAGCTCCTGTCGAGGACGGCCGAGCTCGGCCAATATAGGGTTCGGCAGCTGAATCTTATTCTCAGCTACATTCTTAACTCATTTTTGAGAATTTTCAGGATGTAAACACTTTTGCTTGAAATTTATTGTTGCTACTGCTTCGGCAAAATTTAGACCGACGGGCCGCATTATTAACGACACATTTGTGCAACTGCGCCGTTGCCGTGTGTTGCGCGTGGTTCATTGAAGGGGCCGGACGCAGTTTACACCCACCGATTTATTAGATCCAACAACCTTTCTCTGTGTGTACCAAGCGGCAAGCAATTAACACGCGCCGCTTCCCGGGCGAGCTGACCACTTGCATAATTCCATTCGTTGCGTGCGGGTGCAGCGACGCGGACGGCCCGCGTGCGGGGGAGGCAGCTTCATTGTGGCGCGAGGGCGGGCGGCTCAAAGACGCGGCGATCCGGCGGGGCGCGGTGGGCTGAAGCGGGGACGGGGGCGGCGCCCACACGCCTAATGGCCCGTCCTTCCGGCGGGGTCTAATTGGTGACGCGGCCGCGGGCGGGGAGGCGGTGGCAGGGCGCTTTACGCCAGGCTGGCCGCAGCCGCCGCGGTAGCCGAGGGCGGGCGCGGGGGTGGGCAGGGGTGGGCACGGAGGAGGGGCGGGGACAGACGCGGGGGCGAGAGGAGAGGGAGGATGGCCACGGGGCAGCGAAGGGGAGCGGCGTGGAAGCTGCGCCGTGGGGGACGAGGTGAGATGGCACGAAGCGATACTATATGTACGTGGGTGAGTATAGGGGATATTCTCGTATCCCTGGCATCATTATCTTCATCATTATTCTCATCATTTAATTCTCCCCTTGTTTCTACAAAATAAATATTATTATTATTATTATTACTATTATTGCTCGATTATTATCAATACAAATTCTCGACTAATTATGTTAACTGTTTGTTAAATACAAAATGCACTTCACGTTACAGGCAGCTTCCTAAGAGGCAGATCCGGTGTGTTTGTGTGTACACACACACACACACACACACACACACACACACCGGATCTGCTCTTTAATAATTGCATTTATAATTGTTTACGCAAAACACGTACTGTTAAGCTTATCGTACGATATGCCTTCAACTTCCCAGTCTTTTGAATGTCCTGGACGAATAACTCCTTGCATACATTTTATGGAGAAAATCTTCGAACTCCGTTAACTCTAAGTATAATCTGTGTTTTATGCCATACATCCGGCTATTCTCGATTCATGAACTCTTGAATTTAAGACATGCCTCGCTTCTTTGGTTACGACTTTTTGGTGACATGGCGCAGCAACATCTACTAGTAGACAATATTTTTTCTCCAGACTCGGAATGAGATTATTATTATTATTATTATTATTATTATTATTATTATTATATAATTTATAATCATTGTATATAGTAATTAATAATAATAATTAATATTTTTACCAGAATCTTCACTTTTTCCTCTCAACGTCCATTGGTAAGGACGCCCCAAGTTGTTACAAATTCTTCTGAACGAGGGGTTCGTCACTAACGAGAGTGAGAATGGCCAATGCAATGGTCACTGCGATGAAATATTTGTACACATGAAATTAAAGTCAAATGCGAGAACCTGAGTAGATGAGGCTCAGAAGAGAATTCATGGTGTCGGACCGCCGAGATTCGTTGAAGGCCAAAACAAGTCCATCAGAAAAAGCGTGATCCACGTAAAGGCCTCAGTGAAGACGCTTGATGAACACAAGAGCCAATTAGCAAAACCTTCAACAGCTCGCCAGGGGATGAACGACCGGAGCGATGGAAAAAGCGTGGGCGCGTGGGGCAGGGCAGTTCTCGGGGACGGGAGCACCGAAGCGTGGGCGCCCACGGGCGGGCGAGCGTTCCACCTGGCGGCGCGCGCGTGCTGGGGCGAGAGAAGCAGGCGCGGGTGGGCGGCGGAGTCGCGCGCCCTGCACGCGTCTGTGGGCGCGGATCCCGCGGCTGCGGTCGCGCCCCCCCCCCCCACCCCTCTCCAACCCGCGCCAGGCCGGCGGATCAACGCGGCTACAAAGGGCGCGTCGGGCGAAGCTGACGAGGCGAGGAGGCGAGCCCGCGGAGCCGCCCTCTCAAACCCCCATCCCGGTAAGGCCGCTGTCCTTCGCTCTTCCCGCAGCCGCTCTTCAATCGGCGGCGATTGTCCCGCGCCAGCTCACCGGCGTCCGCTCTCCCCGCCGGCGAACAGCTGCGGGACTCACCGGCCGCGCCGCGCCGGCCCTTCATCGCGCATCGCCCGTCATCCACCGCTTCGCCCTCTCGCCTACCGGTCAACGCCGGCGCTCCGGCCTGCCCTACACGACCGCGCGTCCGTATCTGCGACCACGCTCCGTCGCCCCGCGCCCGGGGCCTCGAGCGGCGCGACTGCGCGCTGACCGCGGCCGCCGCGCCCTCTCTGATCGAGATCCAACCGCGCGGATCTCAAGGGTGTATTAGGTAATGGGGTGAGGCTGGTCGGGTGGGACGGGGCGGGGACGACTCGCGCCGTGCGGTGCCGCCCCCGGCGACCCCCCTCCCCTGGCACACAGTCCCCGCCGGGCGGCGAGGGGCGCTCGAGAACGGACGCGGCGCGGCGGGAGCTGCGGCCACTCGCGCGTCCGCGCCCCCACCCCTCCCCGCCCCCGCGCGCGTCGCGCAGCCGACGCATCGCAACGCAACGCTCAATTAAGCATGTGCGGCGTGGCGGGGCGGACGAGGCCGGGCTGAATCAATCACGAGTTGGATTAAGCCTGCCGCCGCCCGAGCCCCGCTCGCTGGGCGCGCGTCCCTACCCGCCCCGCCCCGCCCACGTGGCGGTTGCCGTCGCCGCCTCCGCCTCCGCGCCAATGTAAACTATTATTGATGACGGACCCGGCGCGGCGACGCGGGTGGGGCAGGCGCCGGGCGGGGCGGGTGGTGGCGTGGGTGGCCGGGGTCGGCTCGGCGTGTGGGGGGACGGGGTTCGCGGCCAGCTCGCCTTGCGCGCGCGCTGCCGCCCCCGAGGGGTGGACGGGCACCGCCGGAGAAGCGCAGCGCTCCGCCTCCGTCGCCGCCGCCGCCGCCCGCGGGCGGAGCCGTGCGCACGCTCCTGTGACGGCCGCGCCCTGTGTGTGTCTGACGCTGAGAGAGAGCAAGCGCCTGCGAAACGCGCTTTGCTGCTCTGTTCTCGGTAATTCAGCCCGCAGGTACGTAAGGGCGGGCAGTGCATATACAGTCGCGTGTTGATAACATTTCCCCTTACGTACTGAATTTCCGCGCTCACCCCCAAAACTACAAAAGCTAATTTCATTTTACTTCCTGAATAATTTTCTTCTTAAATTTTTAATTTGTGCTTTAAGTGTGTTATACTAGGGTAATTTATTGCAATCATTGCTCTCACATTTTGTGGAACTAAAATATGAATGTACATGAATAATGATGTAAAAAATAAGATAAAATTAGAAGATAAAATGTGCGTCTTAAATTGCAAAGAATAGTTTTGAAGAAGGAAATAATAATTACAAAATAACTCACAATATTTTGGCATTGTGATGAAAACAGAACAAACGAGGGAACTCGAAGCATATCCAATATTAAAATGTTTAGTGGTATAAGAGCATTCATATATTTAAAAAAAATTTAATCTTTTATGTATTTCAAATTAGAATGGATTCTCGGCAGATTTGTTTTTCCATTTTCAAGTCGGTACTTGAAAGAGAAAAAAGCCAACAATCCTGCCATGATTACCCAGATATTCTGTTCAAAAGCATCCATGCGAGGTCGTGTGAAATATGGACTCCTGGGAGAATACAGGAGCGTAAAGTACCGCATCATCAAGCGTTCATTGCAGCGTTTCTATTTCATAAACATTACTTTCCAACGTATCCAACAGATCGCTGAAAACAAAAATGAAACGAGCGTACGAGTGGAGTACATTTTCCATTTCGGACGCTGAACCTTCTCTCTCCCACCTTCGCCATCGCCGTCTCCCCCAAGCACCACCACTTCGGACGAAACCGCCTCAGCTATCGGAGCCATTGCGACTGACACCCACGCCGCCGCCGCCTTTAACGTCATCGCCCACGCTGTTACCTCCTCAACCCTCGCCCACGCCCTCGCTCCCGCTCCCGACACTTCTGCCCCCACTCCCGCCCCCCGGCACCGCTCCCCCTTTCGCCGCCGCCTCTCCCTCCGGCCCCGCTGCAGCCTTTGCCCCCACCATCACCGCCGCCAATGGCATTTCCATTGCCATCGCCCCTAACACCGTCATCGCCACCGCCACAGCCATCACCCCGCCGCCTCTACCTCCGCCCCCGCCATCACTACCGCCAGCGGCATTGCCATCGCCATCGCCCCCAGCATCGCCGCCGCCGCCGCCACCCCCGCCGATGGCGTACGTGCCAAGTGCGCAAACACCCGTCGAATATCTCCCCGCGAACCAAGTTAAGCCGTTGTCGAGGGGCGCGGCGCCGGCATTCCGAATATGAACTCCCTCGCGATCGAAGCGCAACGCCGCCCCCGCGCGAGGAGTTTTCACGGCCAATTTCGGGACGCTTATTAAACCAATCGATCGGCGCGGAGCGGAGGCGAGGAGGGCTTCCAGAGCGAATGGGCCGTGCGGGTGGAGAAGCGGAGAGGCGGGCGGGGAGATGGTGCAGATGACGCGGCGAAAAAGTGGTTGTCGGGGAATGAAGAGACGTGGTGCTGAAGAAGACGGCAGCTGACGAGGAGGAGAAGCTGCTGGTGGAGGAGGTGGTGGAGGGAGTATTGGTGGTGATGGAGGAGAAGGGGGAGGAGAAAGAGGAGGATGTGGATATAGTCGTAGCGGTCGTGGAAGTGGTGATGGTGGTAGTGATGGTGGTAGTGGTGGTGATGATGGTGGTGGTGGTGATGATGGTGGTGGTGGTGATGATTGTGAGTGTTGATAAGTGGTGGACGGCCTCATGGTGCAGATGACGCGACGGCGGAAAGGAGGCGCCTGTTAGCTAAGAGTGTACATGTTGCAGCAAAACTAATGAAGAACGAACCATAAGTATGGTCACATAAAGATAGAAAAAGAAATACCAATGAAATAATGAACGATGTTACTTTTAATGTAAAAATTATGACAGAGAAACCAAGCAGGCAACGGAGGAATAACCACGCTTTACAGAATCACCGAGCATGCGACCGAGACAAATGTGCAGCAATGAACAACAACTAAACGATGAGCCAACTAAGGGAAACACACGAGTACAGGTGAAAACATTTTCAACCAGCGGACGAGGGCAAATACACGTCGGTGTGCGGGTAGGCGGAAGCAAGCAGTAAGGGATGAACCGAGCGAGGAGAAAAAAAGAAAAAGAAAAAGGAAAAAGAAGAAAACGGCGCGCGGGAGCCGGAGCGAGAGCTGGTGACGAAGGCGCGCCCGCGGCGATTGCGACGGCAGCAAAGGGCCGCGCCGCGCCGCCATGTTTCATTCATAACGCGCCGCCCCGTGCAAATGCCACGCCAGAACGAGATTTTTATTTCCGCTCTTCTGTTCCCGCGATGCATGCCGCAGCCGCTGCCGCCGTCCTCGCTCGGCGAGTCAGTCAGGCGTCGCGACGCGCAACCTGGGAGCCGCAGCCCTCGCTCTTCTACACCTCCGCACGCGGGCGGAAGGGGGTGGGCGCAGGACAAGACCAAACGACGCGGCAGATTGAGTGGGTGGGGCTCGGCGGGCGGCGGAGGAAGGCGGCGGAAGCACCGGGGGAAGGTAGGCCGATGCGTGATGAAGGGACTGCATGCGTACGTTCGCGTTGTCGGCGAGTGACGGGTGGCAGGTAGAGGGAAGAAGAGGGCTGGGAAGAGAGGAAGGACTAACACCATCTCGTTGGAAGGGCAGAACAACTGTGGGAGAGAGTGGAAAAGGAGAGGGATGGTGAGGACATAACGAAATAATAAAAGAAGGCAGGAATTGGCGTAAAAAACGTATGCAATATCAGAATCAGACAAGATGAATTAAAGAAAAAAAAGAATGAATGTAAGTCTAAAACAAAACAAGCAATATTAAAATAAAAGGAACTAAGGAGAAAGAGGTAAAGGATGATAGATACAGAGATATTCATTGTATAAAGAAAGTAGTCTTTTTTGCTGTAGGCGCAACTTTTTTAATTGTCAGCTAAGGTGGCTACTCTTCAAAAATACGTAAGACAATAACTAAATATACAGAACTAAAATCTGTTCCAAATAATATTTTAGGGAATGGAAAAGCAAGTGGTTGAGACAGACGCGTCATGTGCGTGCGGCCGCGAGGGCGGGGGCGGGGGTGACTGAACGTGCCAGCGGAAGCGAAACGCCCGCGCCGGGGGCGGTGGCGTCTCTGACGTCGGGGGACTGAGGACGGAGGACAGAAGACGGGGGACAGGGGGCGGGGTGGACAGGCGCGCGCAGCTCGCGACAGGGGACAGGGCGCGTCCAGCCGCGACGCCGTGCCGCGCAAAGCGGAGCTGCGGGGGCGCGGCGAGGAGCAGGGTGAGGCGCGCAGGGGAGACCGCCGCGTCCCCGGAGACCGAGCACCATGCGATGTCGCCCCGCCCCGCCCAGCCCCGCTCTGCCTCGCACCGCGTAACCTCTCACCGTCCCGCCACGCCTCGCCTCTCCTTTTTGTTCCCTCCGGCTCCGCACAGCCTCAGACCGCTTCGCTCCGCCAAGCGCTGGTTTGCCACCCCCACACCGTCTTCAGCTGCTCTGTCCTCCACGCGCCTCCCCGCGCCGCTTTGTCCTCCCCGACCAACCTCACGCGGCAATGTCTTCCCCGTCCTCCTAAGTGCCGCTTTGCCTAACCTGGCCCCGCCTCGCGACGTTATTCCCTTGCACCCAGCGCCTCGACCCGCTTTGTCTCTCCAGTCTTCAATCACTTTGCCTTCTCCGCCCCGCCTCGCGTTGCTTTGCCTTTCCCGTCTCGTCTCGCACCGCTTTGCTTCCCGCGCCCCGCGCCACTTTGCCTCTCACGTCTCACGTCACTTTGCCTCCTCCGTTCCACTTCGCACAGCTTTGCCATCCCTGTAGCGCCTTGCGTCGCATTGCCTTCCCAGCCTAGCATCACTTTGTCTTTCTCGCACAGCATTGCGTCGTTTTGGCTTCCCCACTTCATCTCGCACCACTTTATTTTCCGCGCCTCGCCTCCCTTTGTCTTCCCCGCACCGCATTCCATCGCCTTACCTTTCCAGCCCTGCCTCGTGTCACTTTCCCTTCTGTGCCTTGCTTCGCACTGTTTGGCTCCTTCCCCCTCCTCGCGACACTTTGCTTTCTCCGCAGCACGTCACGCAGCTTTGCCTTCCCCATCTCGCCTCGCAACACGTTGCCTTTCTCGCCCTGCCTTGCATAGCTTTGCATCTCCCTCGTGAGTAGCGTCACTTTACGTTTCTCGCCTTGCCTGGGGTAACTTTGCTTTTCCCACCACGACCGTCTTCCCTGCCTTGCACCGCTTTGGCTTCGAAAAAATATAGTATTTATTTAATAAGATTTACTTTGACTCAATTGAAAAGAACGTTCAAGTATGATACCGACAATTCTGGGTAAGATTATTTCAAAGAGGAAACACCCCATAAGACGTATTAGCGATAACATCCATTCAGAAAAAATTGAAATCATTTGAGATACACGTTGCAGTTTTCTCAGATTTCGGAACACTATAGATCAACGTTTGAAACAGAAGTGAAGTCCTTGAAGAAGAAATCGAAAGCAAATTTTCTTCTACATTGAATCGGACATATGATACACATCACACGGAAAGCAGAATGACACTGGTGTTTCGGGGGATCGTGTTCGATTTATTGGACATTCGGAAAAAAGATGCTTCACTTCTTGCAACCCGCAGAAAAATGAGCTACTTTTCTCGCAAATGGAGTTGGAATAGGGGACATATCTCTTGCGAGAGGTATATGAACCCAGTGGGCTACGAGGGCGAAAAATCTTTCATGCCGAGCCAGCCGCTGTAAAGGATCCAGGTGGAAGTCTCACGAGAGAAATACTGCCTTTTATTACGGAATTGTTATTAATAATATTTTTGTTGATGAGAAGAAAATAATATGCCAATCCTTTCTTTCTAATCTAAGTAGGAACTCATTACTATATTTCATGAACATATCCTTCCACGTGATCCGTGCTTTTTGGCAAGACAAAATGTTTTAGTGAGGATGAAATCCTTTTTATTATTTTTCCGTCCCCAATAGGTCAAAATACAATAAGTCCCAGTACTTACTCAGCGCCGTGAGGTTGATGAACTGCACGACAGAGCATCCATCGCGCACTTCGATGTAAGTGATTTCGCACTTGTAGACAGCCTCGTCAGCCACCTGCAGTTTTTTCACTTCCAACGTTGATTGTGTGCTGTTGGCGGTGTAATGCAATTCGGCTCTGAAACAGTAAGTGACATCAATTATAACCTTCAGTTATATTAGATCTTACACTTTCTTTACATAAAAAGCACTTCTCAAGAACTACCAGATGAAGGACTGACTTTAAAAAAATGCGTGTTTTGTTCTAAGGAACTAAACTCGGGGAACTTAAAATGTTAAATATAGTGTTCACCGGGGTATTAGGAATAAAATCTTTATTCATGTTCATTAGCAGAATATAATTTCCTGAATTTCAAAACACACAGGCAATAACATTTCAAAAGCTTACACATCAAACAATTTCTAAAAGGCGCACCAGCAAACGGCAAACGGAAAGTATTTCTATCACTTTCACTACTTCACTCAAGCTTTCCCCAATAAAGTTCCTAATACTGCATTATGTTAGAGTGAAACACACTTTAAGGCGCGGTTTCATATGAAAAAGCCAAAAAAAGAACGCATCGAAAAAATTACAATCGTCAGAGGGGAAAAAACGTCGGACTTCAGCCGCGCCATCTTAAGAGTTCCTCCTTTAAAGAAGCAAAAATTGTATTCGACAGCAGAAGAAAGAAAATGGTGGCTCTTCTTCCTTTTGAGACCAATGTTCCTTTCTGAGCGGTCGAAGACGACAAAAAGACCTGACGATGGAGTCGCCAACACCGAAGTCTGCAGTGCTAAATTCTCCTGTGACTACACCAGTACGAAAGGTGCGAGAAGTAAGAATGTTTTAGGTATTCAGTACTTCACTACTTCATGATTCATCCATTAAACAGTATACATCGATAACAAAGATTTTGAATATTTCTCAAGTTTAATTTTATTTTAAATTTTTCTAAACGATTTTGATAATTATATATAACAGTTACATATAACTACTTAAAGAAAATAAAGATACGCTCAAGATTCGTATTCATTTTCCCATCGCTGGTTGCCGGCTCAATGTTGTTTTGTGAACAATCGATATTTCTTGTCGTCGATCTTCGACACTTTGCCTTTTGTTAACCTAGCATCTTGGCAGTGTTTTGGCCTTATTTTTAACGCTTGATACGCGTTTTCGTGAGAATTTATTATCGCTCATTCAGCCTCAGTGTAATCGGCTTGTTAGTTTAAAAT
Organism: Gryllus longicercus; assembly: GCA_038098605.1. Taxonomy (NCBI): domain Eukaryota; kingdom Metazoa; phylum Arthropoda; class Insecta; order Orthoptera; family Gryllidae; genus Gryllus; species Gryllus longicercus. Next base: position 79,046 of record JAZDUA010000410.1, on the reverse strand, counting down.
TTATTTCAGAATGGAATACAAGAAAAAATTAATACGGCGGTAAAACTCACAATACGTGACAGAAAAACTGTTGAAGGAAATAAAAAAATCGTTTCTAAATGATCGAAAATACTGTACGGTTAGAGCGAATATCGAGCATCAAGGATCGTAAGTGAAAAATAAGCACTATTATTTAGGCTGAGAACAACGAATTCTCTATATTTTAACACGTGCTTTTTCTAGCTATTTCTAGCTATCGACGTGGCATCATCCCGCCGATAACCGTATTTCCCGTTAATTTGCAGACATTTAGACTTTCAGACATAATACACACATGACTTGCCTAATTTCTCAATCTTACGGATATAAATGATCTATCAATAAATATTTTCGTGTTGAAGTAGAAATACATTTTTGCGATTCTTATTTGACTGGAACCTGCATGAAATTCTTGTGCATAAACAAAAATCTGTGTATGAAACACGAAAAAGTAGTGGGTGTTGCGTGTGTTTGGTTTAGTACGAAAAGTTTCAGTTCATAAATAAATAAATAAATAAATAAATTTCTCACCTCATGATTGCTAGTAAAAAATCTGTAACTAGGATTTTTCAATCACTGAATTGCAAAACATATAAAATCCATTTCTTTCATTTACAAACATTCCATGGCTTAAACAGTGAGCTTTCAGTACGGTCCCAATTTCACTTGATTGAGAAGTTTCCACAATGCGATTCGCGATAGCTAAATTGGCGACTAGCAACTAGAAGGTATACAGAAAGAAGGCCTTTGGACTGAACCGTAAAGAGATCGAAAAAGGGCTGTGATTACGGCGAGAGATGGGAGGCACGGCAATCTGCGATTGACAGAGCTGCCACGCTCTCTGAAGAAGCAAACGACTTCGCCGCGGAGTCAAAGAAACATTATCAATGGGGAACGTTCATTGCCAAGACGCAGCAGACAAAGCGGCGCCGCTTTTATTCCGAGCCACGCCCCTGAGTGCCCCCGTCCTCTCGGTCTCACTCGCCTTCCCTAATTGCCGACAACACAATACGTGTAACTGTGGCCAATTGTTTGCTAGGAATTCTCAAGGGTCTACTTTCCTTTTCCATCCTCCGAAAATCTGCGATGTCTTCTATTTACCTCTTGAAATGAAATACTGTGTAATATATTATTGAGAGTTTCCGGGCTTCACAAAACTGGTCAACTTTACGGGCTTCACATATTGGAGCATATCGATGGAGGTGTTTTTTTTTTTCCTCTTGCTGAGATTCGGCGCCAACGAACACGACACATTCGCTTGGCGAGGTTTGAATTGAATTGAATTGGCCCTATTTTACGTGGCGAGATTCGGGCCATCAGGCCCGCTCTTCCGTCTGACCACGCAAATTTCGCTACGCTCCTTTCATCAACTAGCAGAGAAAGGAGGTATTTCTTGGGCGAGAAACAGGCGATTTGAATTTAGCTCAGAGGCGTCATTTAGGCTTGAGGATCTTTTACATGCAAGTAAATCTACTAACATGGGACAGCCGGCTTTACTTCCCCTCCGAAGGAAGGCGTACGAAGGATTTTGTCACCCTAAAAATCCACGGCTTCGATCGGGTTTGAACCCGCGGTTTCTCTCTCCCCCCTTCATTACCACGCCCAGCGGACACCATCCAAGTCAAACAAACTCTTCGCTCAATATATGTGTTGGGTGTATGTGCGTAGTGCATGCGTTGTGCGTAGTGCATGCGTTGTGCGTAGTGCATGTGTTGGGTGTATGCCAAGGAAGGGGAGGGTTCAAGCATGAGGAATGAAAGATCGCGCGGGTCCTTGGGCAGTTTGTTAAGATACTGCTCGCCTGGTATCGAGACGAGAACACAAGGAGAACACAGATCAGAGTCGCCGGCCATTAGAATTTCCCTCCAGAGAGGGGTTGAATCCGACATAGGATTGCAGTGCATCAAAAATCATCCATCGCCGGGACCGGAAGACCAGGACCTCGCGGTAAGCGACTTTGTAGAAACGACGCCACAACCGGTCAGTCTTTAGAAAAAAATCAGAATTTAGGAGAGAGAATAATAAAGGAAAGTAGGAAGGTAACTTGCCGAAAATTTATTTTACAGACTCATACACTGATACACACAAGGAAAGCACTAATCTCAACAACTTGTTCAAACACTTGTTTCTAAGTATGGTCAAGACATTGATACCGAAATAAAAAAAGTCGGGGTCAAGTCAGTTATGTCACGTCTACACGGCAAGTTAAACTTGATTTTTGACCTCTCTATATATTTTACAATATCTCTGAAAGTTCAAAATTACTGGTTTAATGATGAAGGAAAGCAAATTTTGTACTGTGAATTACACGTGGGTGCTGCAGTGAAAGAGATTGAGGAAATTATCTTTGCCCGTGGGAACTCTTGTAACCATCCTTTTGTTGCTGAGAGTCCAATTCGCCTTAAAGTACAAAAACGTTTATTGGTTTTTAATTTATAGGTCTAAAAATAACTATACGAATACATGTAAAGAAATAAAACTTTGCGTTATACTAGCACTTGAGACTACCTTCACACTCACTTCGTTCTTCACTCGTTTATACGCTGCTAAATTTCTAACGAAAATGTAAAAATAATACTGAAATATAATCGTAGCAACAGAACTAATGAGTATATAAAATAGTAATTTTACATAAGATGATTTTGTTAATGATCCCAATCCATTGCTCACACAATCTGCCACACTTACGGTGCAGCCGACTCTTCAAATCTGGAACTTTTCAACCTCCATCAAATACGTGGGTGTTGCACGTGGTGTGACAAGTAACGCAAGCTCGTCACACCACCCAGAAGATAACTAGACAAAGACCTCAGTGACTAGTCGCTGAAAAAACTCCATTTAAGTTGATTCAGGTCCGTTAAAGATAAACTGAATTGAGACTAGATTGATTCCCTGTGAGGTACAGAAGTTAAATGGCTTCGACCTTCAGTCGCCCAGTCGCAGTGTGGTTCAGTTCTTCTTTCTTTGATCACATCTGTTTTCATTTTCTTTTTTCTACTGAAATTATCTATAGCGTGCTATAGCATTCTGAATATTTTTTCTAGTCGAATAACGTTAAATTTCGATACGCGAATCATGAAAGTTTTGAATCGTTTTTTGTTGATAAAACCTATCTCGGATTCTTTTCGAGTGTACATTGCCATCTGTTTCCAAATGCTATAAGATTCAATACCCACGTTAAGATCACTGCACTGCACACTAAAGTTCATGTACTTCAAGGGAAAATCACAAAATATGAAAACCTTAGATACCGGCTTATTTCATTAACCCGCAAATAAATTTTAAACGGCTGCGAGAACTTGTGCCAGAGGGGAAGACGCTCACAGGATGGTGAAGCAGAAAGGGGGTAGGGGGTGGCGCAACGGTACCAATCGCTGTGAAAGGTCGTGGCCTCGCGACAGCTGGCCCGGACGGGTGGGTCGTCGACAAGAACTGCTTCTAAGGAATTTCGAAGGGCTCGCCTCTGGCAGAAAATAAATTCTTTGAGTATACGACGACGACTTCTACGGAGATGATTCCGTCGAAGTCGTCTCAACGGGCGTTCTACAGCAAGTACGAAAGTACAAAACAACTTGATGTATCGAAATTGACTTTCAAGAGGTTTTCGACGTAATTATTGGACTTCTCTCCTCTTATGTCGATATGTCTCGAGGCAGCTTTTAAAAGAAGCGCAACTAATCACTCGATGTTCTACGATAGATACATGACATAAACAATTTATCAGGTTTGCAGAAGACATTTCTTTTGATATATTTACAAACAGTATTATGTAACCTATATTCGTAGGTAAACTTAATAATTCTTAATGTTGTTATAATGTAATAATAATTTTAAAATTGATTTTTTTAAATATCGGGCGTTGTGTCTTCGTTTCTACATCCTACAAACGGCTGCTTGTGACACTTCTATTCTTCGCTGTTGTACTTAACAACTATGAGAGAGTTGGGAGGTCCTATCTGTTTAGAAACAGTCGCCTAAGGGCAAAACTGTTACAGAAGGGTACAAATGACCAATATTTTACTCATTAAACCACTATTTCCTCTGCTCTACATCCCCGTAATACACTCACTCCTTTTCCACGAGCCCCAATTTATAAAACAGCGGTAGATTTTCGTTAATCTGTACGAGCAATGAGCGACCGACCTCGTTAAAAGCTTTTTGAAGTTCGGTTTTAATTGTCATTGTTTCGTAGCGCGAGCACAACCAAGGGCCAACCACGGCGACCGAAAGCTCGCACACAACAGCGCTACATTTTGGAACCCTTCCAGTTCGAACTAACTAGTGGCGCGGTGGAGAGCCGGCAGGCGAAGAGGTAACGAACTGCCGGGGAGGACAGCGAGACAGATAACTGGTAACAGGGAACAGCGACAACAACAAAAGATAAAGTCTGTTGGGTGCAGACTAAAGGCAAATGAAGAGAAAAATAAATGAGGAGCACACAGCATTCAAAATGTCTATTCGAAAAAAAGGAAAACCAAAAGAGAGTATTGTATAATAATAATAATAATAATAATAATAATAATAATAATAATAATAATAATAATAATAATAATAATAATAATAATAATAATAATAATACAGGAGTGAGATAATAGTTCATGATCAATATTTTTCTCTATTAAAAAAAAATAAAAGAAACCTACTTGAATACGAGTTATTAATTTAAAACCTATGTACTTTCAACGTAACCAATCAGCGATTTGAACTCGAAATTATTCTATGGTTAGACAGCATAATTATGTCTATAAAAATTAAGTGAGAATTTGAATAAAAAAAGCTATTTTAAATTCGTTATCTTGCAAAAATGTTCTTCAAACACATTCTTAGTAAATATTTTGCTTTAAAAGACACGTACAGATTGATGCATTTAGAAGATTTTATGGATTTTAATTTGTGCGAAGAGGATGACCGTGTTTAATTTCTACATTTGAAAGGAAAGAAAGAAAATTAAAATCATCTCTGAGACAGCTCACAAAACTTAAAAACAAGCTCTATTCACAAAGTATTGCGCTGTACTTTTCATTAAGAAATGTCAACATTGGGTTACCATTTTCAGTTCAGAGAGAGATTGGGCTATCTGGACGACTGTCTGGGCTTTTATCCTTTCCAGTCTCTCTCCCTCGCACCCTACATTCTATGAGGCTCCGATGCAATTACCCCAGAGGCTGTTCCTAGGCGTGAGCGGCGAATTTAATTCCCGAAAGGAGAGTCCTTAGGGACGTACTTACCCACCGTTTCTCTCCCTACTCTTCTCTCTTTCGCTTCGGCACAGGCTCCAAACTTCTGAGCCGCTTTCTGCGCACCTGTATCGATAATTCAATTCGCGCTCGACCTACTTATTTTTTTGCTTCAAACTCTATGCTCTAGTTGCCCCGTCGAAGAACTATTTTAGGTTTCAGAAAGTTAGCGTGTGCAACGAGTTAGCGGGGAAGGATTCCGAGTTCGCTAATAGGATCTACTGGACAGAGAAGACAAAAAAGAATCGAGAGAGACAGAATAAAGGGAGAGAGGGCGGGGGTGAATGAGATAGAAAGAGAGAGTACAGAGAAAACGAAATGGAATGGAATGCAGAAGCAACTATTTCTTTGGTGGTGTTTGGATCGATCGTATTCAATTACACAGTGTGAAGGCTAGAACATGCTTTTTTCACTTTCTGTATCTGTTGCACTGTCGCAAATCTATGTAGATTCGCCATAAAAATTATTATTTATTGTTATTATTTCACTGCTAGGAGTGATGCAAGTCTTCGAAGGTACAAAATGATTACTAACACTATATTTAAAAAAACAACTGAAAATTCCATCTCTCTGAACACTTCATAATATGGTGAACACCGTAATGCAAATAATAATAATAATAATAATAATAATAATAATAATAATAATAATAATAGTATAGTAATAATTTATATCATTATTAATGTCTGTTGGTTCAAGTCAGTGAAAGACTTATTAAATTACAAGACCTTTGGTTGACTAGAAAGCTCAAATTCCTTTCTTAACTAAAACTCTTAGTGTTTTAAAAATATAAAGTATCATTTTAAATGAACAAAAATTTTACAAGCTTTATTTTCATTAAAATCGAAGAGCCCAGTTCACCTAGAGAATGGTACATCTACAGGTGATATAATGCATTCAAAAACTTTTAGGAGTCCGAACGAGGGAGGTAGAATCGAAGACAAACAATACACATCGTTCTTGCATAAAAATATTAGAGGGGTGTTTTGTTCATCGGCTAATATTGTAAAACCATGATCGTTAACCTTGTACTTTCTAATTTGCATAACCAGACATAATAGTTGTTAATTTTATAAACTACGCTGCCAGAAGATCAGCTAATAATAACCAGCAACATACTTGCATTTAGAGATTCAGGTAAAAGCTGTCAGTAACAGAGTAGAAAGACGGACGCTAACTAAGAAACTAAATAACGGGAAATAAATAACAACACTTTGAAAAATCTAAGAGGTTTAATTCACTATCGTTAAGTGCATAGTGTTTGAAATAGAGCTCATTCAATGTCATATTAATGCTTCATAACCCCGAAAGGCAATAGTTTAACAGTTGCACAAGCACCATCGTAATCTCTCCGCGTATGTCTTGTATGTACTGTGATGTAGTATATAGAGCGATTTAGCATACATGAGTACATTACCATGATCACTCCCCAGACACATTCTCGATGGCTCTCAGTACATCACTGAGCTGTACTGTAAGCAGGCCGTCTTGAGATGCTCTCGAGGTCATTAGCATGGATTGGAAGCAATTCCCATGGGTCCTTGTGCCACTCCCCAGACACGGTTAACTACGGGCAGCGACACATTCCCTCCTACCCTATGGGAGCCATCTGTATTCTACGGAGAAGTATTGTACTTGAAGTATTGTACTTGAAGTATTTCTATAAATATGAGTATGTCAACTTTTCAGAATTTCTGGAATCCTAAAAATATCGTTTAAGTATAAATTTTAAAATTTTAATGTCTCATTCCGTTGACACTACACATTAGAAGATGATATCAGAGGGTCCTGGGGTTTCATGGATGAGTTAAATCATAAGCGTTTATTTTATTTAAAATTAATGTGCAAATTATCCACAGATATAATGTGGACACTAATGAGTAAATACACATATTTATTTCACACAAGAATATATTAAATATTATTCAGATATTATTCTTAATGTATTAGTAGAAAAACAAGTGATTAAATTTGTACCTATAACATATAAATCTAAACCCACATATTCAGGTACGTTTATATCTTATGTTGTGTTCCCGATGAACTGGATATTACTGTGTAAAGTCTACACCCAGGAAACTGGGTTCGTAAGCCAACGTGAGTTCTGCATGTCCAAGTACTTCAGTTCTCATTAATGTGAATTCGTGTCCGAAATAGTACGGAGACTTTAATGATGAAACTTCGACGTGAGATGAGGCACGGTGAGTGCGTTGTAAAGTAGATTTCTCAAGGGACAACAACAAACACGTAGTAAGCCCACATCCATATCGTAGTTTAATGTTTATAACGTTTCGGGTGGAAACAGAGGCAGTAAACGTAAATGTACTTTAAATTATGGGAAGTACCATTTGTCCCAGATTCTATAAATTAAGTTACCCCGTTGATGTACAACATTCTGAAACTAAAAAAAACTCATACGAGAGAAAGAAAAACAGCTTCATAATAATAGTATTATGCACATGAAAAGATATTTCCGAAAATAACTGTTAATGATTCAAAGTAATATAGGATGGTCTTCCATCTTGCAACGATGGGGAAGAGAAATAGGAATGTTGAGAGCCATATGACACAAAAACTCTGTCTACAATTCTTGACCTTGTATTGAAATTATGAATACAAGATTCCTGCGTAATCATCCGATTTCATGTTTTGTTGTTAATATATTCTGATATATTACGGCACTTAAATATGAAGTCAAAAATATGTAATTTGTAGTCAGTTAATATTTTCTGTTATTTATCATAATTAACCTTAAGTATGAATACAAGGCTTCGGCAGTGCATCAGTATCGTTTCGTTTTCATTTCTCTCTCCACAGAAGTCCCAATTTCCACTAAAACTACCTCTCCGGAACAATGCTGCTACGAAATCCTGTCACGAGTCAGCAGGCTCGAATAGAGAGATTCGCTTTGTGTTCGGTTCCACGTACACGAGAATGAAGTACGTTGCGAGAAATATCATTGGCGCGGAAGGGAGTGGGCGTTGGAATGCCTATTGCGACCAGATCAACCTTCGAACCCGCTCGCGCCTCAAAGGCCCTTGTTCTCCAAAGTGCTCCTGCGAACGACTCCTCCCACCCCCTTTCGCCCACGCATCACCTGTCGATTAAGAGGCGATGCTCCCCCCCCCCCCGTCTTGTCCGCGCTCCTCACGCCACCTGCCCGTCGCCTCATCCATACCTGGCTAATTGCGCGCGTAACAAGTAATTAATGAGATAATGAAGGCAACATTAGCGAGCCTGAATAGGTAATGCGAACCGACATCGACACGCCAGCCAGCGGGCCATTACACGCAGTATTACACATGCTTTTGTTCCCGCGGATGTGCACTATTTATTTTAGCGTGATGAGCTCTGTGATCACAACACTATTAACACAACAGATGAAATTACTATGAAACCTGCACCCCGCTTCGGCGAGGGGCCAAAGTGCAATGAACCGAACTCAACGCCTCGTAATGGCATTCGCTCGCGCCGGATTCATAAGGGGAAATTAGTCATACCGGTTGCTCCGACGTCACTCTTCCAAGTGCATTCAAACACTCTGTCGGTGCTTCTGCCCTCCAGTGGAGCGCTTTCCAGAAAAAAAAAACATGGGGGAGGGGGGCACTGAGCCAGGCGGTTACCCGCAGCCCCGCCACACCCTACCCCGCTCGTCGAGGTTCATTATGCCCGGGCCGTCCGGAACTACGGTGGGCTATTATGACGGAACTTGCTCTGTTCCGCAAATCCCGGGCCATTCGCTAACGAGGACGTACAGATATTGCGCGTCGAGCGATCAGATGAGCGCGGTGCGGCGCTGCGCGGGCGCTGCGGCGGCGACAACGCAACGCGCGGAGGCGGCGGGAGGCAGAGCGTACGCGGCGAGCGGGGGAGACGGACGTGGATGGCCGCGAAATGGAGAAAATAGGCTGCGGTCGAGTAGGCGTGGCACGTGGACCGGGGAGAGCGCGGGTGATGGGTACGGCGGTGAGGCGAGGTGGACGCGGGCGCACCGAGGGAGGTGGGGAAATTTGCAACGGGGCGATGAGAAACCCGTTCGGGTGATGTTTGAGGGGATGAGAACCAGAAACCGCCCCGCTGCGGTGAAGGCTTTCGCCGGATTACCGTTGATTTGAAACGTAACGGAAATCACTTTGTTGTGTATTTTCACGCAATTAATCCAGGGACGCGCTTCCCCGTGCCACAGAGAGTTGTCGCTTGACGAACGGGCTGATCCGGGAAATAAATGGAAATCCGCCCCAGTCGTGTGACTTCGTCGTTTGCTAACGGGGCTTTCACGAGACAATGAACTGAATGTTTGGGTCGTGAAAAGGAAACATTTACGACTGACACGGGTAGACAGAGTCCATTTGAATCTTTTAAAGTGATCGTATAAAATCCTTACAACAATATTAGTGACTATGAAAATATCCGTAATGACACAAAAACTGCTTTTTAACTGTGAATGCGCGTTTCCCCTGTAAAATTCAATATATTTTTGTAGAAACCATTCATTAGCATTGCAGTGATTCAGCCGACTCAATGAGTACTACATTAAAGGTCATGAATACATTTTCAAGGTGCGTTTTTAATCTGATAATGGCGCTTTCTCAGGGGAGGGAAGGAAAAGTCGTTCTCTTATATTTCTTCTTCTAAATGTAATTACCCAAAAGTATTTATTTTAATTGGTAATTAATTGGAGAGAAAATGTTTGTTAGTCGATAGATATGAGGAAATTTATTTTCAATGAGTTTTAAACGCACGGAAAATCGATTTGAAATTTCTCTAAAGAGGAACTAAGTGCTTCCTCCTCTCATGTATAAAATGGTCATCTCAGAGCCCATATGCGACCAGAAGATAAAAAAGTTTTTAATGGAGCTGCAAAGATTTCCTCTCTTGTATTGCCATCTATAGGCGTCTCTTTCAACTAGATCGACACGAGAGCCCACGTGAACGAAAAAATTAAACCAATAGATATTTCCCTCTTATCCCATCACAAGGCGTGTTACATAATACTTTTAATCATCTCTACTAATCCTACTTTTACGCCCCATCTGTTGTTATCCATTTTGTAGATATTTGAGCAACGCCATCACTCTAGGAACACGCATATTTCCCGTATGCCCCGTGAGGTGCTTCGGAACTGAGGTGTGGACTATCTGAGGAGAGAGGGCGAGGTCAGGACGCGGACAGACCAGCGTTCCTTGTTCCCACCTTCGGCTGCCCATTCTACCCTCCCCGTCTCGCCACCCGCCGCAGCCTTCGCCCAATTAATTAAGGGGCGGCAACCCGCAAACTGAGTCAGGAGCTCGTTTTGAGCGCGAAATCCCATTACTGGCAGTAATTGGAATTAGGTCTTATTCTACGCCGTGCGAGGCTTAACCGCTGCCAGTCTTCTCAAGGCGGCGATGGCGGCGGAGGTGGTGGTGGTAGTGGTGAAGGAATTGACGGGCGGAGAAGGCACTTTACGAGGAATACACTGTCGAGCGCATTGCTGTATTAACACTATTTTCGGTCTGCGACTGTCTGATGTCTAACCGATCGTCGATCAAACGAAAGTAACGTGGTCAAGAAAATCGTTGATCCAAATACATTGTCAATAAAACAAAATAGTTTTGTCACATCTTCACTTCACAAAAAGGTTCACAAAACTCTGCTATGTAATGTTTCCATTTAATGCAAACTGTACATGGTGTGGACATAGTGAATAGTACTGCAACGTCAGTGCAACATTTGTTTGTTAAGATTAAATGGACAAATGTCATTTGTCCGTTTTTCAATTTAAAAACTGTTAATTTTAAAAACTACTTGCATAAATTATACAGGTCAATGAAATTTTTTTGTATTGATTCGACTTTTATTCAATCTGAATAGTTTTCTTGCTATTTACGATATTCAAATAAAAAAATAAGAACTGTATGCGTTGAACTATTACTGCTGGATCAGCTTATAAATTCTGTATTCACTGACCCAGCTCTTGCCGAACAAGAAGACACTGAAATATTTTCTTCGAGCGGAAATAAAATAAAATCACGTGCTCAGCGAACAGAAGATGGGATATGTTCGGGAATATTAGTAAATATTTCAATCGAAAACAACATGAATATTGGAAGTTTTTACACAATTAGAGCATCTGCTCATCATACGTAATCTCAACTTCGAAATTCGAGAAATTCAGAAGTAGCGATAAAGAATGTTACAACTATCATCATAACAGGAGGTTACCAGGAACTCTTATGTACTCAAAGCTTGGACCTTCCTGATAGGCGGACGTCCTCGGCAATGGCTCTCAGACCGGTTTCCACCGAATTATGGAAACCATCGATACAAACTCGACGCCACTCCGATCGACAAGCTTCGCCTACTCACTCCTCAAGCTACTCTCGCCAACGCGGCAGTTTAGTTCGGGAGGGAATCACCCGACCGCATCCCGTAGTCAGTTTTCCTTCACCCTCACTTCCCAGCTAATCCCCATTCAGTCTTCGTTACCTGGGAAGGCACAGTATGACTGCATCTGGTTTCATTAATACGGTGATTCCGAAGGAGTAAAATAATTAAGTTTCAATTCATAAGTATCGAAAATAGTAATGTTTAGAGATGCCAGTCGAGAGACAATGTCGAACGCGTATATAGGGAATTGTGTACGTAAAGTCAGTGGGGTAAGAGATGGCTTGTGATAAGATGTTTCAACTTTTTAAGAAATAAAAGATGTCATCTCCGTCAACATAGTACAAGTACTTTTATTAAGAGAGCCGGCTTTCGACTCTCCCGACTTTTGCCAGCGAGACTGAAGACGGCAAAGCCGTCGAAAGCCGGCTCTCTTAATAAACATATTATGTTGACGGAGATAATAACTTTTATTTCATGTGATGACGTCAACAATACCTCATCAGAATTCCCAAGTTTCAACTTTTGTTTCCAGAAACTTAAGTGTGGTTTTCAACGTCGCGAGAACTCTAAAGGAATTTTTCCTGAAAACAGAAGTGGATCTATTATAACCGAACAATATAATATTAAGCAGACCACGGTAAACGTAGATATCAATCCTTACACTAAGGAAGAAAACGGAACGGGATGCAGTCGGGGTACACCGTTTTGGGGAGGTAGGGAAACAGCTTATCAAATGATACCCGTGGAATGCTGTCGGTATTCGCCCAACCGGGTACCGCGCCCGGCGGCCCGGAGCTCAACTGACACGGCCCGCAACAAAACCTAGGTCCGACGCGGGAAGCGACACTTTTATTTACATTCATCCTAATGAATTTACATTCATCCATTAGTGTTCCTTACAATCCCCTGTAACGGACCACGTGTTTCTCTTCGACCTTGAATCTCCCTTGCCTGGCCGTTCACCGTGCTCGCGAGACCGCCGCACATTCCATTTAGTTCAAGCTCGCGCGCGAAATTTTTCACGGAAATTTTTTAATTGCGTAAGAGCGCGTACAATTAGATGCAACGCTTAACAAAAGAACCGCCGATAATTAGAGTTTTATCGTCGTGACACAAACGTTTGCTGTCAAATCCTTTACGATGGTAGGAAAGGAGGCATCTTCAGTGTGCAATTAAATACTCGACTCGTAAATTGGAATCAATCCCGCATGCCAGTTGCAGGACAATCAACCCTGTGTCTCAATTACTGAAAAGGGAGAAAACAGCTAATCGAGAACTCTTCTCTGAACATTTTGTGCTCACCGAATACTTTCGTTAACGAGAAAAGGTATCGATACAACGAATACTTGAAACGGTAATAATTAGTCCGTAATTGAACTTGCATTTTCCGGTTCTAAGGCCAATTCAGATAAATTCGCGTGAATGACCTTCCATTTACAATTTGAATGCCTTGAATGTTGAATGTAAATAATTATTATACTTATAAATTTGTTGAAAAAAAAACAGCTTCAAAAATAGCAGAGAATGGAAATTGCTAATTATTATTTCTGAAAAATATTCTTATTTTCTGAAAAATATTCCTTTGAAAGTTTCGAGATGACTTGCGAATACCATGAATATTTAAAAAAAATAATTTAATATAAATACATGCATTGAGTATGTCTGAAACAAAGAGAGATTTTTGGTTCAAAGAAACATCCATATTGTAACAATACGCGATCCCGGGGATAGAATACTTCGATGAAACAGCAATCTGCAGCCGCGTGTCAGATGATAGAACAAGCACAAACCATAGAGGAAATACTAGTTATTTGAATTCGACTTGGTGAAAAGAAAACACAAACCTTCTACAACCGCAGGCGGCTCTGGCGGCATGAAGAAAGGCAGATCGATGATTTGGACGTGCTGGGAACTTTTCTTTCTAGACTGCAGAGCTTATGAAATATTTGAATGGAAACTCACTCCCTATTACCTGCAATTACTAGGACAGTATGCAGCGCGTCTTCCAGGAAAACAATTAGCGTTGTCGAAGCTAATTTGTACGAATTGTATTGGTAGAAGCTAATTTCCCACTGCGAGGTAAGAGCAAAATTCAGTGAATGAGCTCGCGATTACCCGATACGGAACGGAGAGCCGATGAATGCGGGAGGGCGGTTTTGAACCCGTAGGCGTATCAATGAACATTCACTCGAATTTACGCAATAATAGTGGGTACTCGGAAAACTTCTCGAAACTTCGGCCAAAAAGTTAGCTGCGTCATTTTCTTTTCTGGCTAATACTCAGAAAGTGTCTTTTTTTTCGGAAAAGAACTTTGCTAAAGCGTTTTCGAAAATATTGTAATGAAGATATTTATCACTAATAGACACTCACTCGTATGCCCCCTGTTCGAAAAATCTTCCGCGAAACTTGACAAAAACGATTCTCTTGTGGGGATTTCTCATATAAATTGGCTTGTTAGTTTTTTGTAAAATTGATTTTGTAACGAAAAGCAATGAGCCAGTCAGCGCTAGAGTTCTGCCAGCGTCTCCCTGTCGGATGGCAATGATACGAACTTGAAAATTACGTGTCTTGCAAAATTTGCAATTATGGAGAATCAGCCAGATGAGCTTTGTCCGAGTGGCTTTTGCATGGGAGCTAAACCTCCGACCGCTGCAGTTTCCTCTGTCAACCGCCTGAGGAAGGGACATCCCCCTCCTAGAAAAGCAAAGGAAAGGATTTCTACTCTGAATTCAACGGCAGTCGTGTTAAAATATAAACATTTTGTTCAAGACCGTTCACACTAAAAAACTTCGGGCAAAAAGCAAGAAAAACGAAAAGTAAAAATTGTAACTACTCCGATTATAATGAGAATAACAACGTTGAAAACGTTGACAGTTAAGGGCCAATAGGAAAAGAGGAGAAACAAGTGGGTGAGAAATCTCAAACAGGCAAGTCGAAACCAAAAGACAAAAAGGAGAAGAAAAAGGAAAACGAAATGCTACGAAAGATGTTGGTAAAGGAAATTAGAATTCAAAGGGGGAAAGAGAGAGGATGAGGCAAATGAAAAGCAAAAACAAATAAAGAAGGAAAGGGAGGAAGAGGGAAAGGAGGGGAAAGGGAAATGAAAGAAGAAAGGAAGGAAGAGAGGAAGGAAGGAAGGAAAAGAGGAAGGAAGGAAGAGAGAAAGGAAGGGAATGGGAAACGAAAGAAGAAAGGAAGGATGGAAAAGAGAAAGGAAGAGTGAAAGGATGGAATGAAAGAAGAGAGTAAAGAAGCAAGTATGAAAGGCAGGGAGGAAGGAAGCAAGGAAGCGATCAATAACGTAGGAGGCGGGAGCAGAGCGGAGCGTCGTGGGCAGGACAGACGTCGCTCTCCAGTATCGCCGCGCCGCCCTCGTCTGCCTTCCCGCTCTAATCAGGTACACGGCAACGCTGATTAGAGCGTAATTGATCGTGTTGGGCTCCGTGGGCCGCCGCCAACCCCACCGCCGCCGCAGCCAGCACGCGTTCGAAAGCCGCGCGTCGCGTGTCACGTGTCACATGGTATGTGACCGGCCAGCGCGTGACATTCGACCCGCACGTCTCGCCATACGCGACCACTGGTAGCCGGACTTCTCCACGCTCACCGCGACTCAAATGACTAAATCGGGGATTCCCAACTTTTTTCTTACATCGACCCCTCTGAAAAGGATTGTTTGCCTAAATATTTTTCTCTGTAACATACAGCTACGTTATCTTAACACTAGGAATTTATTATTGATGATTTAAGATAACAATGCTGTGCATTATATTTTCGTAAATAACTCGATTTCCAATAATCGGAGTCGCTCGCGGTGTAGAATTTTTGTAAAATTGTACATTTGCAAAATAATAAGTATTTGTAAATTATTTGTATAAAACCATATACAAATACAACTGAAATTCACGTTCAGATGAAAACTTCAATTGCTTTATTAGTGAGATAATAATATTCTTTGGCTTTCGTAAATGTATTTAAAACGGGGTATGTTACGATCTACAATTTACACAGATATGAAGCGTTGTTTTGTCGGAAGTGTTTATTTTTCCAGAAAGCGTTCTCGATCGCATTGCCGCCATCTTCAGTGCTATTATGAGGCTGCTGGAAGCCCCGGATCAGACCAAACAGCTGAAAAAACAAATACTGACGACAAAACAATGCCTCATATCTATTTATATAATGATGCCATTGTCGTACACCACATCATTTCCTACCAATTAACACTTTATGGTAAATATCAACATACCATCATCATTAATCGACATGAACATCTATGATGAAGTTGTAACAACAGAACTTTACGCAATGCACAAATGATTTTATTTTATTAAGAATTAATAAAATTCCAGGCAGCTAGCCTAGAATTCTGCTCCATCTCGTTACTGAAATTGTTTCGATCGGTACTTGGGAATACAAAATATGAATATAAACATGGTCTTCGAGAAGTAATGCATATTTTTCCATTACTAACTTCATTTGATAAAAAAATGAGACAATAATAAGATTTGTCTATTTCCTTCTCAAATCACTTGGCAGTGACACACAACTCAATACATTTTTGTCACTCTCCCTAGTTATTTCTTCAAATATCTAAGGATAACATAGGTTTTTTCTTCAAGTTTCATCGTCCTTTCTATTATGTGACTCATTCCTCAAAAGAAAACCATATTCACTTCCTGATGTTTCGTTCTCTCTCGTCTTGCAAAACCAAAATGCGCCAAACGCCTCAATACCAGCTTCGCACAGAACGAATGTCCGCTGAAATTAAAGTAAGAGATAAAGCAGTAAGCGGCAAAGCGAAGTTGGAGATCTAATGCCGTCTCCTGACATCATTAAACTTTTTAACTCTTCTTCGTAAAACGAAATACGTCCCAGAGTGTATTCAATTCAAAAGAAGCGTTTTATACGTTCAATTAAAAACGCAAAAATGAGCTTTTGTTTGGACGAATGCGGCATTAAATGAGGTTTTATTTTGTACCAGAAAAGCAAATACGAAGTTGGGAAAGCAGTGGGACCAACGCGAGCTAATCACATTTTCTCCGTAAACTAATCTCTTCGTTGAGCGAAAACAAACACATTCGTACGAGATATATAAACATCAGGGAAATTGGGACGGCATTGCTTTTCAAACCATATTATTCTCTCTTCTGAAAATAAATGCCTTAAAACAATGCTAGTAGGGAAATAAACTACAGCGATTAATACATTCCCGCTCATTTTATTACAGAAATAAATTTATCAAGAAGTAAAGTACAAACAATCACAACTCGATTTCATAAAACAATGCATTTTGTAAATGAGTATAGCGTCGTAAAATGATGCGAAATGTAATAAAAGAACGTGTCTGCGAATCGTGATTGTTCGATATGAAATTCATCAAACTACAATTCTCCGCTGACGAATGAATGCAACTACAATGGAGATAAATAAAAAGACCTGTTTTTTTCTAGCAGAAACTTCCTAAAAGGCAGAGAAAACTCCTCTATCTTCACCCGCGTTTCTTAATTTCCTCACCCTCAAGCAAAACACAAGCTTCGGAGCAGCCTGGAAAGAAACCTAAAGCAACCAAGGAGCCACAGAGACAACAGACAAATCTGTTTCATCTCGCGCTCTTGAAAAACCTCATCAATCCGCGGGGGCGGCCCCGGTCGCAGAGAATAATTGCGCGAAATATGCAATTATGCTGAGAGCGCATGCGTGCGGGCAATTTAACCCAGTTTCATTTCATTTCCTCGGCGGCCGGGCGACCGAACCGCCGCCAGTTCCGTGTCGGAGCGAGCGCTGCGGCGCGTCGGGTCAAACAAACGTCGGCCGCCGGCCGTAATTAATAAACGAATTAAAAAAATTGGCTTTTTACCCCGCAAAGAGGAAGCCGCCGCCGGGATGTGTTGAACCGCCCGCCACGCCTGAGGTGGAGGCAGCATGTGTGGGTGGCATTGGGACAAGAAGCTTTTTGGCAACATACAGAGAAAGTGAATGGATACTGGAACTAGAGAATTTGTGTTATTATCATCATCATCATTATCATCCAATGCTACATCGTTAGCTTTAGCTCGATGTAGAGTGTTTACTCACACGAGCGACCGATTCTGAGAACTGGAGTGCTTTCGTAACGAGCTGTTTGTACTGTAGAATTTTCTGCTGTAACGGAGGATATTAGACAAGCCACACGATCATAAAAAATTGCATGCGCAATTACTGCATGTACTACTGTGCAGACAAAATAATCTCAAAAACAGATTTACCACTGCCCTAGAACATTCTACGTCACTG
This sequence comes from Gryllus longicercus, assembly GCA_038098605.1. Taxonomy (NCBI): domain Eukaryota; kingdom Metazoa; phylum Arthropoda; class Insecta; order Orthoptera; family Gryllidae; genus Gryllus; species Gryllus longicercus. Next base: position 61,152 of record JAZDUA010000410.1, on the reverse strand, counting down.
ATACAATTCGATCTCACAAAAGCACGTTCCAAATTAAAGTAGGATTTACAGGATTGTCACAATTTATTATCATATTTAATCACATTCAGGTACAATCACAACGAATATAAAGTATGCAAACATTACTTTTATCGGTTTTTGGACACTGAGCTTTCTAAATGTTTGAAGTAATTCTATAGGTCTATTGAAATGATATGTGAGGGGGCAAATTAATTTGATTCCAACCAGTTTTAGATCTTGAACTTTGTCTATAGGTTATTTTTCGTATTTCAAGAATATATGATTCTAGACACTGAATCTTCATTGTATTTTAATACACTGCCATCGATATTACCTACAACACAAAACTACTAATCACAATACAAGAGAACTTTTCCGGGCTGGAAGGCGGGAAGGACGATGGCCGTAGCGGGAGCAAAAGCGAGATTGAAGTGGAGACAGAAGTAGGCGCGGAGCAAGATAGGGGCGATTATGGGATGGGGATGTGTTGAAGTAGGAACGAAGCGACGGTAACGAGAACGGGGATGAGAGCGGGGCGGGGATAGGTTGTGGAGGGATCGGGAATGGCACGGCGTGCGAGCGGAGTCGGGGGCAGCACGGTGACGAGGGCAATGAAAGTAGCCGGAGAGATGTCCGTGACAGGGAGGATTGAAGTTAGCAACGGGATGGGGCGGTGATGGTGTTGGAACCCAGACGGAGATATCGACAGAGATGGGCAAGGGGATTAGTGAGAGATAGAGATGGAGACTAGGACAGACGGGCTTGCGAGAAAACGAATGGTTTGGTGAGGCACCACCGGCGGCGGGCATTTCGAAGCAGAGCTGACTGCAACCCATTCCGGATTGAAATAATTATATGCGTCGTCATTGCCAACAATATTATTTATTAAAAGAGCAGTTTTCGATGGCTTAGCCATCATCATCAGTTTTCTGCTGTATGGAAGCCACAAAAACGACTCCCTGCAATGGCTTCCATACAGCAGAAAACTGATGATGATGGCTAAGCCATCGAAAGCTGCTCTTTTAATAAATAATAGTTGGCAATGACGACGCATATAATTATTTCATTAGAAATGCCAACGATAACTCACCACAACACCTCCATTCCGGTTTGTTGCTCTGCGCAGGCTGAACAAACGCCCGTCCTGACATACGGAAAAATGGGCGAAATCTCTCGGGCGAAAAACACATAACTAAAAACTGCGACACAGTACTCCGTTCCCCCAAAGAGCCTTCCGTCATTTCACTGTAAAGTGTCACATCTACTAAAAGAAATCACTGAAAAGAAAAAAAATATAAATTCTGAAAGTAAGCAAACCGGAAGTACATGGGAAACATGTCTTACCGTATTTGTTTGGAGGGGGGATAAAAACATATAGAAAAATAATTTTCTGCGGTCTTCAACACATAACGAAATAAGAGAAAATGGTTATTTAAGATTAATTATTTCTAGAAGCAAAATTCATGAAGGCACACTTAATGCACACTGGTATAAGTTTAAGAACAAGAGCTATGAACACTATTTCACATTCTCACACACATTTACTTTTTACAAACTTACATTTCCATTTTTCTTTCTGGGAAAAGTAAACATTTTTTGAGCTATACTGTGGTAAGCAGTTGTCCTTTATCTCAGACGAACAAAAAATAGCGATTTTTCGGTGGCAGTGCACCCTAAGATGTATACGAATTTATCTAATAAATAAGTCGAGATTACCTCGTAATAGATGTAGGCAATCAAGAAACACAAGGGAGAGGGAGACGAAGGAAATCCTCGGGAGGGGCTTGTCATTTCCTCCTGCCGCAGGCACTGAATAAATGAATTTAGTAATTTCTCCCTCCAGAATCGATTTGTTTGTTTTTTTTTCGCGTGTTGAGCGCGGCAGCTAAAGGGGATGAAGCCGGAGATGAATGATGACAATTTCAGAAAGGGGTTCTACTCGGGAAGGTGCTCGACGGGCTCAGTTAAGCACGCGAAAAATAATCATTCAAAGTTCACATCACATAACCTTTCCAAATTAATCTCATACTCCTAAAGTATTTTCGTTTTAATGTCACAATACTCGAAAATATTTGAATGAAAATTTCGAACTTTTAAGTAATAGTTAGACTTAAGCGGTAATCAACAGGATTTTGCATCGTAAGATATTGTAAATCGATACTATAAAACAATCTGTTTCTTCACAAGATCTTGTTTTATTTTTTACGCTTGTAAGGATTTCAGAGGAAATCAGTATCCATTCGTAAATAAGAATTAAACTCAAGACAAATTTAATAAATTGTTAAATATTTTAAATTCATGAATTCCAATTCATTATTGATTCATTATTTTTTATCTTCAGAGCTAATACGACAATAAGTGTAGTGAATCAATACCAAATAACTTATTACCGGAATTTAAAACAATCGGCTTAGATTATTCCATTTTTTCCATACAAAAAGTTATCAGAGAAATCAAAACAAAATATATCACGGATCTATCGTGGAGACTTGTACAATAAAAAGACATGTGTATTAACAATTCGTAATTGTTTCAAGCAAACACTTTTTCACGTCTTTCATCTTGATGGAAAGAGAAAAAAAAATTTGCAAGGTCTGTCACGGCAGTTTTTACATAGTAGATACCCACCTTCGACACTACTTCAATTTTCGTTTTAGTATTGAACGTGATATCAGTTAGCACGCTACCCACAATGTCTCCATAGTAATAAGACCGTCATCAGTAACAGTAGGGGTACTTTCACCAGAGACTGCTTGAACCATCATTTAACGAGTTTTGAAGTGAACTACCTAAACGTCACAGACCCATCTGAATACCGCGCGACGCCTCGAGAAAGAAACAACGACGAGCCCTCAACGACGGTTCCTTTCCTCGCAGGCTGTTTATGGGTGTCTAATTGAGAGGCCTGCAGCAACGGCTACTAATTAACTGCCTGCAAACAGCGCGCGAGGCGCGAGCGACGAGACGAGATGATGGCGTGGGATGGCGGGGGAGGGGAGGGGAGGGGAGGGGACAAAAGAAGTCGCGCGCGACGAGACGACCGTAAATAACGGCGTGGAAACGCCGTGAAGAAGGCGGTGCGGGGGCAGCGACAGCGACGGCGGCGGCGGGGGCGGCGGCGGGGGCGACGGCGGCGAGAGCGACGGCAGTTGGAGCTGGGCAGTTGCCTCTCTGCTGCCTCCGCCTGGGCGGGTCGTGGAGGGGCGAGCGGTGAGGGGTTGGGGGAGTTCAGCAAGTTTGGGGCCTGTGTTATCTTGACTTCTCTACTGTTCTTACTTTCTACTCCTTTTCGAGTTTCCACGGCATCGTCCGTGTGATCAGAGCAATGACTAGTAATTTAGGCAAATCAAATTGCTAAATTATAAATTAATTTCATGTTACTCCATTATTATTCTTAATTTTCTTGTTATGTAATGCTCTTTTTCCCAAATGGGTAAGCAGTTATGAAACTTCGACTGCACATACATTTGGCTCTTGAAACCATGTGTCCTTGGAATTAACACATTATAATGGCAAAGAATATCAAGGATTATACAAATAAATACCAGTAGCATCAAACCTTAAAAAAAACATTTAAACTTCAAAGACAATGCACAACTCTCTTCAGAGAAACAATTAATTTCTACGAACACATCCGCTATAAGCCCATTACCTGGCGAAGGCAAAGCTAGAAATTTCCATTACCGACAACCATTTGAATACAGAATGCGTCTCTCCCATCTTATAACGTCACGGCTGCACTCCCGTCACTGCTGCAGCGGGAAGCGCCCGCGTGCTCCAGGCAGAGTTAACTTTACGCCGCCCTAGACAAGGCACTCGCCACGGGGACTTCTCAGGACGAGCGGCGGCGCTTTATGAAATGCAGCGCGGCACAAATTATCGCAAACGCGGCCGGGGGCGTCTTTATTGCTGCAGAATTACGGAGCGCCTCGCTTCTTCCCTCCGCGCCCGCGCCGGGGAGCTTTAATAAAAACTCGAGGAAAGGATGCTTCTTGCGCGCGGAGGATCAAGTTTACGACGCGACTTTCCACTTTTAAAATAGTTAATTTACCGAACAAGAGCGCTGTCGTGCGCGGGAGGTCGGACGGCATTCAAAGTCGTGTAAGACGCCATTTTACGTACCGAAGAACACCGGTAAGTGTACTAAAAACGCCGGGCATTAAGAGAAGAGCCGCGCCGCGTGTAGTAGTAGCAGCAGCAGCACAGCGTGGCTTTTCAATACGAAAACGCGCGTGGAAGAGAGAGCGCGCGCGAAAAAGGCTCGCTGGGATGGAAGTTGAGCGATAAATTCTTGTGTTGCCGGACATAATTTCATTACTGCCTTTTCACTTCAATGAAAAAACGAGGGGAAATGAGCCCGTTCGAATTTCAGGAGCTGAACTGTTCCTGGAGCCTTCTCTCCCTCCGCTGCCCGAAAACCGTGAAGTTTTAAAAGTGGGGCGTTTCTTTTACTTCCATGTCAAACTTCATATAATTACATAATGATGCATTGCTTTAATTAAGATTAATGGCGTGTCAAATTATATTTTCATTAAAATCACGTGGTGCGCTTTTTAATTCTTAACTTGGCAACTCACGCGGAACACTCATTGGAGTAATTTTTTACAGTGGGAAAATTCTTGGAGTTACGCAAGAAAAAAAGAGGCGTGTTTTTGTACTTATTTTGTACGGTTCCAATGTCCTCACAAGAAGTGAGCGAACTGAGAAGGTTCGTTAATTTATCTAGACGCTGAACAGTTTGCGGCATTGGTCCAATATGAGAATTTTGCCAATGAAGACAAAGTTTCAAATACATATAAACACTCTGAAATGAATTTTCTTACATTATGCTCTTGACTTTATGAAATACTAGTATGCTTTATTCTTCCATTTGCATATACATATTTATCTCTATGCTTAATTACTTCTTCCTGATATATTTACCGTACTGATGCTTGAAAATAATTTTCTTCAACAACCGGAGCAATAATCAAGGGTTTTAAATTCCAGATACTAAACCCAAGTATTCCTAACACAGAGAGTTAACACAATACGGCTAAAATAATTACACGTTTAGCACTAAAATTGACGCAATAAAATATCTTAGCAAACAATTCCAAATACTTCCCTAATTTTTCGTTCTTATTGTAATACCAAATTAAAAGATTCTAAAAATGTTCGTTCATTATTTAAATGAAATGTAAAACTATCGACAGTTGAAGTAAGCGGAACACGCTGTTGTTTTTGAAAAAAAAAAAAAAAAAAACACTTAGACGAAATGAAATAATTCTGGCAAAAGGAGCCTGCTGTGATGATTAAGAAATTGTATTAAATCATTATTCATGAGAATATAACAACTATGGGCGACAAAGGTCAAATGTATGGAACTAACCCCCTTATTTAATGTGAAAGTCCTTTCGTGACACTTAAAAAGATTCCAGTTATGAGTAATAGTAATAAAATTGGCAATTGGCAAGGTCAACATCACATGGTTACTCTGCCTAGAGACACTAGGTCTCGAACGTCATGGTCGTCACCGACAATCCATTCCGTATCTCGACTTTCATGACCCTTGGTCTCTTCCGCTGACATCAGTTGCAACCCCCATTCCCGCGCCCCAAATCTCCCTAGGTCCGGCTGGGTCGCGTCGCGCAGAGTTCGCAGCTTTCGAAGATGGCGGTCCTTCCGCTTCCTCCTTCGAACACAGAGATTTCGCGGCGCCGCCCCCATCTCCGCCTCCGCTTCTCGGAAGCCTCCGCTCGATAAAGGTGGCGTTTAATGGCCGAGCAATAAAAGCGTACGGTGCATGCGTCCGTCCCGCCGCCTCCCCGCGCTCCAGCCCCGCCCCCTCGCGCGCACTTATCGCAACGCTCGAGCGCCGCTCCGCTCCGCTTCAGGCCGCTCCGCCGCCTTCCTTCCGCCCCCGCGCGCCCCAAACGAGTGCCCCGGCCCGGACGAGGCTGATACATCGGCCGCGCCGCACACACTGGGCCCAAACGGGCTACTACGCGGACCCACACCCCTTCGCTAGAAACATTACAATGTATTGGCATCTCTATCACACCTATCAAATACCTCCGATTCAACACAGAAACCAAATTAAACTGTAAACGACATATAGACGCTACGATAATACAAGTCAAAATAAAGTTATTACTGTCAATACCTATACTCCAAAGGAAAAGTTAACTACCATGTAACTCCGCAATTACTGTATACAAAACACATACGGCTGCTAAATCTGAATAAACGCCGCAAACATCAATTCATACAGCGATTTATTCAAAGCCTCAGCTGCCTCTGGCAGGACATCAGCTGTTACGGTTCTGTCCAATCGGGACCTTAATGACGCTACAGTGACGTCACTGGTGGCGTTCAACCTTCCGATTGGAATGCACCGAAACAGCATACGTTACAGGCAGTTATAAAAAATCTCAGTATAATGATGAAAATACAAATCTTTCAGAATTCGTTCCTCACAACTATATCCAATGCACCATTATTTATCAGCGACCATGAACTTCAGAAAAATATTTAAATTAGATTTCTTAAAATACGAAATTACTTACCTGCCCACAAACATGTCTCCAATTCCCCCCAAATACCCAACGCATTAACAATTACTGATGCAAATAAAATTATAACTATACGAAGCAGCGGTGGTGGCAACGGTTGCTACTGCCTATTGTTGCCTCTGCGGCATTGCCAATACAACAATGGCAGCAGGATTTGATTGGCATATAGCCTACATTCCATTACACAGCAATCCCGATTACGCTGACATCCAAATGCAAATGGATTGAAAACTATTATTATTATTATTATTATTATTATTGAATATGATAATGTAATAATTCTGATAACTATTGGCTTTAACACGAATTACACGTTATTCGACATTGAATTGTGGTGAAAATCATCCCTGCGGCTAAGCCGCTAGCGTTGTTCACAGATGGATAGACAAGCATTTTACCCCAAACCATTTTTTGTTACCACAGAATGTGAATTACAATACTCAAATAATAATATTTCTTCTTGAATAATTGGAATATTTTCTTATTAATACGTTAGTAGTATACGAGAAAATAAATACAACGTGTAAAACCATTAATCTCAAAATAGTGCGTAATCTCAATAAGTGTGGGATAACGAATGAATCGCAACGTGGAGTTGATAAGAATGTGTTAAAATTGTGGAATGTTTAAGTGTAGTCATTTGTTGCTCGAGGAATGGTACAAAAACCAATTAATTCTGTATTGGGATATTTCGTGTTTTTTTTTCATAAATCTACGTGACATATGGGAAAGTTATTTATTATTATCGAATTTGCTTTCTTTTGAGTGCAAAAGACAAACTATAAAACAAATCGCCACGTATCTCCCACAATGAAAAATAAATGGAAGTAAAGTCATTAACTGAACATTTTTTCCCAGATTTTTCTTTGCCGTCGGCAAGCTGGCTTGAAATTTATTTTCTTCTTTACTCCACTTCAGTGTCAACTTACTCACTGTGCAGGGGAAGAAAAAGTGTCTGAGTAAGTGTGTTGGTAGCTTTCGGCGGGCGAAGATGGATTGTTTGAAGGGAGGGTCAAGAGAAACCAAGCAATGGATGGGTCGAGCGAAATATGTGGTCAGGAAATACGTCCGACAGTGAGTGGATGGTTTCCGGTAGGCGAGTGGTACGGACGAAGACGGTTGGTTGCAGGTAGGCGGCCACACGGGTTATGGGCGGGCGGACTCGGGCGAATGGATGGCCAGTTTTATGGAGGTCTGGCGGGCGAGGACTGAGAGAGCAGCAGTTGGACCACGCGGCCTCGGTAGACGTCCGGAGGAGTGGGGGAGGTGACCAATGTACAAGCTGCATGGGTGGGACAACACACGAGAAAGGAGGGGGCTTCCACTACAGATATGTTGGCATGAAAGAAGGCGTCTGCAGATAAAGAAAACTTAAGATGGTGTACCATTCAGATTCGGGTATTGTTTTCCAAACGTCAACGGAATATTTTGTTGTTGTTTTTCAGCTCGTTCAACTCAGCTTCGATCACATATTCAGAAGTACGAAAATCCAGTTTTAAACACATTAATTTAACATACTTGATCATAACCAGCAGAGAAAATAATGTATTCAAAAAGTGATCGAGGAAGTTAAAAATCGAGCAATTTTGTAACAAAAACGCGAACAGAGTTAACATTTATTCAGAAAGAACAATTACTGCAGACACCCAAGGCTGACGGAAACAAAAACAACCGAGAGAGTTCACGTTCGGAAAGCGAACAATGGCCGAGGCGAAGGGTGTTCTAGCCGCAGCGGCGAGTGCCAGGGCGAGGGCGCAGGTGTAGCTGCAGTGGGTCGTTAAGTGCGAGGAGCAGCGTGGGCGGTGGGGCGGGGAGCCGTTGGGGCGTGGGGCGATCCCAGCTCCGGGGTTTCGTAAATCCCGATCTGGAATCGCCGCCGCCGCGCCGCCGGGCGAGCTCGCCCCGAGGGCGTGGGCGGGAGGAGGGTCGGCGCTGCTAGAGCCAGGCCGCGACGCCAACAACGTGGAGAGCGCGAGATAAGTGCAATAAAAGGCGTCGCGCGGGATGCTCATCTGCCGGCGATAAGGCAACGGCCACAACAAACAGCGGCGCCCGCGCGCCCGCCGGCCGGCCCTTCCTGGCCCGGCCCTCCTCCCTCCCGCCCTTGCCCGCGCCCTGCCCTAGCGCGCGGATTAGCCGGCAGCCGCCGGCCGCCATGCGTCTTGATCTCCCGGGGCCCTACGCTCTACACCCTACGCCCTTTGCTCCATCCGCAAGAGCTCCTTCAGAGCAGCACTTGGACCCGTGCGCGCGCTGGCGATATACGGCTCCTCTCCCGCGGTTGGGCTTCCGAGACAGACGTTTGCCGGAAAATTAAATCTACCAGCACAATACCTTCACCGAAAGGTTAAAGCTCCCCTTAAAACACACGCAGAATTCGATTCTACTGGCTAAAAGCGAAAAAACGTCGGTCCGATTCACTGAATGGTTGTTAGTGATTCGGGGCGCGTCAACTGCTACGGTCATTAGTCTCGTAAGTGTAGCGCATGTTTTGTTTCCTCAGGAGATGGCGGTGGTCTTCCCCCGCTTGATGGCGAGATCCGACCTACCGACGGCTAGCGGGGTTTCCGCAACCAGGTATCTCCCACCAGCAAGCATCGCCCTAGCCGGGACAAGCCCCCAACCATGTGTGATATTGTAGTGCATATTAGTGTGTGTGTCAGAAAAGAGTGAAGCGAAAAACTATCGATACCACGGAAAACTACCGATCGGAGCAGGGCCGCTTGGATTCTTCCCCAGACAGCGACTGAAATCGACCTACGACGTCCCGATCAGAGGCACTGCAGTGACATCAGTTGATGCCCTGAGTCACCTCTCCCGTTACATCTTCGGTCCGATGTAGCAGATTTTCTGTAAGTATCGAAACGTTAGCCCATTTTAGGAACATCGTATTGAGAATGGACCTTTTTGCCCTTTTTCGTCGGAACGGAAAATGTAAGGATCAGAATGAATGTAACTTGCACAGAGACACGAAGCAGGCTTCATTTTTGACTGCCTCGCCCCCTGACAGCACTTCCTGGAATAATTTCTCGTGCGTGATGTGCGATTCGCTCGTTTTGAAGCGGAGGCATTGTGAATGGGTGTAAAGAGGTGAACTGAGAATAATAAAATGAAATATTTTCGTACGTGATTAATTTTTCAGAATTCTTGGCGCAATTCATATTTGACTATGCTCAGCATTCCCAGTCCATTATCACTTGTTTGGACTCAGGATTTCTCGGAAGCAGCGTTTCTTTCTTTTTCGCCGTTCGGGAGCGGCAGATGCTCCCATAATAATGCTAGCAGTCGCCAGTTGTCAATATTATTTCCGCGTTCACAGTGAACGTAAATTACAATGTGAAAATACCTCACACGATCTCTTGGTCTAGGCGCTGTCCATATGTCATTTGTTACAAGGGTGCGATGTACACGTAAGCTTCCGCGGCTCGAATCCATGATTTCTCGGCTATCCGGCGCCTAGCGCCGCAGTGTCACTGCCCTGAGGAAGCCTGCGACATGTCAGGCGAAACGTCGGCACCCCAGCCAACGACGCGGCGTCTCCCGGATAGCCGAGAATTCATTTACAAGGGTGCGATGTTTAACTGTTTAAGACTTCACCGTTTTTGAAGAAATATTTTCATTCCAATTACACACAGAAAACAAAATGATCATGACAAACAGTGTTACTTGTTCATCCAATTTCAGTACATGAACAGTGCAATGAAAATGCAGTATTTCCTTTTTGCATCTACTTTAAATACAGAAAAAGATCAAAATACGTGTAAAACAGGCTTTTGATTATCCACTAAAAATCGGTAAATTCGACATTTTAAATTTGAAATCAGAATTCAGATTTTGTCTTCACCATCCGCAATATTTCAAAAGACGGTTCGAAGAATCGCTATTTGAGACTATACCTAATGTTATTACGGGTAATTAATTTTATGAGATGAATGAATGCAACATTTGATTTCCAAACTACTAAAATACTTACTAGCGAGAAGAAACAATAATTGTTACTTGATTTGTCATGTGAACTCAATGTTCGTTTCTAACTGGTTATATTTTTAGGCTAACTAGTTCGTTTTTAACTAGTTATTTGCTCCATCCGCAACACGATTTTTTGTAGTGAATCAAACATGACAAGGAACACACAATTTCAATCATTATAATCGATATTTGCTTGCAAAAGTAACTAGCAAATTCTGGAGACCAATTGAGGTCCGACCGCTTTGGAAAACAACGAGACTGTGGTTTAACACCGTACAAATTCCAATAATTCTTTTTTACAATTTAACCAGTGAATGAACAAAAGAGTTGAGATAATATGCTTCTCGCAGCAACTTGTGCTTTCAGCATACATTAAGGACAATGAAATATTACAGAGCGATTCAATTTGAAAAGCAAAATGGCGGCATTGTGCCGTAGTACAAGAAAAAAATAGAATGTTTTAATGAATTATGAATCAACAGTGTTGAAATACAATGCATATAACAGAAGAAATACAAATTTTAAACGGGAGATTTGCTGTATAACATTAAAAACAACAAGCAATCACTCAATTTTTAGGACACAATAAAAATAAAAAGAAACGTTCTCGTAAAGAAACTCGTTGGTCACCGTGTTTACAATTTAATGTTTAAATTGAAACGATGAGTTCTAATTAATCATTTGACAGTATGAAAAAAAGCAAGATAATCTTGCTTCACAAGTTCTACAGGAAATCAAAATATTAATATAAGGCAATCCTTATAATACGTAGCGGCGTATTGATTTCCAATTTTAATAGACAAATCAAAGTGGATGGTAATCACACGCGGTCGTAGGATCATTGGATTGGGGCGTATATAAAATTTCTGCTTTCGCATTAATTCCTCCTCTGTGGCGAAGCTCGGCTAAAAATGCACGGGCTATGTAGCATTTTGTTGTTACGGCCTCACGTCCAGAGGCATTAAGTTGATTAAAACAACATAAAACGAGATAATCGGGCAGCAACAGGCTATCAAATTTAACGAACGCAGCTCGGATATCATAAACAGAATTAAAAGCCACGCCTCACACAAAATAGCTGATCCCTGAATCAGTTTTTTTTAAGACGAAGTGGGTCGCTATTAAACACGAGGACAGCTCTTTGGAGCAGATATTACTCATTTCGCCCAAGTTCCCAAAGACCGATACTACAACATAATGCATTTTGGCGAGCACTCCCTTTTCCAGCGGAAAACACAGTTCGCTTTTGTATTTCTGCAAACAAGGAGCGCGCGAGTTTCATAACAACAGTAATAAATATGCATGAAAACGGAATTTTAAAGACGGGCGCATACTTTTCCGAGAAAGAAAGAAAATAAAAAATAACAAATACGCGGAATAGATGAATCTAATTAGTCTGTGTCAAGGGGTGGATCGTTGTGTCGGCGCCGGGCAGCAGCAGTAGTGGCGCTGGCGTACAAATCGCGCAGTCGTGGTGCTTCGCAACCTCACTGACGGCGACGCCGATGTTACTCGCTCTGTACCCCTAGCAGGTCTGAGGTAGGCAGATGCCTCGAATTGACGCAGAAGGTCCAATACAGAAGGTGTTTTTTGTAATTTCACAGCACGGGTTTAAATCCATGATTTGTTTTAGAAATTTGCCACACGAACAAAAAAAAATAGAACAGAAAGTATGTTCTGTTCCTTCACTGCTTTTTCTGTCTATTTTCAATGTGTATACTTGTGACGAGAAATCATTGAATATGAGCGAGATTTCTCTTTTAAAAATACATAAAGAATATAAAGATATTACAAAAATGTCACCCTTGTTTCCATTATCACACATGACATTCGTTTTATCCGTTAATTTGTCCAGAAGTAATTATTAAGTAAGCGTTTCCTCCATGTTGTATCGTTCAGTCTTAATGAAGTCTTCATAGCACTTCCCTTTTCTCACGTTTGTAATTTGGACTTTTTCTTTCCCTCCTTTTTGTACTATATAATTTTCTTTCAAATATTTGCATTAAATTTTCATTATTTTTCTAAATATGTTCTCATACCATAATTCTATTACTTCATCGTAGGCATGTCATATGTTACAAGAATGAATATTTATTTATACCGGGCGCAGCATCTACCTAGGGAGCGAATGTGTAGTGCACGTTATATTTCCAGGAAATGTTTCTCCCCTCCTGAAACGAAGTCCGGCGTTGGTAAGCAAATGTTTGTGTGTGTGTGTGTGTGTGTGTGTGTGTGTGTGTGTGTGTGTGAATGAATGAAGAGGGATGAATAGTTCGAAAGTAGCCCCATAGACCTACATAATAAAATATTTTATTTCCTCTAATATGTTCAGTTCCTTATTTTCCCCTTTTTTATGCGGACAATTTGGAGAGTTGATAAACATTAATTGTGGAAGAGGGTCTCCAAGCCATCTGGTAACCCTGAACATGTTTTTTCATAAAATGAATGATTGATAATATTTTTCTCTGGGTCTTCTTGTCCAGCCGACTGCCGGTTATCATTTACGTCCCGTTGGGACACATATTTAACCACACTTTAGACCAAATCCACTCGCGAGCACTTCTAGGGTCAGCAGAATGTGAGGCTATCCGCGCAACACATACACAAGAAATAAGAGAAACAACCATGCCCAAGGCGGGACTCGAACCCGCGACCCTTCGGACTGAGGTGCTGAGTCGGTACCTGCTCTTAGCCACCTCGGCCATCTAGCTAAGCTTGATAATAATTCGATTATTGATATTATTAATTACTAATATTATTAAAGATATAATTTCGTTTTTTATACGCTCATTTTCTTCTAGTATTATGTGTGAAATGTAAATAAATGGGAAAAGGGATGGAGGGCCCGAAGGGGCCCAAAAACGTAGTTCACCCCCTTCTTGCTTTAGGCTGCGCACGCCTACGATCATTGCACGAGGTGCACGGCATCTTCCCCCTTCGCGCGTCCTTCGGTCCTCTTGCACGCGGCCTGCCGTGCCCCTGGCCGCCCGGCCCGGCTCAGCCGCTCCTCGGGGACTTGTCGATAGGGCTCGGCCCGGGCGCCGACGCGCGTCGCCATGCCACGATATTTATTGGCGGGGGCGAGCGGTAGCTATGCGCGTCCACGGGAAGATATGTGGACGGTTACCGAAAATAAATAAATAACACTGTAAGAGTAGGGACGCGGTAAAGTATGAATCGAGGGAAGATAGTAGATGCAAATATAATTGATAAGCCATATCACTTATTTCGTAATTGTCTTTGTTCACTAAATATCAGTAACTATGAAGAGAAAGAAAAATAATGTTCAACAGGCTCAGATTCGAGATGTAAAACACGACATGTAATAATAATAATAATAATAATAATAATAATAATAATAATAATAATAATAATAATAATAATAATAATAATAATAATAAAAGAAATAATACTAATTTCAGTAATTATTATATTATCATAATTAAGGGAACAATAATATAAGATAAGAAGAGAAGGAAATTAAGAGACAACAATTAACAGTTTTTTAGTAAATCATTCAAAATGCGACGGGGAACGGAAAACAGATTGAGTACGAGACGTTTGGTAAGCAGAACTGAAATTACGAAAAATAACGAATCAACAAGTTCTTGAAAACAAGAATACAATTCGTAGTTAACATAAAAATGAAGAAAAAAGGAAGAAACTAAATAAAAGATAACAGAAATGATACCAAGGAATAGGACACAAAAATAATGAAAACCAATGAAATAACATAAGAGTAAAAAAAAACAAGGAAGGGAACATTAAAGAAAGAGAAAGTATATAAAATAATGCTACAGTAAAAATAATTCTGTGCAAAACCAAGCAACAGACGACAAGAGAGAAACCCTACTGTTCACGAGGGAGACGTAGAAGAATTGAGAAAGAAGTAAATTAATTCCCTGCTGGAATCTAGGAGAGCAGACTTTCTAACATAGAACCGAGAAAGAGGGGCGACGACAGTGGCAAAATAAATATTTATAGTCAGTATTGACGTCGACTGCGTCGTTTAGTAATCCATTTACTTCCAATTAGCTTTCGTTTCATTTTAGAAAATATTTGCAATCGGGAACCCTGTTGTTTTTAATTAGCTCGCATAATTACTCGGTCGGACGCGGACCGTCTATTTGATCTCGCGAGGCGTTCGCTCGGAGACGCCGGACAGCAGCGCTCTCGAAATTAGTAAGTGACCGCTGGCCGCAAGCGAAGCGTGTTCATTAAAGAAACTCTAATAAGTACATTCCGTCGCAAACCGGAATGCGCTTTTGTAACGAGAATGAAAGGCGCATGAGATTATTACGACGAAATGCGGGTGACTTACACGAAGCAGCAATGACGTTTTTGCAATAGCGCCACTTTGCTTACAAAAAAAGAAAAGGGGGGCCATTTGCGTTGAAATTCCGTCTCCAAGCGCGCGCACCAGTTTCAATATCGGAGTAGATCTCGACCATTATGAGAGGAGCGGTGTCCGGGCAATGCATCATTCCGACAACGGGTCCGAAATACCATTTAATCTCTCGCAAAATTAGCAGCATGGCCAGAAATGTAGGTGGCCCGACGCAAATCGCATTTGAGAAGTGTTCTTTCGGAACGAAATTGATTGTTTTGGGGACCGAGATTTATGAGGCAGACGTGCTTAAGACTTGCGGTGTGGGCGGGGAGGATGGCGTGTTTCCAAGTGTCTTGTTTAACACAGGCGGGACTTGAAGAGAGCGCGGGTAGGCACGGGCACAATTAAAGTGGGAGCGCGCAGTGGCTATGGCGGGAGGAGCGGGGGAAGGGGGGAGGGCGTGATAGAAGGGAACAACACCGCGGGAGAAGAACGGGGGGGGGGGGGCGGAAGTCGGGAAGGGCTGTCGACATGGGAGAACCAGACATCGCCTGCGGAATGGCGGGGAGGCAAGGACGCGGGCGCGGTCGCGAATAGTGGGAGGCACAGGCATGGTGATGAATAGGTCGCGAGGAAACAAGACGAAGACGCCAGCAAAGGGCGAAAAACTAAATAATGCGGGAGGGGGAGGGATGCTCAGGAACTTGGAAGTAAATGGAACCGGGAATCATCGACGTGAGGTGGGTTGAGTAAGTTGGACCATATCTACTTGATACAAACACAGAACTATAGGAAGAAACGAATGATATGAACAAAGGGTAAATATTAAAAATGTATACGAAGAGCGTGAAATACAGAAATTTATAAGTGGCTAAGGAGAGAGCGAGAGAGAGATGTAGAAGGGTTCAGACAGAGACAGAGGAGATATGGAGTGACAGAAGATAGGAAAAAAATGAATGATAAAATTGAGAGGCGAAGAAAATCGAGAAGGAGGCATTGGACGAGAAGACAAGTGGCGTGTCCCGCAGAGCAGCCCAGCAAAGAAGTTTACAGCGAGGTAGTGAAAGCATCACTTCGGGAAATCCAAGCAGAGGGAACTCAGCGATAAACCTGGAAAGACGGCAGAAGGCACAAGAGCGGGAGACGAGGCGAACGATAGAAACGCGCACCGAGGGCAGTGCGTGGTTGCGTGCGGGGGTGGAGACCGAACGGGGGGGGGGGTAGGGAGGGCGAAGGGAGCGCGGGTGGTTCCGCCTCCGGGAGGGCTGGGGAGGACGCGAGGACCGGGCACGACGGGCGGCGGGAAGGAGGAGGGGCGCTTCCTAGCGTGTATCAGGCGGGATTTATGTGACGTCCTCCTGAGTTATGAGGCGGGCGCCGTCGCGCGGACACTCTTGTCACGGGACAAGACGGGGATTTATCTGCCCATTTACATCCGCGCGAGCGCCCGCCTTGTTAAGTTCCTATGAGTCGAGGAGGAGGAGGCGAAAGCTCCGGCCGATGCGCGGGGGAACGGGGTGGCGGGGAGGGGGTGCCGGCAAAAAGGAAGGGGTGTGGCGGTTGAAAGGGAGGGGAAGGGGGCGGGGCAGCTCGCGGACAGGTTGGCAGGCGCGCGGCCACCCGACGTGGACGCGGAGACATTCCGCCGGCGCCAGAGGATTTGCACCTCCGGACCATGCCTCCGCTGCGCCCCACCGCGCTGCGTCGAACGTGGCTGCCATCTGGGCATTCGGGGCGGAAACACCAACTGTTTACCGATCATTTCGCGGGGAATTGCTGTAAGCAAAATTATTATTATTATTATTATTATTATTATTATTATTATTGTTATTATTATTATTATTGTTATTATTATTATTATTATTATTATTATTATTATTATTATTTCCGTTAATCGGCCGACTAGAACCACGCATGCAAGCATCCTGCATTTACCGTGGCTCAGTTTTTATTTATTATCACGGTGGCAGTGCTTTTTGGGGGGGGGGACCAGCATTTTTAGCTGGATCCGATTTTTATCCCCCACGGTTGTTAGCCCTGGGGGTACGGAAGATGAAATGATGATATGATGATAATGGGGGTGAAAGGACAACACATACAGACATACACAAATACATCCATGCCCGAGGCGGGATTCGAACCCGCGATCTTCTGGTCCGAAACCACTCCGGCACTACTGTCTTAGCGATCTCGGTCATCTGATCGGCTATTACTATTATTATTATTATTATTATTATTATTATTATTATTATTATTATTATCATCATCATCATCATTATTTGTGGAAAATATTTTTATCTATACAAAATCTTTAAGACATTTATTTGAAAATATCAGTAATACCAGGATCAGATAGAATGTAAAATTCATAATAAAAAAGATTTTAATTGTTAATAAGAAATTCATGGAAAATGATATATAAGTTATAACAGATTACAATTTTTTGATATATTTTTTCAGCTACATTTTAGACATTCTTGTTTCGTCCGTGAAAAAAACTGACAAACAACACAATTACTCGTATTATCGTTTTACTATATTCAATTGGTGCAATAGTCAATAAAAAAGAGCTGTAAATTATTATACTAAGGATTATTCAAAGAGTCTCGTTTGGCATAAATATCGAACACTTGTATTTTTCAAGGGAACATCTTTCTTAAAAAAAGCCTGCCAGAAATTGATTAACTCCGGTCCAGGCCGACACACCAGCTCTCTTCCAGTTCATCGCTGATTAACTTTCGCCGCTCGGTTAAAAACTTCAATTTCCCTCGAAGGCGACAGAGTTGACCGAGAGGGAAATCGCGCGTAAGAACCCAATACATCACCGACGGGAATAAACATCGCTGGCGGCCGCAGCGCCGAGCGAGCGCCAGCTGATCATCGCCCGCCGGCCTTACTCGCGGGCTCTTCTTTTGATTACGCCGCCCGAGGTCGGGTATCGAGTTGACCCAGAAACGCCCCGCGCGAAATTACATCGCCGCCGCCGGCAATCAATTGCCAGGAGCCTCCGGGACACCGAGGGGGGAGCGCCGAGGAGTGGAATGGAGATGCGAAGGAGATTAGCGGGGAAGCAGTTCACAGAGGAGAAAAGCGACGAGCGGAGGGGAGGAGGGAGAGACAAAGAGAGAGACAGTGAGAGAAAGAAAGAGGGAGGCTGCAGTAGGCAGAGAGAAATGAATATGTAGAGAGGAGACACAGTTCAACCGTAAAGAGGTGGAGAGGGGAAGAACAACGGATAGGGGCGGAGAACAGCAGGGAAACGCGAGGTCAGCGAGAAGAAACCGCGAAAGCAGGTATAAGTGGGAATAAATGGGGGAGAGACCGATACCAACGTGAAGGACGGGACGTGGCGGAGAGCTGTAGAAAGAGCATGGAGCAAAGACAGGGGAGGGGTGGAAAGATCAGATAGCGGAAAGAAGTGCGAGAACCGACAGGAAAGTGGATAAACGGCGGGGTTCGGCGAGGAACTACGGTGGGGAGAGGGGAGGAGCAATGACCGCTCTGGCTGTTGAGCGACGAGGCGGGAAGATCCACGATCTTCGCGGTCGCGTTCGTGCCCCGCCTTCCCCAACACCCCATCCGCGGCCACGCCCTCCCCGACGCCCGCACTTGCCCTACATGCACAAACCGTAGAAAAACAATAGCAATTTGCATGGAGATCACTCACGGAGGGAGCGAGGCGCGCGCGCGCGCGAGAGAGAGAGAGAGAGAGAGAGAGAGAGTGAGAGAGAGAGAGAGCGGCGTGGGGCTCGCGCCGCCCCCGCCGTCTCCGGACTGTTTTCTTTCCTTTCGCAAAGACGCGTTTTCATGCATTCAGAACGAGCGGGGGATCGTTCCTACCGATGTCGCGCCCAGGACATTATCCAAGAGCACTCTCCCTCATACAAATAAGGCCGACCGGAATTCGCAGCGAAGACAGGGCGACGGAGCGATAGAGATGGACGGAGTGCGACGGAGCGAGCGCGCGCAAAGATGAAGAACTCCGCTCTTCCCCTAATCATACGGAAAGAGAGACCGTCCACGGGCGGGGGCGCATATAAAAACCTCTTTGGCCGCTCCGCGCGCGAGGGCGAGTGGGAGGGCGGGCGCGAAGACTGAAGCGCGCCGGCGGGCTGGGACTTTCCGAAAAGCGGTAATCTTTAACTCGGGCCCGGCCACCCGCGACTGAGCCCCGCGGGCAAGCGAGTGTCCCACCGGGGGAGTGGCGGCGGGCGGGAGGGGAGGGACGTGGGAGGGGGGGGGTCGAGGAAACCAAACGGGCAGGGCAGACGGGTGACCGGACGTGGTGGAGGACGGGGAGGGGCAGAGGGGGGAGTGGACGGTATGTCGGAAGGGGGAAGCTGACGGGCGGCGCGGACGATGGACGGACGGGGAGGGCGGATAGCAGGTGGCGGACGGGGCGTAGGCGCGGATGGACGAGGGGTGGGGCTTAGTGACGAGCGGGCGCGCCGCTGCGGGATCGTAGGCGAAAGTGAGTGGGCGGCGCTAGCGATGAACGGCGTCACCGGACGAGTGCGCGACGAGATCGTGTGTTGAAAGGCGAAATGTCGGCAGCACCCACGGCTAGACAGAGCAAATGCAACGATTTTAAACCCAAAAGCCTGGGTCATTCGAAAGGTGAGCAAGTGAGTCATCTTAGCAGACATACATCCGGATTATATACGTATTTATTTGAAGTCACATGTTTAAAATTCAAATTACATCCTCACAATTTATTATGTTAACGTCTCGGTAACTAACGTCATTCACCATACATTACATTCTTAGTTGCTTTGAAAGTTCGTACATGAAGGAATCGGAAAACTGTATATTACTACTACATATATCGAGACACAAGTGTTCATTTGGTATTAAAAAATACGGGAGTATAAACTAATTATGTTTCTGGGGTGAGATGAAAGGGTATACACATCGGGACTCGCAAGGTAATAAATATAGCTCTTGAAAGTCACAATAGAAAGAGTCGACCTCGTCAACAGCAAACCAGCGAGCATACGAGTGTGTGGGCGAGCAGCCTGGCGAGAGCGCTTGCACCGGACGCGGGCGGGCGCGCGCCGGCGAGCGGGGCGCGGATGAAAAATGCAAACGCGGCCCGGCGCGGCGGGCAGTCGCGGGCGGGAGGACACGTCGGAGCGGGCGTGAGGAAAAGGGCGCATTATCGGCGGCGCGCGGGGGGGGGGGGCGGCGTGGCGGGGCCGAGGGACATTCGCATGCGACGGGACGAGCGGAGCGCCTTACGAGCGCGATGGATCGCTCCCGGGGGCCCTATCGGCCGCGATGGCCCGCCGGGGCGGCCAGGACGCCGCGCCGGCGGGGACGCGCCGCAGGCGATGGGGCGCGACGGGGAGCGGCCGGGGAGGGGCAGAAGTGGATCGGGCGGCGATGGCGGGAACGACACGGAGGATAGAAGCGGCTTCGATGGGACATCCGAGGCGGCGAGCACTGTGGGGTCAACGGCGTCTAAGCCCCTGTAGGGGCTGCATGGAGATGAGCGGCGGTAGCGAGATCGTGGGAGGGGGGTGGTCGTCGTTGGGTGGGCTGGGGAAACCGGATAAATTGGAAGTGGTAGCCCAGGAGCAATGAGGGAAACAGCACGTGAAGCAGCAAAGGAGCCTACAATGCTACGGACAGTGGTCTCCAAGAATGCAGACCCTAACAAATAAAAACTTGCGTGAATCCATCCGTAAAGTACATACTAAATGGATGAGTCGATCAGGATGGCCGAGATTGCGAAGGCAATAGTGTCGTGGCGATCTCGAATCGAAGGATCGCGGGTCGAATCCCGGCCAAGGCATGTATTTGTCATTGTTCCTTCACCCTTCATGATCATCCTATCACTTCATTAAAGAAGGATTAATAATTCCCTGCGCGAGCAGCAGATCCTTGCCCATAATGGTATGTGTAGTTGGCTAATAAAAAAAATTAAAGAAGGGATGTTTCCTCAACGTCTTCTCTGCATTGACGGATAAGGATTGACCAACTACCCACTCTGAAAACGCGCCGCCTGGAACACACCGTTCACTACTCCCTCTCGAACCTACGCTTCCCGCACGCAACCGAGAGCCGTGGAGGCTCGCACAGTGCTGAAGACGAGACGCACGCGGGGGCGGCGGTGACGAGGGCAGCCCCGACAGATCGATGCTCATCCGGGGGCGTGGGTTAACTCGGGTTCCACCGCGGCCGGCCGCCGCTTCCGCCGCCTTACAATCCGGCGCGCCCGGATAACGCGGTCGTAACCGGCGCCGGCGCTAAGTCGCGCCCGCGATCGCCCGGCAGGTGACCGGCTCGGCTCTCCGCCCCCGCCTGGCGCTCCAGGCTGCCCGGGCCTCGTCGGGGAGTGGCCCGCCCCCGGGGATTAGAGCTGTAAACGGGCGGCCCTTCGCATGAACGACGCCCTCTCTCCCCCTCCTCTTCCTTCTCCTCCACCCCTCTCGCCCGCCAAGAAATGCCCGGATTATTCTGGGGAAACGACTGTGTGAATATTAGATTCGCGACGTCTTCGGAATGCGTACGTCGATGATCTGGCTCGCTCGGGCGGACTTCAGTAGAGCAATTTAAATATTTCCTTTTGAGTGTCCGTTATATCACAGTTGAAGCGTAGATGGGATAAGTTTAGTTTCAGTGCATTCACAGAGCTCAAAAGGCGTAGTTCCGAACACTGTTGTAGAGACTCGGTGGTTTGTTACCCTACTTTGTATTGTACATATCCATGTACTATAACTAGCAAGGCGCTTCGGTACTGATCTTGGAATAAATTATTTTATAAGAAAAGTTATCATCCATGTTGTTATTCGTACATACAATCTTTAATTGGAGAGAACTCATCAGACATGTAGTCAGTCGAACGTACCTTATGACGGAAGAAAACTATGAAACGATTCTCATTATTTTATTTTTCTCGCCCTTATTCCGAGTTATAAACCACGTACGGTTCAATTGTCTTATTGTCAGCGTTAATATTAGAGTTAACAAGAGAAAGACGCGCTAGTTTTCCCCACAGGCTGTGTTGTAGATTGTAATATCCGCATATAAAACAGGAATTATTTGCATACTCCTAATTACCCCTAACTGACTACTCCTGACGAAACATGCTACAGAAAGGTCATTAATACATTGCAATATTACTATTGCGACACCCTGCTACACCTGTTCGGGTCAAAAGAAACAAGAGATATTCAGGTTTGTTATCTTGTGAGAGAAAGAGTGACACTCTAAGAATAAAATTTATAACTGTTTAGAATATTGAAGAGAAAATGAGTATTCTGAAAAGAAAATCTCTTGTTCATTCATCGTCCGTACTCTGTAGTAAACGTTCGTCTAAGTTACAGTAGATGAAAATAGAATTTGTTGATGTCAACAGTTGTTAATGCTTGAAAGATTTCTTAAGGTTTTGAAGTAAAATTACTATAGTTCCAAAAATATTTTCTTGCAGTCTCATTGTCCATAATTATTTTATTTATCGAGCGACACCAATATTTGGGTGATCACGGAAAATAGTATTTCCATTCAACAACAGGGCAACTTTTAATGGAAATTGTAATATTTTTTGTAAATATTTAACCCAATAATTTTGAATAGCGTATTAAATATAGCAGAAGCAAAACACTGATTCTTGCAATAATTGCTTTGGCATGAAGAGTATTCAGAGAAGACGAATTTAATAACGAAAATCAAGATGAATATTATTCTGCCAAACGAAATTAACAGTGGAATTTCCACTGCTGGATAATAGTCATAACGTGATTCCTAATAGTCCCGATCCCCCTCTATAGTCGCGTCGCACACATCTTCATATCCTCTTCGCCTGATGGCGTATTCTGCAAACCAAACGCGATATCCGCCTGACAGCGAAGAGGGGCGTTGAAGGGCGCATTCTCATAGCGCAGGACGGCAAGGCGACGGCCACCTGCGGTGCGTAGGCTTGACGGGGACGGGGAGAAGAGGAACGGATTGCGAGGAGCGGACGGGGTGGGTGGGGAGGGGCAGACGGGGAGGGCGGACGTGGAGGAGCGATCGGGGAGGGGCGGACGGGGAGGGGCAGACGAGGAGGAGCAGTCGGGGAGATGTGGACGGAGAAGGGAGGGGGACCTTCGGAACGCGGTGTTGAGGGGCGACGCGGGGCCAAGAAAAGGAAAGTGAAGCGGTGTGGAAGGGGGAAGCGTGGCATTTGGGGGAGGGGCGGGGCAGGAGAGGCTAGGAAGGAGGGGCGGAGTGGGACATAGCGAGGTGGGGCAGGGCAGGGCAGGGCGGTGCGGGAAAGAGGTGGGGATGAGAGCGGGTGCGGGGAACGGGCAGGGGGAGCAGCCGGAGCCATCGCGCCGGCAATTAGCCTCGTGGATGGCAATCGCTGCGATCACATTTCCTGCGCGCTCGCGCAGTCCGGATATTGCAACACGAGTCATTAACCGGGAGGGGCAGGTGGCGGGTGGCGCGGCGCGGTGCGACGCGGGTAAAGCGGCTGCGGGGGCGGCAGCGGGGGCGGCAGCGGGGGCGGTAGCGGGGGCGGCTGCGGGGGCGGCAGTGGGGGCGGCAGCGGAACGTGTTCGTTCGTTCGTTCGCTCCCTTCCTTCCTTCCTCCGCCGCCGGCACCCGGTCTCCGTTTCGCGTGTGACAGGCTTCGTCCTATCGTTGTGAAGTCGGTGGGGATTTTTCTCTCGGTGAATCTACCAACAAGCTGAACGGCACTTTGAATATTTCTTTAAGCCCGGACCCGGCCATGTAATGAACGCAATTTAACTCACCGAGAGTTCAGTTTGCGTACTTACGTTTCCCTATGTGTTCGTGCGTTCGTATTGACTTAAAAGGTCGATTTAAAAAAATCGAAAAAACACTGATGGGTCATGACACCTCTTTAAAGGAAAAAGAATATTGTAAGATTAGATCGACAGATGCAACATTACCCTAAATAAACAAAATATACGTTTTACACAGAATATGCCATTGGAGCATATATCATATAGAGTAGTAAATTATATTAATAATTAAATTATACTAAAGGTTTGGTGTACTTATCTCCTGAGACCTCACTGCTATTCAACTTCGTAACTCGCTAACGTCACTTTTGTTGATTCACAAATACAAAATACAAACACAAAAAACAAAATTAAACAAGGCATGTGTCAATCATTTGATGGGGAATTCTCTCTCGAATATAGGCGTCGAATGCCGTCAGCGAATTTACCTGTTGTACATTCTCGTAATACTGTTTCATAAAATGTCAGGCCTTCCACTCAAAATTCCGAACGGGAAGAAATAAATCAACGAGGCAGATACCGGGCTCATGAAATTTAGCACGACCGGACCGCGGACGTGGGCCGGGCCAGTCGACAGGAGCCCCCGCATTTGGGGTGTCTCCGTCTCTCTCCCTCCCGCAGTCCACCACGCCTCTCCTCCTCCCCTGGGTCACCCGTCTGAATATTGATAAGAATGCCGGGATAAACACGTCGATATTGCCGATACGGACAGCCAGTGTTTCGGCAGCTACGAGGGGGAGAGGGACAAGCGGGCGATTTTGATGGTGACGGCGATGGGGGCGGGGCAGGGGCGGAGGGAGCGCTATGCATATTCAGTGGTCTGGGCGACAGCGTGGGTGACGGCGGGGGTGCCGGGGGGGATGACGAGGCGGGAGCGGGAGGAGAACGCGGCGTGGCCGAAGCGTCGCGTAGAATGGTGCGTTTACAGGCTCGATAACGCGACTGCCTCAGCCCCTTCCCGCTATAGCCAAGCCTCCAATTCTCACCTTGCAGAAGACGACTGTAGGTGCCAGCGAATATCTTTCCAGAAGCCATGATCGATTCTTCTCAGAGATGGGAATGGCGTCATACGTTCCAGTTATAATCGTGGCTATTGATTTGTGTGACAGTGCGAAATCATTATTGTAGTAATTTATTAAAAACCATCTTTTCGTGAATGCAAGAGTATGTAAAATTGGAAAGATAAATGATCGATTATGGAAGTAATCATAATTGAACTTTTGAATTATGGAACTTTTTTGGGAAAGGAGTTCGATGAATTGTTGGAGTAGTTTTCAGATTGATATGATCTGTAATTTTAAATAGTTTGCACCAAGATATGAACTATATTGACGGGTGACAGAAAGAAATACAACTGCTCGTCGAAATGAATGGAATGGTAAAAAAAATTGAGAAAAATAATTTTGCGAACTCAGATGCAGCAAAAGTTACGTAAAACAAGACGGGTGTGAATATGAGTTTAGTAGACGATATAAAAAATCCAAGAGATGAGGAACAAACGAGAGAACTATGAATACGCAACACGAACGGATAACCTGCGATCAATTGCTCCATGAAAACAGGAACAGTCGTACTGAGAACGCAAAGCACTTGCAGCCTGGAAAAGAGTCAACATAACCACTGGTGTATCAGGCGGCGCGCGGGTTGGAGCTGCGGCCTTAAGCAATAGTCCCAGATACAAAGTTCTCGCGAGGAAGCGTCCTTGTGCTCAGATTGCCAGCGCTACATTGTGCTACTAAGATGAACGCAATATGGGAAGGGGCAAGGGGCTCCCAGCCACCCGGTTCTCGGACCTGGTGGACCCAAGTTGGACCTCGCCGTCTATCTCGATGGATTCGTAGAAAAGAACCGGCCACACACTTTTGCGGCGCTCAATACGACTTCGATACTAACCGGACAATCGTAGCTCTGAGCTGGTATGGGGGGTCTTGCCTAGGGTAAACCTTGCCTAGGGTAAAGGGCCCATTGGGTAAACCTTCCAAAGGATCACTGATTCCGGAGAACCCAGAGGCCAGCCTGACGGTGCATTATAACTCCGAAAGAGGGGAAGTTAGGTCTCAACGGCAGGAGCTCCACTTGCGGCAAGCAAACCCCCCTGGAATAAAACTAACTTGAGAGTAATAGTTTTTCCCCGTGAGCACAATATTCAATGCGAATGCACCAACCTTCGTTTTGTTTTTCCGTCCGTGCTGACCTCAACGACAGCAGCCCCACTGGCGACAAGCTAAATTCCCCTGGTATAACACTAACTGTAATCGGGCCCACAATATTCAATATGAATGGGTTTCCACCCGCAGGACCATGCTTATTGGGGCGGGGGGGGGGCAACGAGATTGGAGGGAGTGTAGAGAAGAAGCGGTATTAGCGCCACTTCTCCGCAAATACAAACCTCCTTCGCGAAACTCGCCAGTCCTTCGCAGAACTAAATTTGTAGAGCGGTGCACGCGCCAGCGTGGCGTGTCAGGCGGTTGCGGGACGTCATAACCGCTGTCTAGCCTCGACCTCGCGTCCACACGCTAAATTTCATTTCCCTCACCCGCCAAAAATCAATGGCCCGGCAAAAATTATGCGGTGAATGTTAACTACGAACAAGTGTGCCACCAGAGTAAAATAAACACTAATAACGGACACCGTTTTTACGGCGTGCGACCCCGAAATTTTGTTGCTCCGAATTTTAATTCGCCGCGAGTGTGGCGGAAATAGAGAGGACGTCGCGTTCTCTCTGGTGGACGGTGGCACTCAACGGATTAGTGACCCCCCTGCAAACGAAATGTTCAATGCTGGGAAGTTTGTTTAAATATGGAGAAATTCAAGGAATTAAATATCATAGATTTATTCATTCATTCATTACTCACTGAATGCAGGTCCAATACAAATAAATGAGTCAACTAATGCATAGATGTATTGTAAATATTTATGAAACAGAGAAAATAAAGTTAATAGATTTCCAGAATATGAGCAATACCAAGAATTATATTAGTTATATGATAAATGCTTTGGCATTCCAACAAAGCTCGAATGTACCATTAAACTATTCCACAAACCATCAAAGTAGGCTATATGTTTACTCTCGGAAATTGATCAGCAATTGGTTAAATATAAACATCAATGGAACCAGAATTAGCACACGTAGCGTACGCAGTAATCTAAAATATATGAATTAATCAAACCAGCACAGTATAACACTAAATATTCTCCCGAAGAATCGGAAAATGTTTTTCATCTATAATTGTTAATAGTATAACTAACAATTTCTTTTCAAGCTCGATTTAGTTCGTTACATTCTAAAAACTAATATGTTTTGAGTTTAAATATAGGTATGTTCCATTCTAAATTCAAATGTCCCACAATTTCACCAGAAATACCTTCATATTGGGAACAGAAATACTACGTCAAATCAAAACACCGCAACACCCGTCTCGGCCGCAACGTGCCGGTGAGGGCGGTTAGGAAAACATCATGTAGTTAGCCAAGTCAAATGGGAAGAGCGCCACGCACAAAGAACGAGCGCAAACAGGCCTGAAGAGATATTCGCCACATTAATGACCGAGCGTCCGTCACGCGAGGGGGAAGAAGCGGGTCGGGGGCGGGGAGGGAGGGGAGGGGAGGGGAGGGGAGGGGAGGGGAGGGGATGTTCGGTGGGCCTGAATGCACGGAACGCCCAATCGTGGCGCGCTAGCCGCTCGTCGCTCGTCGGCGAAACGGCACAACATCCATTAACGCGCGCCCAAAAATGAATTATGAGCGCGGCCGCTACGTCGGCTCCGCACACTCGCTCACGCACGCACGTGTGTCCGTGCGCTCGCCCGCGCCGTCCACGCCGCGCTGAAGAAATGCGTGCCCCAGGCACGCACGCAGATTAGCGACAGGAATCTCCCGTCGCGTTACACCCGACGTGTCGGCGTCGCGCTGTGTACAGCGGAATGACGATGCGTGCGTGCTGATGACGGTTGCTACCTGTCGAGATGGCCCGATTCTGAGGTGTGGGTGTTTGTGTTGGCAGGAAACTGTTCGGGTAGGTATGAGATTGTTGGTTTTCAGTTTAGTTGCGCGATAACGTACGAACTTTCGACACCTTGTAATTCCTTGCTTTGAAAGTAGAAATGGCTTCATGTTGGAACCATTCTTTCAATAGCCAGGCTTTGAACTGTTACATGATTTCCCCGGTGTTGTGTGTGTAAAGATTCTAACAGACTTGAACTTTATAGATTTCAAGATTCTACAAATTTCTAACTAATCCCAGTTATTACTAAAGATGTAATAAACATTACTCTGGATCTTTGAGGGACCTCAAATCAAGTTTTTAAATAAAGGCTTAGTGTACATCGCTTCCGACAAGTGCAAGGTAACGCTTGCTTGCAGGTTGAATGAGCATCAGCTATTTTCTTTTCGTCATAATAAAATAAATAAAACAGTTGCATTGACTTATACTCCAACCCAAAATACTGCATATGAATCTGAAGGAAATTTCTTCTACTTTCGATGCTATTGCCAGATCGCTCATGAAAACAATTGCAACTGATACATCATCATTTTGACTGATGCAACTCCTACTTTGGGCGAAATTAGTTGTGACAATATGCAAAACGAAGTTGCAGCGTTATTATCATTGGATTCCAACAATGATCTCACACGGATAATAAAATGCGAACACTCAGCTTGAGATTCAAGGCGTAATTAAATGGCTGTACGAGCCCATGTATGTATTCATGCCCAGACATGGGATGAGGCGAGGCGAGGAAGCCGCCCAACAGATACTTGTAGCGCACAAACAGTGGCCATGTGTTCGCCATTTGCGTGCGCGTAGGCAAGGGCCGGCAATGTACGTTGTCGTGAAGTAGAGGCTCATGTGACGAGTCGAATAGGAATTCTGCGGTGTTTCACCCGATTGGGTTTATTCGATATTTAAGTAGAGGGTGTGGTAGACGTAGAATGAAATTTGCTCCTAGTAGTGGGGTCGATTTATTTCGTTTATGAACAATTGTAAATAAAGTTTATTTCGGTGGTGGATTAGTAAATAAACTAGCAATAAGTTGCACCCAGTCTCGTCTGTGTATTATTGCACCCTGCATGACGCCACATACTTCTCCCCTACAGACGGATCGCAGTACTTCTAGAAGGGGGGGGGGGCAAAGGGCAGCTGCGGCAAGCGGGGGTGGCGACGGTACAGAGACGAGCGGCGGGGCCCGCGGCGGCGTGCGCCGGCTCTACCTGTCGACGCGGGGCCGTTGGCGCTGCACCGCGGCGCGGCGGGGAGGTCGCCGGGGGTGGGGGTTGTTGGGGGGGGGGGGGGGTGGCAAGTGACGGTGACGAGAGCGGGGGCGGGGCCGTGGCGCAGCGCGGCTGTCCGCGCGCCCGCGATGATGGACGACGCGCGGACGGCGGCGGGGGTGGGCGCGGAGGGGAAGTACCGGTGGCGGCCGGAGGGGGCCGTATCCATAACGCGCTCCGGGGTGGCGCCTCCGCCGCCGCCGCCGCCGCCGCCGCCGCCCGCGCCGTTCCGTCGGGGGACAAGCCGCCCCCGGCGCCGCCGCCGCCGCCAGCGTGCCCGCCGCCGCCTGTCATCGCGCGTCGCCGCGGTCGAACATCGACCGTCAGTCTGGCCGCTTCCGCGGGGTAAATCCCAACAACACGTCTTTCCAGAGGCCGAACGGTAGAAACGTTTCCACAACTGTTCCACAACTCTGACAAACACATATTTGCATTCATTTCACCTCCTTGGGAATCAAGCCTCCCTCTGAATGTACGTGATACCTTGGAAAAGATGGTCAATGAATCCAAGAGAATATAATAATAATAATAATAATAATAATAATAATAATAATAATAATAATAATAAAGATAATGATATTAATTAAAAAAACGAAAGAAGGGGAAGTGGACAACCGCGCCGATACCTATTATATCTCCTCTTGTGTGCCACAAATCTCACAATGAGAACTTTTAATTGCAATTTTGTAGGTAGAAATTTTCGCCCATAAAAATAAGCTCCACTCTATTACTCTCTCCGCTCTGCAGTGCTAAGATCTTCTATCCATAAACAGCGTGGGGTTGCTACGCTAGTTCAAGGCTTGCTAATTTTCCTGGTTCGCTCGGGAGTGATACCAACTCACGATGCGGGCAACTGTCACCTCTCCCTTTCCTCTGAATGTCCGATTCCCCGCCAGGACTTTCATGTGACCGCAGGGAGGCTTCAAAACTATAATTCGCTAGATTTTACTTACTGACAGAAATAGCAAAACTATATAATATCTGTGGAACCACACCAATTTGAAAAGGTATAAATGCGAAACTGTGAAGTGTGTAACATGAGTGCAAAGCAATATAAAATTCCGAAACAGCAATAACCGAAATTCCCATGAAAATACCAAACAGCCAATTTCATTAACCAACAGTAAAGAGAAGTATAAAGATTGGTGGCTCAATAACAGGTATAAGTCTCATGAAAACAAAATCACGCAATGAATGGACAACATACGAACCGGATCTATGGTATTCATACTATCTGAATATTGGTATACCACTATTGCAATCAAATATATGCAATTGGAAGTATTAGAATAAATGAGATAATTTGAATTCCAGATAATTTAGAAACTCTGTTTGATTGTATTTAGTTATTTATCAGAAGGTATGAAAGTGAAGAAACATAACTCACCGACCAAACTTTTATTGCTACTTACTAATATTAATTGCGATGCAAAACAATATAAGTTTTTGGTAAATTCGAATTGCTCTTATTGGGTAGGATTTTGGATTTTCAAAGTTAATGACGAAGTAAAAAGGTAGCTACCAGAAATCGCAAGGGAGGGATGTTTAGAGAACTCCACCATCAAAAGCAATATTTCTCCAAAAGTTCAAAAAATTCCTTATAACAAAACATAGATTTAAATAGATTCAAAGCCCATTAAATATTGTGTGATAAATCAAACGCACAATATTCATTAAATATACTGGATGAAAGTTTAATTACCTTAACAGTAATTACTGACCCCAAATTGAATCTTTCGGAAAAATACTATCCCCGAGCAATTCTTGCGAATTCGTTTGCGGTTGTTGGTATATCTGACGTTCGTGATCACTAACTGCACGCGATGCCAGTCTGCTAGCGCTCGCGCCGAGCACACACATACCCACACACACAAGGCGTCGCAACGCATTAGTCGCAGCGCAGCCGCAACCGGCTGGTCTTTGTCATTCCGCGGGCGCACGCCGCCGCCGCGCACGCTCCGCGCGCTGCCGCCCACGCCGCCACCAACACCTCCGTGGGCGGGCGCGTGAGATTAAAAACGACACGCGTGCCCACGCGCTCCGCGTAATTGAGATTTAACATCGCGCTACAAGCGCACCGACAGAGGCGCGATCCATCCCGGGCGCCAGGGCGGGCGCAGTCCCGGAGCCGAGCCCCGAGCCTTTGCGCAGTGGGTCGGAAAAAGAAACAAACAAAAAGGGACGAAATCAAGACACTGATTAGTGATTCGAGGCGCGTCAACTGCTCAGTCAGGTAATTATTCCAATTATTCCCGTAAGTGTAGTGCACGTTTTCCTCAGAAGGTGGCGGTGATCTTCCCCCGATTGAATTGAATTGAATTGAATTTGCCTTATTTTACGTGGCGAGACTCGGGCCATCAGGCCCACTCTTCCGTCTGACCACGCAAATTTCGCTACGCTCCTTTCATCAACTAGCAGAGAAAGGAGGTATTTCTTGGGCCAGAAACAGGCGATTTGAATTTAGCTCAGAGGCGTCATTTAGGCTTGAGGATCTTTTACATGCAAGTAAATCTACAAACATGGGACAGCCGGCTCCGAAGGAAGGCGTACGAAGGATTTTGTCGTCCTAAAAATCCATGGCTTCGATCGGGTTTGAACCCGCGAGCTTGGGTATAACAGTCCGGTACGCTAACCGTCACAACATCGCCGCCGCCATAGATGTTGAGATCCAGCGCCGACCTACCTGTTTACCCCAACCAAGTATTGCAGCCACGCTTTGAGCTGTCGACCGCTCTCCCGGCATGTGTAGTAGTGTATTAAATGGAAGCGTGTATATAAGCAAGGGGAGATGATAGGATAAGGAAAGAGAAAGAAAGATCGGCAGCGGTCCATGGCCCGTTTGCTAGGGTGCTGCTTCGGCATTCGTCTGGTGTTGATCGAAGGAACTACTGAAAACTAGAGATCAGAACAGCCAGCCGCCAGTATAATCATCCAGCGGCCGAATTCGACAAAGCTAGTGTCCAAAACCCTGCCAACGTCGGGATTCGACCATGGAACCTCCCGGTCTGAGGCACTGCAGTGACATCAGTTGATGCCCAGAGCCACCTCTTCCGGCGAAATCAATACAATTACACAGAGTTTCTTTATTCATCGCGATTCCATGTACTGCGCTTTCGTTTAACTCGAAACGGTCAATAAATTATGACTTGATGAATGATGCAGAAATAGTGGACTAGAGGAAGGGGAAGCGAGCGCGTCGGTCACGAACACGTTACTGGCTGAGGTGGCCCAGAGTATCAACTGAAGTCACAGCAGTACCTCTGATCGGAAAGCCCTTGAATTCGAGTCCTGATGTTGGTAGTGTTTTCGACACTAGCTACATAGCTACGTCGAATTTAGCCGCTGGCTGGAGGAGAATTCATGTGTTGGGCTGTTCTGATCGGTAGTTTTCCATGGTTTCTCCTATCAACACCTAGCGAATGCCGGACAGTATGCAATACCTTAACAAACGGGCCACGGACCGTGCGCGATCTTTCTTTCCTCTTCATTTTCCTATCATCTCTCCTTACACACACACGTACACGCACAACACTACCACACATGACGGGAGGAGAGCCGAGAGGTTAGAACTTAATCTGGCCAGTGCAGTGCCCCGCTAGTAGAAGATACCTTGTTGGGGAAAACGCCGCTATTCGACGTATAGGTCGGCGGCGGATCTTGCCGTGCAACGGGGGAAGAACACCGCGACCACCACCTGTGATAAAAGCATTCACAACACTTACGTAACTAATGACCATAGCTGCCGACGCGACCGGAAACACGACACACTCACGAACCCGCCTATTCCACACGGTGCTTCCAAGCCGAGATTCGAGCTCCATTACATTTGACACGAAGTAACCGAGATTTGAAATTGAAAACCTAGCGCCAAATGTGGAAAGCTAGCGCGTTACTCAACAAGTTACTCTCCTAATAACACATGTTATCCAAATGCGTGATCAATACGTTTTAACAGCCATCCTGTTTAAGTTCTATTAGCGCAATACAATATTTAAACATTTTAAAATTGCAAATGACGAATGAAATCCCTCTCCGCAGAAATGCTTCTGAAGCAATGTACTTTTTGAAGTAATACACATTGTTCCCTATTTTTAATTTTAGTAACTTGTTCAGTCTCTTCTGCGCTCTCTTCCAAACCTACGTAAACGAAATACAAACAGCGATAACATTGCGAAATTCTTAACGTGCGTCTTTCATTCTGAACAATTGTGCATCGCTGTAACCGCCACCACTACCGTTGCCGGCGCTTGCGTCTGCTAATGCGCGTCGATTGTGTTCACCACAATGGCCAGGCCACTGCCGCAGCGCACGAGCGCTCGCCAGAGCGTTTCTGGATGTGCGGCGCGGCGTGGCGTAGCGTGGCGTAGCGTGGCGTGGCGTGGCACAGTGTGGCGTGGTGTGGCGCGGTGGGCTACGTTGCAGGAGGTGTGGAATTCGCGTTGATTGGAGCAACTTGCTCACTGGCCTATGTTGTCCGAGTTGCGGTGGAAGAACGGGTTCTTCTGAGCTCATATGTTTAAAAGACGTTTTCAAACTTTAAAATAATATTTTAAAAAATATCATCATGATTATTGTCTTTAACATCATGTGGATTAGATTGGAAGCTTTTTTAGAAAAGATCTGAAAGAACCAATCTTCTTGTTGGCCACTTGATAATTTCGTCATATTTTAATTAATTTGTTGTTTTTTTAAATTTAATTTCGTTCATTTCGTAGTATCACGTACGTCCTATATGATAAGGGGCAAGCCTGAAGCCATTAAACACTCTGGTCAATTTTTAAGATAGCAAGAAAGTGGAACTTGACTTTCTCTTGAGAGAGTTTCGGATTTGAGCATTTACTTTTACTACGGAAAGGAAAGATACGGCTTAGAACAACATAATTTTCTTTCATTCCGTCGGAAGGAATTGTTATTTCCCTAATTTTATATTCATTTACTCGTATTTTTCATTATCTTTTCGGGATCAACATGCAATACGATTAAAATTTTAGCATAAAGACTGTATCAGGGCCTATATCATATTTCCATATTAGAAAGACACTTGTTAGACCTATGGTTTCATGGTAATCACCGATTACGCTATTCATATTATACATCTACATCATATATTTTCATTGATTGAGCAATGCAAGAACGAGTTTATTTAATCTTTAATCAATTTCAGATGTTTGTCAGCAGAAGTTTTTTAATTTTCCTTTCACGGCAACGTGGTATTTTTTATCTTATCGCGATGTGCATTTGAATCGGAGAAAACAAAAACGTTCAATGTCAAGTAGCTTCAAATTTTGAAGAGCAAGCAGAAAGGTTCCCAGTTCCGGACATCGATCAGTTTTTCTTAACATTAATAGTTGAAAGACACTCTACAGACGTAACAGAGTTCACGGACAACTAACATTTATGCATATTAAGTTGAATTTATATTTTAAGAAGTTTTCCCACCGTTAATCCAAAACCGGTAAAATGTAACATTGAACCTTTTTATTTGCACCGATTCATTTGATTTGCTTTCAATAGTCAAACACGAGAACGTTTACTCTGTAAATATCTATATAATTTGACCAATCTGTGAAAATATCCGAAAGCAGTGTGATGCCTTTAGGAAATCTAATTTTTTCATAAAAAATAGATGAAATCATTCCAGAGAGTAGTGTTGTTAGGACGTCAAACCATTTACTGGTATCTAATCGTACTAAATGCACCTTCACGTTATAATACGAGTTTTTGAGTTTATTAATTGTTGAGTTTCGGTAGTTTTCAGTTTATTAATGTATTTATTCGTGAAACAGTCACGCTAAATAACTCTTATGGATAACTAATAAATTAACGCGACTTATTGATTTATCGGTAATTTCTAAATCATTTATGGTATTACTTATGATCAAATGGGTATGAGTGCTGTCGCTGGGTGAGAGCTGGTTGATTCGTGCGCGTGTGAATCGCATATTACTTAACTTAATCGGAAAATATACACTACAACATTTGTAAGCTCGTCGGTTCTGGAAATAATAGAAGGTACACCCAAAAACATCACTAAGAAGTTGTTATAAGTACAGTATAATGCTTCATGCCACCGATTTGATAAAAATATTTTTTCAGACCACTCTTCTAGCCATTCTAGTCAACGCGTTGTGCAGTACAGTGCTATATAATATTTGATATATTATGCAATATATCAGGAATATCATAACTCACCTCGTTTATTTAGTAATATCCACCAAACCACTTTGTTTCAAGATGAATATGAGAATCCGGACTGTGATGAGTACATACCTGAAACAGAAATAAATAAAGTCAAATAAATATTACATTAAAATAAATAAAATCAATAAAATCAAATGTTTAGATTGTTGCATTAAGTCTAGTTTTCCAGGTAGATGGATATAAATGTGGTTCACAAGAGTTAGTCTCCATGCTCAGCAGGAGCACACAAAAAGCTGTGACGTATCACTGAACGTGAGATCAAGACACACTAATTATTGCAAGA
Organism: Gryllus longicercus; assembly: GCA_038098605.1. Lineage (NCBI taxonomy): Eukaryota > Metazoa > Arthropoda > Insecta > Orthoptera > Gryllidae > Gryllus > Gryllus longicercus. The sequence goes on along the minus strand of JAZDUA010000410.1, from coordinate 25,791 downwards.
TCAATTGTTCGTGGATTGTACCACAGCCTTGATGCAATTGGAGGACTTGGTAAAAACAGATCTCGTTTCTACAAAATGGACAGAATAGTTGAATACTTTCTGGCCACTAAAAGTTGTGAATGCTATCCCTTTCCATCCATTTTTGATCATCGCCGTATCACTTCCCATAGAAATGATCATTTGTCCAACGACCCTCGCATTTTTTTTAAATCTGTTTCACCTCGTTTTGCAGACTCTTTTCACATCTCTTTCTATCTCCAGCCACCTCACTGACATTCATTGCATCATTTTGCTGTTCTAATTGCATTCGATAAGCCATGCACGAGCAAATATTGAATAGTATATATTTTATACAATTTCTGAGAACGTATTTTTTCCCACTGACAAGTTAGTTGTTGAAATAGCCGCAATTATAACGGACTCAGAATAGAAAGCACAACAACTTTTTATTATTATCCTTCGAAAAAAAGAAACTAATTAGGATTGTCCCCAGAAGAGAAGTTCCGTATGTTATTCAGAATTTTATAATTTATTATAATATGTGAACTTAATTTGGTTTATATTAGTCAAAACACAGTAAAAACCTATATGTGACATACGGGGGTACTCCAGAATCTCAACCTTTTATTACACCTAGTTGAAAAATCAATAAAAGTACCAACGAAGAATGGTTAACTACAAAACTATAAATTTTCGCTCCAAGTAAGAGAGATCTTATTTACTTTGGCACAGAGAACTGCAGATTTGATTTTATAGTATTGTTAACAAAACAGCAATCTACAGCCCCGACTCTACTATTACAACTAGTAAACGGAGAGCTGAAAAAAACGTACGGATAGTGAAATTACATTTTACATAGACATGTAGAAAAGTGCCATAAATCATTGCCGATATCAAAAACCATTTTGTTTCAAACAACTTTCAATGTAAAGGATTTAAAACAAATATTTCTACAACCCAAGAAAGGTTCTCTAAATAGAGTAATACAATAAAAATATAAGAAGTATGGCTGAATTTAAATTGCGTTCAAAAACGAAGTAACAGGTAATTCGCTGCTGTACCATGGACGAGCACTGCCGCGAGTATCTCGAATTCATTACTTGTTTGATTACGAAGAAACTTATGCGAATTTTATTACAAATTATGTAGACAAATAATTACGGCCATCGAAATTCAATTTTTACGGCCATCGAAATTCAGTTTAGCGTCAAAGTAGGATGGTGTAACCCATTGTTAAAAGACTGTGGTAAAAGAGAAATTAAACTCTGAGAGATATGTGCCCAGAATAAAATTTAAAAACAGTTTGCAAATGAATTGCTTGGAAAAGAAAAAAAAACGAATACAGGATACTAACTAATGCTTTTATTGGCAGTGTGTTGAAAATAATGTACTATGAGCACGTAAGTATTCCTAGTTTAGACTTGTTCTTGGCATATACATATTTACTGCATTTGTCTTTTAACGTTAAGATTACACTATAAAATCTCACCTTGAAAAGTCTAGATAAAAAGTGGGCTTTGGAATATTGTGCATCACTTGCAAATGTAATGATGGAGATTTTATACATGAAGCTAAAAGATATTGTAAACAATCAAACAAGCATGTGTTAACTTTCGTCCGAGTAATTGCCAAACATTGTAAAGTTACATGCCGCAACAATATACGACGGTAAAATTTAGTGCCGAGGGCTCTAATTTCAAAATGAAGATAGCAGATATACCACACATGCTTCCCATAACAGAGTAATCTACAGTAGATAATCAAAATTGCTGTTGGTTATTTTGTATCAACAATATGCAATTAACGAGGAAAGACTTTATCTTTACGATACCAGAGCAAAGTTATACCGTATACCTAAAATCATAACATTGCGCGTTTACGATACTGTAAATGTTTGCACAATGTCTGGATGTTGGCGGTATAATTCTGACTTTTACGACATAGTTACGTATCTAAATTACGGAAAGTTCACACTGAAGGATCTCGATCACTTTATTATGGTGAAGACCTAAAAAATACGTGTTATTGCTTTCAATCAGACAAATTATTTTGAAACAAAAATGCAATTATTGAAACTATTCAACTCGATATGTAATATTGAGAATGTAATTTAGTGGAACTGAAATTGCAGACGACAATGAGAGATTATCTCTTTGTAACATAGCTTGATCAACTGAATTATTAATTACGCATTAATGATTATTGATTAAGGATTAAATTGTTATAAACAATTTTATAATAATTATTTCTTCAATATGATGTCTGTCATTGATCTTATGTCAATAAATAAACTCCTCATGAAATTACAAGAAATATCAACCCTTAATTCAATAGAACTTCACAATTTCCTGACATGCCATTTAATGGTCGATTTGCTGTGTCACTCACTCTGTTTGCTGTGGGCGGCTTGGCAGAAAACTACTGAGATCCTACTACACTTCATTTTTGCACTCGACAACTCGATTCACAATTCTCATCGAATCATTTCAGAAGAGCAACGCGTCTCTACTGACCGATGCGGCTTTTCAACTCCAGGATCATCCGCCTTCCGCGCAGCGCTCCGCCGCACTACCCCACCGATCTCACACTCCTCAACCTCCCGCACCCCCTCCCGCGCTCGGCTCAACCCCATCCTCCCTGGGCGCGCGGCGGCGGCGCCGGGTTTTCAAATCCAAACGAGCAGGAGTTATGGCGCGGGGCAGGCCCACTCATTATTCGTGCTTTATTACGCGGCAAGCGCGCGAGGACGCGGATTAGAGCGAGACGGACCCACCCACCCAGCGGCCCACTCCCCCACCCGCCACGCCGCCCACCACGCCGCCCTTCGCGCTCCCTCACCCACCACGCCGCCCTTCGCGCTCCACTGCATCCTCCAGTCCTCCAACTGCCCCTCCCCTCCTCCTCTCCGACCCGCCCACCTCGACCCGCGGCGCGCCCCGGGCCTCGGGATTTAAAACCGCTGCGGTCGGAATAAAAAAGAAACCGCGAGCCGCCCGCGCCCCAAACACGCTCGCCGCGCGGGGCGGAGGGGGCGACGCAACTATGGGCACGCGGTATAATTGCTCTCCGTGATCCGCGACGCCGTAAAAATCTGTTGAGCGTCGCGATACAGAGCTAAAAGCCAGTCAAGGGGAAGATTTATGGAAATTCCTTTGCGGTTTTGTTAAGTATGATTATCTGGCGTCGCGCACGAAAATGAACGGTGCGGCAGGACGGGTGGGTGGGTGGTCGAGCGGGCGCGGAGGAGGAACCGCAGCCGCGCGAGGGGGGCGGGGCAGGGGGGGACGGAGCGTTGCGCTAAACGTGCAAAACAATGATGAAAATAGCCGTTCCGTGTCCCCCAGAGCGATCCCGCGTCCGCCGCCGCCGCCCAAAAGTGAATTATCGCCTGTTAGTTAGCCAGATGGTCTACTTAATGAATCCGCTGTCCGAGCCACCCCCTCGAGCGCACATGTATGCGCGTGGGGCGGCGGGCAGTGGCGGCGGCTCGGCGGTCGCGCCTAGCGCGGGGCGGGGGCGGAGAGGCGACAGTCGCACGCGGGCAGGCGCGCAGGGAGAAGTGCCGCGAAGAGGGGAAGGAGGTGGAGTCGTAGGCGAGGCAAGGGTACGGCGGTGGGCGGGTCGCCGGTGGGTGGGTGCGTGTTTGGGAGGATACGGAGTCGAGTGACGGGGGGGGGGCGGGTTTTTATTGCGCAGATGCTCAGCGGTTCGGCGGTGGCTTCCATGGCCGCGGTCAGTTCGGGGTGGCCGAGTGATGGATTTCCTTTCTAGTGCGGTTCTACTTGGAACCCTTCCGGCGCACCGCGGGCCACATATCCGAGCAAGAAGGGAGTAAATCTTCGGGCGATGAACGCGACTGAACTTCACGAATCCATTTTACAATATATTCACGTTATTACAGGTTTTGTTTCAACTCTTCATTTCCATTGCTTCATAATCTTGATTTTGACTAGAATTCTGATATTTTTATTTGTAATTTATAAATTAAAAATATTCTTATAATTAATTCCAACTATAATGAAAAAATAACTCTACCTCGAATTTAAAAGTTACGAGAAAATATAAAGCCTATCTACATTAAAGAATCAACGGTTTATTTATAAATGGAAATAATACAGCATGGTATTTTTTACTGAGAGATAAGCAAATAATCCTTAATACCTTTAATAGTTCTTTCCTTAATGTCTAATAACCCTCTCATAATATATTCAATACTTATCTTTAAAATAATATTTTCAAAATTATTCTTGGAATTGTATCCAGAAGAAAATATTCACATGAAATTGATGAGAATGACCATGTAATGCATTGTCAAGATGAAATAAACACTTTTTTCCCTCGAAATTACTTACAACTCATGCACCATCTATTTTCTTATTAATTTGAAATCCATCTCATTATCAACTCCTATGTTACCTCTCAACATCTGCATGATTAGGCAGTTTTGTCCCGAATCACCAGTTGAAAGACGAACGTGCCCATTTGCAAATATATATTCAGACTTTTAATGGGGACGTTTCATCAAAAAGCAATACGAACACAATAAAACGGGGCAATTTCGGACGGCGTTATTCTGTTATTACAACGCATGATTTCCTAAATAATTTATACACGTTGCATTTAACGAGTAAATACTGGCTACGGGGACCGCGTATGAAAGCAAACGCGCGGGGATCTACAGGCAATTAAGCGAACGATCCATACACAAAACGAGTGTTTTAATATTTGGCCCTTGAAACAAAACGCGCAACATGCAAACACGGAACTTGCCGTAGCGAACACGAAAGTAATCTCTGAAATGCAGCGAGCAATTTTCTTGCCGTCTTTGAAATTAACATCAAGATACAATAACTTCTGGAAGTTTTCCATTCCATTTCATGATTATCCGACTACTTCTTGAGAAACTTCTAGACGGTGTAATTAGAATGCAATGCCTTTTCCTTTTCTGCGATATACATCGCTTAAGATAACTCTCTGGTTAACAGATAAAAGTCTTATTGGTAAATACAATGTTTCTTCATTGAATTTTCAATGTTTTGGATTCATTATCTTTATTTTTGTTTAGTTTTTTATGAGAATGGCCGACTTCGCGGGCTTTTTTTCACTTTTTCCATTAAAAAACATGTTTTTGCTTCCCTACACATTGTTTGTTAGTCAGAGTTACCAAGATATGTTGCATTTCTCGCTATGCAGAATTAGAAAACATTAACGACAGGAGTTCAGTGAATTATTTCTTTGGATAAGTACCTACTATTATGTTTCTTTTAATAATTACCTCAAATTGTTGTACTTCGAAACTGAATAACATTTATTAATACGTTTTTACTCTAGATGTTTACAAAAATGTTACGCATAAAACTCATTAAGCACTTCGATTTTGGTAAAGAAAAGCGAGAAATGTGGTTCTATGGTTCAATTTAAAAACGTTTATAGTCACTAGAGGTCTAATAAACTATATTTTTCCTTAGCATATTCTTTCTCGGTCAGTACTTTGGGCCCTTAGCTATCTGGGAAGTGATTTATCGATTGCGGTAAATGTGCCAACATATCACTTCCCAGAGAGGCGAGATGATTGGATCACACTGTCGGAGATCTCTTCAGAGCTCTCTCGTTATCCCCTCTACATATGCGTAAAGGAAAGATTGTGCCATTTAGAAGAAACCATTGGCAGAAAGCCCCGTACGTGTGCTACTGTAGTCAAGGCTACTATACTTACTCTGTCTTGCATCAAACCGATCTAACAAAACAAAACAGAAAGTTTGCAGATAAGTATAAAGGCGTCTCCACACTTTCGTCATTCTGCGAGTAGCGAGCAACCGCTCACTGAAACCCAAATAGTGTGGATGAGTTGCTTGGTATTTGTCACGTAACGAACATTCGATGCTCACCATACCCAACGCGTGTCGGTCTTTTGGGGCCGTCAAAGGAAGCAAACATTCGCCGACCCAACAACTGTATGGAATGTATGGAACTGTATGGAACTGTATGGAATGGGCGAGCAGTAGCTCGCTGCTCGGCGAATGCCGAATGTGTGGAGCCGCCTTAAGAAAAAGCAGGTTCACATGCGACTCGCAACGCCCGTTTCGCTGCTACTCACTTTCCTATTTTGCATAACTCGGATAAAAGGCGTCCTAGACACTTAATGATAGGTTTGTGAAGTCAAGTTTGAGGTCAGAATGGAGCTATTTGTACCAAAAAAATCATTAACATTGTATTTACTACTCTCAGAGATCCAGCTTTTTTTTCTCTTCATTTTATTAACCGGAGATTTCACAAAGTCGTGGGTGGCACCAGGCTGCAGCGTTGTATATCAGTCCTCCTAGTCCGTTGCATGAGTCAGGCGCGGTTAACCTCTGTCCACTCGATGCCGCTCCTGCTACCTTGTCACTGGACGCTGGCCAGGAGACTTCCTCGACCTCCGGCGGGGGGAGGGTCTGGGAACGGGACGGGCGCGGGGGGAGGGATGGCACGATTTATGGCTTTCCGGCTGATCGGCCGCCATCGTGCCAGCACCCTCGCTACTTTTCTCGTCACGCACCTCGCAGCAAATCCGCCCACTTTTCATTTCTTGGTCGGGAAGATGATTATTTTAATCAACACTATCCTAATTGTTTTTAACGTAGTACTTCAGAAACCTTTGAAAAACTCACATATTTTATAGTTGTATATCTACGGAAGTAGTTATTAACACTTACAGTAATAACTTTCCTATACCGTAGCAAAATGAAATGGTACGACTGTAACGGGAGCAAGCATTTAAAACGTATTACAATTGCTTCGACAACTGCGAATAATGTATTTCATCCTTGAGATAACACATTTTATTGTTCCACATGCTAATTATGCGAATAAAACCTTTCGTTCACAAATACCTCAACAAGTAATCCTTTTTTTTCTTCTGCCGCTATTAATACAGCGCCATCCGTTGAAAGAGACGAGCCGTTAAACCTCATTTAGTAATACACTTTAACTGTTTGTCAAAAATTGCATCGCATCGCGGACACCCATGTTCATGGCGTGACTTCACTGGTGTGAAAAAGCGCGCGTATCCGGCGTCAAGTGATGTATTTTGAGCCGCACCGGCGGCGGATTCGCGTTAAAACCGAGAGCGCTGTTACCTCGCCTGTTCGTGGCGCCCTTGGGCCAAGAGGTCGCAAGCCCTTGGTCCCCCGGGGGGGAGAGGGGGTTAATTTAGTAGCTCATTTTTTCCGATACGTGCTCTCTTCTATGGCTAACAACGCCGCTTCCCCGTTCCCCGCGTTTATTGCTTTCTCGGAAAAGGAGGAAAAGAAGAACGCCTTCGACAATGGGGACGTGACGCCGAGCTGGCCGGCCGATCGAAGCACGCCGAAAGGAAATGGGAATTCCAATTAATGTGAAGAACACAGGGATGTACTCGGGGCGAGGCTGGGGGAACTTCTCACCCACCCGTGACTTGCCGCTTCTGGAACGCAGTGAGCAAACGAAATTGAGCAACAGACTTCTGCGTAAGCATAGGTTCAAAACAGAATATTTCATATTCTCAACGGACACGTTAGACCCGTATTATTTTCACAAGATAGTTTTTTGTATTTGATTGTTGGATTTCCGAACTGTTCACATAGTTTGGAACCAAAAAAAAATGCTTCGCATGATAATATTTCTTTGGTACACCGTACGAAACACGTTCCGTAATTCTACACTAGATATTTTAGTTGTGTTGTGAACGTTCGTCATCGCGTACAAATTGTGAAATCTATCTGACAGCATGCATATTTCCATCTCACGTAATTTTTTGTATATACGTAGCGACGAGTTTAGTTGACATGTGTACAGGCTAAGTGCTCGACGTTGAGTATGTCTTGAATGATAATGTGGACGAAAGCTACTCGGACTCTTCCATTAAAACTGTTCCATTTCATTTTTTATAAAAAGATTCGTTAAATGTTCCTGAAGAGTGCGTTCTATTATAAGAAGAACGTTCGGTGAATATTTTCCAGGACATCAGTTCTGTTTTAATAAAACTTGACGAAGGGAGAATTTTATTAGCTTAATAATGTATTATGTTACTGCCTTTTATAAATCCTACTGATCCTATGATTGAACTTTGCCATATGATCTCAGTTTCATCCGGAATATTTGATACGCTCAGCGATGAATCTTTCATTATTTGAGAAAATTGCTAAGAGAGTTCAAATTTCAATGCTTCGAAAAACAGGAAAATGATAAACAGTGTTTGATCATAATGTTTAAGCAACAAAAAGAAATAATTTCATACAAATTAACTTCATTTTTATTATTATCATTATTATCATATTATAATTATTTTCAATTGTATTTCATACAAATTAATTTACATCAATGTTAATTTTTTTAAATTTTTTTATAAATTTTCAACTGATAACGCACAAAATTGCACATTATGAAAAAAAGGGTAATTCTAAATTTGGAATCACAGTCTAAAAATTTGGAGAGTTTGCGCTCTTCAGCAATTATGTTATTTACTATCGCTTGCGCTGAAATTCAATACCTTCATATTTCATGCGACGGAACAAAACCAGATAAAATTCGTTGCGACTAATGGCCTTCATGTTACGTTTAATTATGAAGCAAAGCGGAATTATTTCGAAATACTAATCCTCAGCATAAGCATAATGTTCATTGTTTTAAACATTTCTCTTTTTACTGTAATTATTCGCGCCTTGACAATTCTAACACCCCCTTGAAAACAACCCCTTACATAACTTTATAACACCTATGAAAACAACCCCTTACATAACTTTTATTCAACTTTTCTACGTCCTAACCATCTTCTTGAGATTTTCTTCTTTCATGTTTATTTAATTTATATCTATTTTAAATACTATCCTATTTAAATTCTAAATTATTTTTTCACATTACGTATTTATTATTTTTCTTAAACTTTTCAGGCCATTGGCCCTCTGCAGCCGCATATTTTTTTTATTTTATTTTGAAGTTGATCAAATCATGATTCTCTCTGGGCTACCCTCTTTTCATTCAGTATAGATTCACATTTTCTACGCAAATGGTAGGATAACACCTTACTGCTTATATGGGAACTCTATCTCCACATTAATAGACTTTAAAATGTATGTTCAAAGCTTATATTATACACAAATTTCAAAACTGTACTCCGGTAACTTACTAATCTGATTCTTACTTAATGCGATTCGTAGACATCCCCTCAGTTATGCTGAATAAAACTGTACAACAATGTAAAGTCATCTTAAGGAAATAAGACCCCCGTTGCAGTCACTCCTGTTCGATTTGGCGCGAAACCCTTCGCGTGGCGAGCACCTCCCCATTTTCTCGGCTGCCGCATCCGCGTACTTCAGGAGGCGACCGGCAGCGCCGGGGGCAGCCAGCGGCGGCGGACGCGACGGGTAGCGGCGGCGGGGGCGGCGGAGACGGTGCGCGCGCCGGTATTTGTTTGGGCGCGGGCGAGCGATCGCCGGGGAATTTCCCCAGGGGGCGGCGCGGCGGGGCGTGGCGGATAGGGGCGGGGGCGGGGAGGGGGTGGGAAAGGCGTGGCGAGGAGCGGAGGAGCGTCCCGACGCCCGGGCGACCGCGGCGGCGTCGCCCGCTCCTACACCCTCATGCGCCGAGGGCGCCGTGATTTCGGGACGCACTTCACGCCGCCCGCCGCCCCCCCCCCCTAGCCGCCCACTCGGGCGCGCGAGAGCCAGAGAAAACAGACGAGTACCTCCGAGAGCAGTCGCCGGGGAATCGACGGACTCCGCGCCGGAAAATCCTATCAATGAAATCTCCGGCGGAACTCTTATTCATATCTGTCCTTTCAAATAAATTTCAACGCCAGATTCTCACGATCACTCTTCATTATTTTTAAAAAATCGTTCTTTCAATAATATTGGCGTTTTACTTCTGTGGTTTTTATTTAGAAAGGAACTTAGCGTAAACACTAACGAAGTGCTTGGGTGTGTGAAATAATGTTTTCTCTGTACACATAGACGTATGCAGAGAACCTGTCTACATACCGCGACGGGTATAAGTAGGATTTGGCGAAACTAATAATGAATGTGTTTATACATTTCGCTTTGACATAACGCTTCTATTTTATTTTACACATTCAATTAAATAATTACTAACTGCATAACTTATCTTTTCAAGTGTCAACTATTTAAACTATTTAGGTGAGGTAGAAATGGATAATAATCAGGCTAGCATTCCACTCTTCTAAGAGACCAACTTTGTTTTAAGAACGAGCGCGAAAGAACAGGTGACGTGAAAGGCTCCGCCAATCTCCTCCGCGCTCTCCGATCCTCCGCGCGTCGTCTTCGGCGGGGTCACGTGCGAGAGGGGGGAAGGGGGAAGGGCTTGAGCGCGGCGGCACCGCGACCGCGCGATGAACCGGGCGCGCGGCGACGCGAAACTGGGCGCGGAGTACACTATAAATGGCTATATGCCGGGGGTCTGATGGCATCACAAAGGCCACGTCTTGGGACCATCAGCATACATGCATGCATAATTTAAGAGCCCGGACGCTGGCGCCGGCGATGAAAACCGCAGAGTGCGCACCGCGACGCCACGCCTCCGCCCCCGCCGCCGCCGGGGGCGAGGGTCGAACGCTCGCGCGGGGGGGGGGGAGGGCGTAGAGGGGGAGGAAACGGCGCACTAGGCCGGGGCTTCGCTCGAAACGCGGCGACCGCGCTCCTCGCCGCGACTGCGACAGCGGAGGAGCAGAGCGCGCCAGGGTGAACACTCGGGCAAAGGAGGGCGTGTGAGATGACATCGAACAGATCTAACGACGAAAAGGGGGCGAAGTGAGGATACGGAAAAGTTTCTGAAGAGGAAGCCAGGGAGCATATCGGAAATATGGAGGAGAGAAAGAGGATGGCGTCAAGAGATTGAGAGCAGAGAATACGAATGACCGATAATAAAAAAGGATAGCTATGGTTCATAGAAAAGACAGTGGGACTAAAAGAGCCATGCTAATGGTAACAGTCTTCTATCAAAAGGGATTGGACTTCAACCTGTTTCAGGCTCCCCTTCTTTTCTGGCCCTACCTACGATTCTCCTTTCTCATCGAATATAGTGAAGAGCTAATGACGGCCATCTTCAATTGGGCATCCCTTCCAAATGTTCGCACTATTTGTTCTTAGTATTAGATGTATTTTCTCACATGGTTGACAAGTTCTGCCCTTTGCTTACATTTAAATTCCTTCTTTTATCTAGGATGGTGTATCTAGAGTGGTTTGTGAAAATTTCATTTCTGCAGGCTGAATTCTACGTTTATCTCTTTCCAAAATTGTTTTCGGTTCACTTCCATACATAACGATAGTAAGGAATTATATAAGCTAGTATAAAAAATAGTATACGAGACAAGCAAGCTGTAATGTCAGATATACATATTTGGGAGCACTAAGATTCTGCAGGAGGGTGGAAATTGTGAAGGAAGTATGTTGTTCGCGTAGCAAGAGAAGAGAGTAGGATAAAAAAAAATAAGACGTAGTTCCGGTTATAATTGGAGCGGCAATGTGCGGCGACGTAGCTCAGGAAAGGGAGCGCGGAGTCTTCATTACAGAGGTCACCCGGAGAGCGAACGGTGAGGCGGAGGCTACCAGGGGAATGAGGCAGGCCCTGCCCGTTCTCGACTGGCCGGCGACCCCGCGGCGCAACCAAGCGCAAGAGAAGCTGGTCGCGGCGCGCGGGGTGGGGTGGGGTGGGGTGGGGGGTGTGGAGGGTCGCGGCCCGTCTGCGTCAGCTCTCGCAGACAAATAAAGGGAGCCGGGCAGCGGGGACGCGGGGATCACACGTGGCGAGGGGTGGTGCAGAGGACGCAGCGGCGCCGTGGAGGGGGGAGGAGTCAGATATGGGATGCACCGTGCTGCGTGGGCAGCATTGGGGGAAACGAGAACGCAGGTAAAGGAAAAAGTGGACTTTTAAAGCAGCTGTTTGAGTGATGAGTGAAAAATAAGGAAATACGACCACTTGCAGATGGCTTTGACGGAAAAGCATCCATCTATTGAAGATGGCAACAGGGCTGACAAATTGCAAGTGCTCAGTTGAAATGCACCGCTCTTCTTTTATTGTATCTTTACTTTTAATTTTTTGATTAGCGTAAGGTAACACGGAATGTAATGGTTAATATGAACTAAATTTAATCCCGGTTTCAGTCAATGTCCACTGGAGTAGGATCCGAAAAACATACATAACAAATATTTCACCGATTTTTACATGTTCTTTGTTGGTAATCATTTCCTTTGATGTATTTATTAAATAGGTTTTGAAGTATTCACTACATGAGTTATGATATTTTGATAAAACTACCCATGGGGAGAAATATTCATCCATTACACAATTTTCCTGTATCTGTTACCCTCTGTGCTTTTTGCAAGAGGTCGGAACAATTACGTTCAAGGTTCCACTTCCCACTACTGCAACAAGCACAAACAAAGACTAAATATCCATCGTTTCACAGGTGGACGAGATCCAAATCTCTCTCGGGAGACGCACAGCGAACAAAAACGAACATAAAAAACGCTCGTACAAAAAACTAGCGCCCAAACGTTGTGCGAACGCAAAAACACGTTTTCACAAAATCGCTTCCACGTAGCCCCGGAGGGAAGTTCCACTGTGTTACACATTTTCAAACCGCGAGCATGCGCATGGTAGCAAACAACCCATTGTCATATTAAGTTGATTTTTAAACAATCTGCCGTCCACATCCCGCGCCGCGCCACGCCGCGCCGCGTCTCGCGCGCGGCGGCAGCGGCGCGATTATGTTATGAACGACAGCGTATCTGCGCGCGGAAGCTCGATTTTCATTAAACCACCAAAACGGTCCATATTTCAAACGAGGGCCTAACCGCGCATTAACAGCGGCTCCAAATAGAGAAGATCACGGGGCGCGGGGATGGGGGGCGGGGACGCTCGCGCCTAAATTAGAGCCAAATCCTATCGAGCCCCTATTTTTCGCTTGCCTCGCGCCACCGGGTGCTCGTGCCGCCGATGGCAGCAAGGGGTGGCCAAACGGCCATTCAGCGACAACACGCTGCTGTTATGAGGTCATTTACGGGGAAAGTAATTTTCAAATACGCGAAAGTTTCTTGAGTTTAGGATCAAATACACCTTTTTTACTAAGAACGTTTAATAATTTTCTTTTGCCGTTTTCGGGCGTTCAGTTTATTGCAGGCTTTAGACTTACGGCTGGTTTGAAATTTAGCGTAATTTCTTATGACAGAAAATGAATCCACAGGGTATGTGATGACCATTCGCTCGAAAATCACTAATTGAAAGCGACCATGTCTTTCACGGGATTCAAAACTATTACAACATGGATGCAGAAATTACCGGCCATTTGTGGTCAAACTTTAAGAAATATGCACACATATCTGATTGGACGACATGACGACATCATAATTCAAATTCGGACTCCAAGTCTTCACGTATACATATACATTTTTAAAGACATTAAATGCTCACGTAATACAAAGTTTATCAAAGTGTTATTTGACATTCACAATTTAAGATTTATGTTAAATTTCACTTAGTGGAGAATAAACTACTTTGCGAGAGTGTGGAATTCCTAAACACACTTCGTTACTGTTTTGCTGCCGTACATACATGTAAAAAATAACTTAAGTAAATATAAATAATATTGACAATTACCTGAGTATATTTAATTGTAAATATAATGATTGCGGACCAACATAAACATCAATTGGAATGTAGTACGGTATTATGTATCTGTTGAAAGTGAACAACTCTGTGTACAAAAGGTTTCAATATATTTTTGAAATGTTCTCTGATGATGTACCCCTTCTCTCTCTCTCTCTCTCTCTCTCTCTCTCTCTCTCTCTCTCTCTCTCTCTCTCTCTCTCTCTCTCTCAACATTTGAATATTATTCCCTACAACGCGTCGATCGTTTGGTTAGCCCTGGTCTATGGTACCGGCTTCGACGCCTGTCGAAATTCTCGTCCATAAAAGCATGGTCGGATCCCCTGTTTACCGTCGCATAACAATATCTTTGACACCAGCGATCGAAAAAAAGCATCGATATTGTTAATGTGCGTTTTCCCATTAAACTCTACAACACAGTGTCTTTGTTCTCTGTGTGAAATTATGATGTTATTTGCTGCCTCTGTCGAGACTTATAATAAAAAACATAAATAAACCGTAAAAAAGTATACGCTCACCGCGCAACAAAATTCGAGGAATAAAAGGATCGGTTTTGGAGCCATGACGTGTCGCCTGACGGGCCGGTTCCGCATTTCAGAAAAAAAACATGAATGGCGCCTAGGAGGCGTTCCTTACAAGTTAGGCGTATCAAATGAAACGCCAAAACACGTTTATATATATATATATATGTACATATATATATATATATATATATATATATATATATATATATATATATATATATATATATAAACTTGTTGATCGGTTGTATTCACCAGTTATATAAAAAAAGTTTGACAAAAGTCGTGAAATTTGTGGGAATTGTTGCGAAAAGCTCTGCGCGGAAACAGTAATTACGCTGTTTTATTATAATTAAATGATGTCCATCAGATCTAATATTTGTATGAGCTGAATGAGAGCCAACAACAATAACAACGCCAACAAAATACAGGACAGAATTATCCGTGATTGTTCACGAGGCAGCTAAGTAAAGAGAGCCAAAGTATACTCTTTCTCCACTTAGAAGCAATTTGGAGCGATTTCACCTAGTTCTTCCAAATACTTGAGAAATATCGGCTTGGACGCAGTAGTGAAGTAAGAAGGAACGTGACAACGCACGAGGGTGGGGAAAGATGCAATCTCACATACACAACACACACAAAACACACACACACACACATACTCATATATACCCTCGAATGACTCAAAAAATATTTCACAGCATTGGTAAGCTACTCTTATACGCATACACTCGATTACATTCTGCATCACACCCGATTCATTTCAATTAAACGTATTTTTGGACATCATTCTACCAAAATTCCGAGAAGGAACGAATTCGGCCTTGATTGGAGCTAACTTAATTAAATCCACTATTAAACTGTTGCAAGTTCAAAAGCATACATGTAAAGTAAAACGTGCATTTTCAAAAGCAGTTCCACTAGTTCTTTCATTAATTTTGATGATCGCAACAGCTACATCAATTTGGCAAATTCTTTCCGATCTATTTTAACAGGAAAATGGAATTTAAAAATTTAATTCTATCACACCTTTGCGTTGATTGAAAAATATAACTAACTGATAAAGAAACCCTTTCAATAACGCTTAAAAGCATAATTTTTACGTCGTAAAATGTGAAGGATTGGGTTAGCAAGCATTTTAAGTTATAGCAAGAAATACAAAGTCTTAGAATCTCAAGTCTCAGTCTCAGAATAAATATTTCAACTTCTACGACATGTAGGAAATAAAATATGATCACTATTTTCCAATGAACATATGACAAGAAATCTCTACTACAGGGTTACATAAGTGACATTTGCCTCTAACTAGACAACTGTGTGAAGGTGTGTGTGAAGGTGACAGGAACATGTTCGGAAGTAGTTACAGCTTTCGAACTGCGGCCAAACACCAGTGCAAACAACCAATGAAGTGGAAATCGTGATATGTGTTACTTCGTGTTAAAAAGATTTTCCATTGCACGTTCATTGGAAAATGTAATCATCTTCGATGTTCCTACATTCCCTAGACGTTTGTAACATTTATTCTGAGAAAAAACCTCATGTTCTCCACAGACGCGAAAGAATGGTTGCGTGTCGACATCTCTTCTTATTTGATACTGGTACACAATAAGGACGCACTACCACATTTTCAGTCTGCAGGCGTACACGAAGTTCCCTGTAGCTGTGGCACGACGTATTACTTCAGCCTGCCAGCCTGTGACGCGGCGTCACCCGGATAGCGAAGAAGATATGGACTATTACGTTTACATCATCTCTCCATGAATGTACAGTGCTTCAGGAAAGTCTCTCCGCACTGAGTGGAATCAGTGCCTCCTATTAAAAACTGCATTTATGTTGTAGCAACCAGATCACTGAGAAACAAGTGAAGGGGACAACACTTCCAGCATCTATTCTGATTGTGGTGAATACGCAGATTACATTTTCAAGCCGCTGTCGTGGTACCAACACAATTCCTGTTGCAAGCACTCTCACCAGCGAGGTGCCACTGCGGAGAGACTTTCCTGGTGCGCCATACTTGTAGGGGTAGCGTAGGCAATCCAGCGTTGTTCATCTTTGGTGTAGCCTGGTGTGGAGTTGAGCGGAGCGGTGTGCTGCGGAGCAAGCAGGGCGATAGCGCGCGCCCGTGTCGCGTGGAATAAATCCGTGTCGGCGCGGCGGGCGCAGCCGCGTGTACCGCGCACTCGGACATCCCGCTGATCCGACAGCGGCGGCAGCGCGCTATTGGTTTACTGCGAAATGAACACGCGCGCTCGCGCGCACGCCGGGAATCGCGCGGTGCGGTGCGCTGGGGCAGGGGCGAGCGAGAGTGGGTATTTCAGAGAAGAGGGAGAGTGCGGGGAAGCGAGAGTGACACAGTGAGAGAAGGGTCAGAATATGAAAGAGCGAGGAAAACGAAGTGAGAGGAAGGATGGGGAGTTGGAGAGTGAGGAAAGGTTGAGAATACGGGGAAACAAGGGAAAGGAAGCGAGAGAAAGGTGGGAAAGTTGGAAAGTGAGAGGAAGATGAGAACATGAGAGAGTGAGAGAAAGAAAGTGAGAGGCAGGTGGGAGAGCTCGAGAGTGAGGGGATCTTGAGAATATGAGAGAGCGTGGGGAAGAAAATGAGAGGGAGGTGAGAGAGTTGGAGAGCGTGGATGCGAAAATGTGGAGAGATGAGAGTGAAGGTGGACAGCAATAACGAGGAAGTGAGAACGGGAAATTGAGGAAACTTTCATTCATCGCCGCTGAATAATTCCACATTTTCGAGTAAGGCTACAAATATGGATTCGATAGGGGAAGTAATGTTTCCAGAAGCAAGTTTGAAATAATAATACGGAAAAATTCCTCAAAACAAAACAAAACAGGAAAACAGTAGCCCAATGAATGTATCTTCCGACATTCAATTGTATTTTTATTTGAGAATGTAGTTTCCTCTACTATTCCCAAGTTCCTGCACGAGCGTTAAAAGATACTTTGAGACTACCGATTAGACATATTTAAAATAATTGGCAACGAATGGTGTAAATTAGTCTTTTTTGGAATAAAATTCATAATTCTTAAAATGTCTGGTACTTCTCCGAATTCTGAATTAGCAACGACCACAACCGCACACTTATAAACTTTTCCTCGAAAACTGGCCAGAAGAGAGACGAATGAAACTGAAAAAGGAAGTGATAGCAAATCAATTTTAAGAGGAAGGAAACAAGGAGAAAAACACACAGACGGAAGCGAAAAATGAGATATGAGAGCGAGAAAATCCACAAAGCACAAAAAAACAATTGAAGCACCTGAAAACCTCATCTCCGGGGCGTGGTACGGCTTTAAAAATTTCAGAGAAATACAATCGCATACAATTCAATTCAACGTTAGGCTGACTATCAACATTACGAATCAAAAGAAGCTACATGTTGTTTCGAACACAAAACAAAAAACAGTTTAAATTACCAGCATTTAGCTTACGGTGTCAAAACGATGTAAAGTACCAGTGAATGTTTCATGAGAACTTTGATTTGAAAAATGTATCTCAAATATGACGATATTTTTGCAATATTGATGGTTTTGTTTAATGCTTTTAGAAGAAATAAATCCTGTGATATAAAAATGACGATCCACTTGCTAGTACGTATTTTCAACAGATGTTGTTAATGTTATCGTCAAAATGTAGCAGTTTAATGTAGTTTGTTTCGGAATATACCCTACAAAAACACTAAAA
Organism: Gryllus longicercus; assembly: GCA_038098605.1. Classification (NCBI taxonomy): domain Eukaryota; kingdom Metazoa; phylum Arthropoda; class Insecta; order Orthoptera; family Gryllidae; genus Gryllus; species Gryllus longicercus. The sequence goes on along the minus strand of JAZDUA010000410.1, from coordinate 7,942 downwards.
TCAATGAGAAATTCATAAAGTTCATTTCCATGAGAAATCAACTTTTCTAAAGAAAATACCCATTTTTTTAAAACACAAAATCAGAATTTCACAGGTAGTTCAAAAATAACTACGAGTTAACAAATGTGAAGGTATTTGTCTTAAGCACGTAGTGTGGCACCGACAGAGAAAATTGAATAGAGTCAGTGTACATTACAAAACATAACACATCTTAAACAAGAAAATACACACACTTATTGTTGAAGAAAAAAATTATCTTTAACGATTCACGTTTGTATGATAATAAAATGAAATAGCAACAGGAAAAATAAAAGCATATAGAGAAGGCTACTTTCAACAAATCGTTGTTTGAAGGTAGTGAATTCCTGTGCTTCCAACTGTTAGCGGGTTTAGAGAAGAGCGCTTGAATAAAACCCATCCGTGAGCGAAGTACCGAGCGCAACCGGCCGCTTATTTTGTTTTGAAAACGATCCGGCGCGGTGCAGCCACTCCGCCAGCTCCACCGATACCACCCGCCAAAAGCCCAAACACAGAGGGAAAGCCGCGCCAGGAAAGCACGCCCACATGGGGCTACGCAACTTCCCAAGTGGGATCAGCGCAGTTTATGATGCGAAATTCAAAGCGTTCGGCAAGACGGGACCTCTCGACCTTCCGAGGTCCCCCCAACCTCCAGAGTGCGCGTGTCCCGATTTGATCAGAAGCCCCCCCCCCCCGGCACCCTGCTCCCCCGGGAGGGGGGGGTGCGCCCGTGCGTGGGGACGCGACGCACACAATGCGTGCGTGAGGGAGGGGGGGCGTTGCGCGTGCCGCTCACGTCCGCGGATTTGATTGAATGAAAGGCGCGGGGGTGGGGCGCTTTCCGCCTACGAGTTGGTCACGCGCGACTGAGGACAATGGGGCGCGTATGGGCTTCGGCCTTCAGACTGAGGGCGCGGGGGTGGGTCGTGGTGAGGAGGAGGAGGAGGGCGGGCAGTAGTTGCATTCCCGTCGCCGGCACAGGCGTCCCGGGAGCTTTTCTGCAAGGAGTTGGCCGGCCTCCCCATCCCTGACGCCAGAGTGAAACCTGGTTGGGAAAAGAAACAGAGACCATTTCTGAGAAATCTTTATTCCCAGCAATTCCAAAATACCAAAACTTCCATAACCTTTTTAGAGATTTGGCGCCAAAACAGACTTTCACCAACGGAAATTTGTCGCTTACAACAATTCATTATTTACTGCATGACCATAATTATTTTTGGGAACAATTTAGTAAATTTTGTTTAACCGTTATCTCCGAAGCCCTACAATCAGGGTCGGTATTTTGTGAAGAGTTACTTGCAATCGGGCTTGCGATTTCTTAAAATAGCTGGAGCCGTTTCTGCAAAAATTATTGTCATTTGATCTTCTAAAAAATCGAAGTTATGTCTTCTTGAAAGGAAGAACTAAAGAGAAAGAAAGTTTCTCTTCAAGAAGGTGCTCTGATCTTTCTGTCGTATCTGACAGAACATTTCTTGAAATATATTTTATTACGTATTCAGTAAATTTGGGCGATGTGAAATATTAATTTGTTATTTTCGTATGTGTACATTACATTCTATTGTTTTGCAGTATTGTTGAGACAATAACCATTTCAGTACTACTAAATACAAATAGTACTAAAAATTACTCACTAACAATCGACTAACTGCACAAAGAAAACAGATGAGCGTAATGTGGAAATGACGAAAAGTATCTTGAAAAAAATATACATTGAGATGATAATGTAGTCAAAGAATTAACCTCTTCACTGAGATCAATATATGGAATGTCGTGCTTTACGTACACAGTTTGTTGCAATCTAAAATCTAGTGTCGAGTGTTCCAAACACTACATTCCAAAGTTATGGTTCCCCGCATGTGCAGTTCTCCTTGACAATTAAGTCGAACGGATACAATGTTACACAAACAACGCCGTAGTGGCGCGACCATGTCAAAGTAAGTCACAATGAGACACGTGCAGTCCCAGGGAAATTGGATGGCGTTCTCTTTTCACGAGACACTCCTCGGGCGACGGGGGAGAGGATAATGAGCGAACGTAGACCGTGCGCCAGAGTTTTGACAGCGGGATATTGGGGCTGACGATGGTAGTGTTTACTCTGGGCACGTGGCAGACCGGTGGGTTGGTGGCGGACGGACAAGTGGACGGAAGCAGTCGGGGTGGCAGGCGAGGAGTAGTGGGCCGGATACGGCAGCGGGCGGGGAAGCGAGAGGGGTAGGATGAGGTGCGGTCAGGTGATGGATCAGGACTGGCAGGTGTATCATGGTAGTTGGGGAGGGCTGGTGGATGGGATGGGGTGGTGTGGGAGGTGGGAGGGAGGTTAGGAGGGCGGAAGGAGGACGGGCAGGCGGGCGGGCGGCGAGTGGGTATTGAGAGGGTGGAAGGGCGTGAGTGCGGGGCAGGCGCGTGAGAACTTGGGAGAGTGTGTGTGTGTGTTTGGGTAGGTAAGTGAGTGTGGTTGCGGGCGGGCGGGCTTGGGCGACACGTAAGCTTGGTGGGAAAGGGGGTCTTTCGTCCGCCCGCCGCGTTCCCAAACAATTACGGAAGCGACCGTCCAATTGCACAGCCTCGCCCCCGAAGCACACGCCCACCTCGCGGGATAGGAGGTGCTCACCCACAGGAAGCGAGCCCACAAAGGACGGGAGGCTGCATGCACATCCTAGAGCGCGGTCTGTAATGTTTCCGGTAGGCGTTAGACGCGTGATGTCACACCCCAATGCATACAATGTTGTAGTGGGGCAATACTGGAAGAGGAAACGAAACCGATGGCCAAGACTGGGAATCGGTGATGTTGGGCGATTCTTGCTAAAATGAAATTATTTTATACTTTCAGAAACATTAATAACTAGAGAAGCACTAAATAGTTTCTAAAATTAATTTTACGTGCGCTATAAAATTTATATTTTGTTAAATGTTATCAAAGTTAAAAACCTGGATTTATTTCATACATTACGAACCTTGTATTTAAACTAAAGTAAAAAAGCAATTTTTCTAATACGTCGAAAATATTTCAGTTTTGAGAAGGATGTCTATTTTATCTTTTCCCTATTACACTCCCAAAACTCTTTGATTTTTTTTAATTAAATGTGTGATTGTACACCTTATTCATTCTCATGGACTAATCTTCCAGAGACTCCATTACTGTTTCCAGTAAATACAATTTTTTGACAAAATTTTCCCAAATTCTGAACATAAATTTGGGCAATATATAATATATGTATAAAAGATAAAATATTTTAAAATTAACACAATTTCACACTTAAGTCACTCAATGATCCACGTTTTTAAAGATAACTGAAGAGCTGTTTCTCTGATACGCATTTTCGGGGTTAGTTAGAGATCCCGACATTAAAGACGAAATTGAACGGGGCCATTATGCTCCTCGGCACGCTTTCCGCCCCACGTCGGTCCATCCTTCTTCGTCGCCCCCCCCCCCCCGCCTCCCTCCACGTCCACAGCGCTGCGACTTCGCGTCGCCGCGCCGGTCCCTCGACGTCCGACGAGCCGTAAACTGTCGCATCAGCCGCCCCGCCCCGCCCCTCGTCCCGCCCTGCTCTTCCGCCCGCCCTTGCACACGCCCCTAGGCCCCCCCTCGCCGGGGCCGAATCGGTATAATGTCGAACTCGGCAGGAAATATCGGCAGTTAGTCGAAGTCCTCGCCGTCAAAGGACCCGCGCGATGCCGAGCGGACGCGAGGAACGTGCCGGAAGGGGTGGGGTGAGCCCGGGGGGGGGGGGGCAAAAGCTCGCGATAGACGGACGCGCGTAAACAAAGACGCGCGCGCTATTGCCTCGTTGCCTCCCCCTGCCCCCTCCCGCGTCGTGAGAAACGGACCCGCGCGTTGGCGCACCGCGACGGGACGGTGTCACCGCTGGGATTTATCTGCCTCGCATTGAGCAACGAAGGCGGCGGCAGCGCCCTCTGTTCGCCTATAAAAACGCGACTTCCTTATCTGCGGCGCGGAGGAAGGACTCGCCGGAAGAATATTGTACTTGAGCATTGTCGCCGCTCAACAGCCACGATTTGTCATCCGCGCTGGATTATCCTCGAGGCCCGCCCCTGCCGCGCTGAAGGGCCGCTCGCGAACGTCAAGCGAAGGGCGCGAGCGGGCGAGGGGGGAGGGGGAGAAATGAGCGCGATGGGGTGGAGATGGCGGAAATGACGGAAGAGGGCTGTCAAGGAGATGGTGCTAGTGAATGAGGCCACGAAGGCGCCAAGGTGGTCTTTGAAAAGGTGGATTTAAAACTGCAGAAGATGCAGTTTACAGGTATAGGCCCTGGCAATTTGGCTGAATACAGAATAGTTGCTAGTAGAGGCGGTTTGTGCCCATGATCTGACGTGTTTCGTTCTGCCCTAATACTCTAATTTGTTCACGAGTGGCCCACGTTGGCGTTTCGATGTCACTTGCATCTGCAATACGCATTCCTCTGTTTTTTTCGAACATCCCCGATATTACACCACAATGTATACCTGTTTGGGTAGTTTTTTCACTAACTGCATGTATGCAGTGTGCTGGAACCTATTGGCTCACACAACACTTTCTCTCAGTGTAGTATTTCCACCGTATTTTAAAACAATTTCAAATTCTCGAATTTCGATGATTATCTATGAGGTTGTTATTCTGAAAAAAGGATTCTCATCTCTCATGTAGTCGGTGGTACTGGGGATTATGGTAGTGGTGGTGAAGGTGGTGGTGAATATGGGAGTGGAGGTGGTGGTGGTGGTGAAGGTGGTGGTGAAGGAGGTGGTGAAGATGGGGTGGAGGTTGTGGTGGTGGTGCTGCTGCTGGTAAGGTGGTGTTGCTAGTGGTGGTTGTGAAGGTGGTGGGGGCAGTGGTGGTGGTGTGGTAGTGAAAGTCATGGTGGTAATGGTAGTGGTAGTGGTCGTCATCGAGATGGTGGAGTGGGGGTGGTGATGGTGGTAAGGGTCTCGGCACCGGAAGTGAACGCCGATCGGTGTCGAATGAGGGGCACGCGCGCTCGGTAATGCAACGCAGCGGAGAATGCTGCGGAGCGGGCGGTCATTACGGCGCTGTCGTTGTCGCGTGGGCCCTAGCGGCCCTGCAGCCCAAGGACGCTAAGTCGAAGCGAGGTCGCGTGCTCTAATGCATTCATGTGGGATGGCGAAATCGTTGACGGGTTGGGGAAGCATATGAACTTTATTTTAACACTTGCATTCTTCTTCAAAAAATGAAAATTAAACAATAAATCACGGAAAAGCAATTATTGGATAACATAAGGAATTAAGACATCATGTGAAAACAAACAAATTCTTTCTTTCATTTATAAGCAACACAACGTATCTGAAGATTACCCCCTCTACTTTAAAAAGTCATTGTTAAAAAAAGTCGTAAGGCACGATAAAATCATGAAACATGACCAGGATATTTTGAACTTAAATAATAAAACAAAAGCAATGTGAAATATAGTAAAAAATTCGACCCAATCAACTAGAAACCGTGTAGATAATGTTTTAAAAGGTAACGATAGAAATGTGAACGATCCGGCAACATTGGCTAATCTCGTTAACCAAACGAGACAGAAAACCGTGCAATGAAAGACGAAATAGAGAAATATATGACAAAGGCGGGCAGTAGTCGGTCTAGCGGTCTATTTGCTATTGATCTCAGCAATTCAAGAGTAAAAAATACCATTGAACTTGAGTATAAAATGAAATTTTCTGTCATTAAATGGACATTTAAACAATAATTGGAATTGATTTTACGAATCCTCAACTTCACTTAGTAGTACAGTTACTACTCGCGCGATTGGATAAAATTTCGGCGGAAGATCGTATTTGGACCCCTGGTCCGCCTTTTACGCTCAAGCGGATATTCTTCAACTGCCTCTTCTACTCACAGAAGCCAATCAAACAAAGACTACAGTTGTATTAAGTGCTAAACACAAATTTAACACTGCCCTTCGTATTACATTCTGTGGCGTATTAAATGTCATATCGGATTGAAACAACTAGGAAAAACACCCTGTGCAACGAGATTATGCAAAATGCTGTTGACGTATCACACTCGTTCATCGTGCTGAAAGCAAATAGATCGTCATAGAAAGGAGACATTTCGGACGTCACTCTTATGTTTCATATTCTATCCCTAATGTAAGGGACCCTTCCATTCCTCACAATACATCATCAAGGAAAAGCCTTTTTGCTACTGCGAGTATTGAAGAGCAGTTCATAGCGCACGTCACTGTGACATGTGACCCACACAAAAGAAGAAGCGGAGCAAGAAAGAGAAAATCGTTCATAAGAGTGGCGTTACGGGGCTGTCGGCTTCGCTCGACGCCCACTAGACGGAGCGGTCGGCGCTACGATCAGGTTAAGAAACGCCCCTTCTCGGCGAGGGTGAGGAGGAAGGGGCGGGGAAAACGGAGCGTCGGGGATGAGAGAGGTGGGTGTGGCGGGGAGGGAAAGGAAGCGGCTACGGAGATGCACCAACACGGGTTGACGTAAGAGTGTGGGTGATGAATGAGCCACAAGGTGAGACGAATGAGGCATGTGTGTGTGTGTGTGAGGGTGCGGTTACGCTGGAGTGCACTGGTGTGACGAACAAGCCAGATGTGAAGGTGGGAGTCTTTGGAGATGAGCAGTACACGGATGCGGCGAATTGCGTGTCGCGTGGGTGAGAAGTGGGGCAGCGAGACGTTGTATAGTGTGGGGACGCAGACATATAACGAAGTGCAAGGGTGCGTCGAACTGTGGAGAATGCGGTGATTGCGTTGGTATGTGGGTGGAAGATTGTGGGGGTGCGGGATTGCATAGGGGGCTGCAAATCACGGGTTGCGTCGGAGAGTAATTTGGTTGTGAGGGTGCGGAGCGTGGGAACGCAGCTATACACAAGTGTGAGGGTGAGACAAACTGCGGGGACAGAGGAATTCAAGACGACAGCGAGGCAGCGCGGGGGCAAGGGCGGTCGCCGGCATGTCGCGAGCGCGGGCAGGCGGGGACAGGGGCGCGGGCGCGGGCGAGGGCGAGAGCGAGAGCGTCGTGTCGACAAGAGATGATGGACGATTCTCCTATCGGGCGGAGGGAGACGGTGCTGCGGCACCGCAACCACGAGCGCCGAGACGACGACGTCGGCCAGTGCTGAGGCGCACGACGTTTGTAAGGTACCGCGGAGGTAATGGAGTGGGAAGAACAGCAGAGATAGGAGCACCTCGGAGGAAAATTCTGTACAGGCACAATATGAACACAAAACACACGAAAAAAGGGTGCTGATAATGCATAAGGAGTTCACATAAACCACGGCAGAATAAGTTGCCAAAAGAGAAAGAAGTAAAACAGAAGACTCTTGCGGCTGTTACAGGAGTACTTGTAAGTGAATGGGAGAGGATTAAAGAAATGGGGAGAATACAGAAAATAGAAAAAAATCTCTCACGAGGGGATGAAAGTTCATTAAACACCATACAATATTTTGACAAATGAAAGATTCTGATCGACACAAATAATATGCGATAAATAAACGTTTGTTAAACAATATTTGTAATTGGTTCAATTTAATTGAAAAATCATCTCTTGGCAGAAATGGGAAAAATAATGGAACAAACGCCGGAAGCCGAAGGGGCGTAGCGTTGCATTCGGGCCAGTGTCGCCGGGACTGAACAGGACGAGCGAAGAAAAGCGATATGACGCAGCAGCGCGCGTCCTCGCGATGACAACGCACCGACAGGCCTGTACAACTCATTAGGTTCCCGGCTGCCGAAGTGGGAGCGGGGGGGGGGGGAGGAGGGGGGAGATCCTCTCGCTCGAGTAGCCGCGTCGCGCTCGGAATGCGAAAGCGGCCTACGAATTGCCAAGGCGGGCGGCCGGCACCGCTCTCCTCCTTCGCCCTCACCCCCGCCACTCTCTTTCCGCCGCCTGCAGCCCCGCGGACCGTTTGATTAATACGATTAAACTTGTCGTACAAATACAAACG